>CM022760.1:9039474-9071974 GCA_012411365.1 Ameiurus melas | reverse complement strand
TGAAACAGAACACACGACTCTCCTCACACACCATCACACACTCGCACACTTTTCAGACTCACACCTCTGTCTCTCAGCTGAAGATGGATGAGACCTGGAGCCCTGAGGCGACTCCAACACGTCACTGTAACACATCTCGGCTTGTTTGGTTCCGCAACTTGGGCTGAAGTGTGAGAGAGAGAGAGAGAGAGAGAGAGAGAGAGAGAGAGAGAGAGAGAGAGAGAGAGAGAGAGAGAGAGAGAGAGAGAAGACACAATGAGCAGAGCAGAGTAACAGTGTGACATATGCAAGGTCATATATATAGTAAAAAAAATATGCAAATTTCAGCCTAAGTATGCACCCCCCTCCAAATGTTGTAGCGTTATAACCTGGAACTGGATTGAATTAACTGGGATTATATGACATGAATCCACACACAAAATACATCAACTGAGAGACATTCAGTATAGTTTGCAAAATTGTCTACAAATAATAAAGTCTTGTTATTGGACAAGTATTCACCCAAGTTGGTGTGAAATCCTCCAGGGTTGGGGGTTCGAATCCCACCTCCACCCTGTATGCACAGAGTTTGCATGCTCTCCCCATGCTTTTGAGGTTTCCTCCTGGTACTCTGGTTTCCTCCTTTAGTCCAAAGACATGCGTTGCAGGCTGCTTGCCATTTCCAAATTATCTGAAGTGTGTGAATATGTGTGAGTGTGTGTGCGATTGTGCCCCGCAATGGGTTGGCACTCTGTCCAGAGTGTCCCCCGCCCTGTGTCCCAAGTTCCCTGGGATAGCCTCCAGACTCCCTGTGAACCTGTGTATTATAAGCAGTATGGATGGATGAAAATGGATGGATGGATGGATGGATGGATGGTCAGTTCCCATGAGAAATCACATAATTACTTGACTGGAGTGCGCCTCCTGCTTGGTTGGAATGAAAACCTACACCCACACCGGCCTTTTCCGGATATGATTGGACACCCCTGGCCTAGAGGAAGCCGTACACCAAAAATCAACACCTGAGCAGACTCGAGATGGATTCAGCCCTGAGGAAGGTAAACTGCAAACAAAATGTCCCGTGCACTTGCTAATCTTAAGCAGAGAAAGAAACAGCTGCAACACAGAGACAAACATAAACAGCCTTGTCACTCAAAGTCAGCGTTCGCGTGCAACGTTTAATTACGTTTTAGCAGTGCGCTCTTTATCTTTTACTGCCATGATGGAATGCTAAACTAACACGTATCATACCTGAATCCCAAGTCTCATCACTTCTAATGTTTCTCTTCTCGATGCTGTTGACAGGTCTGTCAATGGCCAAGCTTACAGGTGAGTGCAAAAATTTGTACCCCCTCGGTGTGCGGATGAGAAGGCGTTAAGACAAACAATGACGTGGTCACAACATACAATCTTCAGCCACCGAGTCTTATTCAGCATTTAAGTTCATTAGCAAGCTCAGACGTTTGCATCTCGTATAGTTTATTAATTTTCATCGTGTTTACTTTGTGTCTTATTTAAGATAGAAAACTTTCCCAAGCGGTTTCCATGTCCAGTATTCATCATTGGTTCGGTGGAAATCAGCTAAAACAGAAAAGATTTCCCTTGTGAAAAACTGAAGAAGGGGATGAAAATAGATCAGTGTGTTTAAGGAAACCACCAGCAACAGAGATGGAAGGACTCCACTGGATATATTTATCAAAAATCCTGAACAAGGTAATAAAAAAGAAATTCTAAATTTATGTCACAACCTATACCTTAATATACATTTGCATTTCATATGAATTGAACCCTTGAACCCTGATGGTGCCCTGCGATGGACTGGCACCCTGTCCAGGGTGTACCCCCCTTGTGCCCGATGCTCCCTGGGATAGGCTCCAGGTTTCCCGCGACCCTGAAAAAGAAGTAAGCGGTAGAAGATGGATGGATGGATGGATGAATTGAACCATGCAAATTATGGTTTTGCAAGTGAAGACTACATTGGGGAAGATATGTGCTCAAGTTAATAAGTTAATGATTTAAGACACAGCTGCTCTCTCTCTCTCTCTCTCTCTACCTCTCTCTCTCTCTCTCTATCTATCTATCTATCTATCTATCCATCCCTGGGCTCCTCTTTCTACAACCCAGTAAACTCTCCTTTATCTCTTTATAAAGCCATGCAGCCTCTCCTCCTCCTCCTCCTCTCAGTGAGTAGGTCTTATGTATGCATGACAGAACATCTCCACTTACAGCCAGTTTTATGGTCTGGCTTTTATACACCTTCCTTTGCGTTGTCTGACCCCCATGAAAGCCATCGCTCGTTGTCTTTCCCCATCACACACACTCACATGAGTACACACAGGGTCATTTTCACACACAAGGAGTACACTTGAAGGAGATAAGTGGCCTTTTCAGAACAGGACGTCTTATCAGCCCTCGACACGGCTCCAACTAAACATTTGCAGTCTGAAGTGCTTGAAGACTTGGAGGCTTCTGCGGTTGTAATTAAAATTTTCTCAACAGCGCAAGATTGTGGATTATACCGAGAGCTTTTCTAAAGACATCGTCTACAAAGACAAGACCTACAGTGTAAACACATTTACTACTTCACTGTTTCACACATCCGCAGTGGATTATTAGCGTAGCGCGTGTTTTCCGATCCGTTTAAAGAGCAGTGTTAGTTAGGAGTCCAGAGTTAATTGTATTTTAATCGTGAGAATGATATCCAGCTTCTTCAATGACTTCACTATGATCGAGAGACATTACTGACCACAAGATCCAAATGTAAATACTTTAATTGCTTCCGTACCGTAGCTCTCAAGTGTAAATACCAGTGCTGTTGAATTCTCAAATCGGATTGGTCAGAAGGCCTTGATTGATTTTCTATAACCGGAACCCAAGAAGACAATCGTTTTGAGGGCTCCTTCAAATGATCGTTTCTATAGCAACGACTTACATTGGGAATTGCAAAGTAGACAGTCCACATAATCTAAGTCTAATGATTAAGAGACTTTTAGCTGTTATTTAACAAAGTGTGATTGTTTATATGGTGAAGCTGCATATATGGTGTGAAGAGATGTTTACTGAACGTATTTGGAAGCAGTCTCCAGTGTCAGTGCTTTGTAACAGACAATGGAAAGTCTAACATGGACAATGAATGGACGAACATCCATCCATCCATTTTCCATACCGCATATCTCACACAGCTTCACGGAGGAGCCTGGAGCCCATCCCAGGGATCTCCGGGCACAAGCTATGGGACACCATGTACAGGATGCCAACCCATTCACACAATGGGACAATTTAGAGATGCCAATCTGCCCACAATGCATGTCTTTGGACTGGGAAGGAAACCCGAGTAATCGGAGGAAACCCCTGAAGAACTTCTTAAAATATTAATAATATTTTTTTTTTAAGGGTAATTGAGTGCTGTGAAACAGTATAAGAGGAACAAAACACTTCAGAGCATGCTGTTCCAGGGAAATAATCTTCCTGCTGTTGATTATTTTGCTATAACAACATGCCCTGAAGTGTTTTATTCCATCCACATGACTTATGAGATTACAATAAAAACAAATGAGATTATTATATACGCCAATTTCTCGAACGTTGCACACATTTTATTCTTGACAGTTCAAGCTTCTTTTTTATTGCCAGACCGTTTCGCTTACTTCAAGGATTTATTTCTAGAAAGAAACAGACTGATATGACAGTAGAATAAATATCACGCATGAAAAGACCAACAGCTTCATAATAATAAATGAATAAAGTCATTGGTTATTTATTTTATCATAGTCTCATAATGAGAAACGTCAATCATGAATGCATCGATAATTCAGATATTTTCGAATCACATCATTCGTAGTCAGTATTTCACCGTGTAAAGGACAAAGACTTAATGTCATAATGGGATTTTAAAGATTTATACATGCAAGGGAATGGTGTTGATGTAAATCCTGGTTTATATTAGTTTCTTGTAGTGCAGTAAAAGATTTTCTCTTGAATTGACCGAATAATTATGATAAATAATCGCTATGTCAGTAGCCGGAATATCAATCGTTTATTATATAAGCAGCACTAAGCTTCAGGATAGAATGAATGCTTTGACACATGGCTTGGCTCTAGAAGCACACGAACATAATGAAGAACATTGACTGACGGTAAGCAAACAGTAGAAAAATGCTGACGCTGAATGATTTACTGTTTGTTGTGTTTCCACGCCTCGTAGCTCTCCCACATAGAGCATGTGTGTGTGTGTGTGTGTGTGTGTGTGTGTGTGTGAGCTAGCACTTGTGTAAGCCCAGCTGTCAAGAACACACTATTTTGCCAATACAAACAAACTCACAAGCACACATACACACGCACACTTCTCTTGCTGTCATTCCATTGATACATTTATTAGCACAGCTAATTAACGCCAAGCTACATTTAAATCTGACCCATAACTTTAAATATTTAGTCACTAAAAAAGTATTTTTTTTCTCCGACGGGATGTGTCAAATGGCCCCATAAGGTCAAAACTGATCGATAATCCCATTCTTGTGGGGACATTTGGTTTAAAACACACACACACAGACACACACACACACACACACACACCTTGTTTCATCTAAATATCTCGCTCCCTTGAAATAAGGCTAAAACAGTGTGCGATTAAAGATGTTTAATTTATTTGGACTTAAAATCTAAAACTTAAATGTAAAAGAAAAAAAATCTGACATTGTGCACTTTCACCTCACACACACACACACACACACACACATCTTTGTGTCAAAGCCAACGTTGTGTATTGGAAAACTGCCGAAATAACCCAAACTCTTTCAGTATATCCAGACTGTTTAATAAGCAATGCTCTCTTCTACACAGCATTGACTTTATCTCCCGTCCTGCACGCCATTAAACTCTCGACTATCCGCTGATTTAATGGGATACAAAAAGATAAATGAACCGGTGGACGGAGTTAAAATGGCTTTCAGCAGCGTTTCATTTGATTGTTTTACACTTTGATACTCGAACCAGAGTGAAACACATCCAGCTTTCAGTGTTGAGCTGGCGCTTATGTAGGTAAGCGTAATCTCTCGCTATCATCAATACATCATTTAATACTAGGTTTTATATCATAACCAGGCTGTCTAGCTAGTTAGTTAGCTATTTATACTCCAATATATAAATAAATAACCAGGGGTGGACAGATCACAAATTCATTAGCTAGCTAATAAAAGTAAAGAAAAAGCTCCAATGTGCTGGCCAGTTGAAATGAAAAACTCAATGAAATTCAAAGCTAGCATAATATAATAAAGTATGGCAAGAGTGTTAGCTATGTAAGTGACTATTACCCTGCTGAAATCCTAATTCATAGAAATTCTAATGGTTTCCACTACAAATACCATCAGCTAACCATGAAAACCATTACTATGACCATTATTTGTCTTTAATGGTATCCACTAGACATAACATACCACCAATACGAGGCAACAAATTACCAGTAGAGACCCACAGGGACCATTAAAACCAATACAATTCCCATTATAACCATTAAAACCATTACAAATTCTATAAGGATTTCTATCAGAGTTTTTTTTTCCAGCAGGGTAATACAAGAGACACTCTCATTGATAGACGCTTCTAAGAGAAGAGAAACGAATGAGTATATGATTCTTTTCCTTCTTTTCGAACAAAGTTTCTAATGTAGCACGTCTTGTTTGAGTGGCATGTAAAACATGTAAGTGTTTCATGGCATGTAAAATCTACTATTAATGTCTGGCTAGCATCGAGTAGCCTGAGTAACCTAGCAACCTGACGCTACTTGGTTGAAGAATCGATCAAGAACTTTATTTAGGAATCATCTTGGCTGAAATGTTATCCACTCTGTTAATGTTATATGTCTCTACTGGTAATTTGTTGCCTTCTATTGGTGGCCTGTTATGTCTAGTGGATACCATTAAGGCCATGGTTACGGTAATGGTTTTTAATTTTTAGCTGATGGTTTATTATGATATTTGTAGTGGAAGCCATTAGAATTTATGTGACCATTTTTATTTATTTTTTATTTTTTTCGCCAGCAGGGGTGATATAGCTCATATGTTCTCCATGATGATCTTCATGTAGGATAATAACAGAGCAGACACACTCTCACCACCCACACACCCACACACACTGCTGGTCCAACACTGCCAGTCTCAGAAGACAGTGGACACATTAGCATGTTATTAGGGGAGTCAGAAACCAGCGCCTAGGGCACTAGAGAGTCTATGAATAAATTTGATACACTAACATGTTAACCTTTCACATTGTCGAGGCAGGAAGTCAATTTATGTAAAAGTGCACAGGTTTGAGTTCCACTAGATACGACGAGGTTTCCATAATATACCAGAAAGCTCGAAATCTTCGTCATGAAGCACTTTAGAAAGCATTAGTAAGAACATTAAAGTGGGATGCAGTTAAGCTCTACAGCTTGTTCATTTTTATAAAAAATAAATAAATAAAAAATGTTTAAAAAAAGGAAGCAAAACCCAAATGTACACCAGTATTGAGGCTCACAGAAATGCAGCCGTGGCCCAGGCTAGAGCTGAGTTTGACACTTCTGGTATAAGCAGTTCTTGATAGCGGAGACAGAAATTGCCAAAAGCAATGAAAGGGACGTAATGTCCAACTCATATTTATGTCACACATATATAGCCTCATTTGTCCATAATAAATGAGTAAAGTTGAGATCAAAGCTCTGTATGTGTTACCCAAGCCAAACTAAACTTTTCCACTGGATTTAGAGATGCTGCTGTTATTTGCACTCACATGTGATGTGATCACGTGCGAAGTGCGTCGCCGACACAACTCATTCGCATAGTGACGCCCATCTATAAACATCCCCTAAAAGGTCAAGCACACGGACAGCTGCAAGCATGAAAGGGTAAAGGCTGAAAGACAGAAATGAAAGACTCGATTCTGTGCAATAAAAATCTTTAATGATATAAAAAGCGAGTGCTTAATCCTCCATCAGCTGAGGAATTTGTTTACCCTCTGTTTATACGGCGCCGTTTCTGTCGTCATAATTGGAGGATTCGTTTTGTGTCTTAATTTATGGGTTTGTGTTGGGTCACTTTCTTTATTTTCCATGTTCTTTAATTAATGCCAATGGTATAAAGTGAGTGGTTTTCACTCAATGTTCTCAACGGAGTTCTTAGTCCTTGACCTAATGAACTATAATAGCATGAGAATGTGCTTAGGATAGAGACTCACGATCTCTTCTATAAGTCGCTCTGGATAAGGGATGAGCTTCAGGTTCCCCCACGACCCTGTGTAGGATAAGCGTTGCAGGACAGTCTCCAATTTAAAATAAATAAATAAATAAATAAAAACCTTTCAATACCAAAGTTCCATGAGAACATACACACTATACTTACATATCCATTTACATTTACGCTATTTGGCAGACACGCTTATCCAGAGCGACTTACATTTATCTCATTCTTGGTGATACTTGGTCGTAATCACACCCTAACTCTGATGAACCCTTCACTAGACAGAGGCTGAGCCTGCGGCCCATTTACACCGTCCACTTTCTCATCAGACACTAAATTAGACTCATCCATCTATCTGTGCTGAAGAAGACTTCCTGCAGGGATAGCAGTCAATTGCTCCCCTCTCTCTCTCTCTCTCTCTCTCTCCTCTCTCTCTCTCTCTCTCACACACACTCACAGTGTTGCATTATTGATGACTGTCGGTCAATGCGTCTGACCACAGTCTTTCGGGGGGGGGATTGGTAAAACACACACGTGTCCTTGTAGCGCTCCTTTTATTTTGATGTCTACACTAGCAGTGACCCGTTTTGCAAGCTTTAACACAGACAAAAGCATGAGCAAAGTGACAACATACAATTTTTTTCAACTATAAGACAACTTAATCCCACAAGCAGAGAGCACCTTTGCACAAACACACACACACACACACACAACACACACATACACACGCCATTACAGAGTTGAGGACCGCAGGTGTACGAATATCATCTATAAAGGTCATGTCCTATCCTGCCTTTCAAACAACACATCTCCATGTGCATGGAAGCCTTTCCTCTTCTCTTCTTTTGTTCCTGTTTTTCCACCTGTCTGGCATGGTTTCTCTACACGTCGCCTCTCAGGGCGCTTCGAGCGATCTGCCACCATGTCAAAGCCAGCTGCATGATCCGGCATGCTTCTTCCTGGAATAGTAACAGAAGCACATCCAACCCATGTCCTTCACAATGACAGTCACTCTCACCCAGGAATGAGAAGAATTGCAGGATTTGATACCCGTTGAATAAATGTAGCCATGACATAGCAATGGTATAATCATGTAAGTATATAATGATCATCAGTATTAGCTTTAATCTTACCAAAAAATAAATAAATAAATAAAAGATCAGGCTTTGTTTTATAAGTGTACACGAGATAAACCGGCACATCTTTTTCGCATATAAGAGAAAGAACCCTTGGCTAGCATACAGGCTTGGACTTGAATGAACCGGAGATGAAGTAATTACAGGATGTGGGGAAGGGGGTCAAAGATTAGAGGCAGTGTTCATAAAATCCCTTAACCCTGACTTAATCAGACTCTATCTAATGTAAACTACCGGCACCAGGCCTCAGGGGCACTCACTAATCTACAGCATAGAGTAGACCTTTACAGGATGTAAAGACCTTGACTGACCTGCACAAGCAAGACTGGACATAAGGAGAATACATATAGATGAAATGTTTATTCCAACTGGATTTAGATATTGTTCTACAACTGAATAAAGAAATACACCAATAAGCCCTATCATTAAATCCACCTACCGGGAGAGTCATTGAGGGTAAGATGGCAATGGCGATAGCATCAAGGAAGACAAATGCAAGATCTAGATTGACAAATCCCCTCTAGTTTCATAACGAAATATATAACGTGATCCGGAGCAATTAGCGTGTCCAGTTTAAAGGTCTTTCTTCGAGAACCATCTAGAATTGGCCATTTACCCGGTATTGCAATTGACCAACTGAAATGGTCAGTGTAACCTGCCACTATAACTGAGGTGTTATAAGTAGTTGAACAAAAAGGGGGCACTTAGTTCAGATAACAGTGGTTCTAACATGATAGGTGGACAGGTGGAAGGCAAAGATCTAGCAGGAAAAACCCATAGGAAGTAGTTACAGTACATAACTGAACAGTCTACCAATATAATAAAACACTTAATGATAAAAAGCATCATATACATACTATGGGAAACTTCTAACATTAAAACCACTGCTGCTTCATCTGGTCTTGGTATCTTTTCCTGATTAACACGGGTTATCTTCACGTTTTCTTTTTCAAGAATGTTCACAGATCTTCTTGTACGTGGGAACACCATGTATTTCTTCAGAACTTCTTCCTTTGCAACTATACAAGATCCAATTTGTCTTGGGGTGCATATCCCATAGCTGGAATATTATATTATATATAATTTATAAAACTGAAAGCTTGGCATCCCCCCCTCAAATTGAGCACATCAACATTCAGACAACTTACAGCCATCAAAAAACTAAAGAGAAGGTATTGAGGCATTCATCTGGACTTATAATTGAGAGACCACCTACCCCTTTTTTTAATGGAAAAAAAAACCCATGTTGCTGTGCATTAGCATGCTTGAAAGGGCACCCAGAGTCTAAATTATTGATCACGCCTTCTGTCCCGGCAGCCACGTTTTCTTCAATTGTGCCTGAAATGTTTGGATCTTCTTCATTACTTGGCCACTTGCAGCTTATCAGATCGAGCATGCCTCACAGCAGGCTGCACTATGCGTACAAGGAAGCAGGAGAATGTTTAGTGTAAGGAAAGCCAGGTGTCTGCACCCATCAAAATACCCCCAAAACAAAAGCCGCTGCACCCATACCATAACAACTCCAGGGCAGCAGTAATGACAGCAAACCATAAAAGCAGCAATTACCAAATGCCATTCTGTACCCAGAGCTTACTCGCAAACATCAGAATAATTTCCTGGATTCATGGTTTTATGGGCTTCAGGCAAATTTGCCGACCAGTACCAGTCACCAGTGAATAGCTTAATCAGTTCGTCAATAAACACCATGCTAACCCATCAGGAGGTTTGGATGGAGGCCAGATGTGTTTAAATATCTGAGGTACATCTCAGAGACCACATCTTTTGGCACCACTGTTTCCGTGTTTGTCAGCACAGCTGCTTGTGGTGTTAAATTATCCAGCTTCAGACTTGCTAGTGTTGATGGTAATCTTGATGAAAGGCAAACAATTGTGGCTTGGAATCTCCTGAGGAGATGGGAGGTTGGAACTTGTCTTGCAGGGATTCTGGTAAGGGCCAAATAACCCTTCGTCACTGCATGATTTTGGACCTTCATTGTATTAATTGGCCAAAAGGTAAGAAGATGTACTTGTTTTCAAAATCTGTAATGTTCCCATTTGAGTAGACACTTTAGAGAAGACGGATAGAAGGTGTGAACATAAAAACAGCCCTGGTTTATTAAGGGAAATCACCACTTACTCTAATGAGCAAGTGCAGGGTGGATGGGTCTTAAAAGAATCTCTATTGAGCCTCTCTGATTCCCCAATTCTCTCTTGTTTACAGTCGACCATATGTCCCCTGCCTGGTTTGAATCCTCAAGGGTGGTATTAACTCTCTCTGCCTTCCCTGATGGTGCAGAGAGTTACCAAGGCCTAGTCTCAGCTCTGCCTTATTCCAACCCAGTAACGGCAAGGTTGGGTAACACCTCTCCCACAGGCACTCCCTTGAGTCAGCTATATTTTCAGCTCATATGAGCTCCACCATGTCTCAGTGAGCACTGTGGGTGGGGGAAAAAATGATCTCCCCAGTCCATCACAGTTGCCCTGGAAATAGACAAGCCGAGATCTTTATTTGTATTTCACAATCCTGAACTTGCTTTTTGTACTTTGAACTACTCAAGTACACTGCTGATTTTGGACATGGGTTGCCTATTGGTGAAATCTGACTGTGTGTTTTATGAACTGAGAAAATAGCCACAAATGTCAAGATGCTTAATACGATATAGGTTATATAATTCTTCTCGACAGGATCGAATTCAGTTACTGTATATTACACTGGTTCATAAACATAAGCACTCTGAAGTAAGACCAACTTGTTCTCACCATTAATCTTTTATGGTGTGTTAAGATTGCTGTGTAAGCTCATCTATAAACTAATACTCGCCAACATGAGTGAAAAAGCCAACCTTTATATAAGATGCTTGGGGGTGGGGGGGGGTGACTAGTTAGGAATTCAGGGTGGTTGTGTAGCCTACAACCTAAAACCACAGCACAACAGTGCTATGTTGGCGTACAACCATTACCTTGTAGTTACCCAAAACAGAGCCAAAGTAATTTCTCCTAAAGGTGACAAAAACTATACAGAAAGCTTATTTTTATATAATGTAATGCCATTACAGGGCCCTGATTACCCCAAAAATGTCAAAACATGGTCCCACATTTCAGAAACGGCTTTCACCGCTGCAACCTTACCAGTGCTTAATGCTTACCTCTTTAATTGCTGGATCATTGAACAAAATATGCAT
The DNA here is from genome assembly GCA_012411365.1 of Ameiurus melas. Classification (NCBI taxonomy): domain Eukaryota; kingdom Metazoa; phylum Chordata; class Actinopteri; order Siluriformes; family Ictaluridae; genus Ameiurus; species Ameiurus melas. The sequence continues at coordinate 9,060,464 of CM022760.1, read as the reverse complement.
TGCATACACTGATGCAAGTCATACATGTGCACACATTGTATATGTCAAAGCAAATCAGAACATTTTGTATTATGGGTATATGGAAGGAATTGGCTAGACAAAAATCTGGCCAATCAATCTTGACAAGGTTGCAAGTAAGTAAGAGGCCACACTCTTGGAACCTTGCCAAGTCTGTGCTTTAAGCAGTGTAGGAGAAAATCATAGCCGGATGTGTAAAAGCCATTGGTATTTATCTAACGAGGACCTTCATGAATTGTTTTAAGCAAAAAAAACATTCTGTTTCTGACAACAGCTAGGGGATGCCAAGGAGACCGAATCCTGAATCTAACAACATATTTGCAAGCCAGGAACCTTTTTGCATACCACTTTTTGGTACTATGTTGGCATAATTTCTAGCAAATTGATGTTGATATGATGAAGGGTGTCATTAAGAAAAGCACAAGGTCTAGACAAGATGTATAACTTTCTATTTCTATTGACAGTAGTAGCCTGCTACTGTGGCCACTATGTGACCATATTTATAAAGAATGGGTCTATGCACCATCTTTATCCTAAGGTAAAAGAAACATGTCAGATAAAAAAGATGTCTAATAAATGTTGTTGTATTGGTTGTTGGGGAAGTGGTGGCTCAGATATTAAGGCTTTGGGGTACTGAATGGAAGGTTGTGAATACAAATCGCATCACTGCCACGCTGGTTAGGTCCTCAACTATTAACTCTCAATTGCTTAGTAGTGTCCTGTTTCAAGTGTAAGTCAATCCTGTCCTGAGGATCCGACGACTATCCCAGGATCATTGGGTGCAAGGCAGGGACACCCAAAATGGGAGGCTGGTCTATCGCAGGCCACCATGCACACCTAGGGGTAATTTATAGTAGCCAATCCATGTACTCCCATGGTAGGAAACTGGACAACCCAGAGTAAATCCACACAACCATGCAGAGAACATGCACAGAAACTCCACACAGATAGTAACCCAAGCTCATGATAGAACCAGGGATCCTGGAACTGTGAGGTGGCAATGATATCAGCTTTGCCACCATGCCACCGACAAAATGCAAAAAAAAAAAAAAAACACCCTGGTGCCCCTCTCTTCCATACTAGACCATGGAATATCATGGAATACCACTGTATGCTATACTGAACATCACATTCATGCCGGATATCTGGTGATGATAAGTTTTCTGAAAAATACACAAGGAAGCAAAACTCCACTGTAAGCTACTGTATGTGCCCAAGCTGCATTGCTGAGCTGAACTCAGCTGACCCAAGTAGATTTGTGTGGAGCTACAGTGTTTTCAGGAGCTGCTGCGTCAACCCAGGTGCGAATCAAGTGTCCTGGGAGAGCACAGTTCCTGAAAATGAACAACACGTACCCTGTTTAGGAGCCGTACTGCTGAGACTAGCAGTAAACAAGTCACTAGGTAGGTCGATCGCAAGAGAAATTCACAAAGGGAGATTTTTAGAGTGTTGCTGGGCTGCAGGAAAACAGGTAGTGGGATCGGTGTAGTGTAGGATCAATGTGGACCACCAGATCATCATGTCACACATATAAATGGACCTTGGGTCATGTCACATCTACTTTCATGGCAAGATTAGCTATGTTAACTCTTTTTGTTTAGATAGAAAAATAACATTAAGTAACATTGTAGCTCTTCCTGGGCTTGTCAGATCAGTTGAGTCAACAGAGTTAGAACAAGGAAACGTCAACAATGACAACATGCTCAGCTTTTCAAGTTCTGATAAGATGGTGTTAGCTGAAATATACACAGTGGATTTCACTGTATCATTTAGACTCAGACGTGCTATTAGTTAACGAAGAAAAATGTGTAAGTTCTAATATAGTGAAGATTTCTGCAACGATATCTATACAAGGAGTCTACCACAATTTGTTTAGTTTTTTTTTCTCAAAATTTATATATATATATATATAATATATATATATATATGGCTGCTAAATGTAACTTATAACTGATGAACATTCTACAATAGTAAATTTAACTATAAACAGACAAAACAATCATGCCATTCTTTAATAAATTAAAACGTTTAAATCATGGGCAAATTGCTGTATTAATTTAAGACAAATAAAAGACTTACATGCAGGATTCAAGCCATTGTATATTACTCCTTTCTTGTGATATTGAAATAAACTCCAGGAAAACATTAGACTGCAGTTATAATTTTTTTCTTCCAGTTTTGCAAATCAAACACTTTTGATTCAGTGTTGATTCAGTGTTGATTCACTGTTGATTCACTGTTGATTCATAGGTGAGAGGAGGAAATCAAATGTCCCCATACCGTGGGCTTGGTCTGAGGAATTGTCTGGAATTAATCACAGGTATATAATATGTGCAGTGGAGTTAAGACAGGACAAGGCACTTTTGGTAAAATATATATTTTATTTATTTCTTCATACAAAGAAATATGAATGTTCAGTATTTAATTGTCTAGAAATATCTGCTCCATTTTGCTCATTCACGGTGTAAAATTATTTTAGATAGATACCACAAAATACTTGATTTACATGTCTTTTTGTTGTTTTTACATACAGACTTGCTAGCCTATTTATTATATGTTGGATAAGACAAAACAACACAATCTGAATATACGGTTGAATAAAACTCAACCATAAAACAGATGCATCAGAAGCATGGACTACTAGACCATGAGCAGAGGTTTCAAAATTCTCCCTAGCGAATATAAACCGAGGGCTTCTCAAGTAAATCTGTCCACTCGAGAAGAGATTTGCAAATCACTATTGTTACTGCTTGAGGTCTTTGTGGAAGAGATGTTTCTGCAAATACAGAATAGCATTGTTGAGGTAGCAGAAACTTCCATTCTAAACCACTGCACAAATGGCCCACGATTAGGTCCAAAGTGAATGCTGGAGAGATTTTGCAAGTTTGGTTTGTTTTTGTTTGCAATAAATGAGGACTGAAAGTAGAAGAAAACGAGAGCTGTCTGTCAAAGTTTGTGCCTCGTCTTTCCTGCTCATTTCCGAAATCCACATGTGGTGGACGCTCATGGCTACGTCCTCACAGCTGACTCATATTATAATCTCCCTCCTAAATGGAAGGATGTGGGCTTCAGCATCATACAGAACTAGTTAGAGGCACAAAATCATCAAAAGCAAAATTGATGAGCCGTTGCTGACCACATTTGAGTTCCACACCCATCCTCTGCACAAAACTTATATATATATATATATATATATATATATATATATATATATATATATATAGAGAGAGAGAGAGAGAGAGAGAGAGAGAGAGAGAGAGCGAGCGAGAGAGAGGGAGAGCGCTTTCCTCAGTACATGACTTTCACAACATTTAAATGTTTAATCTGATCTAGAGAACGACTCTTTTGCTCGATATTATTTCAAAATCTTAATAAATTATCATCCTCAAACTCAACCCAATCCATCCACACTACTGCACTTCTACTGGTATATTTGCTCATGCCTTTTGCATATTGTTTTGCATTAAAGAATTAGACACAACGTGGACACGTTAGGAGTTTATCCCGAGTCACTGGTTCCATTAGACTAAGGAGTAGCAGATAGAGCAGGGCTGTGCTGAGATCTTTCTCTCATCTTGGAGGCTATATGATATATAACAGATGGCTAGCGAGACAGTTTCTCCCTCTTGCATAAAAAGAATTCAAGTAGAAAGAGAAAACGAGGTCTAAAATTTGCAAACCAAACAGAGACGGGGAAAAAAAAAAAAAAAAAAAGATTTGAGGCTTTATAATGAAGTTTCAAACTTGCGAGATAATTTGGCAACAAGAAACTGATTGAGATCGACCCTGAAAAGGATGAATCAGAATATGCGATATGCTCATTAGCGAGATTTAAATGCTGATTGGTCGGGTCCACTTTCAGATCATATGATAGAGGAGTCATAATGTCTTCTGACTGCACTTTACATCATATCACACCATCTGCATGACAGCACCTCTGGCACAGACCCAATCTGATTCACCTCATTATCCCGAGATGCAACGGGATCTGAGCGATCTAATCAGGTACATATGTTATATAATTAGCATAATGACATGCTGCCTCGGTGTAACCCACCACACAATTGCTCCACTGATAAAATGCCCATTCATATTGCGTGTTGCTAGAAGAAGAAAAAAAAGACTGAAAAGAGAGTTACTCTATGCATTAATCAAGGACAATGTAGCAATTATGTCTATTGAACCAACCATTGTTATTTGGTGGGTGAGGGCAGGGGGAAGGAAAGGGTGAAAAAAAAAAAGTAGGAATGTTGTGGGGCAGGGGTGTAAATGTGAGCCAGATGCACTGTACAAATATGGTTAGGCAGCTTAGTGAATTAATTGCTTAAAAATTAAAAAATAAATTATTATAAAATAGATTTCTGTACATTTACATATATATAGATAGATAGATAGATAGATAGCAATTGTCACATCTTTTTCCATTACTAACACAAATAGTTTTCAGTTTTTGTAGTTTCAATCCCAACCAAAGTTGTGTCCAGTCATCTGGTAGAACTTCATATTAAAGGGCCGGTAGAAGTCTCGTAACCTCTGCACCACCGCGGGGTTGATGTTGGGGTGTGTTCGGCCTTTGGTTTTGCCCAGACAGTGAGGCTTGCTGCTTCCTTCAGCCTTCTTCAGGCATGGAAAGCCCTTGGTCTGATTGAAATAGAAGTGTTTGTCGGTGATGATCCTCTTGAGGCCCAGGAAGTCCTGCACACGGCCGAGCTCTCCAGCTGGGTCAGTGATCAACCGTTCGCCGCTCACAAACAGGATCTGGCGCATGGGGAAGAACTGGAGCCAGTTGTCTAGGTGCTTGGCGTAGATGCCGATCTGGATGGCGCTCCATGAGGTGTCGATAAGGCCTGTAGTCCTGTTTTTGAACGTCAGGCTCTCAAAGGAGGGAATGTCTGGCTTTTTGGACAGTGTCTGTGTGTAGTCCGAGATGGCCCTGGTGACCGGATCCCTCACCACCACTATGAGCTTGGTGGACCGTGACATGGAGTAGATCCGAGCTGGAGCTTCACGGGTCACAAAGTAGCTAGGCGTCTTCTCCATGGTGATCTGACCATCCAGGGTCTTGGGCATCAGGTCTCTGGAGGCAGAAGAGAAAGAGGTTAAGATGGCAATCTAATGAAAGCAAAATACAGCATGAGTCAATAACAGAGATGGAGTATGTATGGTGCATATCAATGAGGCAACGTAAACTTCTGCGTTTAAAGCAATTAGCATTGCTTGATCAAAGATCCAGTAATGAATGCTAATAAGATGCATGCTATCCGTTTCCTGGAACTATTTTCAATTGTCTCTGGTCCACCTAATAGATCATGCAATACGGCAATTTAAACAATTATTTTTTTATGAAAACATTTTGAAGAAAGTCTGCATTTAAAGAGGTCCATCTGCACAGTCCAGTTTGTGGTCTAGTGTGGTCAGCTCAGTTTAAATGCAGCCACTTAAGAACATAAAGGCTAACCTACCCTTTCCAGTAGTGAGCCAAGTTGTTAGTGAAACATTTCATAATCATTTACATTACGTCTGAAAGACAATCTGCTTTGTTTAAGCAAAGAAATCCATTGCTTTGAGTGGTAAGCGGGTGAAAGGGATATGTTACATGAGCACATATAATCAGGGCACATTTGAGAACTTTTTGAGTGAAAAGGCAACACAGACCAAATGCCAAGTAGAGTCAGGTTGCGGATTCGGGTCAAGTAGGGAAGAGTGGATTATAGTGCGTTGATAAGGGTAAGCTCTGACAGATAGTTATGGGTGGAGGGGGATATACCATTTCACTTACTGCATGTCTCTGCATTGAGAGACTCAGTTAGCCTGATGAATTCAATTAAACATGCATGTTCTACAGGAAGAAAATAGTTTCTATTTAAACACCCTAAACATGCCCTGTAGAACCATACAATGGCCGGGGGTTCCTTTCGGAAAGGTCCCACGTAGAATCTTTTTGAAAAACGAATCATCGTTAACCAGTTATTGCACGTTTAACACAGAAGTAATGGTCCGAATGAAAGAAACAACCCGTTTAGATGTAAAGTGGTTCAAATTACACATCCAGAATCTCCCAATCTATTGGTAGGTTTGAAACACGTGAAGTACATGTGATTGTATTTGTCAGAGAAGGTCTAGTAAGACAGTAAGTCCCCAATTCCCTTTGATGGCGTGTTCAGTCCAGTGTTGGAATACCCCGTTCCAATCAGATATTAACAAAACCAGAATAACCAACCCCCTTAGAATATTAAAGCACACACACTGATAGAACTTGTTGGTTTATTGTCTCAGGGGTAACAGGCAGCGTTCTCAGTTCCGAGACTAAGTTACAGCCTCATTGTCAAAAGGCCTGTCAGCGTCTAGCGTAATCCTGCTCTGCGTGTTTACACCCTGCGAAAGCAACACTACACGCCACGTCAAGAGGCCACAAACAATGCACGAGTGGTGTCTGCTTTCCCCACTTCAGTAGCTGGCGATTCTGGTTCTCTCTCTCTCAGCGATCACATTGTAAAAGGCTGGTTATTTGTACAACTGGTTAAGAACAAGTCTGCAGAATAGAGCTGAGATTCCACAGAATAGAAAAGGTAGGGTTAATCATATAGGACCTTGTGAAGTCTTGAGTGGAAATGTTTCCGAGTTCTGCATGCTGCCCTTTGGGATTAAAAGTTCACTTAAAATAGATTAGGATAACGAGCTGCACTAGATATCCTCACTGAACCAGAGATGGAAAAAAATAATAAAAATCCCAATGTTTGCAATGCGAATCACAAGGTGTCAATCCAGATATGGAAAGCAGCCAAGGGCAGAGCAAGGTGAACTAATGATGCAGTGCGTTTAATAGGAAGCTGTTGGCAGACTGGTATATCCAGCCTCTTTAAAACAGTCAGCCACTGATCCAATTATGATCATATCAGCGTGATTTCTGCTGTCTCACAAGAGAAGGGTGAGAGAGAAGAAAGATTGACTAATCATCATTAATAGTCTGGGAAACAGATGGGCTTGATTCCTACTTATGCTCCAGTGGCAAGTAGAACCCCAAGTTTCTGCAAGGTTTAGAAACTTTTGATAAAACTCGAAAGCACAACAGAGGTTTGTACTGGTTTACATAGCCCTCGCAAAAGTATACAGGAAATATAAACTTGGTGTATGACGAGTGTTAAGCTCGTAAGCTTGTGGTTAGGGGGTAAAGAGTCACCTATTAATTCCTAATTATCAGGAGGAAAGGGAAACATTTGTGTGCGTGTGTGTGTGGGTTTGGTAATGAATGCCAAAGTTGGTGGTTTCACTGCTAAATGAACCCCCCACAAACTCATTCACACTAATGTGTGTACTTAGCCTCAGGGATAGAATTGCACAAAAGAAGACCACAACCTGTGAAATGTTCTATCGATCATATAACCTTTCATTCACCCACTCTTTAATTTTACCTAAGCCAAACTCATCAAGTACTAAAATTACACTCGAGGCTTGAAAACTTAGGACAGGGAACAATAATATTGATGGCGGGTGAAAGGTTAGAAATCCACAGGGAGAGAAAAAAAAAAAAGGCAAATGGGGAGGACCATGACAAGCCTCCACCCATCCTCTTATCCATTTTCTGCTTCTCCGAGCAAAAGGAGAAAGAGAGAATAGAGAGAAAGGGGTTGAGGAGGACAAGTGACCGAGCTCTTGGATGAACAATGCCTATTCTCACCCATTTTGATTTATGAGGTAGTTCTTTTTGGACATTCCGTCAGCAAACAGCCAATGCTCTGACACTGGTGCCCTCGTCTTTCCCCCCTTCGTTACTTTCAAACAGAGCATTGTGCTCGAGTGATCTAAGAGAATTGGGGCCATCGCAACAAGGGGGAAGGGGCACTCATGGAGGCCTGAGCGGGGCACTTCTCACTCACTTTGGGGGAAGAGAAAGAGAGAGGAAGTGGAGAGCCCTTGAGTGGAGTGCGCAGCAGCTCGAGTGCCTCTGGGGGAATGGCCTCAATGCAGGCTGCCAACAGAGAAGCTTAAGATATTGGACTGATCAATTATTTACCACGGGATTAGAAAGGGGATAGGTATGCTCGAAAATAGATTCTCTTGATTAAAAAAAAAAAAAGGGGGTGTTCCTCTCAACAAGGCAAGGTCAGAACGTGGTCATGTTAAGCGTAAACGTCTTAGAAAGTGTCACTAATTATCAGTGTATTGGTTCATTTTACCTTATGTGTCCAGACATCAGGGCAGGCAAATTTGATGAGCCTTCTACAGCAACTTTTTAAGCTAGTAACCACTTCCAGGTTCCTCAAAGGCTCTCCCTAACTCTCACCGTTTGTCCACGGAGCTTCATCTCCCATGAACACTCAGCTTTGGACAGCTTCACCCAGGCTATATGTTTATTTTCATAACACAGCCTGCTCTTTTCAGTAGCAAGGTCAACTGCCTCTTGTGCAGCGGAAGACTCATCCAAGTTGAAAGAGATGCCGGAAAGAAAGAACGCAGATATCTCAGCCTCCCTCTTTCACGTTACTTCAAATGCAGCAATAAAACACTCCTGAGGCCCGACTCTCAAGATCAACAGAGATAAAGTCAGGAAAAGAGATCGGGGGAGGGAGAATGACAAGAGCTGTTATGTGCTGCATTTCTGCTCCTGTTTCGCATTTCATGTCCTGATATGCTGATAAAATAGTTTTGCTTACATAAGACTTTGACAGGTTTTTTTTTTCTGTCTGTAACATTTCATGCACAGCTTTCAAGAGAGCCGATATTACCTCCTCTCTGCTTACTTGTTACGGCCATAATTTGAAACACCAAGTCCATTGCCAACCTCTAAGAGAGACCAAAACACACAGGTCTGGGTGCTGTATACACAAGTTATGGTATAACTCAGCCAAACTTGTCAAATAAAACCTAAAATCAGGCCTGCAACAGTGTGTCCATCAAGTGGAATACCAAAACAGACAAAGTCCAGAACCATGGAGCACTTACATACGCTCAAATTGCACTCAAACAGTCAACACTGCTCTGTGTGAGAGAAGTGACAGGGTGTGTGACAGATACTCTCAAACCCAGATAGAGCTCTGCCACCAGTTCCCACACTCTGGCCTCTGTCCAATAATCGAGCTATTGATTACACTGCCTTAACCCCAGGCTAGTGGGGCCATGAAGATCTAAGCATTCGATTGACACTTTACCCAACCACGTCTCCCAACTCTCTTACTCACTCAATAGCGTACTACTCCGAAGATCCATGGTTTTAAGGGAAAAGAAAATGCCATTCATTCCTCTGACACTGGATGAATCCCAACCCTAGTTTGTTTTTGTGTTCATCTTCGTCAAGTTCAAAGCTTGCCGGTGAAATACGGCACAGAACCAATGGACCTCCTGTGGGGTCTTCTAATCACCGTACATATTTTGAATAGAGCAGCTGGATGATGTAGGCCAGGCCAAATGTTCTCACACTTCCAAATGCATAATAATTCCTAATGTTTCCTATAAACCTGGCTATACCTTGTCACCGGTGTTGGTAATCGCACCGACAAATCTACACGAAGCTGCTGATTTAATAGGAGACGTCTATCTTCACAGCACAAGCCGAGACTCACCCTTGTGTCAGTGGATAGTCTCAGTGGATACTGTTGACTTGTAGCTAAGAACTGCTGGTGTCATGTACTGTGCTCATTCTCTTAATCGCGATCTTCTCAAAATGCCATCCTGTAAGCACACTTAGGACGGTCTGCCTTCACTGTTCTCCTCCTGAGTTTATAATCACACTATCCGGTGTCACCCAGAAGAGGATGGGTTCCCTTTTGGGTCTTTCAAGGTTCCTTTCCGGTGTCATCTCGAGGGATTATTCATACTTGTTCATTAAGGATCTGAATCAGCATCTGGGTTTTCAATACAAATGTCATTGAACTGTAAAAAAGCTGTCATTAGTGTGAAGGGTATAGACGATGTAGAATCATTTTACAGGACAGTGTGTGAGAGTGAACCTTTCTTGCGATGGACACATCAGGCATCCGTCCTCTTAAAGTCTCCTGACTGTTCATTTCCTGAGTGAGGCAAACAAGTGATCTCTTCACCTGCAATGCTACATCCAAGCAACTCTACAGGGCACACTGTGTATATGTGTGTGTGTGTGTGTGTGTGTGTGTGTGTCCTAGCTTTGTTTCTTCTTCCTCCTCTCCTTGGCTCTCCATCTCCTGCTTTCTCTCTTTCACCCATCCTTGGCATGTAACCCTTCCCCTGGCGTACGGTAAAGAGACGTAATAGGTTACCTTTTCTCAGATGTGTGTCTGATCTCTGTCCGTCTCGGGTGCAACTGTGGCTGAGTCGTGTTTCTTTCTCAAGAGTTCACTCCGCGAGCACGTCACCCTATCTGTATCAGCCACACTCAGAGAGCCTCTTTAGGAGAGAGTCTGCTCCGAGGGATGAATAATGGACGAACGTGGAAAATCAGAGATGCTGACCTGGTGTTGTCCTGCGTCTGACACCGACGCGTACTCGGATTCTCTTCGGACGGGAATACCTTTGCACTCGCTAGGATTTGAACACAGCATTACGAGCCTGCTTTAGGATTAGCCGATGCGTTTTTTTTTTTTCTTCCCCCTCGAGGTTGGTATGGTAAAGTAATTGTAAAGGAAAACTTCGTAAAACCGCACCATATTAGAGTAGTAGAGTTGTACTGTGAGTATCATTTAAGCTGTATGTTTTGTCTAACAGCCGTATGTGGCATACGGCCCAACGTTTGGGTTCGAGCTAAACGGTTCATCTCCACTGGGAAAACACAAAGGATTTACCAACCAGAAAATAATGAAGATAGACAGGTACTACACAAATATGTGTATATTGACAGATGATATCTGTAAAAAGAACCACGGCCTCTTTGGTCCTGTGGTGCACTCTGCCAGCCACAATTTCAGCAAATTTTTCTCACACAAATTCCCTCGCTCGGAAAAACGCACGCACTTCGCCTGCGAGTACAAACACGCTCTGAACCGCAGCGGTCTCTCTAAGAGGTACATAATGACTTGCGTAAATCACCGGCTGTTCAACTTGAATAACTCTCCATCTGCAGTTAGTTTGTTGCAGGTTTATTTGCTGCTCTTCAACGCCTCGCGAAAGCTCGCTAAAAGAAAACAGGAGCTCCCGAGCGCCACGTCCAGTTTCAGCGTCTCAGCCGCGCCAGCTGAATAGAATTACAAGTCGCGAGCAGCTCGGCATGTGCTGGACGTAAAACAACGCTGCTCGCTCATAGCGTTCACACATCGACTCGGTAACGAGCGGCTGTTTTGCGAGCCGAAGTGTGCGACCGCATGAACTGGCTACGCTGGATATTTCCAAGCGCTGGGTTTGTGAAGCCAAACTGAAACCCACTAAGGCATTCAAAGCATCTCTGGACATGGATATTTAAACACTCAGTACATTGACATGGACTACGATAATCCGATATTAACCCGATTAAGAAGATACTCCGATTAAGAAACTAGCATGTAAACAGAGATTATTGATGACCTTAATCCATCTAAAGTCATACTCGGAGTAAACACAAATGGAATGAAGACGTGTGGAGTATTCCTGTTTTAGTCGCATTATCGAAGTGCGTTATAGGCGTGTACATACTTTAATCACACTGTTAACGTCGTGTGGGAGTTTTCACTACGAAATTATTAAAAGAAAAAAAAAAAAAAAACAAACATAAAAAAAAAAAAAAAAAAAAGGGAAAAGCCCACACCCCCTTACCTACTGTATACCAGGTGAAATACATGTATCTCGACTATTATATAGACGGTAAGTACACGGTTTGGGAAGCAGCCCATGGCTTCAAGCAGACGTCTAATTGCACGTACAGCACGACTAATAATTAACCGCACTTGACGCGTTTTAAATTAAAAAAAAATTTAATAAAAACACCCAAAACTGTATACGGTACCATAACGAAGACGACGTGTATGACGATACGTGAAATTCTAGAGGGAACGTCAGACGGCGTGGGGACGTAATGACGTGTGCCGTTAATCGATCTATGTTTTATAACATGCAACACGGGAACATGAAAGGAATATTCTAAAAGCGACTCATGGAAACACCTTAATCAGAATATTGTCTTATTCAGAATAAGGTCAATAATCAGATTACTGCTGTCCGTGTAAACGTAGTCATTGTGAGGGGATAAGAAAAAGAAAAAAAAAAAGTATAACTCAATGACACTGAACCATTTCAAGTTAGACCAACAGACGTTTGAACTTTTCCAATATTTAGGGCAGAAACCTAACGCACTTGACTTTCAGCACTCAAGTTTCCCAACTCAGTCGAGCATGCAATCTTGGAGTAATTAATCAGCCTGCATAAATAACCTAGCAGATAATGGCCGTTTGTGCTAATCTGGCTCCTCGGTCCTTGGCGGCCATCAAGCCAGAGCTCCAGTGTTTGTCCTGCTCGAGTAATCCGCTCTGATAAGCCTGTTTGCTCCTCGTGTTTGTCCAGGGTGTTAACGGACTCCATTCACATTCCAACAGAGCAGTAAAGCAAGTCCTCAGTGTAGCAGCCTGATCAGAGAAATACAGAACGACTTAAAACGTTAGCGAAACGTCATACAGGTGGCAGAAAGACTTCCGAGTGATCTTCGATGTCTCGTTTTCAAAGCCAAGGCGCAAAAACTCCCCTCTTCTGAAGCGAAACACTCTCGAGAGATCATCCTGTTTTGCTTGGCACGCATTCCACTCCAGCTGAAGTGTGTTTGAAGACAGGTGAGCGTTAAGCACAGGGGATTTCCTCTGTCTATCTGTCCATCACCCCTACGCTCAAGCTTAAACATTTCTGCAGTCGGGCGTTCTCCTCGCCCAGCATATATATAATTAGCTACATTGTGCGGGAATAGCAACGTAAGTGACATTCAAACTGCTGGTTAAGGTAGGAGGACACCCAGTAGTGCTCTCTGCTCAGGCCGTGCTGAAGCACCATCGCGGCGGGTAGAGATTTCCGCTGAGGGACTTCGTCTCGGCATATAATAAAAAGACCGGGTTTCGGTTTTCGAGCCCGTGTAATTTTGGAAAGGATGTCCGAAATATCAAAATCTCAATGACAAATGCTTTCACTTCCCTCTCTCATTCTTTCTCTCCGCTGTCCTGGTTCCAAGACGCCTCACGGTTCCACGAGAAACAAGATCTGTGCCGCCCGTGCCAGGAAGACATGCCGTTCCAAAACCACAAAATGTGGACACAAGTAGACGTTTGAGAGATGAGAAATGGCATGAAGAAAAAGAACAAAAAACTACCGCTTGGCTTGGCTTGTTTTCGTCTGACTTCAGAGTTACGTCTCGGGAGTAAGTCAGTAGTAAATGATTTTAATGTCTATAATCGCGTTCCTTGATGCTCACTTATGAATCCAATGCACTATAAATGGCTAATGGAAACATTAGAGGTTATAATTCAGTAATGTCGCAGCGCAACATGAAAAACATACCAAACAAATTATAATCATTTTGGTACACTGGTGAGCAAAAGAGTAAAGGAATGGTTTAGTGGGAAATTTATTTATTTTATTTTTTTTTCATTGATAAGCCATGACAGATCAGGTGTTTGGCGATTCCTTCTTCGGTTTTACGCCAGGGCTATATTCTGGGTATGGAAAAAGTCATCCATGCTCAAATCTGTTCAACAGAACTGGCAACGTAGACTACGTTCACATGGACAGCAGTAATCTAATTACTGACCTTATTCTGAATAAGACAGTATTCTGATTAAGGTGTTTCCATGAGTCGCTTTTAGAATATTCATGTTCCCGTTTTACATGTTATAGAACATAGAGCGATTACCGTCATTACGTCACCGCGCCACGCCACGCCGTCCGTCGTCCCTCCAGAATTTCACGAATTGACATACATTTTGTCTTCGTTATGGTACCGTATACAGCTCTGGGTGTTTTTATTCATTTTTTTTGCGGACGCTTTAAGTGCGGTTAATTATTAGTCGTGCTGTACGTGCTAATAGATGACTGCTTGGAGCCGTGGGCTGCATCCCAAACCGCATACTTAACGTCTATATAGTAGCCGAGATGCATGTGTTCTCCTACTACAGGCCTATAGTAGGCAAGTACGTGGTTTGGGACGCAGCCGTGTTCTCTTGTTTGCCGTCAAACGGTCGAGCGCTGCCGTGTGTGTACGTGTCCTGTCGCACAATGCGGTGAAAACTCACACACGACGTTAATAGTGTGATTAAGGTGTGTACATGTCTGTAATACACGTCGATAATGTGTACTCCACACGTCTTAATTCCATTTGTGTTTACTCCGAGTATGAGTTTAATCGGATTAAGGTCATCAGTAATCTCTGTTTACATGATAGTTTCTTAATCAGAGTATCGTCTTAATCGGGTTAATATCGGATTATTGTTGTCCATTTAAACGCACTGACTGCTAACTAGAAAATCCTAGCAGGCAGAAATAAACCCAAGTGCATGTTAATGGGTGAAGGAATTTTTATTTATTTTTATTTATTTATTTTAGATTTGCCACAAGCAACAGTAAGTAAATATCAAGGCAGAAGTTCAGTACTTAATAATAAAACGCTCTTCCATTTCGTTTATCAACCAATGAAACCACTGTTCTTGTTTCTTATTGGCTCCCAAGACCAAGGCCATAAATTCAGAGGTCAGAGTTCACCTAGATGAAGCCGATGTGAAGCAAAAGGAACCACTACAAAAAGCAAATCGATAGCATAGCGGTTCTTTCCCCTTCTGTAAGTTGCCTGTTGGGAGAATTTTATTCCGATTTGGTCTGTACATTTAGCTGAAATATATTGTATAATATGAGCTATATTGTTGCTGTAGCAACGGCGCAAAAATCATAAACACTGCGACTAAAGCGTAGATGTTCACACCGCTCTTGGTCAAACTATCACGACAGCTAACAAATCTGGGAAACTTTTTTCCTCTCAAAAGGACTTTTAAAAAGTGTCAGTATTTATAGACTCTGCTTCTTTTGATAGCAGAGAGGGGAAGAAAGATGAAGGAACATGAAAGAAGAGAAAAGGAAAGAGTGAAGACACAAAAGAGGAAACAAGCCCTGGGCTCCAAACACACACCAGCTCTGTTGCCTTGGAGCTTCATTCATCTGTGCTCCAGCAAGCAAATCAACACTGTTGTTTTGTATATTGTGTGTGTGTGTGTGTGTGTGTGTGTGTGTGTGTGTGTGTGTGTGTGTGTGTGTGTGTGTGTGTGTTCCCTTAATCATCTGCTCTTTTCTTGCAGGGGTTAATGGAAACCTCAGGGGGTCTCCCCTTTCCCCCAGTCTTCTACTTTTTCCTTGCTTTCTCTCTTCATCAAACATGCATCCTCACACTCTCTCACACTCACACACACTCACATAACCGACACTGTCCCATCACTTCTCTACTGAGAGTCGGTTCAGTGTAATCACTTTGCTCTCACACCTTGGCGTCTTCATCTGACCGATTACACCCCGCTGATGAACCCGGTCATGGGGATTTCACGACTGAGGCGCCATTTGTGTCCCACTGATCGTAGGTTTCCAAATATGGAATTCATTTTATACACAGATATATTCAACAACATATGCTCATATTTCAGCTTAAAACAAGAATACATGCAGCATTTGCTGCTCGTCCTAGTTCGCTAGAACTACACTTTTTTATTATAAAAAAAAAATGTAAATTAAAATACTTAGAAAATCTTATTTTGCTTAGTATTTTTTATTTAAATTTTTTTTAACTATATTTATGCTTAAAACACCATTTCCATCAGTCCTCCGTTATAGAAAATGTACATTTTAGTTCCACAACAATCCCTCAACAAGTCACACGTTCAACAGGAATCGTCCGAATTTCCTGAAGATCGTGAGAAGAAGAAAAAGAAGTCCTTTCTTTTTTTTTTTTTTTTTTTTTTTTATTTTTTTTATTTTTTTTTTTTTACATTTTATTAACGATGACATTGTGATATTGACATTGTGATATTGACGTACTCTCACTTTGAAAGTACTTCCCCCAAATTACAGGCAGAAAGTCCATTTTAAATTGTAAAAAAAATAAAAATACACGTTAAGCAAATCAATAGAATGTCCTCAACGCCGTCTTTCCATTCGCACGATCATATTTTTTGTATTTGCTAAAAAAAATAAAAAATAAACCTCATCAATGTCACTCATTCACGTGCAAAAAGCAGATATGATCAGCAAAGTAACCTTGTAATAAATTGTCGTCAGAGATGAGGTTAACAAATGTTATACTGGGACGAATTTTATGGGACGAATGTAGCAGTGCAATCATGGAATCACTCGTCAGTGTCCTCCGCGTCGGGACATTTTAAAGACTACCTTCATACAAGGACAAACTCAATCCAGACAACCAACATCCACACGGTCACGTCTTCTAGAACGACTCTGTTTCAGACAGAGTGAAGAAACAAGCTCTCTTCTCCACAGGATTCTGGACAAAGACAGCAGAGGGAAGCGGGTCGCTATCTAACCGCCTTTCTTTCACTCTTCCTTGCAGGGAGGAAAGACAGAAAGGTACAAATCCACGCATAATGTGCACGGGTGCCTTCAGCAAGGCGAAAATCAACACAAACGATCAGATTCTGCTGAGTGTACATCGGCCTTGAGGGTGACTTTTCCGTCGTCATTCGTTTTGGGGTTTAAATCTGATACTTTTATACCATTTTGTTTATCACACATACCCGTACTTGAATGCTATTGCGTAAATCACTCGAGCATTTCAACAAAACTGTTACTCGAAATTCCTGTCGGGCAACACGTCAAAACACGCAATCAAATCACAGAGATTTCAAGGCGACTTTAATGACGTTGGCGTGCTTTAAGGAGAATGATCCTGCGAGCTGTATTCGTCAACATCGCACTGCATAACCTGAGCCCACAATGAGGCAGCGTTTTACTGCAATATTGGCCCTATTACCGATCCTTGACGCATCAATATTCACAGAATAAAGCAAATAAACCTTATAAACTCTTCTTTACTGGAACTTTTAGGCTTGTGGTTTTAACCTCAGTGGAGGCTGACCACCTCAGTGGCCCACCAGGATCTCCTGTCCCCAGGCTGCCCCATTGCATAATTAGCCAGAGGTAATTTGGGGGCCGTTTTCTTCACCCTCCTTTTCTCTGGCCACCCCTGTAGCAAGACCATGCCAGCTTAGGCAAAGAAACTGGAGGCCCCCTTTTTTTCCTCCTTAGACACAATTTCTCTTTCTGTATGCTAAGCAAGGTGGCAAAACAGTTTTACAAGACCTTCAAGCAGCACCACAGGCTGGTGGATCCATTGGTATTGGACTCATATCTTCTTATCTAGTTGCATGCAATATACTATATATGGTTATAAAGTAAAATAAAGGTACGTGAGAACAAGGGGATGGTGGGAGGAGACGCAGAGAAAGGGAAAAGCGAGGACTCAAAAGAAGAGTAGCTCCTCCATAAAGGAGGTGTTGGGGATGGGCTGCTTTGGGGGAGGAGAGGGGTGGCGACGAGGCCACAAAGGATTATAATCCACCAGTTAGGAAGACACTGAGCAGTTTAGCCAACACTAAAGCGTGCTTCGGAGCAGCTCTTTGAGTTTGCCCAGCGAGCACCGAGCCAGCCTTTCAATAGAGGATGTCAACCTGCTGACTGCTGAATGGCCCAGCGGTCAGGGTTCAGCCCCAGCTGAGCGCAGGAAGTCTATTTCACTCTCTGAAAGCACAGCGCTTCTGCTGGGAAGCGCTCGTTAATGCTGACGTGAGATCAGGCTCTGACTCAGAGTCTAGTCTTATGTTCTTTCGGGCAGAGGGTCGCTGTGAGGATGACGACTTGTGTGGAAAAAGTTACATGTAATACGTTTCTAAAAAAAAAAAAAAAGAAAGAAAGAAATTGTCAGTCGACTTGTGTGTATGCACGGTTATAATTACAGGGGTCAGAGGTCATGGGGTGCTGAGAATCAACAGCTCGCTTCAGGCTAAACGGCGCATATCATTTATTACAGGGGTACTCAAATCAATCCATCCATCCATCCATCCATCCAATGAATGGTCAACATTTGTTGGTTTTAAATGGGCTTTACAAATACAATGAACTCTGGTTTGCATCTCCCAGTAGAAAATTCATAAAATTAGACAAGAAAAAAAGTAAAAATATAGATGATTTATATATATATATATATATATATATATATATATATATATATATATATATATATATATATATATATATATATATATATATATATATATATGAATATTTATTTACTTGTTTATTTATTTTGTTTGTTTTTCATTCATTCATCCATTCATTCGTATTTTTCTTTCTTTGTTGTATTATGTTTAAATCACCATTATCAAAATCTTTACTTTTTATTTAACCCTTTTTGTAACGATCAGCCTAATTAACTCATCGCTTCAATTAATAGATGTAATCATCCAGTTCGACTGTTTGGGTTTTTTTGGGTTTTTTTTTTCTAAAGCTGAAAATAGCACGGCTAATATGAAAGACCTGTTGCACCGTGTTCCATTTATTTGAGCTCTGTAGATAGAAAACTCAGGAATAATAATAATTTTTAAAAAATAAAATAAAAAAGCTCTGATTTAAAAGCTCGGATAAATAAATACGATGGTACGTTTATGATTAATCTGCCTGATGTGCGAATCGCTGGCTTCCACTCAGAATCCAACAATGCAAATATCTGAACGACAACATCGCACTTTATTTCTGCTTGAATCCGTCACGTTTATGAGACAACACAGAAGAGTGGAATGGGATGATAGTTTTCATGCTCGTTAATCATTTTCTGTAAAATAAACAGCCTTCGGACAGCAAAGGAACAAAAAAGAAGTGTATTACTCGAGCTGTGCGTGTGCGTGGGTGTGTGTGTGGGTGTGTGTGGGTGTGTGTGTGTGTGTGCTGGGCATCTGACGGGTCTCACCTGCTGTGCAGATGGTCTTTACACAGGCAGCGCTGTATGACGGACTGCCTGCTGACCCTTATTCATGGAGCGTTTGACCAGCCGACACACACCACCTACTACAATCCGAGCTAATCGATACGTCTGATTCCCGAAGGACACACACCGGCTTGGGTCATTACCGTGTGTGTGTGTGTGTGTGTGTGTGGAAATAACCAACAGATCCCTGTGCATACACACTAATCAACAAAAATAGCATCTAATCACAAAGCAGCAGCTTTGTTTGTTTGGTTTTGTTTTTTTTCGACTTGCCCTTCCGCTAATCTGGGTCTGCCGTGGAGGCAGGAAGTGGAGAAGCGTGTGTACGGGTCAGCTACACTGCGACCCTGCCTTCCTGGACTTCCTGGATAAAAGCGTCCTGAATGCTATGGATGGATGGAGGTCCTCGTCTGGATGATACCGAGGAAGGGGGGTCTTGGGGGCGAAGGGGGTGTTGGGGGGGCGTCTTTAAAGGCAACTTTAAAGTAACAGACCTCCGAACACTTCCTGAGGCAGATAGCGGAACGACTTTGTCCTTGCAGAACAACGCTCCACTTGTCCCTTTGTCAGGTGGTGCGAACCAGAAAGGCCGCTCCTGACTCCCCTTTAATCACAGCATGGACAAGGAGAGCGCACTTTCAAAGAGTGCACACTAGACACACTGTGTAGTGTGAGAGACACGTCTCTCTTTCATGTCTTTAGCAAAACAACCAAATAAACAAAAGAAAAAAGAAAAAAAAAAAACAACACATGACTTTGATCAGTTTTGGTAGGTCAAGGTGAAAAGGGTGCGAAAAGCCAGCTCTCGAGGAGGTGCGGAACGATCGGGATTACACGCTCGGTCTGATTTTATACCTGCAGGCCACTCGTCAATAAATATAACTTTGTGATGTTTTTGTCTGATTCTCCTCAAGAACGCGCTCTTGAATCTGATTGGTCAGAAAGCGATTCATCGAGGCTACCATACCAGTATTTGCACAGGGCGGGTTTGTACAGTGGACGCTCGGCATCGGCGATTTTAGTTCAAACCTGGTATCGTTGTCGATATGGCGGAATTTGTCTTGGAACAGTTATGGAAGGAGTCTCCAGTGTCAGTGCTACAGTTTTCCACCCCAGGAAAGGCTTTCAGGATGGAGGAGTTTGTGCTTCCCGGTTCCACGACAAGCTGCGTGTTTTTTGCCTTGTTAACTTCGAGAACTCGGGCGTATTCATTCCGAGGACGTTCCACGTGATTAAACGTAACTATAGATGGACAAATCGTAATCGTTGGCGAATATGTCGTATAAGAGGAATAAAACACTTCAGGAAGAACGTGGTCACATCGGACCACGCCATGTCACGGCACGTCACGGCACGTCATCGTAGCTTATACTCCTCGAACAGCACTCCATGTTGTGTAGAATTCCTCACCGGCGTTGATTTTATCGCACGATAAATCCCTACGTTTAATTCCATAATATCCCGATGTATAAAATCCCTCCCGTGACACCGCTTTGTATAAAGTTCCGTACAAGGCATTCCTTTGCACTACGTCATTCACGGCGGTCGGCCTTCCGAAACACCCGACTCGTCCGCCGCACGGAGTCTGGGTGGAACCTTGGAGAGGTGAACTCTTATTAAATCCGTCGAGTGTGTGTGTCGCAAACCTGCAAAAGCAGCAGAACCAGGCTCCAGCAGACCACACAACGCACTAACATTACTGAAACTCGAAACCGCCAAAACGCGGAGATTATTCGGCGCGCTCCGCGATACACACACACACACACACACACACACACACACACACACACACACGCTTCCACATTCCCACAGAGATGTGAAGAAAATTGTGTTTAACGGATAAAATGTAGACAATTTGTACTTTCGATCAAAAGCAGTCGAGCAGCCGCGCGGGCCTGGGCTCAGAAAGCGTTTCTGGACTCGTTGCGTGTCCGTGTTTTCAGTGGCGTGGTGTTTATTTATTCCGTAGACATTAATCAACATGTTATCATCACTTTTTTAACACACTACTGCTGTAGAAATGTCTGCCAGTAAATGATATTTCTGTCATATCGCCCACCTCTACTGTACAGCCGAGTCA
>CM022760.1:8919474-9031974 GCA_012411365.1 Ameiurus melas | reverse complement strand
CCTTTTATTTAATTATTATTATTTATTTTATTTTTTTACATTCATCCAGTGCGCTTCAGTGTGTCTGGTGTGAAATGGAGAGGATCACTCGGCACTCACAGCATCACTTTTCGATATTTGCATTAAAAGAAAATATGCAATAGACGAACTTCGCACGTGCCGGTAAAAGTGTTCCAACTGGATCAGTTATGAGTCGCGCGACCGCATTAATTATTCACCATTCCTATAATAAACCCTTTAGGTTTGTAATATAAACGCAGAGTCGGTATTTATATGATTTATTGTTTTTGAAATGGATTTCGGGTCTCTGAGTCCAGTTCAATAGTTTCTGAAGTTTTTATCCCCCCCAAACAAAAAAAAAAAAGAAACAGACTAGTATTGTTAGTAAAGAAAAAAAGAAAAGAAAGAAAAAAAGCAGGACATTCTAAAAGAAATTTCTTCAGAAGTTTTGTGTTCTTCTTGTTCTTCAGTTTCACCCCCGATATGACTGACAGCCGCCGGTCTTTGGTCTGGACAGAACTGATTAAATATCGATAAGAAGAATTCTATAATAAAGTTTAAAGGCTTGTGTGAAAGTGGCGCAACTTTTAATCACATTCCTCTCAGCCCCGACAGAAACAAACAAATGATTTCATTTTATAACTAAAGGCTTTCTTTTTTATTTATTTATTTATTTATTTATTTATTTAGAAATCGGGTTTGCCAAATAATCAGGCAGTTTGAGGGAAAATAAACCCAAAGCTTATTTTCAACACCGACTAGACTCATTTAATATCATTTAATTAAAATAAACAAATAAATAAATAAAAATTCGACGTGTTTGCGTATTGTCGCTCATTTCTATATTTAAATGTTTAAATCAACCCGTATTATTTCCCGACAAGTACAGAAATAAACTTCCACATCAAACTGAAGTCTAAAGGCCAGTGGAGGAAAAAGCCGACATTCCTCATACAGCCTGTGTGTGAATGCATTCCTCAGAACTCTCTCATACAGTGCACACGTAACAGTACATTAAATACGGGTGCATTGGGAAATAAAAATGCGACTTTTGAAACGATTGATTTTAAGAAAGCACTGAATATCTGCACAGTTCTCCCGAACCTTCTGGTTAAACTCGAGCTCTGCTCCCTGCCTTGGGTCCTTCTGGAGTAGGCTATTCATAATGACACGTTTATCTACCAGAGCTATATCCACACTCCCCACAACACACACGAACAGACATACAAGAAGTATCATCTCAGTCACGTGCAAAGATAATTAAGTGAAATATTGTCAAGTAAAGAAAGTGAACAATGTACAAAAGTGTGCATTATGACACAGTCAAGGTCATTATTGGTAATATAGTAGTTGCATGCTTGTTATTATTATTATTATTATTATTATTATTATTATTATTATTATTATTGTAGTACAAGTGAAATAATAACCCACGTGTTTGACGCATTTTATAACACACTGCATCAGATATGTAAGTCCACGTCAAACCCCAGCTAGGAGGTTCGGGGGGGTTACCTCTGACCGGTCAGTGTGTCAGTGGTTCGTCCTGCAGGTGGTGATGTCTGCTCTGAAGGCCAAACATTACGAGTCCAGGTGAAGGGCAGCAGTTCAGCAGCTTCTATAGACTATAACACTATCAGTTCTGTGGAGCTCTTACAGAGGTAGGAGATCAGCCACAAATCAGGTGAGAACATGTGGAAAATGGACTCAGAGAAAAGAAGAATTCGAATAAATTGCTAAAGTTTGCTAATTGCCTTTTGTTGAGTTTTGCACCGGAGCCATGTGCTGGATGGATAGACGAGTAAGTAGTAAACAAGTAAATAGGCAATGACATTCAACGAAAGCGAGTCAATACATACGTGGGGAAGTAAGTAAGTAAATAATAATAATAATAATAATAATAATAATAATAATAATAATAATAATAATAATAATAATAATAATAACAATAATAATAATAATAATAATGAAGAAAGTAAGTCAGTCAAATTTCAAGTTCAACAAGTAGCTAGGTAAGTAAGGGAGTAAATAATTAAGTGGGTAGGTAATTAAAGACATAAATAAGTGAACTAAGCAAGTAAATAAATAAACAAATAAATAAAGCAATCAAGTCGATTTTTAAGAAAGCAAATAAGTGAGTAAACAAATTCGTAAGCAAGTAGATATATGTGAATAAATAAGGACATAAGTAAGGGTGTGAGTTAGTAAATAAGTCAAATATGTCAGTAATTAAGTAAGGAAGTAATTGAGCAAACACGTAAGTGGGTAGGTAAATAAATAAATAAATAAATAAATAAGTAGGTAAGTAAGTAAACAAGTGAGTAATGTAAGCATATAAGTGAGCAAATAGATAAGTAGGTGAGTAAACAAGTACAAAGTAAACAAGTTACCATTTGTTTGTTTGTTTATTTATTTATTTATTTATTCCTTTTATTTTTCTATACAGCCAGAAATTCAGAAACTAAAGCTGCACTGTAAAACCGGGTAGATCATTTAAAACAAAATCATTCGAGGAAATCGACTACCTCGAAAATTGGTAAGTTGATCAATCAATTTCTTTAAGCCAAACACACTTAAACATAACACAACATTCGAACTCCATCAACTCGAAGTGGATTTAGCTGAAAGAAATTGATTGATCAACTTAGAAATGTGGAGGTAGTTAGTTTCCTCAGATGTTTTTGAGTTAAATGGACGTAGCCGGTTTTACAGCGTGTTTCAGAGAACTCCTGATGCTGCTGGGACAAATCGGAAAATAAAATATAATTGCTAGGAATAATAATAATCATTGCTAACAACGACTAACAGTTACTCGGGATAAACCTTCAAACCAACACCACCGATGGCACCAGCCTCACCTTTATCACAGAACACTCCAGAGGAAGGAAAGCAGAGCTGGGGACACGTCTCCTCCTCAGATTCATCAGCATGATTGAACATCAATCTATGGATTGTAGAATATGGCGCGCGCGCACATATATATATATATATATATATATATATATATATATATATATATATTTATATATATATATATATTATTTATATTTATATCTATATCTATATTTATATCTATCTATATCTATATATATATATATATATATATATATATATATATATATATATATATATATATATATATAAAATCGTAGCAGAATCGAGTGAGCTCAAGCAACCTGTGTATTTGTAATATAAACAAAACGGGCAGACCAACGCGTACGTTCATGTGCACCTCACCAAACTACAAACTAGTCTGAGCCTGCTGTCGACATTCAATCTAGACACACAGCAGGAACAGCTGTCTCCATCTCTCTTTCTCTCCCCATCTAACCCGAACACAAATCACGCTGCATCCGGACCAGGCCTTTTTATGAGGATACGTCTCGTTCACATCCCTCCATCCGGGTTAAATTCCTCCTGTGGAGAGCAGAAAGGAGGAGGAGAGCAGGACGAGAGCAGGACGAGAGCAGGCCGAGGTGCTGACGGAGCGTGCTCTGTGCGAGTGTGTGTGTGTGTGTGACCATGGAAGAGGGGATCATATGTTGCAGTTGGACAGGTGCAGAGGTTGATCCTGTACTGATCCCGTGGGGCGACACGCTAGCCGAATGTGGCTAGGGAAGCCGGACGCTCCTACAGCCACAGAAAGGAGGGAAAAGAGGGAAAATGTTCCAGTGCTTGGAAAAAAAAAAGCAGCACAAGGCTCCAAGGTCCAGGAACAAGTGTGGATTAAAGGAGAAGTTGAGCCAAGAAGGAAACTTACACATTTACCCCAAATGTTAAAACCGGCCAAGACATGCAAAGTTCTGAAGCACTGGAGTTACAAGGACAATGTAACCAATAAGTGAGGAAAACTTAAAACTTCCAGGTTCGCACTGTGCAAAAATCACACACTCTCCTCGGAGGATATTTAACTCGGTCATGGTATTTCAGGCTAAAAAAATAAATGTACAAATGAATTCAACATTCTAATGACTTCTAATGTACAAGTCCACCTTGCACTGAGGAATAAAGAGATTGTGTATAAAAGATGGTGCTGTTTTTAGCACCAGGTCCTTTTATCGGTTTCAGCTAAGAACAATCTGAGATGAGCTTCCACTCTTCTGGGAAGGCTTTCCACTAGATTTTGGGGCGTGGCTGTGGGGATTTGTGTTCATTCAGAGACAAGAGCATGTCTGGGGTGCTGTCGGTGTTCCACTTCACCCCGAAGGTGTTCAGATGGGTTGCGGTCAGAGCTTTGTGCAGGTCACTCGAGTTCCTCCAAACTGTGCCTGCATGGAGCTTGTTTTGTGCACAGGGGCATCGTCATGCTGGAACGGGTTTGTGCCTCTTTTTGATTTCTATTGCAACCTTACGGTATACCTAATTGTAACGCTACAGTATAACAAGACATTCTATACAATTGTGTGCCTCCAAAGTTTGGGGAAGAACGACATATGGGTGTGAAGGTGAGGTGTCCATGAACTTTGGCCATGTTGTGTATATTCTGGCTGATCATTTGACAACATGTTCTCGGGGGTTTCCTCCGGGTACGCCGGTTTCCTCCCCCAGTCCAAAGACATGCACGGTAGGCTGATTGGCGTGTCTAAAGTGTCCGTAGTGTATGAATGTGTGTGAGTGTGCATGTGATTGTGCCCTGCGATGGACTGGTACCCTGTCCAGGGTGTACCCCGCCTTGTGCCCCATGCTCCCTGGGATAGGCTCCAGGTTCCCCGTGACCCTGAAAAGGAGTAAGCGGTATAGAACATGGATGGATGGATTTGACAACATTTTCATCATACGCAAGTGCTTAATATGATAAACGGCAATCAACCGTATTAACTGACTTACCTACTGTATAGTGACAGCCAAAAACTCCATAAATAAAGCTAAAAATTTTAAAAACGAAGGCTGAACAGCGAGAGACCACACCCTAAACAGTGTGTGCTAAATCCTCCATTATACAACAGTTAGTTCTGGTCCGCTCATTTGATTGGACAAGCAGCATTTCGAAAGTGCCGATATTTAATACAACAGTACTGGGAGATCACGCCACTTGTATGTATTCATTACACGGCAACTTTTACTACACTTATTACGGGCTGTCAGTTAGTCTGCGCGTTGGCATGACGACTAACAATGCGCTATGGGAACTATATTCATATAAAAATATTTGCCCATAATGTGCCTGCAGCACACACACCCCCACACACACACTGGCTCCTTTATAAGCCACCATTTCTTTTGTTCACATTGAATTGCTAATTATATTTGGATTCGCTTTCAATTGCGTTCTTTCCAGTTAATATCAAACGGCAGAGATTGACAAAACGATCACTAAGCTAATGTGTAAGTGCGATAAATATACCCATTTGAACTTGACAGTGTAATCAATAAACAGACCTGCAGTAACTCGGTGACAAATGCATTAATACACCAGATAAATACTGGGATGATCTGGAAAGGTCCTTTTAAAGCTTTATCCCTGACTTTTAACTCAGGAATTCCTTCAGTGACTTCTACTGAACATCCAGGTTAGGTCATGTGACAAGGTGCGAGTTTTGTGTTACCATGACATCATTTGCAGAATGGTGGTCGACCTGGTCACATCGGGGTGTTAATCTTAAAAAAAAGTAGGTGAAACAGTCATGTGACGTCTCGGTCACAATCGATAATGCACGAAACTGATGTGGAGTTCAAGCACCCAAGTCTCGATCGGTGAAGCGTTGATGACTTCAACACAATAGACTACATGGGACATCTATAATGAATTTCCTGTTGACACAAGTGCACGTTTTGCCTATATAAAGTATTCAGTGTTCCAGCCTTATTCCAAAATGGATTAAATTCATTATTTTCCTCAAAATTCTACAAACAATACCCCATAATGACCACGTGAAAGAAGTTTGTTTGAAATCTTGACAAATTTATTAAAAATAAAAAAACAAACAAAAAAAAAGCATAAGTATATAAGTATTCACAGCCTTTGCCATGACACTCATAATTGAGCTCAGGTGCATCCTGTTTTCATTGATCATCCTTGAGATGTTTCTACAACTTGATTAGAGTCCACCTGTGGTAAATTCAGTTGATTGGACATGATTTGGAAAGGCACACACCTGTCTGTATAAAGGGTCCCACAGTTAACAATGCATGTCAGAGAACAAACCAAGCCACGGAGTCCAAGGAACTGTCTGGAGACCTCTGAGACAGGATTGTATCGAGGCACAGATCTGGGGAAGGGTACAGAAACATTTCTGCAGCATTGAAGGTCCCAGTGAGCACAGTGGCCTCCATCATCCATAAATGGAAGAAGTCTGGAACCAGCAGGAGTCTTCTTAGAGCTGGCCGCGCAGCCAAACTGAACGATCAGGGGGAGAAGGGCCTTAGTCGGGGAGGTGACCAAAAACATGATGGTCACTCTGATGGAGTTCTGCAGAGATGGTTGTTGTTCTTCTGGAAGGTTCTCCTCTCTTCACAGAGACACACTGGAGCTCTGTCAATCAGGCCTTGAGTGGCCCAGCCAGAGCCCAGACTTGAACATCTCTGGAGAGATCTGAAAATGGCTGTGCACCGACGCTCCCCATCAAACCTGACGGAGCTTGAGAGGTCCTGCAAAGGAGAATGGGAGAAACTGCCCAAAAATCGGTGTGCCAAGCTTGTAGCATCATTCTCAAAAAGACTTGAGGATGTAATTGGTGCCAAAGGTGCTTCAACAAAGTATTGAGCAAAGGCTGTGAATACTTATGTACATGTGCTTTTTTTGTTTGTTTTTTATTTTTAATAAATTTGCCAAGATTTCAAACAAACTTCTTTCACGTGGTCATTATGGGGTATTGTTTGTAGAATTTTAAGGAAAATAATGAATTTAATCCATTTCAGAATAAGGCTGGAACATAACAAAATGTGGGAAAAGTGAAGCGCTGTGAATACTTTCCGGATGTGCTGTAGAACACATCTATAGACGGGAATGATTATTAAAAATCACACTATTGGTCAACCAGATAACCCGTTTTGAGTCGGGTTCCTCTCAAGGTTTCATCCTCATGTGATCTCAGGAAGTTTTTCCTTGCTCATTATGGATAAATTTATACATTTTATACATCACTCTGTAAAGCTGCTTTGGGACAAGGTGCATTGTTAAAAGTGCTTGTAAAGATACAAATCAAACTGAACAGCCACTCCTCCATAAAATCCATCCACCAAAAACCAACATGGATTAAAAAGCATTTATTTTAAAGAACACATGTTCTTTAATATTCCACATAGATGAATTATCTATACAGTGAGGTCAGACGTAGATGTTACACGACATCAAGAGGCTGTATACAGTATGAAAGACACGCCAAGGTTCGTTTTTTTTTTTTTTTCTCTCTCTCTCTCTCTCTCTCTCTCTCTCTCTCTCAAAGCCTTTTGACTAAGGTGCGTAAGGGAGGGAGTGTGGACAGCCAATTAGATTACAGCATTCTGAAGCTTGTGGCCAGCTAAGTGTACGACACATCGACACTGTAATCTAATGGTGGAAAAGCAATAGAAGTAGACCGGTCACTGAATAAATAAATAACCATGTTACTAGCAATAAAGAGAATGTCCATGACACTATCGTGTCGAGTATCGACGCTGAACGAATTTATTTTGGCTCCCATGTCCAATTATATAATGGTTGAACTTATGAACCAGTGGAAACCTGGCTCAGATATTCAAAATGCTCTCTACTTCCCTAAACCAGCACCATGTTCGCGAAACAGGGAACAGTCACGTTCGTTTAGCAAACCACGCACAGTATATGAGAATTTTTGGCTTTGCACCCGAGCTGCAACTCAGGAGCGTGTAGCATTACATACAGAGAAGCACTCCAGATCCAGATCTGGATCTAATTTCCTATCATTTTAATGTGCCTCATTTATCGAGTCTATGATTCTTGCTTCTGCTATCGTGTGGATGGATATTTTATTCAATATTTCACATATTTACACTCTTTTCAGACTTCATTTACAAAAGACCTGAGAGTCCAGGAATTTCATCTTCAGCAACCGTATAAT
This sequence comes from Ameiurus melas, assembly GCA_012411365.1. Taxonomy (NCBI): domain Eukaryota; kingdom Metazoa; phylum Chordata; class Actinopteri; order Siluriformes; family Ictaluridae; genus Ameiurus; species Ameiurus melas. Next base: position 9,023,956 of record CM022760.1, on the reverse strand, counting down.
CAGATCAGACTTTACTCGGTGTTCGGTCATTCGTGACGAAAAATAAAGCTGTTTATCGTGGTTTAGGAAGAAGAGGATGCGTGTAATGCGATAGATGCGTCCGTGGACCCGGTGGGCCCCGCTTCCTCGGCCAGGCGTCTCTTCTTGCAGGTGAGGGCGAGGAGGAGCAGCATGGGCAGGTGCCAAAGGCTACAGAAAAAGAGCTTGCGGGCGGTCTGGCGCTCGCCACGCTGATAGAAGCGGAAGGCGAGGTAGCTGATGTAGAGGTTGATGGGCAGAGAGATGAGCGGGAAAGTCCAGGTGGTGACGTCGAGCACGGGGCCGAGCGTGGACAGGCCGATCAGGGCAACGCTGTGGCGGAGTGCCACCCGCTTGCACAGTGCCGGGTGGGTGACCGACATCATGCGGTATCCGCCGCGCGAGTAGTCCTCGCGGAGGTTCCAGCTCAGGGCGTTGAAGTGAGGGAACTGCCACGAGTAGAGGAACGCCCCCAGCAGCAGAGCACCTAGAAAGCAGGAGCGAGAAAAAGTCAGACACATCAAATTAAATAACCACGACCAATGTTGCTAAAGTGCACAAGAACAAAAGAGTGAGCAAGTAATAGAACACAAAGTACTACAAGAAGAATAGGAGCGTCCCCAAATCAGAGAAGTATGGACAAAGGACAACATCGTGGAAAACAGTCCTTCATTTTCACATAATGTCCACCAAAGTGCCTCAGTATCTCACTTATCATTTTTAAAAATAGCTGGTTAGGATTTAGAGCTGTTTTTTTGGGAACTTTCCTCAAATTATGAAAGTAGCAAACATGCAGAGCTTATATTTTAGTTAGCCCGTTGTCGTTTCCTTTTGGTTAGCTGTGTGACAACAAAGGCAATAGTGTAACATATAAACACTGGGTACCTCCCAAATCGCACACTTGTGCACTATTCGACGCCATTTTGTAGTAGCATGAGTCGTGTTCACACTGAAAAGTGAACGTCAAGTGATCCACTTATTCAACAGGGGGAAAAGAGAGAGAGAAAAAAAAAAGTGTGGAATGTTGGATACTTCATGCACTCTCAGTCGCAGCTTTGCCTACGTAGTGGAAAAGGGGCGGAGCTACCAGGCGCTGATGCAGGCTCGAATTTGCTCAGAGAACTAACAAAAGAGGGCGGGGGTGTTTACACTTCAGCAAATGATTTTCTTAATTTCACTCTGTATGTTACACTGATACGGTAAAATCGGGTTGAATTTAAATCTAGCGGTGGCGCATTACGTGTATTTGACGTCAATGGCCATCGACCGGGAAACAAAACACGTTAGCGTTCCATTTCAGACGATACTACTCTTCTAAAACTCGTACACTAGATGGAGTACATAGTGCGAGTGCGTAGTGTACAGTACGTCATTTGGGACACGGTTACGGTCTAACTCAGTAACTGTTTACATATCACACCTGCCAGCCAATCAGAAACAAGTACGATCATTTAGTTTGCATAGTTCCAAAGCCCAAGGATGCTAAATGTAATTCAAGCAGCTTGGAACAAATCAAACTCGAGATACAAGGACAATTGGACAAAAAAAACAACAAAAAAACAAAAAACAAAAAACAAAAACCCCCAACACTTTCTAGTAATTTCTCACACACTCCCCGCACTAGAAATGTGAGAGAAGAGACAGTCAGGCTTGTGTTTCAGCTCCTGTGTTGGAGGAAAGCAACAGCAGCAGCACAGCGGCCCGAGTCTGAGCACCAGAGCATGAAACCCTCTGTGTGTGTGTGTGTGTGTGTGTTCGGCTCTGCTTGTGTAAACACCCGCGCAGCTAAACCCTCTGGGAAAACAAGGGATCTGAAACAGTAAGCTCGTCTTTCCCAGCACAAAGCACGCAGTAATTAGTAACACTGACGCTGTTTATAACGAGCCGCGTGCCGCTCTTTTACGCTGACCAGAGGAGTTTTAAGAATATTTTTAAATCACTTTAATATTTGTATGGCAATAAAAACGTTGATCGAACAGAATAAACGGTCATTTTAATAAAAAAAACAAAAAAAACAAAACATTTTTTAAAGTCCCCATGAAAACACAATGGACGTTTTGTGGCTTTTAGTGTGAATACGTTCACCTTAAGATTACATATAATCTAGTGTGCTTCAAAACGATGACATCTGCATTTAGACAGAGGACATACGCGTTCAATATTTACAGCCTCTCTCAACCACCGATACGAATCGACAACTTCGATGACCTCATCCTGCACTTCGGCGTCTCGTCAGATTTTCTGTCCAATCAAAGCCTCTCTAGAATCTGAAGTGTCCCGCCCCTAACATTCTAAAAATCCATGGTACTAACTGCCATGTACGACTTCGCATCGGCTGTGAGGTAAGACAAACGTTATTGGCCATTGAACCACTCGATATGTCCCGCCCCGACTATCTGTTTCAGTGGAAAATACAACACATCGCACGCTGCGCATTTCGAGGCACTTCATAATAATATTTTTTAATTCAACACTTTTATTTCTCTCAAATTTTGGATTGTTTTATAGCTACTTTTAAATCACCAATTTTTTTTTTTAAATCAGCCTTTTTAACGACGTTTATCTTCATCTTTTATTATTTATTTTAAATCACCATTTTATACTACTATTATAAACATTTCAACGCCACGAAGAAAGAAAGAAACGACAACAACAACAAAAAAAAAAAACCACCACAAGCATTTGATTGCCTGGGTGAGACTAATGGCGAGTATCTACTCACCAATCTCAGCATAGTAAGCAAAAACCATGGTGACACACCAAAATATTGATCGTTCATATAAACTGCTATGCCAGGGACTTATACGAACTTCCTCTTCAGTGGAAAACTCCAGCTGGAACTGTCTATGTGATCACAGTTTCAAAATAAATACAGAAAACTCAGACAAAACTAAGTATCAGCTGACTGCATAAACATTTTGAAAGTCCTTCCTGTTTTGGGAAAACTTTCAAGGCTGAATGCCCCCCCCCCTGCCCATATACAGCTGCTGAGGTCATTAAACATGCAGTAAATGGGCGTGGTTTATTGTCTCTGTGCAAATCTCGGATGATTGCACGACACACTTCAGCCGTCATAACACACTTAACTCGCAGCAGGCCAACACTTATGTAATATGTACATACAAGTGTATGTAGTGAGTGTGTGTGTGGGGGGTGTGCACGCGTGTGTATCGGTCAGACCTGGATCAAGTGCGCCTGTAGCAGCGGTCCAGCCCATGATCGGAGGAATTGCCCCCACCACCGAGCCCACCCACGTGTTGGTGATGCTGATACGCTTCAGTGGCGTGTAACAACACGTGTACAAGATGATGTTCAGAGCCCCCAGGAAGCCAGTTAGAGGATTCACAGCCAGGGTCAACAAGGTCACGCCGGGAATCCCACAGGCCAGAGCGAATGATACGGCATGGAGGGGGCTGAGAGAGAGAGAGAGAGACAGAGAGAGACAGAGAGAATTGAAAGAAGAGATTACTCACATCTCAGGCAAATGAATAAAGGAGTAGAATGCTGTGTTCAGAGAATGAGGTCTTGATTTCATGTTCAATTCATTTGACTTGGTCGAATGCACGTACAGTTCCGTATAGAACCACGGAAACGGGATAAATAAAGAGCAGCTGCTGCGATGAGTGTTTCTGCGTGACGAGTGCGTGTGTGAGAGAAACAAAGGGTTTAGGCGCGTGCTGGAGATCAAACCCTGCCTAACCACACGTCTACTAGTTAGGCACGTCCGATGGGCTTTAAAAAAAAAAAAAAAAAATTGTAATTAAAAGCAGCCTAGGTCTGGTTCAAATTCACAGCTAAGTACTCTGTAAATTAAAGGGAGATCCAGATAGGGACCAAAGGAGGAAGGGGGGGGGAAAAAAAAAAAAAAAAAAAAAAAAAGCAGTCTTTTTGGTCCGACTGCTGGAAATTCCACATAACTGATTACTGCTGTTGTAACCGTTTCATGTGGTGCTTTTATTTAAATGTGCTTCTGAAGAGCGAGAGATCGGTGATCACTGACAGTAGACAAGGCACTTCACTCGCTCCCATTCAATTCTAGTATTCATGTAGCGCTTTTATTAACAAGAGACACTGTGGACCAAGCAGCTTTTCAGAAATCAGGATGGAGATTCTTGATAATAATTCATGAACATACTAAAAACGATCACGTTTATGAAACGCGCTCGTTCAAATCGTCCCGTGGTAAATCATTACGCTGGCGTAATTTTCTGAAACATTTGGTGATTACTACTACACCTAATATATACCTAGTTCCAACCCATGTGGTTTATGTGGTGGGGGAAGAAAAGTGTTTTCAAATCCAATTTTAACGACATTAGGTGGTGGAAAAAAAAAAAAAAGAAAAAGAAAAAAAGACATTAGTAGTAATTTTTAAAAATAGGCAGACTTCGTTCCGCTTCACATTTACTATAGTGGAAACTAAATGCTGAAATGACAGAACTACTTCTAGGAATCTTCATGCTGCATCTATATTTAAAAGGAAAACTAAAGCAAATTAAGACCGAGTTGAAACTCGTGTGGAAAATTGTTGAGGGTAAAACTTGTGTAGTATCACAAAGCAAGATTTCCTTCATTGCACGATGAACGAAAGCGGCTTAATAGAGCCCTGGTATTGATTTCCAATTCTGAACAACTCCATCACCTTGACACACCTTTACTATTAAATTAATAAATATCCTACAAACATCAACAACTGTTCTATAGACTTCTTCATGGTGCTGTCGCCAATGCTGGAACCACTCAGGGTCCGATTGCATTTAACTCGGGTCTGAGGAGATTTGGACTTCTGGAGTGCCTGTGATGCTGCTCCCAACACACGGATTCGGTTACGCCTCCAGCCACAACAATCATAAAGAAGTTAGCCGGCTAATTCGATTTGTGCGGTGTACTGATGTTCTTTTCGTCCTGCTCGAGATCTCATGAACTACTTTCAGTCATGGTCTTGGTTGAGCTTCAACAAGTTTCACAAAGTCCATAAAGCATGCATTCAATATGGTGAAATGTGTCGTCTCGAACGCTGCTCGAGATTTGTAACGTTACATATGGCGAATACATTTTTCTGTCCTGCTGAGGAGGAGGAGGAGGATCTGGTTACTCTAAAAGTATGTATTTAGCCACTCTGAAGCCATTGGAGGAGAATGAATCGTTATTAATCTTCAGGAGTCCCATGGTTTGATATCTCATGAAGAGAGAACTTCATAAAAGCAAGTCTTCAGCAGCCAGTTTGGTTATTAGTTGTTGTATCTCAAAAAAGACAAAACAAAAAAAAACAGTTCCAAGTTTCTCTGTTGACCCGCAGTTCCCCAAGGTCAAGGTAAGCAATCGGACCACAACTCCAGCTATAAACGTCACCATAAGAACTCAAACTAAATGTAAAAAAAAAATATAAATAAAATATAAGGGCTCCATCACTTAAAGGATTTTGTTGATGTTTTGTTGATTGGTACAAAAAAATAAATAAAATACAAAAAAAAAAAAAAGTACATAGTAGGCTTTTCAATAAATTTCTTTAAAAAATAAATAAAAATCTTTGCTGTCACCTCAAGTATTTGAGCCAATTATCTGTACTCAGGCATTTGAGCCAAGTGAACAGCAATATCGAGCCTCCAGGATAGGCTTGTGTGGTTGTATGGAACATGCCTTCACCCCCTTAATCAGTCCATACAGGATTTCACGAAAAAATGCTCCATTCTCTGTTTCACAATTTGCAATGCAAGTTGTGTGTGTGTTTTTTTTGGTTTGTTTTTTTAAATCAAAGCTTTTTCCAAGAATTGCAGAGTTCGCTTGATTTTGCACTAATTTCTGCGATCGCAAAAATCGCAACGTCCTGGAGGGACTGCCCCTAACTTTCGGCAATTTGAGCCTTTTCAAAAATGTATTTATTTTAATCTTGATTACGGCTTACAGCTCGAGGAAATCAAAAATCCAGTATCTCAAATTATTTGAATAAAGAATTTATAATCCAGAAATGTCGACCTTCTGAAAAGTATGTTCATTTATGCACTCAATACTTGGAGATGATCAGCCTGTGGCACTGCTGAGGTGTTCTGGAAGCCCAGGTTGCCTTGATAGCGGCCTTCAGCTCGTCTGAACCCTAACCCTATGCAAACGCTTGTGCTTGACTATAGCGAAGTAAACGTGAGTAATAAATGAGTATATGAGGCACGGAACACATTACTGCACGATAAGGAGATCATTACACCAGTCTGATGGGACGCTGTGCTGAAGGGCGTTTTAGAGTATCGGCTTGCACATTGGTGTAAGGTGACGACTTGTGTCACCCCACATTTCAGAGCAAAACTTCAAAGGCTCCGGAGGACATGATGCTTAGGGCTGACACACCAACCGCTTGCTGAAATGTTTGTATTTGCCCGAGTAAATGGCTCGCTCCATGTCAAGGCTAATGGATATAAAAGATACGTTTGAAAGGTGACGTTTGTGTTAGCACGGCTGCCTGCACGAGCGTGGGATTTGTTTGTTTAAAGGTGTTGGCCGTACGTCTACCCGAGCTCGTTATATACACGCTGCCTATCGCTGAAAAGACTCCAGAACAACCTTAAAAAAAAGGTAGAAACCAAGTAGAAAATAAATAATTAAAATCAAGTAGAACTAGCTAACTCTGAAGGCCGTTACATCCGGCCGCTAGAACCATCTAGAACCACAAAGCTTTTTTCCTCTACATGAGGTTTCCTTTTCACAGTATGTTCTTCTTCATGTTCTTACTTCAGGACAAAAACGTCCCGAGATGCTAAACGGAACTGTTTATTCCACACCCTTAGGGATAAAATGGCTTCATTCTAGTTCCCATAAGGGTCTAGGGGAAACCTAGCCCATCAGACATCAGAATGGACTACTCAGATAACATCGACCACATCGTCTTCTGTCTAGTGACTCATCTGTGGCAAACTGTAGAACCAAACAGAACAGATCCAAAAAGCCTCCAAGTAGAACTTCTGTACAAAGCTAAAACTGTTAAGAATCCAAAAATCCTTGAGGGAAGCTTTGGAATTGTGCAAATAATCAAATCTCAGAATTTGACCTCCCCTGTCTGAAAGGAACCCTACCTAGTGTATGTCCAACATAGAACCTTTAAGGATGCATTTTTAATGGAATGCTTCAATAATCGGTCATACATTTGACTTCACGTACGTATCTCGAGAGATGTTCGAGCTTAACTTTTAAACCCAGAGCTTAACAGACGCCAGTTATCAGCCGTCAGCTCGTCTCTTTATCGGCGCTCTGAGAAACGCTTTGTCTAAACGAGGTCAGAGCGAAATCGGTGAGGCTGGAGATGAAGCTCACACAGCTGCTCTGTATCCAAACTACAGCTACAGCGCTCAAGCCTGATGTCTTTACTGTGAGAGACGAGGCTGCAACGAGGGTTTCAAAGCAGCCAATTGACACCGAAAAAAGAAGAAAAAAAAAAAAAAGCTCGAGTGAGTCACATTGAGCATTCCATAATAACAGTGTGAACCGTTTGTGCATGTGGATTCATGAAGCATACACGCACAGAGCAGAGGGATTAACTAGCCGTTTGGTTTGGACTGTTTGGATTCACTTGACTGCCAGTCTTTACCTTCTCATGTTGACTGATTAGCTCTTTGTTGTGGAAAGTGACTCAAGCATGGGTCAGGGGCCTTTCGAGATCAGAATCTACTAACAAACGCAATTAGCAACAAACAAAGGCTGTTAACCTCAAGTGTGTGTTTACGTGACTTAACACAAGAGGCAATAACGACTATTAACCAGTGAACTAGCGGAGGAAGAGCTAAAATTCTGACTTCGGAGTTGACCAATCGGAGTCGAGTTTAAACTTTAACATTTCGGTTAGGATTTCCTGCATTAGACACAGTGTTGTTTGACAGTCTGCTGATACTGGCATCAGTGGGATTTAGCCGTCGCTTTATCTCAGCCTTAAAAGACCGATGCGGCGGCACTTTAGTCTGTCTGGTCCTTTAGTCTGGCCAGATCTCTCACCTCTTCAACTGCTCAAACAGATCATATTCCAAAGCTTCAACTGTCAGACTAATACTGAGCCGAGTCCCTGCTGTAATTCAGCGCTGCAAAACCATATATACCCTTGCACTGCATTCTGGGACTTTGAGTCCAACGTTTGCACCAAGTTCCACTACTTTTACGCTGGACTTCTCGTTGATACGACATTGACCATCACTGGAAAATGGTGAGCAAGAAAAAGACGTTTGTCTCGCACATTTGCTTTTCAGAGCCAACAGCAAAACCTGAGGTTTCTCTCCTATTAAACACCACTGTAACGGACATTAGCATGGCATACAGCTGCTAATTTCTCCCAGGAACGACAAAAATGCGACGTCAACCAACAAATTGGCGCCAAAATGACTAAACACGTCACATGACGCCAGCCTCAACCGCACTCTCACTTGCGTTGCTCTGAATAAAAGCGTCCGCTGAAGTCGCACGTCAAATGAAATATCAAAACTGGTAGTTTTACCATCAAAAATGGTCACCGTTAAAGCAGTACCTATTTCACGTTTATCCATTATGGCTCGCCGTCATCATATCGGACCCGAATGCAAGTGGAGACAGCAGCAGGTCAGTGACGGCGCACGCACCTGGATCAGCTTCCACACAGGACAGGTGTGTGAGCGGCCATCGGCAGATAAACGTTGGCATACGGCTGCAAATACGGACAGGCTAAACCTTATCCAGACGTTACGCCGCCTGAGGTCTTCGGAGTGTAAAAAGAGAAGCTGACGGCAGCGAGCTGACCTTAGCGATGTGTTCAGACTCATAGTTTATTCACAACCTACTTATTATAATGAGAGCTCTGATAGCAAACATGACATTGTTAGCCTGTGAAGGTTAACAGAAGCAAATGAAGGCGCAAGAAAAGTGAAATTAGGGTACGTCTCAAAAGCATGAAGAGATGTTACTGTCCTCCCTCTATGAAAGGTATATGTATAAACATGGCGAATTGAAGAAGGAAAATCTTCTCAATGTGGTTGAGATCTACTGAGCCTGAAGGCCATATATGATCTGAACAACATGACTTTCTTCTTCATGAAACTATTCAGTGAGCCCTGAGAGTGGGGACGGGGTCATTCTGGGAGAAGCCACGCCCACCAGGATATAAACGTTGCATCGTAGGATAAAGTTGATCAGTCAGAAGAACTGCAGTGACGCTTTAAGCTAAGAGGCAAGTGAAGCTAAATAAGGCAGATGATAATAATAATAAAAAATTTAAAACCCTACAGGGCTTCAAGTTTTAAAAGACACTCACCTTATTTGTCCTCGAACCAGTGGTCTGTTTTTTGTACGGTTCATGTTGGAATCAAAGGGCACTTCGAAGTACTGTGGGAAAACAATGAGAAAAATGAGTCAGGACACAATGATTAAGACAAGACACCACACAGTAATACAAAACGCGAGGGTTTTTATCCAATAAACCAGTGGTCACACACCGAGCAGCTCTTAATGCCCTCACACACACTCAAATAAAACAGATTTTAAAAAACACAGCAGCTTGGAAACTCTAGGTTCATGGCGGGAAATGCGAAGAAATGCTTTAAATGATGTTCATTTAGACTTGAATGTCTCAGAAACCATGTAAGCACAAGTGTTGTCAGGAACCCTTTTGTCCTCTGCCAAAGAACAAACAAGGAGGCTTCAGAAACAAAATACTTCTGCTTCATTGCCAAGACCAAACATCTGTTCCAACCACCATTCGGTCTCACACCAGTGTATGAGAAGCTTATTGAACTGGCAGAAACCCAATCGATGGAAAAACCTGGATCAATCCGACGGTCGCTAGACGCGTCGACGCTGCACTTATTGTGGGAGAGTTGCTACAGAGGCATAGCACGGAGCGCGATGCATGATCAGACAGTTACGTGTGCGCACGGGGTTCTCTGTGGCGCATGAGGGGACGATTATGACGAAAACCTACTTATTCCTTTTGTTTTATGGCCTTCTCTTGGGGAGTCTGCTTAAAAGCCACCCCTGGGAAACCGCAATGTGTGGTGAAAATGCAAACACATGGGGTGCCTGAAGCCAGGAACCAGTTAATCTCCGTGTGCAAGTCCACACCTAATGAAGAAAACAGATATCCGACTATTTCAACCAGTGAATCCCAGGACGCATTACACTTGAAATATAGCTCACATAAAAGAGCTAATAAACAGATAACCCACGTTCTTTCTCCCGCTCTAATTTATTGTCAGACACTGGGAAAGGCTCCATGGTCAGGAACATTTTACACTGAACGCGTATGCATTCTCTTATAAGCTTTGGAGAAATGAGGCACGTCACTTTGCCACAGAAAATTTGATATACATGATCTATGACAAGTGTTTGCTTACACGGCTATATATTCTTCTGTGATTAACTGAACCCTTAAAAGAGAAATCCATGAACAAGTTGCTTTTTTTCTAAAATATATAATTGACGCGTATTGTTCAAAGCCGTCTAATGTTTATTTTGTAATTAAGGTCCGAGTCGCCTTTTTTCAGCTGAACCTTTCACCATCGATATTAACCACACCGCTATATGACCACCTTCTGAGAGTGGTGTAATGGGATTAAGCCCTTGATCCATCTCCACCTAAAGAGAGTGATGCAGCAGAGCTTTAGACCTTTAGACTGTCCAGCTCTCTCACTTCCTTCCTGGAGACTCTGCTCAAAAATATTAACTACCAAAGCTTCAACATTCGATGCAAATATGGCCGTCAACACCACCACACTTTTCATTTTAATCTCCACCTAAATAACACCACACCCGCTGTGAGGTCAGCCTGGATCACAACTTTCCACTTCACGATACAGCACCGACCAACAAATTAGCACCGACATTGCTAAACACACCCCCAAATATTTCAACATGGACAAGAACGACATGATTTGTTTGTCCGACATATCACACAGATGGCTGCAAAAATTGCATCAGCAAGCCAGCAAACCTTCTCAAAGATGAAAAAATATTTTTTTTTTTTTTAAGTGACAAACAAGTCCAAGAGGTGACGCTGCAGATTGATGGTTTTTCATTTCCCCCTCAACAGGCTTTGGCAGCACCATCCAACACGGACGAATGTCACCGGAGATGACTTGGGGAAGCTAAAGCACAACATCTGCTGTGTAAAAGTGCAGTGCATGCTCTGCAAAGTCTCAGTTTTATTCTTTTAGCCATTAGAGGCATGGGGCAGGACCGCAGCAGCTGTGGCCCACGCTGAGGGAGCTCAGTTTGAGGGCCAGGGTGTTAATTCTATTTCCTGGGTCAGAAAGCGCATCAAGAGGTCGGGAAAAGAAATGGGGTGAGGGTTCTGGCTTGGGGTTGATCCTCAGGAGTGCTGGCCAAACTCTAATAATGCCTTTACTTGGTGAAAAAGGCTCAAAGCCTGAATTCTGATGTGTCCGTGGCGGTTTTGGAAAAAGCTCCTAGCCCTAATAGTATGTAAGCATGTGTATGACCAGCGTGCAAAATACTTGAGAAAATGCAATAAATCTGCATTGGGTGGGTTAGCAAACTCAAAAGGAATTAGTGTTAAATTAGGTATGGGAAGAAGTACAGACCATCTGACTAATATAACTTGACTGGTAACATCAAATTGTCTTGGGAATGCATGCAGCATTATTTTCCTGGACTTGCGTAGTGTGTGGCATGTTTGGTGGAGTGTGAAAGCTGTTTTCAAGCCTGGAAGCAGTCCAGACTACCACCACTACTGATCCCTGGTCCTCTTGACAACAGTGGTCTGGGGCTCAATTTCTCCCTACTGGGGTGCGGACTCAATCATGTTTGGGAGCTATCTGCTCTTGGCGCTGCACAGCAAGCAACCCGATTGATTGTCTCATTAATTCCCGTTTCATGGATTCATGATGGCAGGGAAAGAGGTATGTTCAGCGGAGGAGACAGAATGCCTTATTGACGTATACAACCAGACTTGCATTGGAGTGGGGCAGTGTAATTTGCTCACCTCTGTTTTGCAAGTGCATGCACGGAGAGCTTCGTGAAAAAGAAAAAAAAAAAAAAGACGGCCCATGTCGCCCTGCATGGCTAAAGACATTATTAAAGGAGAACAGCTCCGTGTTTTATGATATTCCCACATGATGACATGCCATGCATTCCGAAAGGACCGTTCTTCATTGCTTGAGTGTTGGGTACCAACGGAAAAATAATAAACAGCAAACATTTCAACCTAGTGCCAAACATTTTCCAAACCATTAAAGTGACGTACTGAATTGCTCAATCCATCCAGGATTTGGAAATAATTCTTCTACTTGAAAGCAATCCTGCAGTTATAAGTCCTTCTCAAATAAGTCCAGAATCAGTCCTGGCTGTGGACTCAAACATTCGGACCAGGAGGGAAAACGCCCTTAATTAATTACCTTGAATAGCTAATAAGGTTATTGAGCAACATCTTTTTTTTAAAACTGATCTATTGTTTAAATGTTGACGGTTTCATGTTTGGATGCCAACATGACTGTTGGTTGGCAGCAAATGAAGAATGAGCAGAGTGTGACCAAAAACCACACCAGAAAAGCAAATTTATGAAACTTTTGAATGAAAATGGCTCCATCAGAGCCTGAAGATGTAAGAAAAAACAGCTGGATTACAGCTCAAGAATTCTGCTGTGTTCAGGGCTTGACAGAAACTAAGTATCCTGGCAGCATGTCCTCACACTTCGGCCATTCCCATACTTGCCTTCAATCATTCAAGTGTATGGATCATCTGGTTCAGATCATCACTCACTCAGACTTACTGTCACTCCCCTTCAAGCTATTCCATATACACAGTACTCCCCACAGCAAGGCCTTGAGCTGAAGACTGGTCATTTATATATTAAAAAAAAGTATAAAAGAATTTGATCTTTACTAAGCCTGAGACAGAAAGTGATGAAGTTCATGTCTCCTCTTATTTGAGTTTCTGCAAGCTTGAAGGGAAACAAACGTGCACATACGCAGCACAACTGTCAGCTTGATGAAAAGCTGATTGATCAACCTGACAAGTGTGAACCCAGTGTAGATGTAGTCTGCTTTCGATTGCAAGCACATACACGCAAAATAAAGAATAATCAAAGCACAAGCTGCAGGATGGCCACGTCGTCTGTACACAATGGAACCATATACATTCACCTGGTTTTTCACAGAGAAAGAGAACTTGTTGCTTAATAAATTAATCTGTGGTATTACAAGAGAATCCATCACAAATTACACCGGAGCAAGCCGAATAGTGGACATGGAAGTCTGACTGCCAGTTCCCTTCTTGGTAAACCACACACATTCCAAGGAAGTATATATTAGTGAGTATAAATAACGATGACAACAACTGTGTACATTTGACCACCTTTACATAACAAATCTATCAACAGGATCTGGAAATGGAAGATCTAAACACCAACTGTAGAGACACTTCTCCATCCACAAAAAAAAAAAAAAAAAAAAAAAAATCAACAATCTAGAGCTGCAGCCAATCAAATCTAGGTGCATGGACCCGTTTCTGGAGTTTCCAGGGTAACAAACTAAGCAATTTCCTGATGTGTTTACAAGGTTCACAGCAAACAGTAATCTGGCAACAAGATTCAGCTCATCTGGACATAAGAGTAAAACAAGAAAACCAGAGTTGCAGCTTGTGAGACCGAGGCACTGGAGAAGGAAGCTTCCACATCCGAGTTACCAGACTGGAGTCCACCACACACAAGGAACATCACGGTGGGTGAAGAAAAACAGTAAGAAAGAATATTTTTTAAAACATGCATGTTGGATCTTCACAGACCAAAACCTTGCTCTGTGGTAGTCAGCGGAAACCACAGATCCCATCCACCTGTTGTGAATAAGATGGAAGCAGATGTTCCATCACTCAACCAACATGCTGACAAATGAATGCAGTAATCAAATGCAATGAAACTGGGGCCTGGTGTAAGATTTTTGAACGTCCCCACTTTGCCGTTATAATGACCTCCACTTTTTCCACTAGATTCCGAAGTGCCGCTGTAGAGATTTGACCATTCAGCCACAACAGCATTAGACCGGTCAGGCACTGCGGTCAGGTTAGGAGGCATGGGGTTAGGGGAGAGCGTTCCAGTTCATTCAAAAAGGTGTTCTGTGGGGTTGAGGTCACGTGAGTTCTTCCACTCCAACACTGTCTTCATGGACCTCACTTTTGGTACAGGTGCACGGTCATGTTGGAACAGGCTTTGGTCCCTTGGTACAGCACAAAAAAAAACCAAAAAAAAAAAAAAATCTCTATACAAATTGTGTGCTTCCAACTTTGTGGCAACAAGTTTGAGGAAGGCCCGTGTGTGTGTGCCCGTCAGGTTTCCACATACTATTTGCCATTTAGTGTAAACATTTGCCATTTAGTGTAAACCAAGAGGCGAAAGCACTGCTCCATTATAAAAACCAGCGAGAAGACAAGATCCAACCTTGATATTCGAATAGAATTTCGCTCTCAGTCAGTTATATGGTTTCCATGGGTAAATAAAAAGAATACGATTATTCTACCTTTAAAACCTCTTACCTTAGGTTATCTTCCATTGTACCAGGTTCCAGTTCATTCTCTACCAACCTGAGACAATATTTTAACAGTCACAATAACAAGAGTGAAATTGCCTTTATTGTGTCGCATAATAAAGTCCAACGATAAAAACCAACATCGCTCGGACAAACATTGGTCACGTGCCTTCTGTGAAAATGCCATTTTAACTTTCGTTTTCTGAGAGTTATGTCTTTCGGCTGATGGCTATACTGAATGGACTTTAGGAGCAAAAAAATAAAAGTTCACTGGATAAGCAACCTTGTACTCATGTTAAGGATGCACTGAAATGAAAATTCTTGGCCGAAGCCGAGTATAATGAAAAACTTGGCCGAAGGCCGAATACCGAACACGTTTTTTCCCCCCAATGAATAAATTATATCATTATATATGTGCTTTAGTATTTTGTCTTGCTTTTCAAAGAAAAAAGCAATTACAAAAACTACAATTTTGAAATATTTATTTAACATTTTTTTTTTCATTCCAACAGGAACAGGCTACCAACAAGGGACAATATAACTTAGTAAAATAAAAATATTTTGATGTGGTCATCTTTGAGCCACCCTTGAATAGCCGATGTTAGGCCTATAAATAATAGCTGAAAGAATGGAACACTCTGTAGCCTACAACTAAAAAGGGCATTGACAAGAGTGCAAAAAAGTGGATGGTCCCACAACAAATGAATAATAATTGTCCTAGACATATGTCTAGTTCTTTAACGGCCATTCTTGCATCTTTCCCTGATGCTTTAAAATGCTTCCACACCGCCGACCTGTTCGCTGCAATTAAAGCTTCGCGTGTCTCAATCTGGTTGCTAGGCTATCTGGTCGCGTCATCAAGCACGTCATTGTTCGGTCAAATTTATTCATTAGTAATCTAGCAGTCAGCTTAGATATTTGCACACCATATTTACTGAACCAGATTCTTGGCGCAAAATTTTAATCAACCAATCGTCTGACACACTGCTACAAGCTCCTCCATCCCTCCGGCTACCATGAGGTCATGATTGCACCAATCCTGAGCAGGTAACGAAAAAACAGGAATGGCCCAAGAGCCAGTGGAAAATGTGTGGCTCCAGATTTCTGGACAAGTATTCTGTACAATGGAAAGGTATTGTAAATGCTCAGCCCTTGTAAAAAAATGCTGAGTTGTAACAGTGGTTCGTTTATGAACCGTTATCAGTACTGTCCGCTAATGTTCACAGGCTAGGAGGCAGACAATGTCAGACGGTCTCTTACTCCCAGCATTTTCGAACTTCTGATCATTTATTCACAGCTCTCCCTTCAGCCTGGGAGCACTCTGCTGTAAACAACCTGGCAGAGGGTCAGCTGGCATGCTGACAAGCCTGATTAATGGTTAGAGTGATGTGCTAAACAGCAAACATGCTAATAAGCCAATTACTGATGTCCGGGACCATGTTATCACTGAGACATTGCTAAACGATCTATGTAGCCATCGCCGAAGTTCAGCTTGGATTAGCATCACAGGAGGTAGGTTTCATGCTAAGAAATAGCCGTCATAAAGATACAAATTATAGTTGAAAGTTGTATTTGAATGAGCTGACATGTTCTTCTGGTTTAGACCTGCGCTGTACCCTCATGTACTCAACGAGACAAAAGCTCCACATTCCTAAACATGTCCCATTTTCTCAGCCGTGCCTCTTGATCTGGTTCCAGCTCCAACATTTGCAGATGTTTTTGCACGCACTTGCTCCAGTTAGGACAACATTAGCGTCGGTTTCAAGACCACGACACGAGATAGACGACGGCAGTCTGAGCTGGAGCCGAAGGCTTAGCGGTGCTGCCGTGGGGTTCACGAGGTTAGGAAACTTGCACGGGAGAAGGGAAGCTGTCCGTCATCCCTAACCTGGATGTCAGCTTAAATCACTCGGGGCATCGCTCAGTTCAAGCTGTGATCTGCTTTTCCCAACTACGTTGTTTGCTGGTACAGGAGGTACTTTTTAGTATAACGAATACAACACTGTAAAGATGATGCAAATGGAATTAATCAATTTCATCACCGATCCTTGAATGAACATCGCATTTTGTACGGATTGCTTATAGCACACATTCCCAAACCTGCTAATACAGATTTTATTTATATAAACACATCCGTTTCAAATAATTAGCTTATTAACCGCCTTCCTAAGTTGAAGTGGGTGTGTTTGAGCCGGAAATGTGCAGGATACCCCAGTTACTGGAGATTGGAACCTGGGCATTAAAGGAAACCTCCACCATGAAACACATTAAAGACGTTTCTAATGAAATATCTGTGCTTAATGATTCTGGCACTAATTTGTTGGTTGGTGCTGTAGGTTTGTCCTTCCAGTGAAAAGTTGTAGATGTATGCCTCATTGACATCACGTGAAAACATACAGTGCCGAGCGAGAGCGGAGACTCGGCTCGGCCAGGTAGCAATCCAAGAGATGATGGGTTTGAGGGTGGTATTAGCATGAAAGTTGAAGCTTTTGAGAACGGATCCGTTTGAGCAAAGTGTAGAGATCAGAGTAAAGGACTTGAGCTCCATTGTCGCACTCTTTAGGTAGACAAGCCCACTGGGACTACTCGCCATCAGCGGGTAGTCGGACAGCCTCACATGTTTTGTTGGTAATGCAGAAAACCACTAACCAAAGTGAAGTGCACCAACATGTCAGCGAAAGAATCAATGTGATTATTTTTCCAAACAAATCTTGGCTGCCCTTTGAATATCATGTTAATTATAGAGACTCATAAGCAACAATTATTCAAATCAGCCTTTAAAACAGGAATTTCCAAAACATTCTAAGAGTACAACTGACTTCAAGTGCCACAAGAGAGCCATGTACATGTAATGGGAGTACTAAGGGTCTTTCCCAAGAGCCCCATTAATCACCATCCCACCGATCAGCGCAGTGATAAAGTCCCGCTCAAACAAAACACAGACGCCAATTAGGTGATACCATTATTTCCACTCTGAAGGTAAACACATCCATTGTGCTAAAACGACAAGTTCTTTTCTGGGAGAAAGCTCCAGTTGTGTGTGACCGACTCTGATAAGTCTGCTGGCTTTTAATGAGAACATTCCGGACCACTTCCAGATAACCATTACGGCTGTGTACATTGGACGAGTTCATGCCCGGGGTTTCAGTGGATACGCTAAATATGCGGTCCCACTTCCCATTATGAATCTTACGGGTAGGCGACAAGGATGTGGTCGGAAATCAGACTGCTTGTAAAGTAAAAAAAAAAAAAAAAAAAGTAGTGGTGAGAATGGAAGTTGGAAGCTGCCTATTGAGCGGACGCTCAAAGCGGTCTCATTTCAGCATCCACGAGGAGAACGTGATGAGTAAGCATGCATGTTTATCCGGTGGAGTGAAGATTATATTGGGATATTCCGGCTGTATTCAAGACGACAAGGTTCAAGAGAAGTCGGCGTGTGGTCTTTTAAAGATAGCGCCGGGAAACGATATAAAACTTGGGTTGTTTTGAGAACAGCGCCGAAAAAGTAAATGAATATCTTGTAAAAAGGCCCAATCCTCAGAATTTACATCGAAAGTCCAGTCGTGTTTATAAAAATTCGAGTGAAATGTACGTTTAGACATCTTCCTTATGGATCGTGTAAAGGTGTCTGGATTCTCTTATCAGCACCCACTCCATTCACAGATCGGCATGTTCGAAGGGCTCGTCAGCGCGTGCCGTGAACGTATGAGAGGCTGCTGACGGAACCACTTTATCACTCTACTCCTTTCTCAATTGGGATTCCGATAAATACGTTACCCCAGTCATTTTCCCTACACATACTCCAAAATATTACACGCACTACGCTCAGTGTGCAATCTTGCTTTTGTCCCCTTCATTCTTTATCTGCCGTTTTGACGACATGCTGGGACACGGGTCGGACGCTTCTGCTTTTTCTGCAAAATCAGATCACTTTTTCTGAACAACCACAACGTTTGCTTCAGGTCCAAGACCCTGTCATACGTTTGCATTCCATAATCAGACTCCCAATTCACTCCATTCCTGTCTTTAGGCCACCTGCGTACTTGGCACAGCAGACGACTGATAACATACACAAACACGCCGCAGACAGGACAAAGACGGGGAGATAGCAGGAAAAGACATCTTCAAAGACAAATCCCTGTTGGTGTCTGCCACAAAGCAGGCTGGGTAGTTGTTGATTGAGTCGACAGGGGATTTTTTTTTTTTTTTAAAAGAAAAAAAAAAAAAAAAAGTGTGTGAGGCAAGCTCAAAGCATCAGCAACATTACAGATGTGTGTGATGTGCAGATCTTCAGCAAAAATGTCGCTAGTTGAGCGTAGTGGCATGTGTGAAGTAAAGAAAAGGCTGCGTGGAATAAAACGAGGGAGACACCCCCCCCCCCTTCATCCTGTCCAGCATTAAGCCAGCAATTATACAGCACGCTCTAATTGTGGTTTCGCAAATCCATATAACAGGCTTCTGAAATTCAGACCTTGTGCTCGCCGACCCTATTATTAGCTGCGTGCTAATGGATGAGGTATGGGCCCGGTTAAAGACGTGAGGCCTGCTCGAGTGGGGACCTCACATTAACCTGCACGCACACGTGACTCCGAGGACTCTCGTCCGCTTTGAGGACTTACAAAAAGCACAAGCGTGAAACAGCAAGATGAATAATCCATGTTTAAAGTAATACAGGCATGAGCGGCAACAGATGGAGCCGGGGCAATTTTCGAAGAGCTCGAAGACGTGTTAAGAGTTTCCTGTCATTCGGTGTTCTCGCTCGCGCCGCGCGCTGGGCCTCGGAGAGCCCCCGTGCTCATTTTTCCTCGTCCCTCCCTCGAGCGCGGCCCGTTAGCTCCTCTGCCGGGTCCTCGGAATGAGCGGTCAACCATCTGCTCGTAAAAAAGGAGCAAAACGGTTCCTGTCAGAACATACGCGGGATACAGACAGGCCGAGATGAGGCAATGACCCGATGGCTAGAAATAGCGCTAGAAAAACGCCTGTGAAAAGACAGCAGCCATGAAAGCATGGATGAGAAGCAGCATGGGGAATACTTCAATACATCAACAAAAAAAAATAAAAAATACACAAGATAGAACGAATAAATCTTCCGTATCGCATTCTTTCAAATGAATAAACTCACACCCGGCGTCGAAGACCTTAAAGACCACTTTTTAAGATCAGATTGGTCAGAAAGTTTCATACTTTTAGAGCTTTAAAAAGTAGTGAACCTAAAGGGAATTTTAGTAGAACAGGAGCTCTGATGGTAGATGAACGTCAGGTTTATATTAACGCGCTCGTTCTAAGCGGTGACCCTTTGTATCGTAACGACTCTTCTACGCATTCGATCAAGGATGCTCCACGTCATATAAACTTAGTCCAATAATAAACAAATAAAAGAAAATAATGAACTCATCGTATAATCGATGACGCAGGGAAGCTGTTGGTGAAGTGCTGAGGTAGGAGAACAACACACTTTGGGATGTGATGCGATACGAAACGAAGCAAAATTCTAAACTGAAATGACTTTGAAGTGAACACAATGCAGCGGTTGACCAAAAAAAAAAAAAAAAAAAAAAGTTAGGCCATAAGGTAAGAACACTATGTAATATGAGGGGCTAGCTCGCAAGTTAAATGAGATGAACAAGCACGTATTAAAATAAATAAATAATCTGACTGGAAAACAATTCAACTTTGAGCTGTGGTGTTCTCTCCTCGCATCATGCGTCAGTACACACAATCCGGCTATTTCCTCATGATATGTTTTAAGGATTTCTTTTTCTGGCTGTTGAATCTACTTGACCTCTAGGCGAAAAAAAAAACAAAAAAAAAACAATTAATAAAATGTCCCAGGCTACCGATTTAAAGTCTGTACAGGATTGTGGCGTTTTTTTTTTTTTGTGACTGTTGCGTTGCGGCCGAAAATGCTTGATTTTGCGGCGTTTCAATTTTTTTTTTTTTATTTTGAGGAAAGCTACCTCAATTGGCGAAATTTTTTTCTTTCGCAGCGATTGTTGGTAAATGAGACCTTTTAGCTGTACTCATGTTCGGTGCATGTGAATCGAAGAGGGCTTTGACTGAATGTGTGTCCCGATGGGGTCACATGGCAGGTCTTGGCCCAAATCTGCAGTTATTTAGAAAAACGGCAAGCTCCTTTGCAGAGTTTGATTTTGCATAAATTTCTGCGACCGCAAAAATCCTGGAGGGCCTGTTTAAACACCAATGCAGTATTACACATGGATGCTGAAATCAAAGGAACTAAAAATAATAAATAAATAAAAAAGTTAACACCTCAGATTATTTTACTAAAAACATCAGATAAACACAAAATCGAGGCTTCAAACGCCATCTACCGTGGCAAAAAGTCAGTCAACAGGTGCGATTGAGAACTAAGAGGAAAATGGAGGTCAGGGCTTGACGCACGTGAGGCCCATGAGCCTCGGATGCAATAAAAACAAGCCCTGAAAACAATTTGGCTGGATGCATTACTGTAATGACTTTCCAAACTACTGTTTTTGATCATCCAAATCATTTGTGCACTTCTACTCAGCTCTGGTAAGTTCTCGGTAAGAGCAGCTGTTCGATGGCGCACAAAAGGCACGGCCACCATCAATCACTGCCACCCGCATTTCCACAACAAAGGACACACTGCTAACAAAATGCTTCCGCTTCCCACACAGGATACGGCTGCCCCTGACTCCATCATCTTTTAATCCCAATAAGTGAGGGAGGAGTGTGACTTCTGAAGAACACAGGAGCAGCAGAGTAGGGCGGGGTGGGGGGGAGGAAGAAGCAAGCCTGGAAAATGTATAGCTCCAGACATGTATAAGACAAGGTCAAGACCCAGTGTTGAGCCATATCAAGTTCACATTGTGTATCCGTCAGACTACAGATACACAAAGAAACATCATGGTCACTGCGGCGTTTCACGAACGCTTCATGTTAATCTGTTGAACTATTGGGTTGCTTTTCTAAAAGGTTACTTCCTGACCTGCCAAGTCGACGACGGTTCAGCGCCGTTCAGCCGAGTCACACCCAGTTACAAAAAAAAAAAAAGATGATCCTCCTGTCACTCACTCGCATAAATAAAACCTCAACCCACACAAACACACAAAGGAGTGTGAGAGAGGAAACACAGCTGGTAAGTACATCATAATGTGATTAATCTTAAAGATGACTAACAAAAATGCAAATAATAATAATAATAATAATAATAATAATAATAATAATCAGAAACTAATTACTCGATAATAAAATAAATATGGTTTGGACAAGCACTCCTAAATGAATCCAACACTCCGCTGTGAAAAGTGCCATAACGTAATCAGTTTGACGGGCAAAGTTTAAAATAACTAACCTTAAAAAAAAATAAAAATCCACTTATGAAACTCCCAACAGCTTGTGAATACCGTTTGGGAAAAGCCCAAAGGCTGAGCACCCCCCATTTAGCTTCAGGAAGACTCACAAAACAACTTGGCCCTTAAGTGTAGTGCTAGAGCTGTGCCTAGACTTTCAGGCGAGAGTTACTATTAGTGCACAAACAAAGGGCTTGCAAAAGAATGCTTTTAAAAAAAAAAGACGTACCAGAACGGGTCACCTCATTTCAGGCTGGACAAGAACATGCTTGAATGTCTGAAATGGTCTCCATAAACAGAGGCGTAATACATTATCATATCAGGGAAAAACACAGGTGAAAATCGACACGATGATTTAGGGAAGAACATTACGGCATGGAGAAGAGGTACTAAACAAGCCGAGTGGAAACCGTAATCTTTAAGTTACACAATATGTAACGAACCAATAATAATTAAAAAAAAAATTAATAAATCTTAGAGCATGAAAGCTTCCTAGAACACCAAGCAGTCGGAATGATCCATGCCAAGCTCGGAAGATGCTGAAAATTTCTGAGATTAAGACCGAATCAGCTCATTTTTCTTCCAACAAGATAATCCAACAAGGAATTGCTTCTGAGGACCTGGGCCTAGCTTGACCCGTGTAGCTCGAAGCCTTCAGGACATTCTTGCTGATGGTGAGACGCCATTTCATTTTTCACCAGTAATGGCCCTGACCACAAAACGGCTCCAGTGGGTTAAAATTAACATTCAGCGCTAGCTTGCAGGCATGGTGCTAACAGAGCTGCTTTTGTTAATTAGCCACGCATCTCAGTAGTAAATAGTGTGTTCCTATTGCCATTGAGTGTCACCTCCATCAGGAGATGGAGAGAGGGTGATACACAAAAGAAGGCTCGGTAAACATCTACCTTTAACCGACTCACGTTGGGGAGGAAAGGCTGGAATTCACACTATTCATAGCCTCCTAATGTCTGCTCTGAATAAACTACTCGTATATATTGAAGGCAACATGCAAATCCCTGTGAAAACCTCCTAAAGCATGCCTAGTGTCATGGAAGAGAGAGGGAGATACCTTCATTTCCATAACCTTGCAAGATTTATATATTAAAAAAATTATAAAAAAAAATAAAAAAGAAAGATAAGACAGAAGAAGGTAAACCCACATAACTGGATCCCCCAGGTTAATCTAAAGTTCTTTGATGCCAAGCATTTCAGACCTCATATATGCAAATCTCTGGAATACAGGCACAATCTTCGGGCGTGTCCACTGTTGTTGATTTTATATTAATCTGTCAAATGAAATCCTCATTGAATAATAATCCTACACTGCTAACAATGAGAAAACTGGGTTATCACAGAAATCTCCTCACGTTGAGCTCCACTGTTGGTGTGCAACACATCCCCTTTGTAGATCAGATCACAGGGCTGCTTTTTTTATGGCACTGCCAGATCCTTGCACAATGTGCCAAGAAACTGAACAAAGAGCTTGGCTTCCAATTTGGTGAGGGGGTTGCTGGGTGCATGTTTACCTGGCCTCAAGAGACAGAATACGGTCAAGAGGTACCCTTGATCAGAGGAACAAAAGAAACCGTAAACTAAGGCTGACAACGTCAAATTTGAATTAATGGGTACATACCATCCTGCATTGAGGGTTCATCCTTTATCTGCATTGAGGGTTCATCCAGGTTTAATCCAGATTTTACATGGAGAGTTACCTACCTTCAAAACCAGAACATCTACCAGTTCCCCCAGTACAAAGTCAGATGAGGACCGAGGAGATTCATGGACATGTGGAAACAGCCAATGGACTAAAAATATGGTGAGCAACTACCTGTTGCACGGATTATCTGACATTTAGTGATCATATGGCAAGGTGGCATAATTTTAAAGATGCGCCAACATTAATCTTAGGCTCTTCTTTGGTTCTAGTGAAGAGCTGAAAGTACTGATGGGCTGCTTGGGAGTAACAAGATTAAACTTCACATGCATCTGATCACGTGACTTGTTTAAAAGCTTCCAAAGGCACAGATAATAAATCTTAACAGGACCATTCAAGAACCCTACCAATATTTTCAAGGTTCTTTAGATCTATGAAATTCTGGCCCTTCATCTTTAGCCCTAAATTCTCTGTTCTTCACAAACATCAAACAGGTAGTGATGTGCTACACTTCCTCTTTGACAAGTCTCTCTCTCTCTCTCTGGGAGTGGTCTGGGTAAACAAAGCCCTAGTGATGAGAGCAAAGGGACACCTCTCATGCAAAGGCGCAATCCTTGCAAGCAAACAACTTTGATCGTGAAAAGAAACGGCGCACGCCTTCGGCCTTGGAGTCCGAAAGAAAAGGATCAGAGGCGCATGTCTTTTGTCTGGTTTGCCGAGTGCCAATGACAAACTGAGAGAAAATTTTCAAGAGATGCAAGCAAGACAGAGTACAAGCAAATTTTTTCCCCAAACCACAAACTCGGACAGCAAAGCAGGTTCTTCGCTTGGAGGCCAACATGTGCTTCAAGAGCCTGGAGAACTGTAGGGAGAACTTACTGTAAAATATGAGGTGGCCCAAGGCTGACCAAACAGGGTTAGGATAATAAAGACCACAATCAGCCACAAGTCAAAGAAACAAACTATTATTCCAAACCATTATTAATTTAGCCTCAGGGTTCTTATGCTTGTCCAATCATTTAAGCGGATATCAAACAGTAGTATCCAATTATTTTTGCGAATACAAACTTCCAAAAAGGGATCTCGGGTTGAATTATTCGACAGAAAGCCAGTCGCATACAGGTGTAACGCTGCATTCATTTACCAGCAGATGACCTTTTCGTGACCCTGGCATGCAAAAGACTAACAATTTTAATCATGAAAATGTTCTGGGACTGCAATATACATGAGCTATGGCTGTGATATTGCCCGGACGTGATCCACGCTATAATTACGTCTTCTCAGATTTGCCCCCGCCGAGGCAGTGCTGCCACGAGCAAGTCTACATCATTGCACACGTTAGGAATGTAGTTGATATTTTATTCATGCGCACGTTTCGAGCAGAACAATGTTATTCCTGACGCATGGGGACATACTGTACAGATAGTATTGTTCCCCCAGCGACTGTAAATGCAGGCTTCTTTTCAATATGGTAAAAGGGAGAAAGGTCAGAAGACGTCGTCCCCGACTTTTACCTTGACTCGTTCAAAAACAAATCAAGCCAAAATGTACCGGTGAATACCATGACTTAAAAGCCGCCCGGCCAAGTTCAAAATATCTCTTGCAGACAGAAATTCACATCATATACAGCACGGATTCATTTGCAGATTATTAGACAGCGTGTGGGGACACACGTGGCGCTAGCGGCGTAATGTGCCATCATGTCAAGTTTGACATAGATTGCCACCGAGAGGATTCTGCCACCAAAGTCTTACAGAAAATGAATTATTAAACAGCCCCATCTGGTTAAATATTAAATTTGTATCCAAACTCTATGAACGTCACCCACCGTGCAGGATGCTGTTCCACGGTGCAAAGTGATTGGAGGAGACCGGTCTTTTAATGCCATCTAGAACTGCGTTAAGAATCTGAAGCAAACAACTGTAAAGGCAGTTCTCTGAAAACAACCCGGGCAAAAAGGTCTACTCTTTACCCCAACTGTAGCTTAGAATAAGGATAGCACATTTGTTTTGGAAGTACACACCTGTTACATGGCAACCATCACACTTCCAAAAGAGTCAGCTAAGCAGTCTAAGTGGAACAAACAAGCTTATCCATGGAGATAAAGCCTTCGTAAATGATTAAGGATGCACTCAGCAAATAACACCAGTCGTTTTGGGGGGAGAAAAGTAGAACACTTTAGGCAGCATTTAATTTAATCTCTGATCTCTAATGGAGGGAAAAAAATCTTAAATTGGGTTAAAACAAGGACGGGGATGGAAAATTGATCACAAGCGCGACAACTACAACAGCTACAATAACGTCCAGCAGAGCCAACGTTGCCATGGCCATGGAATTTTCATACCATTGAAAAGCATATCGCTCTGCGTGGCACTGGGGAATGGACGAAGAACAGCCCACTTTCATGGCTTAGGAGAGAAAAGACTGCTCTGTGAGACTTGGGGAACTAGGCCATCTAGTTTCGAATGATGGGCCTTCCAGAACCAGAAGTAGACCACTGAGAACTCCTAGTGGTCCCATAGACCCTAGATGAGCTGTCAGACGGCGACAAGCTTTAAACTGGGACGTGTCCAAGATGTAGAGGTTCTCCTCAGGAGGCAAAAAGAACAGTGTAGGCCTACTTGCAAATCATGTTTAGATTTGGGTCACAACTCAACGAAGCGTCAGAGAAGCAAAGGAAATAAAAATAAAAAGTCGTTAAAGCTGCTCCACCTGGTTGGCCGATTTTCAGCAAAGCACCGAGGTCTTAAACATAAAATCATTAAGTTGTCACACACTCTAAACATGTAATAATGTACATTTACAATGTTGGAGCTAGTAGTGGCACCGGCGTGACGCCGGGTTCATCGCGTTAACTCCGGCAACACGATAGCTCGGCCGATTTATTAAAATGGCCATTCACTCGACAATCGCTGGTGACAAATTAGAAAACAATGAATACAAATCGCAGTACAAGCTGTTGAGAATGCATTTTTAGTCATAATGACCGTCATCACAATATAAAAAAAAGAGGTTAAGTCCACGGATACAATTCTTGCTTATGCCCTAAAATTGTATCTTTCTGAACGCATGCAAACATGGATTTTTAGAAGTGTATGGGAGTGACATGGAGGCGACGACAAGTCTGCCGGTCTATGACAGGCGAGATCAAGTAAGCGATGCTCGTCATCACATACAATTCACATGAGATGCTAGACGTCTGTTTCTCTAGCTATTTGAAACCCCAAAGGAAAAATACCCCAGATGTCAATGCACCAGGAAACAAGAAAAAGACAAAATGCCAAAAGGGTGTGTTCTCATCAAGTCTCCTCTCAGCAGACTACCGTGGTTAAGACAAACTTACGATTCTTCCGAGACCGCATTACAGGGACTTGAACCGCTGTGCGTAATCAAACGCATGTCAGAATGACAAGCAGCAACATCGAGCAGGTTTCTTCCGAATAATGGAAATCGTGCTTCGGTATTCAATTAGCAGCACGGCATCGAGGCAAGCACTACCTTCTAATCATTAAACAAAACAGGAATTATGCAGCACTATAAATCAATTCAAAGAGTGATTTGATATGCTGCTTCTCCGTGGCAGGCTTTCATATTTGCATTATAATGGCTCCAAGCGCTTCTTGAGTCTCGCATGCCAAAGGTGGGGTTGCATCTTATCTCACTAGGGAATTTCCAGACAAGTTCCATTTTTCAGCTGGAAATGTGCCAATTTAAACCATGAACGTGGGAATACAGATGAGTAACGGGATGGTTCATTTAGAGCGAAATCTTTTTTTCCTCCTAATCGAGCATAGCTAAACAAGACTGTTGTACTGGTCGCACAGGCTAAGAGAT
Source organism: Ameiurus melas (assembly GCA_012411365.1). Classification (NCBI taxonomy): domain Eukaryota; kingdom Metazoa; phylum Chordata; class Actinopteri; order Siluriformes; family Ictaluridae; genus Ameiurus; species Ameiurus melas. Next base: position 8,996,636 of record CM022760.1, on the reverse strand, counting down.
TAAACTGGGAGTACCCTGTACACTTTTCTGCCACAGAAAAATTCTGTGGTCATAAGTTGAGACCAGCAGTCTTAGAAACTATAATGATGCTCATGTCCGAACGTTAACCATATTAGCATAAAAAAAGCTTGTTCGATAAATCATAAGCTGGTTACAATATCTATAAGGCTGCGTATAGACGTTATGGTAAATAGTCTGCACTTATATAACGCTTTTTACCAAAGCGCTTTACGCTGCGTCTCATTCACCCATTCACACACACACTTGCACACCAGTGGTAGCAGAGCTGCCGTGCAAGGCGCTAACTTGCCATTGGGAGCAACTTGGGTTTCAGTGTCTTACCCAGGGACACTTCAGTATGTGCAGTCACGTGGGCCGGGAATCAAACCACCAAACCCTACAATTAGCGGTCAACCTGCTCTACCATCTGAGCCACAGCCGCCCGTTATAATTTCATATCACCCTTTATTGAAACATTAAAAAAAAAATAAAAAAAATAGTGGAGTACTTAGGCAGCCTGGAACAACACAGGAAATGTCCATCATGAGTATACTGTGAATCGTGAGATGTTTCGGCACATGCACATTTATTACTGCGTAAATACTGAATAGTTTGTCAACATTTGCACAGGAAGAAAGACAACATCGGAAGAATTTCGACTTGTTTGCAACACCTGCATGAGAAGACAGGCTGTCACTGACGATGCTTCCATGGCATTAGTGAAGCTTTCAAACCCCCAGTGACGAGCAGACTTGGGAGACCCTGCCATCGCATTGCATTCTGGTGTACGACTACATCTTCACCTGCGTTGACAAGTTCACTCAGTAACAACTTGCTTCATTCCACAGCTGTGTTCGCGCAAGCAAACGCGGCATGAAAGACTGTAGTTGTGCCTCAGGTTGTAGAATCGTACAAACGGCTCGGTACGGAAGAGGGATCAAAGATGAAGAAAAAGAAGCTAGTCATGTAGGCAGTGGTGCTTTGGTTGTCCAGAGTGAATGGCAGTCTTGATGTGCAGGGGCAAGTAATAGTGGGGTTTCCAACCATCTCTAATTTATGTAAATGCTAGGAATTTGTAGGGAACAAATTACTGAGCTGGAAAAGCTGATGCTTTATAAACAAAAGGCAACTCATGACACAGCAAAAAATGCTGGTCAGGTTTTGCATGACATTTAAGAGTTTTTTTGGGGGGGAACCAATTCCAGCCTGCCCTATCGTATGCCAGCAACCAAATGGAAAGGGTGATGACATGCGTCCTCTGAGACATGAGAAGCCTGCTGCATTCACACAATATCAGTTGAACATGCCTGGTAGAGGACCGTTGCGGCACTGTCCGGTAGACATGACCTAACAGAGACCGGCTAATCGTTAGCGTTGCTTAGCTTGGCAAGGCGAAGACGAAGGCCTCCAACTAAGACAGCAGAGCCAGTTATGTTCATTTCAACTCACATTCCAAATGTGGAATCCAAAAATCCAGATGATATGGTAAACAATTGGGTCGCTTTCATACCTTGTCAAGTCTGAAAATGATTATAATTCATACTTTTGGATTTGAGGTTGGTTTCACACTGCACATAGCGAAGTAAACCAAGAGCAAATAAACTATCCCTGACGGTGTGAAAATGAACTCACTCTGTCCTTTGGCTCGGATTACACCTCACAGGCAAGATTAGTTTGCAGGTGAACCTTTTTTTGTAGCTCCTGACTGCTAAAGCACACGTCATGGTTGGTTCACTTCCTGCTGAACTACACTGGAGTTCGACTGGAAACAGACCAAGACCACCTTGCTCAGGCACTTTAGAACTGGTTGTTTTGATCTGCACTTGGGTTTTGTTATCACCTGCTTAAAGAACCACACCGAAGAGAAGAATGCACCATTAATTCAAAAGGGACAAAATTCTACATATGAGAAAAGCATGCTTAGGGGGATAAAAGTCAAGGGCCCTTGGGATACCCACACATTCGCGTTTTACTTGTTATGCAGAACATTCAAAAGGTTCTAGATTCAACCCCCCACCTCAAGTGTACTTCACCTATGGTAACTATCCTGGCAGACTATTTTGACAATATACATGAGTAATGTCATTTTTGTTTTTACGTAGCCCATGTGTTCTTTAGAGGTTCCACCAAACGTACAAGCCTGAGAACCCTTTAACGTGCTACATGGAATACGCTTTGCTACAGGTGTATAAGGAATGCTGTTTCCTTGATTGCTCCTTTCAATATTTCATAAGAGCAGTTAACAGAAATCTGAAAATTCTTATTTTCTTTGCCGACTTATTTGGAAATTTGAATGGAAAGGTGCCTCATGAGAATATTTGCACTGGTATCCTTCTCGGCAAATGGTTCACTTTTGCCAAGACCATTAATCAATGGGGAGTGACATGTAATACTTGGAGTTGCAGGAAGGTTGTGTGCGTACCAGATCGACTGCACAGAACCAAATCCGTACTTATACGAAAAAGCTTCAGCTCCAGCTGGCAAGTTCATAGTTAAAAACAAACAAAAACCAGTGCATGAACAGAAACGGTTCTTCACAAACTCCACTTCTTCCCTACTTTCTCAAGCATGGGGAAATGTCAGAGACGCAGACATGCCGTCGTTCAGTGGCTGTGGACTCTTACGCCATCGTCGGCTATTTCTAAACAGGGTTCCACTTAAAAAAAACAACCCACAACATTGCTGTGTGGTTCCAGCCCATTCCCTAAGGGTGTTCGAGCAGCTTAGGCCTCCTCAGCAGGCATGAACGTACGGGTCTATGCTTTTCATGTTGAGTGATGACAATGAATGCACGCACACTAACGTGACTCGTGGGATACCGTGACTGATTAGCAGTTAGTATTTCAGCACCTTTAACGGTCAAGACACACGCCAAGGAAGCACCAATTACTTAGCTGGCTGTCACACCAGTGACTCACCGAGAACTCCTGAGTACTCACTAACGGCAAACTCTTCATGTAATGGAGTACACATGGGAGGGGCAACGTGGATACTGTTATCGAGCCAGAGGTCAGCAATGCATTTAGCAGTAGTCAGGGGGTACATTTCTGTTGTATAAAACGTCCAAGACTGGGACGATGGTTTAGACCAGTGTTTCCCAACCGGTGTGCAAACGGACGAGGCACCTATAAAAATCTTCAGTATAAAACATGCACCTTTGCTTTCATTAAACAGACGTATTTATTGTAGGCTTATTTTATAAATGTTAATTACTGTAGACATAAGCAAAAAGTGGGAGCTTCCTGCAGAGGTCATTTCTCACATTTACACAATCCGGGGATTACGTTCGCCCATCAATGTAAATATCTATCTATATCACTATCTGACGTGTAGTGTACGGACTGGGTTTATTTGTGAAGATACTGAGAAATGAATACATGGTACAATCCCCCAAAAAAATAAAAAGCTTTGGCTTTGTTCTTTCAACATTATGTACCAAGCAAATCCAAATCACTATTTTTTTTATTTTATTTATCTATATATATATATATATATATATATATATATCCGAGTATAAACCAGGCTTAGCGCCGTATAGCATTAGTGTTTGCGCCGTATAGCATTAGTGTTTGTGAAGGGTGCCATAATTTATTTCTTTTTTTTTTTAATTTTCAAAAGGTTGCTGTGACTGAAAAAATGTTGGGAAACAAATAGGATGGTACCACAGATCAGTGGATCCTTCTATGCCTTGTTCAGGCCTGGCCATGGGGAAAAGTCCCTCTTGACAGGGGGGTAGTAGCATTGACAAAAGGTCAACCCCAATACTTGCAGTGAACCCCCAGTGGGTGCTCGAGCAAGACACATAGCTGCTCAACTTAATAAGCTGCAATACTCATCCCAACAATCCAAAAGGCAGTGTCGAAGTTTGAAATAGATCCAAATGAGGTACCATGTACCACGATCCACCTTTGCTTAGCTCAGTTTGCTTTAACGTTTGTAGCGTTCCTCAACTGAGGCGTACCGTCTTTGATCACTCAAACCACACCAGAGCCGAGGCGAACAAGAGGTGGGTTTAAAAACAAAAAAAAAAGTTGCTACCACATCAAAGCGTGTCTCCTTCTACCTTGTCTTTTCATTTCCTCTTTGCACATGTGGAAACAAGGCACACAGTGAGTAAGGTGTGGTTATTTAGCCTATGCCCAGGTAAAGAGCTGTCTAGGTGAGCACGGTGGATGTGTCAGGACAGCTAGGCACACATCAAAGTGTGTCTGTGTCGCTATGCAGCAGGTGATGGGGTGTCGCTCGACGAGTGCCGAGCCTCTGTGTATGTAATTAAGCTAAAAGAAAACTGCACTCTCGGCCAAAACAGAAAGGAACAAAAACAACTCTTAGCAGCATGCACTGTAAGCAAGTCTAAAATGCATACTAGCTGCAAGGCAAGAACTAAGTACGTCCTTTTTTTAAATCCTGGCACTTTAATGACTCAAATAAATAAACAAACACCTCCGATATTTCCACATTATGATACACCACGCATTTTAATGTGCATGTGAAAATGAAAACGCCATCTGAGAGATTTAATTTCAACAAAACTCTCTAACTTCTCCCCAGAGACGCCAGGTTTCGCTGGTTGCATTAGATCCAAGCGTGTGTACACATCAAGCAGTAACCAAAAGGAGCAAGATAAAGGAGCAAACAAGGTCTAGGTCTAATCCCCCATGTGTGGAGTGAAGCTTCGCTGCAAATGCTACTTGCCAACCAAAAGAAAGCCATCGTCAAAACCTATACGTCTAGATTGAATGACCTCAAACATCACGCACGGCCTATTAGTCTGGAGCTCCACAAGCCCTGAGAAGGCCATCTACGCCGATTAAAGCAGAGCTAATTAAAAGCCTTGTAAACCAAGATCCCAGTCCAGTTGTTAGCTAGAGTCTGCAGTTGACAGCTCAGACTTGCATGTAAACCATCACTTTGTCGTGTCTGAATGCTACCACGGGTCTTCGTGTTCGTTCCAGACATTTTAACGTGTCAAAGTTAAAAGTGCAAACAAGGAAACGGAGTAGAAGTCGTCAAAAAATGTACTGTATGACCGAAAAGCGCGAATTAATTACAATTTTAATCGAAATCAGCAGGAGCCTCCAACTTCGCGTCCTACTCCATCGAATTCCGTATTCACTATAGTACTTTTTAAAGTGTATTCTTATTAGTTATAAAAAGCAATTCTTAGTAAAAGTGCCAAGAGTTTCGACGGCTAAAAAGTTTTAGAGGAAAAATCTCAAAAGCCTTAGGCCGAAGTCACCAAATCTAGTTTCCTTCTCATTTCCTCACCTGAGGAATTTATTGATTCGTCAGCAAGCTGCTGTTTGATGACCTGATCCAGTGGTAACACTAACGATCATTTCACGAAGTCAGATAAATCCCTAATAAATTACTAAAGTGATTTGAAAAGAAGTTGGAAGAGATAAGTGTTCAATAAGAGTTGAAATGATGATTGAATTGATTATTTTGGTACATCTGGAGATTGAGAGCATGTGCTTCCTATACATTGGACTGAGAATGCATTTTTTTCCCCCCAGTTTGATTTCCAATTGACCATAAAATGAGGTCCAAATCCCAAGCAAAGTAGATGCACAACCAGAACTTTTATTCCACATTTTGGTGTCTGGGTGGAATTAAAGCTTTTCCCTTATACACCGATCACTTGTTAAAAATGCGCAAGGAATCTGGCTTTATAATTGATATTCCCATGCATCAATATTGACTCTTGTTCTTGGCGTGTCCGTGTCTTTACACTCTGGCAGATATAAACTAGTAGACAGATGTGTTTTCCCAAGCGTGCAAGGTGATTCGAATGCTTCATAATGTCTTCCATACTTGGAATTGGATTTGAGATCACAAGTCGCGCTTAATATCCAGGATATGGCCGAGCATGAACGAAGTCCATGCTGTATTGCCGAGATGCTTTCCAATAAAACACCGGTGATGGGATTACAGCAATGGTTCCTGGGAAGACATGTACAACACCCAGTTAAGATGAAATGCTGAAGTCTTTGGGAAATGTAAAAATTGAGGGTGTCCATGTGGGACCATCTACAGTAGCAGAAGGTGAGTCACTCCAAAGTGCAGAAACTCTTAACCAGATCTAGAACATCTGGATGAATCAGGCAGGTTCTTTGCATAGTTCCTTCTCAAAATAAACACACATCCCAGGACTCTTAGACACAATCTGCTCACACTCAACATTCTTTCGACACACTTATGGCACGGTACGGTTCGACTCGACTTGCTTTTTGGGGGCTTTCCACTGTGGATAGTTCCTGATACTTTTTTTTAGTACCGTCTGTCGATGTTCTGAGCGAGCCGAGCCTAAATGTGTAAATTCCCTCTCATCTTAATTCAGGGAAATCCTCCTTCCTGTTGTCGCATGTGGCCTACACTCATTAGGGATCTAAATCTAAATCCTGATTTCTGAAAAATAAATAAATAAATAAATAAAATTTTTACACATTATATGCGTACATATATGAACTCTACTGTTTTTATGTTCTTCATTCTTTCAGGCTAATGATTTAATGAAACAGAAGCTGTAATGCATCCAGAAATCTGTGTTTTGTTTTTTTTTGTTTAACTCTAATCCCTGAGGGACTGGCAAGCTTTTCAGTAATAACAACCGCAACTTTCATTTAAGTTCAGCTTAACCCAAAGCCCTGAAGCCAGGGTGGATTCAGCTGTGCTTAAAACATCACAGGTGACAGGTAAGTTTATCTGACGATATTCGTGCGCGTCTACGTGTATGTGGAGATCAAGTTCGCGTGCGTTTGGATTACGTCGGGTGCGATCCACGTCAAGACCTCTGTGGAGTCGAGAGAAACAGCATCTAGAAGCGAAGAGAAGAGGAACAGGAACGGTTTCACCTACCGCTGCTTGTTACGGACATTACGGTCATACCAGACACTATTCACACACAAAAAAACTTCATAAACTTAAGATGCTCTCGCTAGATTGGACTCAACGTACATTTTCCCATGAATGTATAGTTCATAATTAATTCAGGTAATAAACTATGGTCAGAGGTTTCAGGCGTGAAAGAGAAGCCATCGTGGTTCCAAGTACAAACTCGGGGGATTCTCAGATTATTTTATACCACAGCACTGCTGATTTCTTGACTCGGATTAGTCAGAAGGTGTTAAGTTTCGTAAGAGCGGTAGTTCACGCGCCATATAATCCGACACTACGGCAATGATGAGAAAACTAAGAAGGAAAAAAAAAAAAAAACAAACACCATATGGTCTTTGATATGGTGACGCTTTCTATGTGGAGGTGTTTAACATGTTTTTGGAAGGAGGCTCTAGTATCAGGACTTTCCGGGTTCCTTTTGAAACGGGTTTCTCTTATTTATTCATTCAATCAAGAGTAAAAAAATATATAATAAATCTAGCCTGGTGAAGGAATGGCTGTTTATAGCTGCTATAGTGAAAGTGACTGAAGGAACTCCTTTGTTTTGCAGGTGTTCCACAACATAACGCATTTTTTCTTTAATAAAGAAAGAAATATGTCACTGGTGCCAAACTGCTGTGGTGTAAGAGAAGTACTTGTATAGGAAAATCAGGCTCTGCCATGGATTCATTTCCTACCATCAGCACAGCACCAAGCAAAGTTATTGCCTGTGAATAGCAATTAAAACACAGTGGTTGAGAAATTTGTCTTTTGGTGGAAAAAAGTACAATTCAATTAGCGCTTTTTACAATAGACATTGTTTTACAGAAATATATAAACACGATATACAGATATTAAAAGGTGCGAATTTACCCCAACTGAGCAAGCCACCGAGTGGTGACAGTAGCAAGGAAAAACTCCCCAAGATGTTTAAGATGAAGAAACCCGACTCAGAAGGGAACCCGTCCTCATCTGGGTAACAACAGATAGTGTGAAAAAGTTCATTATTGGTTTTATATGAAGTCTGTTTGGCCTTAGAAGCAGCTGTTGGAGTAGATGAGAGCTCCATCCAGAGGTAGGACATCCGAAACGGATCAGGCAGGTCCGGACAGCAGAAAGGATCAGGATCGCTAGTATCTCCATAAAATCGTGTGGGGCTCGGCAGTCCAGCTGAATGAATTTCCAGCTAACGTCCGAGATGAAACACCTTAACACGTGATCACGAATTGAACCAGTAGAACAAGGCGGAACATCACGTTAATATTACAAAGAACCTACCGTGCGTTACAACAAATTGAATTCAGTCTGGATTTCATGAAATCCTTCGAGCCATGTGCTTCTAATTAGCAACGTTTTATAGACTGTAACTCTAATTACCTCAATTTTTATGTCATTAAATCAATTTCTTTAAGCCAAATACACTTAAATATAACAAATGAATTTGACGTTGCAAAGTTTGAGTTAAATTTGTTTTATTCAAGTGCGTTTGGCTTAAAGAAATTGATTTATCAACGTAAAAATGTTGAGGTCATTAGTTTCCTCAAATTGTTCGAGTTAAATGAGCTTCTCCAGTTTTACAGGGTTGCTCCTGTTTCTCGGAATGATCCAAATCAATTTATTTGTATATTAATGGAAGTTTCATGTAGTGTTTGTGATTAGCGTACCGCATGTGCAACATTACAGGAAGTGTCGTTCAGGTGTAATAATAAGTCAGCGCAGTAACACGTAGCTACAGGCGCATTGCTGAGATGCTGCTCAGGTCGAGGGCGAGTAAACCGGAGAATGGAGGAACGTCTCTGTAGGCTCGGAGTGGCGAGGTGTGCTGCTTTCCGCCCCCGAGGGCAGAGCGTGGTGCTCCGATCGCGACCTTCTCTAAATTACAGAGCACATCCGTGCCTTAATAGAGTTCAGGCTGGCGCTGATGTGAGTGCCAGCGATTACTCTGATATCCTAAAGGTTCTGTACGGAACGCCATGAAAGTGGCTCACTGATTGCTGAGTAAGTGAACATGCCGCTTTACAGTCTCAATCTCCCGCTCTCTCTTTTTTTTTTTCCTTCGGTTCTTTATTTTTGTCTGGCAAAAGCTTTTAGCAGGATGGGGGGCTGGAGGAGAAATCAAAGCAGCGCAGAATAACACAGCACACATTTCTAAGCTCCGCAGCAGGAGAGGAATGCAAACGAGTCGGTTGAGAAGCAGTGAATAAGCTCCCTCTCGCTCGATCCGTTCTTCCAAAAAAAAAAAAAAAAAAAAAAGTGCGCCATGAGAGGCTGCACGGAGTGTTTGTGTTTGCGTAATGCGCAATGAAACTCTATTAGGCGTTCAGTGAAGTTGTGCCAGCGCTGTAGCGGCGCTTCATCCATCTCACTGCGAGCGAGCAAAACAATACAGAAATCACAGCGCTGCCAGAAGCTCGTTACTGCGGCGGGAGCGCTTGAGCAGAGGCGAGGTTAAACGCAGGAGAGACGGTGCTTAAAAATCAACGCTTTTGTAAACGCAGGCTCATTACTCAGCGTGTTAGTCACGGTACACACAGACTCCAACTATTCACGACGGTGCTCTGACAAACAGCTCACTCACGGTTAGGGTCTGACTGACGCATACTGTACTTCAGACTTTCTTTTAAAATCATCATTATTATTATTGTTTCTGATTGCAGCTTTAAATATTGTAGAAAAATAAGTTAGACTTGTGCTGGAAAATATGATTATGTAATTCCAATATGATATAATGTATCGAATCAAGATAAACTACATCAAATTACAATGCACTGTAGCAGGTATCAATAAAATATGTACAGTGTGAGTACAAATATATATTTATTTTTTTTATATTAAATTGCAATTTGATGTTAGAATTTTTACCGAACCATTTTCTTTGAAAAAATGTTTATGTCAACAAAAAAATGACTTTAAACTGAAAAAGGATATCAATAAAAAAAATTGCATAGTTTATTATTATTATTATTATTATTATTATTATTATATTTTTTGTAAACACAACACTATTGTTTTGTTTCTGGCAGTTGATTATTAACCTTCTACACCATCGCACATATAATCCATCATAAAAATGTCTACACAAGGTATCATACGACGTTCATACGATATTCTCTTCCACAGATCCAAAACTGTGGCTGATTGATTACTCAGTATTCTCAGCCAACGAATCTCAGGCAGTTTGTCTTAAACAGATATCTGGACGAACGATGCAACGGACATTTCCGGGAACATACAGAAATGTACGCTCGTGCTGTTCGAGTTTGAGAATAGTGTCCTCCATAAAGCCCTGTTTTAACTAAATCTGGTTTAGCAAAAAACAAACTAAAGTGATATCTCTAACAAACCTTTTATATTGGTCTGGAGTTCCAGCCTATGACCGTAAACCTCTGTGTATGAAAGTAATAGTGTCTATGAGCACACACTGCTCACACAGGCATGAACGGAGGACTGGATGGGCATTTCTTAATAAACGCCTTTATAACACCCTGGTATACAAGTCATAAACGTATTCGCTTACTCACCAGCCAAGGAGAAGCTCCAGTGTGCTGCCCAGGTCCCATCCTTTGGTGGCTCAGATATTAGTTTGCTAGTTTAGTGGATTAATACAGACTAAGGTAAACTAAGTAGAATATATAAAACATTACAGAAGCGTTTCAACATGTCCTTAACCGCAGTGGTTAACCCACTGCTCAAGAGATTAATACTGATCGGAAGGTCGCGAGTTCAAATCCCACTACTGCCAACCTGCCACTGCTGGGCCCGTGATCGAGGCCCTTAACCCTCAACTGGACAGTTATATAAATGAGATTGGGCATCTGCCAAACGCAATAATAATTATATTTTATATATACAGTATGTGTATATATATATATATATATATATATATATATATATATATATATATATAATATATTTTATTTATATATATATATATATATTTTTATTTATATATATTATATATATAAAAAAATATATATATATATACACACACACACACACATTATATATAATATATTTATATACACTATATATATATATATATAAATAAAATGTGTGTGTATGTATATATAAATATATTTTATATATATATATATATATATATATAATATATATATTTATATACACAAATATATTTTATATATAAATACATATATTTTATTTTTATATTTATATAATTATAATATATATATATAATATATAATGTGTGTATATAATTATAATATATATATATATATTTATATACACACAAATATATTTTATATATATAAAAAAAGATAACATAAAAACTACAGATAAGTGACGTGAAGAAACGGGTGGGATATTTATTAGGCAGCAAGTGAACAGTCAATTCTCGAGGTTGATGTGCCAGGAAAAATGACCACGGATCTGAGCGCCTTTGACAAGGGCTAAATCGTGATGACTAGACGACAGTCCCGGTCGTCAGTGGTTCCCGGTCATCAGTGGTTAGTACCTACAAAAAGAGGTCTAGAACTACATGTGGAGTCGTAACCTCGACGGGTCACGGACGATCGGTGCAACGCCTTACAAAATCAGTGCCGAGGTAAGGAGGGGATTAGTCACTTCGTAGGTACTCTTCTGTGGACTAGTTAACATTTGTAACTGGCCTCTTACCCACCATGTGTTATTTTATTATATATATATATATATATATATATATATATATATATATATATATATAAATTAAAAAAATAATAATAATTAAAAAATAAAATAAAATAAAATCTTGTTTTGCACAACAAACCACTATTAACGCTGATCAGAAGCATAGTGCCACAATTCGAAAACAGGAAGTTATTCATCAGCATTTGTGTCTACACGAAAACATGAAATATGATATTAAACTACAATTAATACGAACGTGTCCAACAGAACTTTAGTCTCATGTTCACCGTGCAAATGCTATTCTCCACAGGGTTCCTGTGGTGCAGAGGAAACGCAGAACGGAAGTGTTCTGGGAACTTTAGTTGTCTAGTGTTGCATTCGATTAAACCTCGTAACTCGGAATTTCTGACCTCTGACTAGGGAAAAAGTAAACAAAGAAAACACCCCCTCAACTCGGAAATCCGACTCGGGAACTCGGGCCGGTCTCCTCAACCCAGCGTTCAGCAAGTGACGTCAAATCAACATGGCTGCTCGGAGCGTTTACAGTTAACACGGCAGCACCTCTTTACTTTAGTTACGCCTGACAGAGTTCCGACTTGGTCGATTGTCTTGGTCATGATGAGGTATTTAGAGGACGTTTGTATAAAGTGACTGACCTGGTTAATAGAATTGGCCATGCACGAAGAGAGACCTGTTCCAACTGTGGCCAGCGTAAAGGTGATGGGGTCAAAGGGCACAGGAGCCATGGCGTATCCCGCCGCCGCTGTTGTGACCACAAGCGCTGAAAAACAAAAAAGGACAAGCTTTCAAATAAGGTAACAAAGTAGGAACAGATTCGATTGTGGATTTGTGCTTTGAATAAGTGTACATCATGGATGTTCACACAGTATTTGACCAGGCACAAGAATTCCAACAGTGACCTGCGTTGTTAGGAATAATAATAATAATAATAATAATAATAAACACCGTCACGTGCTGTTATGTGCAGATAAACAACAACCATTTGCAATGAAGTTACTATTACAGCCCCCCAAGGCTGATTATTTTTCAAGCACATCACATCACATCCTGACATGTCTTACTCCTCTTCCTTCTGGAAGACTTTCCCCGGAGTGACAAACTTAAAGCTTTACCTCTGACTGGTACAAAACAGACGACACTGGACACTCCTTACATAAATGTTCAACAAACATACACGTCTCCGTGCGAGCTGTTACTGTAGAAATGATTAGAAGCGGATTACAGAAGGCCGAGTGCGTTAAACCTCAAACCTACAAATGAATGAACCATTCGACAGAGCTGCTGTTACCTTCTGACCAATCGGAATTGAGAATTGTGGCATTAAAAGCCCCCCGCCCCATATTGGAGAAGACCAGGTGTAATGATTATCTATTCAATATAAAAATCTATCTATATATAACCTAATCTATAATCTCTATTCACACACGAATGATGTAAATCGGGACGAAGGGCGCGTGTCGTTATCCATGACGTTGTTGAATCTCTGGCTCTCGGCCCCTCACTGAACAGAGCAGACGTAGAGAGAGGCGAGAGTGCAGCGGGAAAGCAAGACTCCGCGCTTGCAGGACACCACAGGGAATAAAATATATATATTATTCATTATTATTATTTTTTTAAAGTCACTATAGGGGTCTGAAAGTCAGGTTAAGATAAAAGGCTGGCTAAGCTCCGCCTCTCCCCTAAAAAAAGAAAACTCAGACGGAGAGAGAACGTGGGGTTTTTCCATCGATGCACATTCTACTTGAAAAGTAATAAGATACACCGCGTCCCCAAATGATGCCGTCTGTGGTTTGTTCTTGAAAACAATTCGCGCCCCTCCGGTTGAGAACCACTGACCTACACCAAAGACTCGCGCTGTAACCAGTCGTACCTGTGAGTTTGATTTTAGACAGCCGAGCATAGATCCCCGGTAACTCGGAGTAGTCGACGCTCAGTTCCTTCCACTGCCGGGCCTCTATCCGAGCCTGTCTGACTGCCTCCGGCTCATCAGCGGCGTTTGGAATCGTCACACCGGACACGGGTTTGACGCCTGGGAGCTCCTGAATCTGCCTGAGAACCGGGTCACCTCTTTCTTCCAGTGTGGAGGTCACCGGCTCCTGCTTCGGCCGGGCTTGCTGGCTCAGAGCACCGCTCACCTTCACATACTGAGGGACACCCACAGGAAAAAAAAAAGGGGGGGTTTACACAGCTTGGTGTTTTATGACTCAGTGATTTGATGCATGAATGTACATTTAAAGATCAAACAATTCAATACGATATGATCTAGAGACTTTCACTGGGGACCGTGTGTGGCATCAGATTTTACTGATGCTTTTATTCATTATAGTTTTTCCCGAAACCATTCATCCATTCCTCTTCTCCTGAACTGACTTTTCTACCAGGTGAATTTGACGCAACTTTTCCAGACTGTTGCTTTAACTTAAAAATAATAAATGCAGTTTTCAGTATCACCGTAAGAAAAGCATGTTGATAAACACACGGGAAATCGTACCCGTCTCTTGAGGAAACTCAGGTGCTGGAAGGTGATCCATCGCGCCGGGTCGCTCCGGCAGAGCCGCACTAGAGTCCGGACACTCCGCTGATTTCTGGGGGCATTTATTAAGAGCGCTGGGTTCACGATCAGACCGGCACCAATCAGACCTGCAGAACGACGTGACCGTCGAAATAAATAAAGTCACAATGGTAGGCTGCATGGGGCAAAATGTGCTGCAAATTCGGAGTCAACATTCTTCTCACATGAAAACAGAGCTAGACGGAACACTGCGTAGAACCGTCCTAAAGGTTCGGGGCGTTACAATACAGGGGCGTCTCAAAATTAAAAGATCGTGGAATAGTTGGAACTTTCAAATATTCTGGATTCATTACACATAAAGTGAAATATTTCAAGCATTTGTTTTGTTTGTCTTAATTGCGATGATTACGAATTACAGCTCGCGGAAATCAAAACTCCAGCATCTCAAATTATTAGAATAAAGAATTTATAATACAGAAATATCGACCTGATGAACAGTATGGTCATTTATGCACTCAACACTCGGTCTGGGTTTTAATCCTTTTGCACGAATTACTGCATCAGTGTGGCGTGGCGTGGAGGCGATCAGCCTGTGGCACTGCGGAGGTGTTCTGGAAGCCCAGGTTGCTCTGATAGCGGTCTTCAGCTCGTCTGTATTGTTGGGTCTGGTGTCTTTCGTAGATTCTCCATGGGGTTCAGGTCAGGTGAGATGTCTGGCCAATCAAGCACAGTAACACCACGATCAGTAACCCAGTTACTAGTAGTTTTGCTGGAAGTCCTGCTGGACTTTGAAGTTCTCTAAAATATCCTGGTAGACGCTGCATCGAATCTCCACCTGAGAAAACACACTGGACCAACACCAGCAGATGACTGTGGAAACTTCACACTGGACTTCAAGCAGCTCGAGATTCTGTTCCTCTCCACTCTTCCTCCAGACTCTGGGACCTTGATTTCCAAATCAAATGCAACATTTCCGTTCATCTGAAAAGAGGAATCTGGACCACTGGGTAACAGTCCAGTTCTTTTTAAAGCCTCAGGAAACGTTTGAAAGTGTTTGGAGTTAATTCGCTGATTAGAGCTCTTCTCAGGTCGACATTTCTGCATTATAAATTCTTTATTTGAATATTTTTGAGAGACTGGATCATCGAGATTAAAACAAACAAACAAATAGGCTTGGAATATTTCACTTTACATGTAATGAATCTAGAATATATGAAATCACCACGTTTTGAAATAAATTACGGAGGGACAAAAAAACAACTTTTCCACCTGAACGAACAAACTGCAAACAGTCAGAGCTTGTGATTGGCTTAAAAAAAATATATTTTATATATATATTATATATATATAGATATATAGATATAAAAATAAAGGCAAACATGATTTACAAACAAAGTACGCAAGCTATAATACCTGAGAAAAGCGTATTATTAATAAAGCTCATATCCGACACCAAGAGTAGGTCCATCTTTAAGAGATACCAGATAACAGCAACCAAGAATCTTTCTATAAATAAACAAACACGCGTCCTAACATGGCTCAGGCCATTTCTGAACACCGCCTCTGTTCCTGTTATTACCTCGATGGAAATCATTTCATTCCACACTGTTTATATCCTAGTAAAGACCTCTGATTTCATATCCCTGTTTAACATTAGCATTAAATACATAATAACTGAATCACATGTAACTGAATCAAATGAAAAGGAACCACATTCAAATAAATAATAAATAAAAATAAATAAGTCCTAAACGCTAATATAAATGAAATAATTCTGTGAGTATAATTAACTCAATAGTCATCATTCTCCTAAAGACACCTGATTTCATATCACTGATTAACATTAAATACATAATAAATGAATCACATGTAACTGAATCAAATGAAAAGGAATCACATGAAAATAAATAAATAAAAATAAATACTAAAGGCTAATATAAATGAAATAATTCTGTGATTATAATTAACTTAAGTCATTAAGTCATCATTCTCAAAGACACCTGCTGTAAGGTCAGCTGGGGTTGAACTCTAAATTACTCCGTCCTTCGTACAACAAGTGCACTAGGTAGGGTACGTAATAATGGCGTGTAGCGCCCTATGTAGTGCACAGAAACGCATGTAGGATACGGCCCCAAACCGCATGCTAGCGTTAGCTAGAGCGCTAACTTCACTCTCACTCGGCACTATGGAGACTATGCTAACCGGCTAACACTCAGCCGACAAGACAAGCCCTTTAAGCGTTCCCACTCACAGCTACATCTTAATCTCGGCACGTTTATAAACACCGTGGCTTTACATAGATGCTCCCCTACCTGCTGCTCGGCTACATGGCGTCTTAAACATGTTCTCCACGTTCTGACCAGACTACCGCCGGTGTCCTCTTCACGCGCTGTGCGCCGCCATTTTGACCGCGAAGGGAAAGTTGCTTCCGGTCACGTGACCATGTTCCTATTTTATTCTGAAATAAAATAAAGCACGCATATTAAAATGAAATGAAATAAATAAATAAACAGCACAGCAAAACTGAATCAATTGTATCATTATTATTTTATTATTATTATTTTATTGTTGTTGTTGTTATTGTTGTTGATGATGTAGTTAAATGCTAAGAAAATAGAGTAAAAAATGGATATCAGACCTGTAGCAGCAGTTTTATTTATTATTATTTATTATTATTTGTGTTTATGTATGCTTAAGATTACAATATATATATATATATATATATATATATATATATATATATATATATATATATATACACATATATATATATAAAATCTAAATATATATATATAATGTAAATATATATATGTATATGTAGTATATATATATATATATATATATATATATATATATATATATATATATATATATATATATATATATATATACTTTTATATAATATATATATATATATATATATATATAATATATATATATATATATATATATATATACAGCAAAGAAGGAATTTTCTTAGCAATGTCTTATAGCTTATGGATGTTTCATCAATATATTTTGAACAAAAATATATTTTGCAGTAATTTCTGAACCTACAGTCAGGTGAAAAAAAAATAAGTACATCCCATAGACACATTTGGACAGGCAAGCATTTGATCATCTTTGAAACAGTGCCTATTAATAAAGTTGCCATATTTGAACAAAATCACAGTTAGCTTTTTCAATCATTTATTCAACAGAGATATCAATAGATGTGATATTTTTCTGTGGAAAAAGTCAGTACATCTTTATCCTCAGAAACTAGTGAAGAAACTCCTTTAGCAGAAATAACTTCTTGTAGGCGTTTTGCATAATTGTCACTAGGCTTGCTGGAATTTTTTGACCCCTCTTCCATGCAATATTTTTTCAGTTGCAAGATGTTTGAGTGTTTTCTTGCATGTACTGACCTTTTTTCAAATCCCCCCTCCACATTTAAATGGGATTCAAATCTGGGCTTTCACTCAGTCATTCGCTAACCCTCCATTTCTTCTTTATGAGCCATTCCTTGGTGGATTTGCTAGTGTACATCTGATCATTATCCTTTTGAAAGTTCAAAATTCGGTTTGTTAATTTATAGTTGAATAAATGAATGCAGGCTGTTCAGTCTCTGAGGTAGTGAAGCAACCCCAAACCATAACATTTCCACCACCGTGCTTCACAGTTGGTATGAGGTGCTTCTCCTGAAAGGCTGTTTTTGGTCTGTGCCAAACATGTCTGCTGTTACTGTGGCCAAACAGCTCTATCTTTGATTGGTCTGTCCAGAGCACATTATTCCAAAAGGCCTGGTCTTTGCCTATATGTTCATTGGCAAACTGTAGTCTTGCAAAGGCTTTTTCCTGGAACGCCTCCCATGCAGGTCTAATTTGTGCAATCTCTTTCTGATTGTAGAAACATGCACTTTTACACCAACAATTGCAAAGACTTACTAGAAGATCCTGTGATTAAATTTTGGGGTTCTTGGAGACTTCTTTTGCATCGGCTGCCATAGGGCTGAATTTTCTATGTCATTTGAAATCTGCATCATTTGTAGGTTATTTTCCTTACAGTGTAATAATGTATTTCAAATAATTTGGAAATCTTTTAAAATCCTTTTCCAGACTCATAGGCACAATCTTTTTTTTTTTTTTGAAGGACTTACAGAACGTTTTAGCTCTTGGCTTGATGACACCACACACCTCAATAACAAAGGGAACACCAGACACTAGATATGTGAGGGGTATAAATAAGACAGGTTCCAATCACTGGCACCCAATCTTGAACAATTGATTCTAATTTTATGGATTTGAATGTGTGATAAATGTAGGTGATAAATGTTACTCTTTTTTCCCATCTGACTGATCTATTCTTTTTTGTTCATTTAAATTGTGAAAATGACTACAAAATGTACATTTTATGTGCCATTTGATATCGTGTATCTATAATTTCCACAGGGTGTACTTTTTCACATGACTGTATATGTAAAGCACTTTGAGATTTTAGCCTCAAGGAGAAATGTTCTATATTAATAAAGTGGAGGATTATGATAATGGTTACAATAACAACAACAACAATAATAATAATAATAATAATAAGAAGAAGAAGAATAATAAGAAGAAGAATAATAATAATAATAATAATAATAATAATAATAATAATAATAATAATAATAATAATAATAATAATAATAAGCGGTTGAAGATGGATGGATGGATGGATAATATTGTTGTTGTTGTTGTTATTAAAGAATATGTTTGTGCAATGAGTTTAAGACTATTAGAGCTAACACCACTGGATTTGGGTCACATGACATTACTTATGAGGGTGTTTTTTTTTTTTGTTTTGTTTCTGAGGGCCTGATCTTAGTCTGAGATTATGCTTGATGGGAATTTCCTATCATAAACTTCTTTATATTTGCCAGAAATGTTTTTTTTTTTCATAGCTGCTCTAAAATTGTTCTGTATCAAAGCCTGAATGCTTAAGTGGGCTATAAATCCTGTTTTCAGTGATCCGTGCTATGATTCAGTCCTTCATAGTCACAACACCAACTTATTTCCATTGCCAGTATATTTAATCCGCACACTAGATTATATGCGGGAGCTTTTTGGGACTCCAGATACCCACCTTGCAGTTTCCACAGTACACAACTCTATGTGAAGGTTGTGATCTTGCAGCGATGTTACTTTTCCTTTCTCACTTTATCCATTGCCACATTACAGTGGCCTATCGTGCGGTTATCTGAAATCTGGGCTGCCAGACAAACGCTGTCGCTTGCCAATAAATCTGTGTCGCGGATGGGATTCGTTTAACTCTAAATTGCCATCTCATTCAATGTCTGGCCCTTTGCCTTGTTGCCCTTGCCTGTCCTCTGCGCGAACAGTTATTTATGTGTGTGATCACGCTGGTGGCCAAAGCTGCCAATAGACCGCTTGCTGATTACTTTGACTTTGTCTTTCTGGTGGACTCCAGCTGTGCCGACACACACTCACATGGTGTGTAGGATCAGATAAACTGCATCGCTGTACAGTAACGCAACAGTAACTGTTTACTGCCTTTACTTTAATTATCCTCAAATCAAATCACGTGTACATCTCTACACCTGCTCATTCATGAAGTCAGCCAATCCAAAAAGATCAGGTGACATTTTTTTTTTTTTTTCAATCTTCAACAGCCCAGTTTTGTTGAAAAAGTGCCCACTGTGGTGTCAGATTCCTGTTCATTCACTGACAGGATGTAGTTTTCTGTAAAGAGTGGTTATTTGAGTTGCTGTAGCTCAAACCAGTCTGGCCATTCTCCTCTGTCCTCTAAACTCTAAAGCCTGTTTTGTGTGACAATCACAGGAGAAATACACAAACCATCTTATCTGGTACCAACAACAATACCACAGTTATCGAGATCATATTTTCCTCAGTACCCTGTCCAGGGTGTACCCCGCCTTGTGCCCGATGCTCCCTGGGATAGGCTCCAGGTTCCTCGCGACCCTGTAAAGGAGTAAGTGGTAGAAGATGGATGGATGGATGGATGGATGGATATTTTCCTCAGTTCGGATGTTTGACGTAAACATCAACTGAATCTCTTGCATTATCTGCACTGCACTGCAGCCACGTGATTGGCTGATTGAATAACTGCATGAATCCTCTTAAAGCGATTTGTTTATTCATGAGCAGGACACATCTCAATCATGCTTAAATTTTAGGCTTGTTTGAATCTTATACACACGGCGTTACTTCATATCCTCACTACATACACGACGTTGCGCTTTTATGATCCTGGACAACTCCGTCATGTATAAAAGACTGTGGAGCAGAGACATCCCATTTCCCTGATTCATCTCGTTCATTACAGAGGCTTCCTGCCCAGCCCTTCGCTCTTGTCAGATTACACGCAGTAATCTCACGCTCCCATCCAGATGCAGGCCTGATAAATGTCAACGATGCCCAGCAGCGGGCAATAACAACCCGCAGGCTCCTGCTCTCCTACAGAATGCCATTACAGCCTCGGCGGTTAGATTTGATTTCAGCTCTGACCTCTTTGACCTCTTTCCGGGGGAAGGTTTTGATGTGCATGCTGAAAGGTATAGTTTGATTTATCAGATCTCATTGTGGGGTAAAAGGTGAATAACGGCCCGGTCGACTGTCTGTTCCAGTGCACAGATGTTTCGTGAGCGGCCTTGTAATGCTGCTGTTTGTAAACAGTTTGCGCGTGTGTTTACATGCGCATGTTTGCATTACGGGTCATTACTGAAAATGTGCTGACATTGTGCACAATGTGAGCGGATGCGACTAGGGTTGTGCACAAAGACGGATAATGGGGCGTTTGTTGGGAAAGCACAACAAAATGTTTGTGTTTATGTGCGTGCGCGTGTGTGTGTGCGAGAGAGAGACTATATTATCGAGAGACAATCCTGCTGGACCGAGCGAAAAAAGTTTCAGGAAGAAAAAGAAAGAAATTGCAGGGGAAATTTCAACACTTCACATATCGTGTGGCTTTTATTTATTTGTTTGTTTGTTTATTTACCTTTTTTGTACATGAATTTTTCACGTGCATGCATGTACAAATTCACAAATAAGGATTTTTCTGCGTGTTTCGAATGGAATGGATTATTTCCTCACGTTCATTTTTCACATCTAGGACTCATGGGTTTATTTTTCACACGACCATAGACTGTACACGTGACGTCAGGTGTGATTTCAGGGCATAAACATGTCGAAATGCACCTTCGGATGGTTTTAATGCGTGACCACATATTGTATTACTCACATAATCACGTGAAAAACTTATGATCACATGTAGGAACTTCAGGTGATTTCTTTTAGTAATGGTTTTCATGTTTTTAGTATTTTAGTAAGGTTTAAGGGAGGCTGTCGAACACTATGTAGCTACTAAAGTAACATGGTGGGCGGCTGTGGCTCAGGTGGTAGAGTGGGTTGTCCACTAACCGTTTGGCAGTTCGATTCCTGGCCTGAATGACTCCATGTGCTGAAGTGTCGTTGGGCAAAACACTGAACCCCGAGTTGCTCCTGATGGCAAGTTAGTGCCTTGCATGGCAGCTCTGCTACCATTGATGTGTGTGAACAAGATAGTGTGAAGTGCTATATAAGTGCCCATTTACCATAACGTGGTGACGATCACTTTATTTTTTTTAACAGGGAGTAGCCACAAATGAATACTTATGAGGCCACAATGTAATATTTATATGTTGTCATGAACGTAACATGTTTTAGGAACGTCATATGGGAATGGGTGAAATGTGGAAAAGTCCATTTGCTTTTGAGAAGGTGACATGGGCTACATGTCAGTATATCTGTCACGTGTATATAACGTATTGGAGGTTAGCACGGATGCAAGTGCAAATAAGAGCTTTTAATAAAGAGAGGCTTGGACTTGGACAAATCCAAGTCATTAGACAATAGCGTGGTCAAAAACAGGCAATGGGTCAGGCGATCTGCAAACGGGCATAAACGAGGCAAGGCAAGAATCGAGAATGAGAAACAGGAAACAAGATCAAAGAACATGAAACAAAACGTGGAACAGGGTATAAACACTTGGTACGGTGATAACGCTCAATACTTCGCAAAGCCGTTGTGTTTAAACAGTCTGTGTATGTGTGCGTGATTAGAATGAATGGGGGTGTTCTGGGAATTACAGTCCATGGCGGCCATGTTTGTAGGCCGCATTGCAGGATGGGAAATGCAGTCACAGGTTTTCTGTGACATGACAATATCCATGCCACCGACTCCAGTATGTCTATATGCATCATTCCAAGACTACAGCAAAGTGTAATAATATCAATCGTCTCCATGTTTTAGCTTCCTCCTTTCACAATTCTATTGATATATCCAGGTCTCTCATTTTATATTAAAATAGCTGCACTACACAATTCAACCACTATGCTACTTTGCAGCTCTGCAACATACAAAGAAAGGCCATGTTTATTAACCCAAGAAGAGTGCATTGAGTGCTGTACAATTCATTTACTCCTTTCATTCATTCATCTTCCATAACTGTTTTATTCTGGTCTGACTCATTGGGTAAGGGTTTGGGCTACTGATCAGAAGGTTGTGAGTTCAAACCTCAGCCCCCAGCATGGCTGGGTCCTTGAGCAAGGCTCTCAACTGGTCCGTTGTATCCAAAATAATGTTATTTTGGATAAACGTGTCGGCGAAATGAGCAAAAAGTGTCAAATTCCTTCAGGACTGGGATTCAAAATAGAAACCTCTACACTGTATCTTGTAAAACCCAAATGTTGGGATTTTAAAACTAAACACAATAATAAAATGTATATCTAGAAGCCAATGTTAAGCTATATTTATGTCATAGGCGTATATAAAGTGTCGTATAGGCTACTTTTCCCTATTTCTTGCTTCAGTAGAATGCAAAATATTGTTTAGGTTCATATTTACAGCTATAGTTTTGATGCACTTAGTAAAACAATTGATAACTATTTCCAAACAGACGTTCCAGTGGGTCTGAGATTAGATTTGGGAGCTTTTTGTTGCATCCAGACACAAATTAAAACCCATTCCTGAACATAATAGCACTCTGTATTCCACTTATTGAGAATTGTCTTCAGTCTAGCAAGGCCTGTGTGAAATCAAAAGGCAGTGCACACCACTTTAGAGTTACAAGTGCAGGGTTAAGTGAAATTTCATTTCAAAGAAATGACTTGCAACACGACACCAAGGCAACATTCAGACACCCTGCTATGGGCTTTTTAAACAGCCATCAGTCACCAGGGAAACTAAACCAGTGCACATTTCCAACTCCAGATCCACAGGTCTGTGAGGTGTGCAGCATTAAGGTCTATTGTGTGATGAAGGAGTGTGATAATTGAATGAGATGCTTCAGCAGAAGAGGACTAAAGATGAGCAGAGGTCATAAACTGAGACATGCCTTCACATCATATGTCCTCAGCATAGAGACAATGCAAGCAACAGATGGATGCATCGTGAAAGACGGGACCGGAGAACAATATTGAGGCACTGAGACGGTCTGTTCAACATGCGTCGCTGTGGTGGTCTCATCACGTGGCTCTTTCATCACATCATCTTGAAAAATGACAGTAAACACTCCTTTGTGTGTGCTTGTGTTGGGGGTCAGCTGAGGGTTACTGCTTTCAGCTACATTTGAAGATTTCTAATTGAAGCATACATGCACGATATCAGTAACAACTTAAAGTAACCACGTATGTCGGATGAATACGTAAATATCTGTATTCGTAAATCCAGAAATTTCAATATATTGATAGAATTCGTTGCAATTTTTCATGCTGTGGGGGTTTCCTCCGGGTACTCCGGTTTCCTCCCCCAGTCCAAAGACATGCATGGTAGGCTGATTGGTGTGTCTAAAGTGTCCGTAGTATATGAATGGGTGTGTGAGTGTGTATGTGATTGTGCCCTGTGATGGACTGGCACCCTGTCCAGGGTGTACCCCACCTTGTGCCAAGGGATAGGCTCCAGGTATATATATATACAGGTATTATATAATATATACAGGTATTATAATAATAATATATTATATAATATATATACAGGTATTATAATAATAATATATTATATAATATATATACAGGCATTATAATAATAATAATAATAACTCTTTTCTGTAAAGAGAACTGGCACCCTGTCCAGGGTGTACCCCGCCTTGTGCCCGATGCTCCCTGGGATAGGCTCCAGGTTTCCCCGCGACCCTGAAAAGGATAATGCCATATGGATGGATGGGTACTGTATTTGGGGAGTTTTAAACGAAAAATCTGTAGATGACAAAATACAACATTAAGATAAAAGTATAAAAAAAAAATAAAGCATGGATTTACATAGTATAGATGTATAAAAGTTACTGATATGAACTATACAAACTCTGTAAGCAAAATCGCTTTCATTTTTTTAGCTTTACTGAGTGAGAAACTTCACGCATCAGGTAAATCCACCAGCTTGTAAGTGTGTTTTCACTTTAAACTTTCGAAATGAGCTGCACTTTCATAAAAGATGAAAAACCACAGTCCTTGCCGGATGGGAAAAGTGCTTGTTAGTGGGACTGATGTCCAAATCCATGTTTAAATTCTCTGCAGTTTTCTGAGTTGCAGAGAAATTAGTTCAGTGCAAAGAGAAAAAAAAAAAGACACAGATCTCGTCTGCCTGGAATTTGCCTTTACTTTTTAATGTAAACACCAGACTCGGGCACTGGTGTAAAGGTTGTGTAAAGGTGACATACTGAAACGATTGAGAGTAACTCCAGGCGCTGGCTTGTACCAGTTGAAGTCTGAAGTACCATTAATAGACATCACTAAGAGTGAACCAGGCTCTGTGTTCCTCTTAAAGTTTGGCAGTGGCGTTTTTTATTACGGTCCGGCACAGGCGGACAGTGTTAAGCAGTCACAATGAAAAACTACACAACTGCTCCCATAAACTGACCGCCCGCAACAAGCGAAGGCACCATGACCTGTCATCACCCCTGCTGATTTACGTGCTGTGTCCTGGTGGGTTTCAGCAGGAGAATTAATTTTTGGAGTGATAGCCATATGAAATGCAGCAGTTGAGAGAGAGAGAGAGAGAGAGAGAGAGAAAGAGACAGAGAGAGAGTGAGGGGGGATAAAAAAGGCATGCCTAGACAGACAGTGCCAGGAACAGTTGTGGTGACACTCCTATGTTTATAATTGATTTTCAAGGGCAACATTCTTGTTGTCAGAGTTTGGTTAACAAGTTACAGGCTGGCGCCCCAAATGCCTGTCAACCGCCGAGTGTCCCAAACCCCCCTCCCTTCGCACCCGGATGGCACCAGTGGAGAATACTGGGATCAGCCAACTGAATGGAATTGGTTAAAGGGATTGTCTAGATCTCTCATCTTCAGAGATTCGGTAGAAAAAGAAAAAAAAAAACACATCTGCAACTGCTCCAAGGAATTTAAACTAATCATAAAGATGTTCCACCAACCCTTGACCAAACCACTGAAGAAAATAACAAAAAGTGTGCTGATACATCAACATCAACCATATCCCAGATCAGCATTTTGAGAACAGATTGTAGGAACGTCAGTCCCGGATATCATCCGATGGAGAACTCTGTGTAGGCACTTCTACTTCATTGCCCCATAGGTATTCCCTTCCTTCATCACAGCCTAAAGTATGTTTACATCTAAAGCTCCTTCTTTCTTTTTGAAACTCAGAGGCTAAGCCAATAATTGGCCACGCATCATCAATCTCGCTAAGCCGTCCCTTTTCACCAAAAGTCCCATCCGAGTTTCAAGAAGACAAATGGAACCGAGTCGCCTCCCAGTTGCCAGCAAGCAGACCCTGGGCGGAGGAAGCAGCCATGTGGTCTGTGAGAAACCACAATATGGAGTGTCCATCTGGTTTATGTCACCAAGATGAACTCTGCGTCAAATGCAAAGGCCATGAGACTTTATGTGTCCTTTCGAGGAAGGGAGGCAGGCAGAGACACAAGAAAGAATGCCAAAGGATGGGTGGAGAGAAGGAATATTTCAAGGCCTGTTGGATTCATTAAGCATTTCTTCTCCTCCTGTTATGTAAACTTGGATCTGTGGTTTTTGATCTCTGCACGATATAGAAGGAAACTTTAAGAACCCCTTTTTAAGAAAAGGGAAAAAAAAAAGACTCGCTGTCCACTTCCATCCTAGACCTCCTACAATGCTGTTGCTACTCAAACATCTCGAATGTATTTGTCTGACAGGTTGTTTTGTCTGGACTTGCAATTGTGAAATGAGTGGAAATGCGTGTCGTTCGCTGCAAGTCTGAATGATATTCAGGAAATCTAGATGCCCGTGTGAGGTCAATGGGGACTGACTGTCTTTTACACAGGGTTTGGATTCCCTCCATGTGTCCATGGTTTGGCTGTAAAAGTATAGTAAGGACGGCTTTGTCATAAGAAGAAAGGAGTCGAGAGGCTTCCGCAGGCTTCCTCATGTTTCTATAGACATGGCTAGGATATGCAGTATTTGTCCTCCCTAAAAATGTCTTTCCCGTCAGCCTTTCTCTGGTTTTTATCAAGCCGGACTCGTCTATGTTGGTCTACTATTGGTGTCCATCAGTTTGTCTTGTTGAAACAAGACATACAGACCCATATTCAGACCTAGACTCTCTTCTTGCATGTGGGAACAGATAAGACCATTCATCTACTGTCCAACCCTGCTGTAAAAGATGGACAGGCAGAGGGGAAAACACTGTCCAATTCTCCTCGGCGTCCGAAAGTAATCAGGTATGTCACTGATGTTGTAAATCTGTGTTCCAGTGGTGGCCTGAGGCCCGGACGAGAATGCAGTCCCACCGCGCTCTGTACTTGTCTCAGTGCGGTAAATCCTGAAGCATCTTTACAGAATTGTACATAATTCAGAGCAAGGGTTGAATGGTTCCAGAGACACCATCAGACTGCAGTCTTGCGAAAAGGCCAATTGGTCCATGTCTATATCGGATTATTTCTTTCCAGCTTCGCAGAATTGAATTCTACATTTCACTTAAGATTTATGAAAAATCGGAAACAAATTGCCATGTAATGGCAATGGTCCAACACGTTCCCATTCATTTTCCCTTTTGTTATTGTAAGCGTAGACGCAACGTGGAAATTCAAAGAAAACAATAATACCACAGAAATATTTAGGAAGGAAAACACATGTTGCTGGTTGTCCTCTCTGAAGAAAATCGGATCTGCAGAAATTCCTTCAGATTCCTTCGTGTGAACGAGTGACTTTATTGAAGTCCCGCTCCGAGTGGCTCTGACATTTATTGGTTAGGAATTGAGATCATTTCTGATCAATAAAAGCAGACAAGCAAAACATTATCCTCCTCATTCTGAGAACCACAATGCCATTTGTTTTTACTCTATAACCTCAGTTTATACATCTGAAGTGTAGCATACTGATTTCGAGACACGCAACCCAACTGCTGGAAAGCCATTTGTCTCCGAGAACTTTCCACGAGACTTTAAGGAGTTCGGCCATTTTTTTTTTCCTTGAACCAAAAAATACGATGTCTATAAAACATATTTGATACCATTTTAACAACCTAAAACACATCACATACCAATAACACGCCATAGAATATGTCTCTGTTGGATAAATAGAGATGTAAACACTTTGGGATTTGGTGTTATTGGAAAGTTACCAATGATGGGATGGCGTGATGTGGCCACACGACGCATCACACTTTTTTTTATACATTTATAGTTGTGTTTAATGCTACAGGAAGTCCATGTAAGTTAGTTATCTGACCCCCTTAAATTTTTTTTCTCTCTCTTGGCGTTAAAAAATCCTTCGTCCCTGTGGACACTTTGGACATGCCAATCAGCCTTAATAATCTTTGGACTGGGGGAAGAAACCGGAGTACCTGGAGGAAACCACTGCAGCACAGTGCAGCGGCGAGAATCAAGCCTTGAAACCGGGAGTTGTGAGGCCATCCTGCTAACCGCTAAGCCATCGTGTACCCCACTGCCATAATATAAAGAAAATAGCAGATTTTTCAGTTGTAAATTTTACTGCTGTAAATCATGTAGGAATAGCATATCTCCTTGTACTTAATGGGCATAGTGGATCTATAAAGCTTGTGTCTCGCAGGCAGGAAGAAGGATCAGGCATAGCTCCAAGATCAACGTTATACTGTATAAATCGCCACTCTGAGCTCAAGGTCACAGTCTGCCGTATGTCTGGAGACTGAAACCGAACAGCTGGGATACACTTCTCGACGCATTAGATAGAGAACAAGGCCAGATCACATTAGCCATTTATACTTTTCCTCCCCGACTCCTACAATATCAGTCCAGGTTTCATTACCTACCACCACAAAACCCTCATCCATTTTAGCTTTAGCTCAACCGCACAAACACTTCCAATGTGCTAAAATGACAGAGTGCAAACAAGCTGCACGGTGGCAGAATAAGTGCCAGATTCCATCAGTGCATGACTTTAATTATCAAGCCCATGCTTATGTATAATAGGGAAAAGGTGGCTATGCAAGAAGTCTCCATCATTCATTTCGCTCCTCTTTTCTTCCCCCTTTGAAACTTCTTTTCTTGTTCCATCCAGGTTTCTGCAATCCAAGGACGCTAATTTCGTTTTAACAAAAAAACATTTGCATAGCAGGAATTATCTGAGCGCCGCGTTGTCACACAGAAAGAATGTGCACAGCTCCGGAGCACAGGTGGTGGAAATTAGTCTTTATGCGGTTCTCGCTTGCTCTCTCCACTTCTTTCTCTCTCACTGTCTCGGTATAATGGATGGCAGAGTTGTGCGGTTACACCCCAATCCTGATGAGCAGAAGCTTCCAGGATGAAGCAGATCTTTGTCAGTATCTTTCGCATTAATTCCAATACAAATGAAAGATCGTTATGATCTAGCCTATTGTTCTATCAAGAAAACTTTCATTAAATTTACATAATTGTAGTCATTAGCGAGATGGCCGCATCCATTATGTTCAGCTATGTTATGAAGATTTGTTCTTGTTTATAGATTAAAATCAAAATAACGCACCGGGTTTGAGGAAGAAATCCATGGAAATGTTTTTTTGTTGAGATCTAGACGTGAAGGGTTCAGGGGGAAACCTGTCAGATGTTAGGGGTTTTGACTAAAATCTCTGGCAATAACATACTCTGACACCTCTATTTCAAGAAACCATACATTTATCGTGCTTTCATGTTGTCCAGAAGTCTGCCTCTGAGATGAGTAAACATTCAATTTCCACCATGTTTTCTTACAGGCATGCCCCCAACTCGGAAACTCCAAGCTCAAAAAAAAAATCCCAAGTTTCCCCATTCGTACTTACAACTTTGTGGTGCCATTTTTATTTTATTTAACCATGCCTAGATTTTCTGGCAAAATGTTTGCCAAAACATGGCTTGAAAAAAATAAACCAGTGTCCTTCGCTACTCTCAGTGTGCAGTACGTCTCAACTTTGACCTCCCTAGTGCTCACATGCCATAGTGAACATAAACAGAAGCTGTATAAATAGCAAATATTACATTTCTCAGAACTAAATAAGTAGGAAAAGACAAAAAATTGTTCACATTGTTAAAATCAAACGTTTTCCCAGAGTGCCACACATATAACCCCTGGCACTCCAGTCCAAAATGAAAGAAGCAAATGGACACCTGACTGGCTTAATAGTTAACACGCTTTCCTCACAGCTCCGCCCTGTGTGCGTGGAGTTTGTAAGTTCTCCCCATGCTTTGGGGGTGTCCTCTGGTACTCCTGTTATGTCCACCAGTCCAAAGACATGTGTTGTAGGCTGATTGGCATTTCCAAATTGTTCATAGTGTGTGTGACTGTGCCCTGCAATGGGTTGGCACCCAATCCATGGTGTCCCCCTGCCTAGTGCCCCTTGAGTACCCTGGGATTAGTTCCATGCTATCGACAACCCTGTATAGCAGCGGTCCCCAACCGTTGGTCTGCGGACCGGTACCGGTCCGTGGGTCATTTGGTACCGGGCCGCACAGAAATAATAAATAATTAACATTATTTAAGTTTTATTTACTATCCGGATCTGAAAAAATTTCTCTCCGTTACATCCATCTACGACTCACTCTTGACGCATGTCAAGACGCTCGTCTCGGTCACGTGATACGTTGAATCCTTACCATAGAGACCAGAGAGCGTTAGGGGGGAGAGACGATGTTACGAGGGCGCTGCTAATAAAGTTGTGATTTCACATTGGATTCACGTTTACTATTATATTTTAAAAATACCCCAGTTTTTATGCCGGTCCTATCATTTTATTTTGTTGTATTTATCCGCCACACCTTAAAGGCCGGTCCGTGAAAATATTGTCTGATATTAAACCGGTCCGCGGCGCAAAAAAGGTTGGGGACCGCTGCTGTATAGGATAAGCGGTACAGAAAATGGACGGATGAATGGACACCCAACATGCCTTGAGGCTGATTTATAACTGCTGTAAACTATGCATTCTCAAGATGGCCACCGCAGCCGTTTGCTGTGTCAGAGCTACTGCCTTCTCATGGCAATGCTTAACAACGCTATTAACAAACTGATATAATAGCGTTGAGATAATGGCGTTCTTTCTTTACATGAAACAATGAATCATTTCAAAGTTTACAGTTCAGCGCGCGCGTTGACGCAAAGCGAGCAACGTGACAGCGAGCTGCTGTCGTCCCAGTGTCACTCAGAGAAGTTAGAACAACAGTCTGAAGTGCTAACAGAAGTTCTCAATCATCTCTCAGACGGCTCTGCTCTTAAACGCTGGCTCCGGTTGACCTTATTTATAGATCATTAAAGGTTTCATTAGACTGAATCCTAGCCCTTGTTATAATAAACGCTCAGTTTCGCACAAGTCCGCATTCTCAGAAGACACAGTCATGCGACAGACTCACTATTACGTTTGTGTGTGTGTGTGTGTGTGTGTGTGTGTGTGTGTGTGTGGTGCTCACATGTGTGCTGTCAAGGGCCAAAGGTGACCATTTGAAAATGGATACGGTTTGGTGTGAAGGATTCTTCTGAAGGATCTTTTTCATGCGCCGTGTCCACTCTGAATTAACGTTTGCTTTCTCAAGCCGAGTGAAAAGCTTCCTTATGTCAAGTGTTTACTTACTACTTAGGAATATTAAACAAGCTTGCACCGCGTGTGTAAGGCCCTGTTTACACTAGTGCGTTTTCCTTTTTAAAACGCATAATTGTTGCTACGGTTGCGCCTGTCGTCTACAATACTCCGGCGTTTTCGACCCTTGAAAACCGAGACCTTCCGACCGTTTTAGTTTGAAAACTCCGGGCTCGCGTTTCAGTGTAAACAGACCAAAACGAAGACTTTTGAAAACGATGGCGTGGCTCCGCCCACATTCGCCGCCCTGATTGGGTCTTCCGGATCATTGCTTAGCCTTCCATGATTCGCCCCTACCGCATGACCGTTACGCTACCTTAATCGTATACACAACAACACGGAGACTGAACCGCAAGCTTTGCTGGCTTTGTCGTCATTCTTAGCAGCGATTGTGCAGTTCACTTCTGTATGTTATAACACTGCAGCTGCCGACATGCCCAAAAGGCGAGCTACGATTAGATCGATCGCCAACAAATCTCATTTCAAGCGGCGTAAGCCCTAGATGGAACGCAGGTTTGAACTAGCAACCAACTTCCTGTTTACACTTGTATGCGCATGCCCAGTGTGCATGAATGGTCATGTGACATGCGTATTCGGTCATGTAGTGTGGACGGAGATCGTTTCTGAAACACAGCGGAAACACCAGCGTGGACGCACTAGTGTAAACAGGGCCTCAGCCTTTTTAAGTTACAAGTAACCTGTAAAAACATCTTCTGGCTTCTCATTCATAGAGAGCGTGAGGATGGCCAACCTGAACATGCAAAGCGTGATCAGTTAGTGTAGTCATTAAAAATTGCTGCGTTTACATGGACAGCAATAATCCACTCTTAATCCGATTAAGACCATACAGTACTCTAATTAAGAAACTACCATGTAAACAGCAATTTTTACTTACCTTTATCTAATTAAGGTCATACTCGAAGTAAGCAATAATCGAATTAAGACAGGTGGAGTACTCTACTGTCTTAGTCACGTTATGGACGTGTATTACAGACATGTAAACACCTTAATCACATTATGAACGTCGTGTGAGAGTTTTCACCGCATTTTGCGACAGGACACGATCACACACGGCAGTTTTACGTTTTACGGCGAACAAGAGAGTTCGGCTGTGTCCCAAATCGCATACTTCCCAACTATAGGCCTGTAGAGTGGAAAAATACATGTATCTCGGCTACTGTATAGACAGTAACTACATGATATGGGACACAACCACATGAGTAGAAGATAGATGCAGTTATACATTACATTATAAACAAGTTATTAGAGAATATTTACATCAGAATTATTAATTTTCATATATATATATATATATATATACAGTCGTTTTTTTTTTTTTTTTCTTTTTTTTTTTTTTTTTTTTTTTTTTTTTTTTTATTTTAATTTAAATATAAAAATAAAAAAAAAAAAAAAAATTTTTTTAAATTAATGTTTTTATTATTAAAAATTAAAAAAATCCAAACCATCATGGCCCTGTTGAGAAAAAGTGATTGCCCCCTAAACCTAATAACTGGTTGGGCCACCCTTAGCAGCAACAACTGCAACAAGCGTTGCGATAACGTGCAATGAGGCTTTTACAGCATCCTCGAGGAATTTTGGCCCACTCATCTTTGCAGAATTGTCCTAATTCAGTTACATTAGAGGGTTTTCGAGCATGAACGGCCTTTTTAAGGTCATACCACAACATCTCAATAGGATTCAGGTCAGGACTTTGGCTAGGCCACTCCAAAGTCTTCATTTTGTTTTTCTTCAGCCATTCGGTGGTAGACTTGCTGGTGTGTTTAGGATCATTGTCCTGCGAACCCAAGTTCGTTTCAGCTTGAGTACACGAACAGATGGTCGGACATTCTCCTTCAGGATCTCTTGGTAAACAGTAGAATTCATAGTTCCTTTTATCACGCAAGTCTTCCAGGTCCTGAAGCAGCAAAACAGCCCCAGACCATCACACTACCACCACCATATTTTACTGTTGGTATAATGTTCTTTTATGTGAAATGCAGTGTTCCTTCTACGCCAGATATACTTGGACACACACCCTCCCACCCAAGAGTTCCTCTTTTGTCTCATCGGTCCACAGAATGTTGTCCCAAAAGTCTTGGGGATCATCAAGATGTGTTCTGGAGAAATTGAGACGAGCTTTGATGTTCTTTTTGCTCAGCAGTGGTTTTCTCCTTGGAACTCTGCCATGCAGGCCATTTTTGCCCAGTCTTTTCCTGATGGTGGAGGCATGAACGCTGACCTTAACAGAGGCGAGTGAGGCCTGCAGTTCTTGGACGTTGTTGTGGGGTCTTTTGTGACCTCTTGGATGAGTCGTGGCGCTCTTGGGGTAATTTTGGCCGGCCGGCCACTCCTGGGAAAGGTTCACCACTGTTCCATGTCTTCGCCATTTGTGGATAATGGCTCTCACTGTGGTTTGCTGGATTCCCAAAGCTTTGGAAATGGCTTTATAACCCTTTCCAGACTGATAGATCTCAATTACTTTCTTTCTCAATTGTTCCTGAATTTCTTTGGGTCTCGGCATGATGTGTAGCTTTTAAGGATCTTCTGGTGGACCTTACTGTGTCAAGCAGCTCCTATTTAAGTGATGCCTTGATTGTGAACAGGTGTGGCAATAATCAGGCCTGGGTGTGGCTAGAGAAATTGAACTCAGGTGTGGACAACCACAGTTATAGTATGTTTTAACAAGGGGGGCAATCACTTTTTCACACAGGGCCATGATGGTTTGGATTTTTTTTCACCTTTAATAATAAACACCTTCATTTACAAATTTCATTTTGTGTTTACTTGTGTTGTCCTTGACTATTGTTTAAATTGGTTTGATGTTCCGAAACACTTAAGTGTGACAAACATGCAAAGGAACAGGAAATGAGGAAGGGGGCAAACACTTTTTCACACCACTGTATATATATATATATATATATATATAGTCCTATTTTTCATATTGTAAAATCTGTATGTTGGAAAAAAAATATGACAATCGGCACAGAAGCAGCTATACAGCACAGTGCTGCTTGAAAGTTTGTGAACCCGTTAGAATTTTCTATATATCTGCATAAATATAACCAAAAATATCATCAGATTTTCCACACTCGAATGATTATATTGCTTTTTTTTTTTTTTAAGCCTGCGTGAATCTGTCGATAATGTGTGCGCCCATATTTACGGTCCACCATATTTACGTCGTGAACATGGGGACGTTGTTTGTAATGGAGTTTGTCCAGTACGTTGTTGCCTGTAGGCTGAGGCATTACAGAATTAGCCAGGGTGTTAACCCTGTGCAGTAACATATGACCCCGGTACGTTCACTGGAAAAGTCATAAGTCATTCGATGGCATTTGAGTCATCTACAGTACATATACAGAACGTGGAAGCGCTTCAGAGCCTCCAAGAACAGCTCGATTTTACAGCGCAAATATTTACGCAAGTGGTCAAACGCAATTTGGCGGGCGAAGACGTTCAATAATTTTGTCAGCTCAAACTTTAGGCTTTGATCGCGAGCGCTGGGTTGGTGGATTCCAGAGCTGCGTTGCGTGGCATGTGGATCAAATCTGAAGCAGAACTTTAAGGGGCGTGAATGAAACAAGCTTTGAAGTGATACAGCAGATTTTGGTGCGTATTTGCATGTTGAAGCGGTGATCCTCAAACATACCCAGCATCTCACACACACACATACACACACACACATTGCACGTCCACATACACAGCCTATAAATAGCCGAGGGTCACTCTGATTTAAACTGAAATGGAAACATACTGCGACCCGTAAATTGCGAGCGGCTGTTGGCCTGGTAGCCAGGTTGAGCAGCAAATCTATCTTTCAGGCATGTAGCCTGCGGTCTCCAGCTGTGAGGACACCTGTCTGGGCCTGGAGAGCATTTATTTATACGCCCCTCCTGAGACGGCATATTTCAAAAGTAGTTATTTCTGTCTGTATGACATATGTATATGTATTCACTCTCTCGGTCGGCGTGTTTGGTGTAGGAATGTAACTTCGGCTAGGAACACGTCTACTCGTTCAACACCGCTAACGTTAATTGCAGGAGTCATTACTCATTCAGTTCTGTCAGGGCAAAACTTGCATATGAATTGGTTTCATCTCCTACAGCTTCAGATCCATTTTGTTTGTGCAGGCGATGAAGGACGTACATTCAAAACATCCTGTTTCTCAAGAAACCTCTTCCAATGTATTTAGACTATATTTCTATATATAAGAAATATGTAAGAAATAAAATATATTAGGAGTGTGATGGTGTGATATAGCTTGACATGAAGCGACGGAACTCTTACCACCTTGAAGCTGATTCGTTTTCTATAACAGCACTTCCTGAAGTTTTATTTTATTTATCTGACACCACAACAGTTTGCCAATAATGGCTTTTGTTTTTATTTAGTTAAGAAGAACATGTACTTTTATCCATTTACAGTTACATTTAATGTTGTGGAATGTCTGCGAAACAAGTTCTTATTAGCTACTTAAGTTAGAGCAGCTATTATTCCTGTGAAAACGCAAAGTCCTCCGTCGTGAAGGATTTCCTGCGTCGGAAAACGTAAAGTTCCAACTTTACCTCCGTCCAGGGTTCCCATGGGTCATGGAATTTCTGGAATGTCATGGAATTTTAACAAAGCCTATTCCAGTCATGGAAAGTCAGGGAATTTTATCATTTTGGGGTTGAAGTCAGGGAATATCAGGGAGTTTTATTTGTAAATTTTGCAGATGTTTTAGCTAAAATGTGATATATATATATATATATATATATATATATATATATATATATATATATATATATATATATATATATATATATATATATATATATTACACATTTTAGCTAAAACATTTGCAAAATATATTGATATATATATCTCCCTGGGATAACTCCTGGAGCCTATCCCAGGGAGATATACACAAATATATATATATGTATATATATATATATATATATATATATATATATATATATATATATATATGTGTATATCTCCCTGGGATAGGCTCCAGGTTCCCCGCGACCCTGAAGAAGGAGTAAGCGGTAGAAGATGGATGGATAATATGTATATATAATGTATATGTGTGTGTAAAGAAAGTCTTTTCTTTTTTCTTTTTCTTTTTTTTTTACACTGTGCTCATTCGCTGAATGTGACACGGTGTTATGGGTTAAAAATTTTTGTAATTTTTGTAAATTTTTGTAAATGGCTTACGGTACCTTGTAAATGAATTGATTTTATTTCCATTAAAGAAGAAATATTTAGTTTTATTAGGACCATTTGGTGATGAGGTGTAAAGACTAGTCATGAGATAAGTATATGTTCTTTTTAAGCAATGGAAATTAAGTTTTGCACTGAAAACACTGACACTGGAGACTCCTTCCGAAAATGCTACGCTGCAATTTTTTTTTTTATCAAGTTAACAAATATATACAGTATATTGAATGTAGTCAAACATATCGAACATTTCTTAGTATAAGATTGCAATAAACCAAATATAAGATTATTTGTAGCTGCTCATTAAAAAAAAAATATAAAAAAATTTTAAGCTTCAAATAGTTTTGTTCTATTGGCAGACAATTTTGATCATTTGTAGTGTTTTTATTTCTAGAAAGCTGTCAAATTATCAGCCACTCTATGAACAAAATGATGGTATAGTTTCATGTCTATAAAAGAAATCCCTGGACTGACTCGGCTCCAGATTAACGATGACCTCGACAGGGATCAGAATGAATAAAGATAAACAGAGTGCAGTATAATATGACATTTTGTACATGACAGTGCTGACGCAGCAGAGAAGAAGGACGAGGCAGCAGGTGGTGAAGCTCTTTACACTTCCTGTGTGGTCCACAACGACACACTTCCCAAGGTGTATGGGAAATCGTTCTCCACGGAACTCCTCCTCCTCTGTAAGCAAAAACTGCTCTCAGGATGGAGTCAAAGAGTTTTGCTGTGTTTTCCACCCCTGCCTTGTGACCTTTGCTCAGCATGCGAGGGCTGTCTGTCATCCGTCTGTCTCCGTGCTTGATTTATCCAGCTCAGGGAACGGCATAATCACACCAGCCACAGTTTTGCTTTCGCTCTCCCTGATGACATCAATCATTTCTGCTGGGGCATTCTGGGAATGGGAACGAATGAATTGCTGACATTTTCACCTGAGGCTATTTTTTTCCTGGAGCTCAGACCGGGGCAAGGTGAGACCCGTACCTGCCGAGCCAAATCTAAACAACAGATGTTGGACACTGCAGTGAATAGGAAGGACATGCTGGTGACCCAGTTCACTGTTGAGGAGCAGCTTTACATTAGGTAAGATTTTCTTGTGTTTTTTTTCCAAAGCAGAGGTTCTGTGGACTTTGGGTTTCTAGAATGTTCTAGTTGTGAAGTTAATAAAAATTCCAGTTGTGGGAACATTCACACTAAACTTTCTAATGTTCGTGTCTAACTGAATAGTCACATGATTCTCATTTGGTATTTAGACACTTCACACTTCATGTTATTTTTCTATTTTTTTTCCATACAGTTTATTTATTCACTATTTTTTAATTTTTTTTTTTTACTGATTCATTTATTTTCACATATGATTTCTCCACATGATTCAATTCCTCACATGGTTAATTTTCCATATGAATTTTACATTTATTTTCAAATGATTATTAAACCATTCAGTCATTTTCACATGACCCCCCATGATTCATTTATTTTTCACATTTTTTTTTACATTGATTCACTTACTTGCCTGTGTTTGTTTTCACCTGATTTTCACATGATTAATAAGTGTTTTACAAGTAGAATTTTTCATAATTAATTTTACATCATTTTTATTTATTTTCACCTTTTTTTTTTAAAAAAAGAAAAAAGATTCATTTCTTTTCATGTCATTTCTGTCCACATCACTCATTTTCACATTTGATTCTTTATGTGAATCATTCATTTTCACCCGATTCATTTATTTTCCATTCATTTTACCCCCACATGGCTCTTTTTTAACATTTGATTCTTTAGATAATTGTATTTTTTTGACCTGGTTTTTTTATTATTCATTTATTTTCACATTTGATTCTTTACATGATTAATTTATGTTCACATTTTTTATTTATTTAATTTTTTTTTTACAATCCAAAAAGTTTTTGTTTACATGATTCATTTACAGTATATTCACAATTTCTCACATTGGTTAATTTATTATCACCTGATTTTTTCATGATTTATTTATTTTCCTAGAGTTTATTATTTTTTTAACGATTCATTCATATTGACTTTTTTTCTCACATTGATTAAATTATTTTCACGTGACTATTTTTTGTTCACATAATCTGTTTATTTTCAGATGGTTTTTACACAATGCACTTATTTATTTATTTATTTTAAATGATTGACATTTCACACGTGATTTCTTCCCCACGCAATTCATTTCTCTTCACATGCAGATTTCGTTCGTTTTCAAATACAATTCTAATATTCATTTTATTCTCATATATTTACACAATTCATTTCTTTTCACATGTGAATTTTTTATTTACACAATTCACCATATCTTTTTTATTCACATATCGGACATGTGATATTATTCAATAACGTCACGTGCTGAGTTTCTATGGCAATTTCAGGCCTTAGCATGCTTAACTGCATTTTTTTAAAAACTCGACTACTGTGACTACTGTGATCACTGATACTGTGATCAAATAATCAGCGAATATTTAGATAATCACATGTGCAGACAAAAAAAATGTGCAGACCGTTATTAGAGCAGACATTTTCAGTCAATGTTTGAGCCGAACTTTCTTAGAACCATGTAAATATTGAATGTTCTCTGTTGGGAAAACACCAGCAAACTGTTTCATAAATTTCTTCTCTTAGCATCGGCACATCACGGCTCCAGACTTCCTGGTTCCATCCTGAGCTGTGAGGAGTTTCTCATATTTTTCTCCTGTGGGTTTCTTCTGGGTTCTTCAGTTTCCTCCGGCCTCCCTTAAGCATGCTGTTGGATCGTTTACCCCAAATCGCCCCTAAGTCTGAATGAGTTTGTGTGAGATGGACTTGGCGTCTTAACCAGGGTGTATTCCCACCTTGCGTCCAGTGTTCCTGGGATAAGCTCCAGAATCTGACACATCACTGGTCATGATAAAGCACTTACTGAAGATGAACGATGAAAAAAAAATGAAGGATGTAAATTGTTAATTAATGCCTAGATGGTAATTAATTATTGTGTCATTTATTCCTACTGCAGTATATTAATTACAAAGCTAAAATGTCAACATATGTTTATATTATACCACAGAACAGATTAATAAATGTCATCGTTTGTAAGTAGAAAACTCTTACTCTTAACAGCTTAACATTTTTAATTAGCCATGTAGCCAATTAGCTGAAGAGTTCCTGAGTACAGCTATTATTTATCTTTACTTGAGATCGTGCCAAAGCACTTAGGCATATCCCGATCAGTAAACTAGAATTCAATGGTCGGGTCGAACATTTCAATTGTGATGGCTGAGAATAGCCGAGGGGACTTATCTTAGGGTACTAAGTTGTGGAGAACACTTAAAGTAATCCTTGACACCAAAAATGCTAATGTAGGCAACGAGAGTTGAATAGGAGTTAGGCGGGACCTGTTTGCTCAGATTCGATAATGCTAACCATTCTTTGCTAGCTTTAATACCTTCTTAGTAACGGCAACATTTTTGTTTGACGGCATTAGCATTTTTCGTAAAAAAAACAAAACAACAACAACAAAAAAACAAAAAACAGCCTCTGCAGTGACCTCCAAAGCTCCCCTGTGAGGAGATGAAGGAATCTTCCAGCATTTTAAGGGCTGGCAGCCTTCCAGCTAGGCCTCTTTCTCCTTTTGAGCGCCTTTCAAGAGCGCGGCAGAATGGAGAACATTGACAGCGTGCACTTACTTTTTCAGGGACGGACTGAGAGCATGGCATGGAGCCTAAGTAAACCCTATAGCAACCTGCCTCATTTAACTCCCCCATGCGGCATCGTGTAATTGAAATTCTCTCGGAGGAGCACAATGGCTTCCTTTGAGCAGAGCTAAACCTCTGATGAAAGAAATGTCATTCTCGAGTGTCGGCATCACCGAGGGTGCCCCGGGATTCCCCACTCATTGGGTCATTTTCACACAGAATCTGAAGACTATAGACGTCCAGTAGGGGTGTGTTCTTTTTTTCAAGGTGGCAGCTCGTCCGGGGTTTGAGAGAGGTACTGACCAGAGTGCTAGAATATTCCTGCAGAACGAAACACATGAGAAACTCATCTGTGGGCACTGAGAGATCCTGGTGTCTCACAAAAACTTCCCATGGAAACCACAGAGGCCCCAGCCTAAGGAAAAAATGTGCGTCGGATTCAGGAATAAACGAGTCACTTTAGATGCTGTGGCCAGTTTGTTGAGTGCAGTTTGGACTTGTGCTATGATTCCTTGAGGCATATCCTTCCTCTTGTCTCATCCTCTCTCCTCGGATGTTTTTCTATACACAATAGAATAGAATCTGTTGGTCCTGTTTCATGCATTGCGTTTAATTGCATTCCTAATGATAAATATTTCACTAATCTTGCTATTCTATTTTCCTGTAAACTTACATCTGTAACGCTTCTAGTTAAAGATCTATTGTTGAACCAGTGTCGATGCCCAAATTGAACTAATAAAAGTATGTTCTACATAGGAAAATAATGAATGACCTGTCTTTGTCCATAAGGACGATTTTCTTTATTGAAAGATTAATGGTTAGAAAACTCAGATACGGAAGTTAAATCAGAATCTGAGCCTGAATTTGTGATGCATGAAAGAAGATCATGTTACTGAGTCAATGCTCTGGGTTTGGTCTCGCCTTTTTGAAATTCAATTTTTGAACATTTTGCTAAGAAAACAAAGCGATAACAGATGTGAAAAAAGCAACAGACAATTCTGCTAAATATTTAGAACCCAGTGTGTTTTTCCCCCACACAGGACTTCCAACCATTTTTTCAAGTTGATTCTCAGAAATCAGGTCTGTCCCAATATATTGAAAGAAGTAAAAATAAGCAATTGCAGTAAACTGCTTAATTACTAGGTCAATACTTTGGTTTTAGAATTGTTCCTGAACCTCCTACTTGTAATGACTACTTGTCAACGTTCCTAAGGAACTTTCGCAGTTCGTGTTTCGCAGTTGGAGTTTTTTTTTGTGATTGTTGCGGCCAATAATGCGTGGTTTTGCTGCGGCTTTTTTAAAATTTCGAGGCGATTTGCGGAGTTTTTTTTTGCAGAAAGCTACATGAATTGGCCAAATTCCAATTGCCCTGTCTTTCACAGGGTTGTTTGTTGGTA
Organism: Ameiurus melas; assembly: GCA_012411365.1. NCBI lineage: Eukaryota > Metazoa > Chordata > Actinopteri > Siluriformes > Ictaluridae > Ameiurus > Ameiurus melas. The sequence continues at coordinate 8,955,287 of CM022760.1, read as the reverse complement.
AATGAGACCCTTTAGCTGTACTCGTGTTCGACGCGCATGAATCGAAAAGTGCGTTGGCTGAATGCCTTGGCGTTCTGTGGAAAATCTGCGGCAATTTTGAAAAATCGCAAGCTCCTACGAATATCGTGGTGCTTCCTTGATTTTTTTGGTTCTATTTCTGTGATCGCGAAATCGCGAAATCATGGAGGGACTACATTTAGCTCGATATTATTAAGAAGACAACTTAATTCCTCATGGATAACATTTCTCTCAACCCGCCCTCCCGCCCTCCCATTACCACTGAGATCACTGCTTTTATACCGTTTCTTCCTGCTGGAGCGAACTGGTGGAACGAAAAGTTCACCAGGTTCATACGTTGACCGAGCCAAAGACTGTGATTAATGCACGTAATCAAACCAGGAAGCCATCGTTAAAACTACCCAGCTAATATGATCCATAAATTAGGAAAAACACATTCAAGTCAATTCAATTAACGTCTTCCAGTTCTACTTTGTATTGGTCAGACTCTTTCCTGGCTGTTCCTGCTTCCTCCATACGCCGTAAGAGGAGGCCAGAAATGTAATTATATGTAAGAAATGGCTGGGTTAATGTAAAGACACCATTCTGTCTGTCTGGGTGGCCAAAGACCTCAAAGAAATGTAGCTCACAGATGCTGCCTGTCACCATGATGGAGGAAGAAACACTGCTTAAGTGCTGCTTAAAAACTAGTCAAGTGGAGTAAAGGGAAGGAACTGTTTGACACAGGTGTCTTTAATATCTGTCATATATCAATAAGTAAGTCGGCAAATAAAAAGCGGCGCCTTACAGGATGGCTGGTTTTCCTGCTCTGTAAGAGTGGATGCTGTAAATCGGATGGCCTTACTAGGATAACTCAATCCCATTGGGTTGAAGAAATGATTTATTATGGTGCAACCTTTCACCTCTAGGAAATACGTCCAAAGTCGGTGAATAAAAGGGAGTAAACAATATCCTGTTCACTTGGTGTGAAAGTAGGAAATTGAGATGAGGGTTAATAAATTTACTTAAAAAAAAAATAAATAAATAAATAAATAAATAAATTATATATATATATATATATAAATTAATACATAATGCTTAGATGCAGACTCTCCAGGATCGTTAAGGGTTTTTATTTATTTATTATTATTATAATTTTTTTCCATTTAAAATCCCATCTAAATTTTCAAGTTGAAATACACACAACTATTATGTTTACACGATTATAACAACTATATATATATATATATATATATATATATATATATATATATATATATATATATATATATATATATATATATATTTATTTATTTATTTATTTATTTATTTTACTCATTGAGCCCACACCCATTTCCACCCATGTACATAAAACTCCACTCCCCAAACTTATGGTGACTCAACCATAGCGTTAACAAGGACTGTCATGACATCAGCTTCAAGCGAGCTCGGACATTCAACAGCCTGAACGCCGACACGGACCTCTATAAACATGCAACTTCTCTTCATAATTCTTCATAAGGATGTGATGGGGTGTCGTGGGCGTGTCTATAAAATGACTGACAAGAGGCCAATCCGAATACATTCCAGACCAGAAGCCAGGTTTCCAACGGTTTTATTTTGACGTTTTTTCCAGCTACATAACACACTTGTCCTGAGACAACTATTATTTATTATTTCTACATAACTTTCCACATGATTTCTACTCGTAAGAAATGAAAAATACCGACTATTGCACTTTTACTAGCTCAAAAATATTAGTATTGAAAAATGAACGCACGATGGAACTGAGGAATGTTTGATTCTACGTAATTGGTCAGATGAGGTTGATTAGTTTTCCATAACAGCAACTCTGACAGTATTTCCGGCTGTGATTCGAATCTCAGGTTCATATTAATGTTCTCATTCTAATTGGTTATTGTTTCTATAGTAGCAATGTACACATTGACATGTACACTAGATGCTCCACATGAAGACATTTAACACCATGTGTAATTATTGACTTGTTCACGTTTTCTTTAAGGTGATATTTATTTAACAGTTTTGGAAGGAGTCTCCTGGATGAAGCGGTTACGGGTTAAAGATAGAAAAACTGTGATTAGAAGCTTTACGATAGGCGAATAACGCTAACAACAAACACTTTGTACTATAAGGATGAGTTACGAGGATCATTTACCCCCCCAATAAATTCCTTTCAGTGGATGCAGGTTATAAAAATACCAGGATGGGATCTTAAACTTTCTGAAATTTAGTGATCACATCCATTAACGTCTTCTATTCCTGTCCTTCCATGTTAACATCAACGTCATATACGCAGCCAAGCGCTCGGTAAATATCAGCACAGATGTTCTAAATACCACGCCTAAAGACAACCATGCCTCTGTCTTTAATCATCACAGCTTTTTTTGTTTTACCCCCCTCTCCTTGATGCTACTGTAAAGAATCTGTCCAACTCCCCAGCCCTTTTTCTCCCTCTCTCATCCTTTCTGTCTCACACTCTTCTTGGCAATGAATCAATCATTCTTAATTGCTCAATTACTCCGGAGCAAGGCCTGGCTGGCTGTAAAAAGAGGGGGAGAAACAGTCAAGCTTCATATTTTCCAGGCCAGATTGCTTTGCTCTGCTTTAATAAACAGATAGGGCTGTGGTGATAAGGTGTCCTCCTGGAGGACGCTGCTGGAGGATGAGCACATCTAATTAATCCGAACACTTGGCAAGCTTTTCTGCTTCATGATATAAAAGAATGTGGGAAAGTAAAAAAAAAAAAAAAAAAAAAAAAAAAAAAAAAAACTGTTAAAATGTGCATATAAAGAAATGGCCTCATAGAAGCCATTATGAAATAAAAATGAACCAGCAAAGCGCTTCAGTTTGTTGATTAAGGAGCTAAAATTGGATGACATACGGTGAATGCGAGGCTGAAAAATGACTGTCAATATCCCCCGTCCTTGAACACGCTCGGCTTTCAAGGAAGAAACCGGGTCTGTACAGCGTGATTAAGGGTTTAGGAAGATAAGCGATGTGGAAAAGAATTAAAAGACTCTAATTATTGTAGAGAGCACGTGCACGGAGCATTGTTTTACATCCGTATACCGATCTAACACCATATTATAGGAAATATACAGTGCATTGATAATTAAGGACAATATGAAAAGCTGTTGGAATCTACTTACAATATGAATAATTATCACAATTTATTATTAATAATAATAATAGGGGCGTACGGTGGCTTAGTGGTCAGCACGTTCGCCTCACACCTCCAGCATCGAGGGTTCGAGTCTCACTGTGTCGGTGTTTGCGGAGTTTGTATGTTCTCCCCGTGCTGCGAGGGTTTCCTCCGGGTACTCCGGTTTCCTCCTCCAGTCCAAAGACATGCATGGTAGGCTGATTGGCGTGTCTAAAGTGTCCGTAGTGTATGAATGGGTGTGTGAGTGTGTATGTGATTGTGCCCTGCGATGGACTGGCACCCTGTCCAGGGTGTACCTCATCTTGTGCCCCATGCTCCCTGGGATAGACTCCAGGTTCCCAGTGACCCTGAAAAGGATAAAGTGGTATAGAAGATGGATGGATAATAGTAAAAAATACAGAGGTGCAAAATCAGAAAACATATAACATTAATAGTAATTCTAAGAAGTAACAGTGATTAAGTATATATTAAATGTTCTATTATAATGTGTAATATGCATTTTGTTTTACGTAAGTAATTTGAGTGATATGTGATCACCTTTCATTAATGGTAACACGTAAAAATTAAACCACCAACGTGTGAAAAATGGACATGTGAAAACGAATGAATTATTAAATGTAATGATAAATGGATAAAGAGTACCATGTTCCAATCTTTAAAAAAAAAATGGTTGGAAATAACACACTTGCTGTTATTAAAACATATTCCACTTTAGACCACGCTGCATCATGACATGCCACCGATGATTATTTTCCTATAACAGCACACCCCTACGTGTTTTCTTCCTTACATAAAACACATGTTTTAAATTAAACTGCAATCCTCAGATTGTGATACGGTAAGCATGATAAGAATCCTTCATTCCCTGATTTATCATCAATAAGTATTTTATTCTGGTTAGGGTCGTAATGGATCCGGGGTCTATCCCGAGAAAATGTGGCGTGATGTGCGAATACTTAAGGAATAGCATCAAGGCCAAGAGTTAACTTCTCAATCTTTTTTTTTATGTCCACGAAGCACTTAACTGGTGTCAACTTTTGAGTTTTAAAATGAGTGAGACACAGAAATCAATTGAATTAGACCAGTGTGGTCACAGGAATCTAAACATAGAGGTGATTCATATTATTAAAGCATTACTTCAATCTTGGAATGAAGCTAAAAGAAATGCTGGACTTGCGTTGCGACAGGGATATATGTATCACTGGATCTTAAATCGAATTCTGAAAGTAAATAGACTTTTTCAATCTTGTTCTCGCTAAATCATTGAGGTTAGGCCGCATATTAAGTACGATGTTCCAATACGATATTAACTCATTAACTTATGGGCTCAAATTCCACAATTTCTGGCCATGACATTGGTGGACTGCCTGTCAAACTTAAGGCATTATGTGCATTCACCAATCTGGTTATGTTTGGGAGGTAGGAAGGAAACCAGAGAACCTGGATGAAACCTACCTGGAGAGTATTGAGAGAGTATGACCCTGACCTATGAACTCTGACCCTGACCATATGAACTCCGACCCGGGAGTTGTGAGGCAGCAATGCGACTCAGTCACACTGAATCAGTTAACGCAAAATGTCAAAGAGTCATGTCCTTACCTGGACACACAGACATGTCAAAAAGAACACGTACACATCTGTTACGAACACTTCAGCAGGCGGATTCATTTGTGTTTGCAATCTTAAGACAAAAAAGAGAGAGAGAGAAAAATTGCTGCCTTTTCTAGTAACCTGTTAATTCTGTTACTCTGGTGGTGGTCTGACAGTATCACAGCGTCTCACAGTGGCGTGCTGCGTGTGGATTAATCAGGGAGGTTCTCTCTGTCTTACTGTTAATGTCGTATTGTCTCCTCGCCCTTCAGCTGTCTTTTAGCAGACACGCAGGTTTTGACAGGAAATTGCTTTCAGCTGCCAGTCTCGCCGGTGGACGCCTCACGTCACGATTGTCATTTTTCATCCTGTCTTTTGTGCAAATGAAAAGAAAGGCAAAGAAGCAACGAGAAAGGAGGAAAGGACACACCTTACGAAGACATAGGAAGACGACGGAAGGATGAAATGCATACTGACAGAGTGTTTTTATTTCGAATATAAATGACAGGCTAGGATTACTCGGTTCAAGTGCTTGGTAAATATAACAGAAAGATAATGACAATACCAAGAAGAACTGTTAAAAAAAAAGCACCAAAGTAGCTCATCAGAGTCCAATTAAGTGTAGTAAAGACGGCTTGCTGACATCCTAATTATAAGCTACTAGCAAGGTAAGATAGCTAGTGAGATGCATCACTAGGTGGTGGTAACATCTACGGGTTAAACTGGAAACAATGCATTTCTGTTTTTTTTTCTGTATGATTTCTCTCTGATTTTAGAATTTCCTTCAGCTAACCCCCCAATAGATTCTTGACTGTCCAGCTCTCGCTGCCATATGTTAGATGAGACTGTGAACGAGTCGTGTCTTTGTGGGCAAAGAAATGTCCGTTGATTTTAAAATTCTGTCCAGTGAAATCACTTGGCAGAATTTTCAAATCAAAGGACATTTCTGGACAGTCAAGAAACAAGAACAGAACAGAATCTACGCCTTCGAAATGTGGTGCTGGAGAGGAATCCTGTCGATACCACGGACAGCCGGAGAATCACTAACCTGCTAGCTAGCTAATTCTCCAGTAGATTGGGTGCAGTTTCATTTAAATCACTAAGCTGCTAGCTAGCCAATTCACCAGCAGTTAGGTCTGTGTATTTACATTTTATCCTCACAGTAAATGTGTATATAATTAGGGATATCAAGCTTGAGGAAACAGTGTAAACAGTTCCAATCCCCAAAAAAGGGTCCCTTGTAAGGATTTTAGAAAGTCTCATGGCTGGAGAAACATTTTAGAGTTTTTGTTAAATTTGTTTAACATTTTTCCGAACCCTAAATGCTTTTGAATTGCCGATGTAACACGGTGGTGGTTATTATAATTTTTTAAAAATAAGTTGGGGCCACACATTAATATATTAACTTATTACCTTATTAACATAATAATGTATTAACTTCTCAGTCTATTTTGTGTCCACATAACACTACTCTTGAGTCAACTTTTGAGTTTGAAAATGAGTAAGACACAGAAATCAATTGAATTAAACCACTGTGGTCACAGGAAGTTAAACGTGGAGATGATTGATATTACTAAAGCTCACTTCAATCTGGGAATTGTGAAATGGAAATAAATATCATTGGCCGAATTCTTTAAAGCAAATAGTAAACACCAACTAATTAACTAGGCCACAAATTAAGTGTGGTGTTCCAACAAGATATTAACTCATTAAATTAAATTAAAAATTGTGGAGCTCCAGTTCCACAATTTTTGGCCATGACTTTGGAATCTTGTGGCCATAACATAATACTTCCTGGACACAAGATATTTGTCTGTGGCCTTAAAATATCATTTCACGGACGCAGTATAATCATTTGTGGTCACTTTCTATTAACATTAACCATCGTGTCACTTCAGTGGCTCCATATGGGACGGTGTGAGTGTAATGAAGTGAGTCTTGGGGTGGATGTTATATTAAAAACAAGTAATGCAAAGGGCAAGGCAAAAGGCATAAACAAGGACAGGCAAAGGTCAGGTGATCGGCAAAGGAGACAAGGCAAAGCACAACATGAAGCTAGAAACAAGATCAAAACCGGAAACACGAACACAGGACAGAGGCTTGGTAGGGTGAGAACATGCAATACTTCGCATCTGAGCATCGATACAGTAGGGGTTTAAATAACAAACATAATCGGAGGTGTAACACAAAACAGCTGTGATTACCGAGACCACGTGAAAGAGACATCCATTGACATAACAGGGAAGAGACAGGAGATAAACCACGTGTGGGATGTAAACAAAGTCGATGAAACAGAACCCGGAAGTGCGCGCTGCCACGCCGCAGCCTTCAGAGTGCAATGCGTGTTCCAGCACTTTGTGCAAGGGGAAATCGTGACAGTGAGTTATCGTGTCTTAATTAAAAAAGTCAGACTCCTTAAACCCACCAATAAACCTGCGGAATACATCCATCCATCCATCCATCCATTTTCCATACCACTTATCCTAAACAGGGTTGCCTGGAGCATATGCGAGGGGACTTGGGGCACAAGGCGATGGACATCCTGGACAGGGTGCCAACCCATCACAGGGCACAATCTCACAAACGTTCACACACTACAGTCAATTTGGGAATGCCAGTCAGCCTACAGTGCATGTCTTTGGACTGGAGGAGGAAACCCGAGTACCCGGAGGAAACCCCGAAACCCCGGGAGAACACGCAAACTCCACACACACAGGGCGGAGGTGGGATTCGAAACCCCAACCCCCCGGAGGTGCGAGACAACCTGTGGAATACCATATAAAAAAATTCTCCCTATACAGTGAATTAAAGATGAAGCACTTTGATCTGTGGCCATGCATCCCATTCTTCTCCAAGGCTGTGTTTCTTAGTAGCTTTTCTCCACAGTTCAAGTTACCCTAAACTTTATCAAATGTTTTTATTCAATCAATTTCCGACACGCCACAAGTGAGCGTTATTGCATCACAAATGATATAAGCGAATCAGGTTTCTGTATGCAAATCCAAGCCAACAGTGTGGGTATACACGGGGAAGGTGGTGAGTTTTCTTGAGGAGGGTAAAGCTGTTGTCGCTTTTGTGCATTTTTCATTCATGAAATGTTGTAAATGGTTCAATCTTAGAAGAAGTGAAGGGGAATAATACACTGCAGCTCACTTATTCCTCGCACCTCATTTCTTTTTCCTCCCCAGCTATAAAACAATATCTTTGCTTTCCCACCAAATTTACCATGCCTTCAAATTTGACCAACGATGTGGCTGATGGCCCAAGATAATAACAATATGTGTGCTCCTTGTAGTCAACATTCTCAATGAGTTCCCAATGCTCAGGAAATGTTGAGGTTTGAAGAAGAGGAAGTTGTCATGGACACCATACATCTGTCGCACCAACTTAAAATGATCCTCAGATCTTGCTGTATTGATATCTCTCAAGCAGCTCCAACATCTACAGCAGAAGCACAGTGTTTCATAAAGCTGATGGAAATCCGAGAGTGATTGAGAGGACTGCACTGTGAGCGTGTCTGCTGATGTTGGCAGGTCTTCCTCACATACGTTTGCTTCGGTTTTTCTGGCCATCTCTCTCGTCCTCTAAACTATTACAGCACACTTTGTGGACTCTAAACTTTCCATTCTCTGACTAAAACTCTTTCTTTTTAACCATATCCTTCTTGGCCAGTGTGTGTATGTGTGTGTTCTCCAGACTGGACGCTCTGTCCATCCTGTGGGACTCGGAGCCATGAGAATGTCTCCGGCTTTTGAGGTTCGAATTAAGCGTTACGCTCATTCATCATGCTCATAGGAGACCAAGTGTGAAACGCTTAATGTGGTGTCAAATGCAAATATTCCACACAGGATACAGATGTTTATGTCGATTTTTACGCACGTAATGCAAACGGTTTCTGAATTTCATTGCTCGTTTTCATCAAACTGACTTTTTTTTTTTTTTAAATATCAAAGAATTCTTTATATAATGTTATTAACCGCATAAAAAAACTGCTGTCACATAAGATTTTTCGTCTGCTTGACTTTTCCACTGCTTACTGATAAAGATAAAGAAATATGATCTCATCTCTAGACCTATGAAATTGACCAGTTTCTCATCGTTAGAATGAGTGTCAGAGGTTGTCAATCACCGTACACTGCAAAGTACTACAGCTGGACTAAACCGAGTACTTTTTATGCAAGACGATGTATGATAAAAACAACTGGATGTACTTCGGCAACTCTGGTTTTTATCATTTTATTTATTCTCTGTGGTCTGAGTAATGAACCGACAACCTGATCACTTGAAATGAATTTAATCCAAACTCAATACACAAGACAACATACTCTCAACTCGGAGCTAATGTGTTCTGTATTCGGCAAAATAAAAGCTCAATGACTCCAATTAATAGGCACTATATTATCGCAGACATTTAAATAACGTTTGTGAAACCTTTAATGAGGGGCTTCACTGACGTTAATTTATATAATTCAATTTATAGCCATCCCCGATTACAAACATTTGAGAACACCTTGTTCAGGAGATAAAACTTATTATTACATATAACATGGTGTGTGTATGTAGTATAATTTCTTTCTGTTATTGTCATTAGTATACACAGCTTTTCAAACCGTTTCACATATCGATAACCAACATATCTGCTAGACATTGTCTTGATATTTTAAAATACAACTACATGAACGAAATATAAAATACGACCGATAAATGCCAATTCTATTTCCATTAAAAATCGAAAATGTTCCCTCAGATAGAAACCTGAACCAAGGTAGGTAGACAGGTAGGTGGTCGTTTAATCCCACTGTTAAATTATATTAACCGATCTAGACGTAATTTGACTATTAACTTATATGGGCCTCTTCAGTTCCTGATCACCAGTATGGCTTTTTTTTTTTTTTTCCATATAAAGGCTTCATGTGTGGTTGATGCATCATTACAGGTAATAGCGTTCATTTCCTGAGCTCAATATTTATTTGGATGTTTGCCTCTTCTGTTTGCACAGGTTGGTAATTGGACTTAATTGGACAATTTGAGTGAAGCTGAGGTGTATGATAAGCTTCGTAATAACCAGATGGAGAGTTGTACCCTATGGGTGGCCAGAAAAGGGAAGAAAATGGAAAAATATTCAATATATTGAATATATACCGCGATATATTTGATATAGAATTATTTGAACCACATATTAAAATGTGATTTTCTGTTATTCTCATATTTGAGCTCTGATACTGAATGGAAACTTAATAAAAAGGAATTCACTAATCGATTTGAAGGACGCAAACTTTTCAATTTTAGCTACTCATGTAGCAGAGCGATGTATAACTAATGTATACAGTCAGGTCCATAAGTATTTGGACAGCGACACAGTTTTCGTCATTCTGCCTCTGTGCACCACCACAATGGATTTGAAATGAAGTAGTAAAGATGTGATCGAAGTGTAGACTTTCACGTTTAATTCAAAGGATTTAATTTAAATAAATAAATAAATAAATACAAATCATTAACTGTTTAGGAATTTCAGCCATTTTTGCAGAGTCCCTCCATTTTCTCAGACTCAAAAGTAATTGGACAGTTGCCTGATAAGCAGTTTCGTGGCTAGGCGTCACCTGTTTCCTCGTTATTTCATGACAAATGAAGGAGTTAAAAGGTCTGGAGTTGATTCTAAGTGTTGAATTTGCATTTGGTAGCTGTTCATGGGAACTCTCAATATGAGGTCCGAAGTGAAGGAGGCCGTCATTAGGCTGAAAAAAAAACAAAACAGACCTATCAGAGAGGTAGCGTATACCATTGTGGTGGTGTACAGAGGCAAAATGATGAAAACTGTGTCGCTGTCCAAATACTTATGGACCTGACTGTATATCCTATAGTACTAAGAAAAGTACTAGAGAGTTATTATAGAAAGTCAGGCCTTTCCCAAACTGAAACATCTTTCTCTTCTCTCGACCATAAGTAATATTATGGCATTTTAAAAGTCTTGTTACTGTGAAAAGTGATAACAGAGAATATTCCATTTAGAGATTTTATTCCCTTTGCACAGTAGGAGCATCACAGACATTTTGAGATTCGGTATCTGATTGTACACTTCATTTATAAGGTTTATATCCGTTTCATTGTGGCACGCTTTACACTGTGTCTCATTCACACATACTCACATGGTAGCAGAGCTGCCATGCAACGCGCTAGCTTGCCATCGGGAGCAACTTGGAGTTCAGTGTCTTGCCCAAGGACACTTCGGCATGTGGAGTCACCCGGGAATTGAACCGCCAACCCTATGATTAGTGGACAACCCACTCTACCACCTGTGCCACAGCCGCCCCAGTGGGGGTCCAACAGTCTGAGATCACACTGAAAATCTGGAATTTTTTTTTCTTTTGTTTTCATTTTTTTTTGGTTGCCATTTACGATTGCAAATAAACCGAAGGTTTTTAGAATTTTGCAATATTTAAAACAAAGCAAATACATACTCAATATCTTGAAAATTTAATATTCTGCACTATTTCACAATTTCTTACCCTATTTAAATGTAAGCGTATATGTGATGTTGTCCATGTTAACGGCTTCATATAAAAGGTCAGATTTTCATCATGTCTAATCTCTTCTACTGAAGCACGTGTTCAGACGCCACTCCGATGGATTTAATCGAAGCTTCTGCACACACTTATGTAGTCCATGCCAGCTTGAGTGCACACTGCCATGAAAGCAAAAAAGGGGAACGTTAACAACTACTAAGAAACCCTGAAATCCATGTAAATATTTTTAAGATTCTACTTTTCTCTCAGGATGATGTCAACAATAAAATGTCGATTGAAACTTATTAAATTACAAAAGTGCTCTCGGACATTTGGACCCCACTGTTGCTATCTAAGAAGTCTGATTGCTAAACTAGCACCTTACACAACAGGATCTTATCAAACATGAATGTAAAGATGAAAATGACTCCGTGCCACAGAGCCAGTTGGAGTGCTGTAATGAGATCACATGATCACATGAACACAGCAGATGAAAGAGCTATGGACGCGAGAAATCAACCCTCTAAAAAGTCCGACTCAGTTTATTTTTGTCAAGTGGTTCTTTGAGGTCCACCCAGCTTCTCGTACAAGGCGGCACAAAACCCGAGGTTTACAGTGGTGGAAATGCCGACTCAACGTTGGCACGAAGTGGGCATGGATTTCCTGGCAGCAGCACATGGCAAGCAGCCTAATAGAGACATTGTGGACACTATTAGCACAGATGGTTGTCAAATGTATGCAAATAAGGTGCTCTCTGAAACAGGCACCACCTGCCACACACACACACACACACACACACACACACACACACACACACACACACACTACCCTGACTTCACTTGAAAAAAAGTCAATTTTTTCCCTGCCTGTGAATAAGATTTCAGCTCTCTGTTACTAATCAGGCATCAAACGTTAATTAAAGCAAACGCATTAATCATAATTTCTTGTGTTTAAAAGCCAGGTTTGAGAATTTGAGCAGTGACTGCAATATATATATATATAAACCCCACACACACACACACACACACACACATATATATATATATATATATATATATATATATATATATATATATATATTTATTTATTTTTTTTATATATGTGTGTGTGTGTGTGTGTGTGTGTGTGTGTGTCTGTGGGTTTTTTCTTTTGTAGTAATTACAAAAACAATCTAGTATGTTATATACTGTACGTCTCTTTGGGAGGGGTTAATCATTCTTTTATTTAATTAACTCTGTTTCATGCAATTCTTCATTCGACAGACAGCTCTTCTCTCTCTTACACACACACACACACACACACACACACACACACACACACACACTTGTGCATCTCATGCATGGCACTGTTTCTTGACTAAGTCCCATAAGGGGCCGTTGTTTTTATAGTGCCGATTAACATTTTAAAATAGCTGTCAGGAAGGTATTGCAAGCAGATGCACAAAGCATAATATTTATAATACGCTCCCGAATGACTTTTCACAGCCAAGTGCATTGGTGTTTACATTATAACACTTTTTTTGTTTTGGAAAAACATCTCGTCCGATCCAGCTCGCCTTCCCACACATACTAGTTTTTTTTTTTTTTTTTTTTTTTTGTAGAAAATGACCTGTCTCACATGCCGCAGCATGGCATCTGTGGTTAAAGCCCAAACAGAAGGCATTCAAACTTGGGCAAAGGGTAATTACACTGAGCAAAAAATAAGGGTTTATAAGACCGTCGGTTTAGGCACTTAAGTTAACTTAACTCGCTTTTTTTTTTTTTCATACAAAACATGGGACAGTATTTGTAAGCCAGGATCATGTACACTAATCAAAAACAAATAAAGCAGAGCATTATGTGAAAATCATTCCTTTAGAATCCCTATATCAAGTTACAAATAAACAACAACAACAACAACAACAACAGAACAATACTAAAGTTTGAAAACAATATTTAGGGCAAAATTAAATATGTAATGAAGGTTTGACAGATTTCGCTTCATTATTACAGGTAACCAAGATGGTCAAAATAGTGTATCTTATACTATTCATTAGAGAAAAATGAAACAAAAAAACAAGCATATTCAATTCAATTTGATTTGTATAACACTTTTAACAACGGCAGCTTTACAGAAATATATAAACACAGGATAGAGATTTTACGTGTGTGAACTTATCCCTATTGAGCGAGCCGGTCGATAGTGATGGCGGTGAGGGAAAACTCCCTGAGATGATATGAGGAAGAAACCTTGAAAGGAACCGGACTCAGAAGGGAACCCGTCGTCATCTGGGTAACGACAGATAGTGTGAGTAAAGGAAAGTTCATTATGGTTTTTATATGATGTCTGTTTGTTGAACTAGTCCACTGTTCGAGTGCAAAACTGCATGTGGTAATTGCAGTCCCGAGGCCATCGCAGCAACCGCAGTCCCAAATCTCAGTTCAAAAGTTTGCACGTCTATTTATAAATATTCTCCAATAAATTTCACACCATGACACGGCTCTTTTGGAATTCTGTAATCAGCTGGTGTTGATTCATTTTCTATATCAGCAGCCCTGATAGTAGTTCCAGCTGTAACATAAACAACGTGCTAGTTCTGATATGTTATGTTATGGATCCTCTAGTAACAGCTCGTACACAGGGGTTCGTATCGAGGACATGGCACATAATCGAAGACTAATAAGAAATAAGTGTTGTTGAACAAAGAAAACCTTATAACCATGTGAGAGGTTTCTCAGCCACATTAAAAGCTGGGAATTTTGAAAAGAGAGAAGAAAAGAGGGGCTGGTGAGGGAATAATTGTTTATAGCTGCTATAACGTAAGCAATAACAGGAACTAATCTGTCATCGTGGACATTCCACAACATTCAGTGAAACAATAAACCATTCAAAAGAGTGACATGTCATCCATTATTAATGATCAAACTGTAACACTGGCCATTTTATAACATATACCACATATCTTCTGATCATCTGAGGTCAGAGAATCTTTTGAATCCTCTCAGATATTCTTCCTGTTATCTTACCACCTTAGTTTTCTAAAGTTCTAGCTCCCATTCACTCTCAACCCAGATAGATTTTGTTTTAAATATACTGCTAATAACTGAGAGAATGATGCATAGGGGACATGAAATGCATTTTAAAATTGCACTGTTGAGTAATGAGCACAACACGAGGTTGAAAACAACAACACGCATTCTTTGCAAGGAAAAAGCTCTGATGTGCCACGTCGCATTATAAAGCAATTACGACGCAAACCCAAATTTGCATTATTGACGCAATGCCTCCATTGTGCCGTGTAGCGGCTTCAGAATGTTCGGTTGTAAATGTTCTCTGAACAGATGTTGCCCTTATTGTGTCTGCTAATGGCTTCACTTTCTCACTCAAAAACCTTCAGGCACATTTATTACACAGGCATCTTATATAACCCCAACCGCCCCCCCCCCCACCCGCGCCCGCACCAAAAAAAAAAAAAAAAAGAAAAAAAAAGAAAAAAAAAAAAAAAAAAAAAAAAAAAAAAAAAAAAATTCCCCTTCCCCCCCCCCCTTCCCTTTTTCAAAAACACCCCCCGGGGGGGGCCACCCCCCCGCCCCACCCCCGCCCCCCCCCCCCCCCCCAAAACAAAAAACCCAAAAAAACAACCACACCCCCCCCCACCAAACCCCACCCCCCCCCCCCCCCGCCCACCCCCCCCCCCCCCCCCCCCCAAAAAAACCGGCACCATGACAGAAACATCACGGCTTATAAGTAGAGCCTAGTGCGACCTGCACTAGCCAGGCCTCTTTCTCACCCCCTAGGTGGTAACTCTGCTCCATTACCCACAATGCTGAGTGTGAGGAGAAATGTTGACCGCTGATGACTCATCACTGGGTAGTAGAAGATCAAATCAGCGTAAGGCAGTACATAAGTTTACACAAAGTATTACTTGATTGATGTTTATTTATAAAGAGCGAGGGTTAAAGTGTAGCTCAAAGCCATAAAAAAAACAAAAAAACGTAAAGCCATTTTGCTTAAGGGTTCTTTAGATAGTCAACGGTTCTTAAATTCCACAAGGGAAAGCTTCTCAAACAGGGAAACTCTCTGGTTTTACACAGACCCTTTTAAGAGTTACTTCTACCGCTTACTCCTTCTTCAGGGTCATGGGGGAACCTGGAGCCTATCCCAGGGAGCATCGGGCACAAAGTGGGGTACACCCTGGATAGGGTGCCAGTCGATCGCAGGCCACAATCACATACACACTCACACATACACTACGGACACTTTAGACATGCCAATCAGCCTACCATGCATGTCTTCCGACTGGGAGAGGAAACCTGAGTACCCAGAGGAAACCCCCGCAGCACGGGGAGAACATGCAAACTCCACACACACATGGCCCTGGCGGGAATCGAACCTTGGACCCTGGAGGTGTGAGGCGAACATGCTAACCACTAAGAGGGTGGTCTCCTTCAGAATAAATATAACATATATAGTTAAATACACATGCATGTAACTGTTTCATGAATAAAAATCCTTATTTAATTAATAACCATGAAGTTTAGAGACATTCTGGTGCAAAAAACACACCCTCATTTTCAGTTCAACCCTCATTCAAACCAAGTCTCTGGGATTTTTTTTTTTAAATGATGGGAGCTCATTGGAAGAACAGATCAACGCAGATCACTTTAACAGACCTGATCAACATCAGAGCGAAAAGGACTGGAGGAGAGCGGTCTTAAAAACTAGGGTTATTGCTGGGGTCTTGGTGAGGTTGTGGTGTAGATATTATATGTGGAAAAAAATAATAATATGAGAGGTTAGATCATGCTTAGATATCTGAGAACGTCTTGCATGATTTAGACTTGCAGTTACAATATCTGAACATCAAACTTTCTTTAATAACCACTTAAATTCCCGGAACCTGTTAAACTCCCAATGCCTGTTGGTGGGTCTAACAGACTCTTTTTTATATTCACTTTATTTATTTGGAAAATAATCATTTCCACACTATTAAATTAAGAAAATGTATTAGTGCCATAGACAATAACATACAGAATTATGCAATGAAAGAAACAGAGAATCAGAACGAAAGGTGTTAAAATGTAAAAGGATTTAGGAGTTCTTTGGTTTGACCCATCTGACAACCCTTAGACATTCTTAAAACACTCAAAGGAATCAAAGGAAGAACCTTGAAAGAAATTAAGGAAACCAGAGCCTTGAAGGAATTGAAGGAATCTAGAACCTTGAAGGAATCGAAGGAAGCTAGAACCTCAAAGGAACTGAAGGAAGCTAGAACCTCAAAGGAACTGAAGGAAGCTAGAAACTCAAAGGAATTGAAGGAAGCTAGAACCTTGAAGGAGTCGAAGGAAGCTAGAACCTCAAAGGTTTCAATGGAAACTTGAACATTAAAGAAAAGAAAGGAAGCAGATCCTGATTGAATCAAATGAAGCCAGAACTTTGAAAAAGAAAAAGAAAAAACTATGCAAACAACCCTTCAGAAACCCTTACATAAAAAAAAAAACATATATGTGCCTCTTTTGTAGGATTTTGTCTTGCAGCTACAGTATTGTATTGTCAAACTTTTTTTTTTTGACTTGATTCTCCTAGAGTTTAAAAATTTATGAATAATGACTTAATAATAAAATATTATATATTAATAAGTAACAGTCAGTATCTGGTGGCCTCCAGCTGCTTTAAGTACTACAGAGCATCTCATCCTCATGGACTGTACCAGATTTGTCAGTTCTTGCTGTGAGATGTTCCTCCACTCTTCCACCGAGGCATTTACAAGTTCTCGATCACGTCTGAGGGAGACACACACGGTTACGTGTAATTTTCCACTGCGAGGACGATCAGCTGTCCTTCCTGTCTCCCTGTAGCACCGTCTTAGGCGTCTTACATTACAGACGTTGCAGTTTATTGCTCTGGACACATCTGCAGTCCTCATGTCTCCCTGCAGCAGGTCTATGGCATGTTCACGCAGGTGAGCAGGAACCCTAGACATCTTTCTTCTGTTGTTTTTCAGAGTCAGTAGAGAGGTCTCTTTAGGGTCCTCACTTATTGTGACTGTGATCTTAATCACCTGTAAACTGTTCGTGTCTTAAGGACTGTTCCACAGCTGCATGTGCAGTAATTGTTTATGGTTTATTGTGGATTTTTCTAAATTATCTTTTAAATATAGTCTCCTGAAAAGGGGATGTTTCTTTTTTTTGCTGAGTATAGATAGTGGATCTATTTTTTTTTTCCAAAAAAGGCCAAAGTTACACACATGTGCAGACTTTTACCATCTCAGACTGCTTTCCTTTATACTTATGTCCAAGATCATACTGCTTTCCATTTTTCAACACTTTAGTGAACACGTTGTCACAATGACACTGGTGTGACTTCTGCCATCCAGGTTGGTCCAGCAAGACAAGACCACAGCTGCATAAACATATTAGGCAGAATTCAGCAGTTCTATTGAATATTTTGGTGTGTGCCCACATTTCCCAAATCAACAAGCAGAGGTGTGTTGTCATTTGCAGGCCGACAGGTCAGGCTGCACTGGCTGATTTCAAACCCATTCTGGCACTGAAACACTATGGTTCATGGCGTCTGTGAAATGAGCTCACCTTCCTTGCCAAGTGGAAATTGTTCACTGATTGAGACACAAGTCAAGCAACGTAAAAGAGGACTGTTATTCCTCCTCATCCTGAGGGAATCCAAACAGGCGGTGTCTACTCAGCAAGAAATATGAGGAATCAAACTCGCCAAATTCAGAATTTCTGCAATTAGTCAGGAGCGAGAGCCGGAGCCTTGGAAGCAGAGTGGGCCAGTCAGAAGGTTTAATTAGGGGAAACGAGTCTTCAAGTCGACAGCCAGACAGTGATTCATGAGAGAGGTAATTACTTCAAGGCAACATCAAATCCCATGCAACAGCAGGTCAGTGTCAGGCTCGAGCATTTCTATTCTGTGACAAGTTGCTCCATCTGATCCTACTGTTGTAGCTGTTGTTGGATGATTCCATGATTGTGGTGCCATTTAGCCCTTATAAATAAAAATAATAAATGCACAAAATGAGGTGGACTAGCATACATGCTAATTGGCAGAGAACACTAAAGACATTCTAATGATTTAAATACTTTTAAAATGAAATAATTACGTTCAATGTATGCTGTAAGTAACAAGGTTATATGTCAAAAGTTACCCCATCCACCCACCATCCATCCACCATCCATCCACCATCCATCCACCACGTCCATCCACCAATCCGTCCATCCACCAATCCGTCCACCCACCAATCCATCCACCCACCAATCCATCCATCCACCCACCAATCCATCCATCCACCCACCCATCCATCCATCCATCCATCCATCCATCCATATTCTGTACCGCTTATCCTATACAGGGTCACAGGGAGCCTTGAGCCTATGCCAGGGGTCTTGGGGCACAAGGCGGGGGACACCCTGGACACGCTTCCAACCCATTACAGGGCAGTGACCTCAAGCAGCCAACAGCAAAGAATCATTGGAAATAAACAAACAAAAAAAGATAATGAAAATAAATAAGAGAATGTACGTCTCTTCTTCCAATGTTTAAATAATTGCAACTTCCTGTTGATTTGAGTATAACAATTATTTCATAGAGGTGAATGTGTTTGGTTTGAGAGACTGTTGATAGAATGTCCATGTTTCAATACCTAATGGACGATTCATTGAAAAGAATGTTTCAAGCATGAGATGTTAGCTGGATTCACCCATTATTGTAAAAAATAATATGAGATTTTAAGCATTTTAATGGATCTGTTGAAAGGGAAAGTGGAGTTGTAGTGGACTGGATCAGGCAAATATGCTGGTTTCTAAGTACAAATCTCGTTCTTGAGATCTACCTTCCTGCAGGTTCCATCTTCAACCAAAATCTAACACATGTTGTAGCTAATCAAGAACTTCTCAAGGCAATGATTAGATGGTCAGGTAGGCGCAATTATGGTTGGAGCTAAAGTCTTCAGGAAGGTAGAGCTCCAGGTACAGAGTTGGTGATCCCTGCTCTAGACGGTTTTGTTTTTTTCCATAATGATTTATGGTATTTATTGGAAACTATGCACATGGGATGCTGTGAAGCACTAGCCATGTTGAAAATTTCCCTTAACTAACTTAATGTACATTTGTATGTGTAGTATGGACAGTATACAGATGGCAGCCAATTCATCGTACCTCCCCCACAGCTCTTTAGCTCCGTGAGAATGAGTTGACCTGGAGAATTGAGTTGTCCAATAAATGCTCCCATCTTATGACAGCATGACAGGAAATCAGCAAACAGGAAGAGAACAGTTATAAATGCTAAGCGTTCACATCGCACACGTGTTCTTAAATCGCTCACAGGCGCCAAATTGACTTTGTCAAACCGTCTTTCCAAAGCGCTCGGCACATTTGTCACCATATACGTAGATGGGTGTATGTGTGTGTGTGTGTGTGTGTGTGTGTGTGTGTCTGTATGTGCACGTGTGTATGGCAAGAAAAAAAGAATAATGGCCGTCTCGAAATAACAGAGTTACGAAAGAATGTGCCGCCTCATTGTCTTGCTTTAAATGTTTTAATTTGGTTCCTTATTTTTGCGGTCTGAGAGACAAGCGCACCCAAACAGCCCTTAAGCAATTTAAATGCCATCTGCCGTCACTGCGACTCTCGTATAAACTCTGCAATTAAGTGCATGCCTGGCGCTGAATTTCACTTCATATCCATCCAGCTTTCCAGTAGAAAGGGGGTAAGTCAGAAAAACCATTAAAAAAACAAGCAGGGTTTGGGAGCCTGACACAGCTCTGGTTGTGCAGCTCGGAGTTATTGATATGTCATTAGTGGACGCTTTTCTCTAATGGCTGACAGGCCGCAGGAACGTGTCGCCATGCTAATGAAAAATGACAATCGTCCGCATCGCCTCTGATGGATTGCGGCGCACCATTCCTGTCTGCAGAGCAGCAGTGGAGTGAAAAAGTGCAGTGTGTAGATGAATGAGCTGTCAGGAGTAGATCATGCCCGTATGTGTGGCGTTTTCTCTCCTTACAGTAGGGTTGAAAAGTGCACGAGCGCGCTGTTTCCACTGTTTTTCTTTCATTATGTCAAAAACTAATTGAATTTGGGTCAATGATATTTCCCCGAATAACATACCATCATTTCTGACTAATAAAAAAATCAAACAAACCTTTATGAAAGTGACACTTTTTTTTTTTTTTTTTAACGTGAAAGAAAATAATATGTAATATCTGTCATGCTGTGGTCATACCGCAACCACTATATCCTCACTTTAGTAAACACAACTAAAACTGACGAAACTTGAAAGGAAATATGTGTGGAGTTGCCGAAATGTTTGATAAAAAACTACTATTTATGATGATGGACGAAATGGATGATGTGATATATAATCAACACAGACATTAAAAATGACAGGAAACCCCAACAGAAAGCGTAGCAGTAAGGCGTTTATCCACCACAAGCCATCGAAACGGTTTCATTGCACCTTGGCATCGCTTCTACAAGACTCTGGATCTGCACTGGCACGATGAAAAATTCTTTCAATTCTTCCAAAGGATTTTCCCTCAGTTGGTGTTACGATGATGGTGTTGGAGAACATCGTCTAACGTGTCACTCTGTGGTTCAACTGGATTGAGATGTGGAGAGTGTGAAGGCCGTCGCGGATGATTTAACTCATTTTCATCCTCCTCAGACCATTCAGACCCTTGTGAGATGGGGATGGGGGAGGGGACGTCTTGAAAGAGACCACGCCCTTTAGGATAGAAATGATTCATCATAGGAAAATGATCAGATGATCAGTCAGAAGAACTTCCTGCTTAGTTGATAGACAAATTATCCCAGCAAAACAAATAAATACCCCCCCACACACACAACCATTTCCACGCTGTCTTAAGTGTATATAATGAACCAGTATAAACACTGAATTCTAATTGATCACCAAAGGGAAATTTTTCCCCATATAATCATCGTTCAATTCAGCAGTCATATTGGCATCCCTAACGCAACTAGAGCTCCATCGGTATTCCAATAGGCTCAGTGGACAAATGCATACTTCTACGGTCTGCTCCTGTGTTTCCAGTTCATTCACTGCACTCACAATGACAACTGTGTCTGCAAGAGCTCCGGAATATGAATGTCAAGTATGTATCAGCTATGTAACAATACTTCCAAGCACCTTCTAGCAAGCTGGAGAAAGGCGTCAGACTGTATGCTTTGCCATACATACACAAATGGGAAGGCAAGGACATAATATTCTGTGATGGACTGGCACCCTGTCCAGGGTGTACCCCACCTTGTGCCCGATGCTCCCTGGGATAGGCTCCAGGTTCACCAGTGAACAAGGAGTAAGCGGTAGAAGATGGATGGATGGAAGAACATAATATTTTATGGTTGCTGCTTCTTGTGTGAAATCTCCAGTGGAAAAATCTATATTCTATACTGTATGGTGGGCTCAGAAAGTATTCACACCTCTTTATTCATTGCACACTTTATTGTGTTCTACACGTAATTGATGTATTGATAAGGATGAAGTGAAAACATGTTTTTCAGGTAATTTTTTTTTTTTTTTTTTTTTTTTTTTTTTTTTTTTTGTTGTAATTGTACAGCTACAATTCTTCTTGGATACGTATTTGGATATAAGCTTTGCACACCTGGATTTGCAAAGTTTATCCAATTCTTCATGGCAGATCCTCTCAAGTTCCATCAGATCGAGTGGCAAGCATGTTTGAATTGCCGTCTCCACAGATGTTTGATGGGTTTAAATCTGGGCTTGGGCTGGGCCCAGAGGTGGGTAGAGTAACCAAAATGTTTTACCCAAGTACAAGTAAAACTACTTATAATAATTAATAGAGCAAAAATAAAATGATTAAATGTTAATAATTACTTGAGTAAGAGTAATAAAGTATCCAATGAGAAGTTACTAGTTACCTCGGGTTGGATTAAAACGAAGGGAAAACCCTGAATCTCAGACTTCTCATGGAGAACTGTGAGTCACACCTCTTCTTGAAAATCTTTCTGTTCTGTTTATATGCTATAAAACCTGGGGTCAAGATGTAGCAGCATATCCCAGTCCTGTGATGGGTCCAATAACACACAACCTGTCATTTTCAACACAAAATCTCACACATGCACCGCAAAAAACAAACATTTTCCCAACAGTTGACTGTCATTATTTTCACACTTGTCTGCATCTGCATTTAAACAAGACAACCGAGAACAAAAGCTGAACAGAACACAATAGAGAGTGAGTGAGTGAGTGAGTGTGTGTGTGTGTGTGTGTGTGTGTGTGGTGTGTGTGGGTGTGTTGAGTCCTAGACACACCTCAAGGATAATTAAAGCAAACAGGATGGACCTGACCACAATTTAGAGTGCCACAACAAAAGGTCTGAATACTTTGGTGAATAAGAGATTTCAGGTTTTGAAAGTCACATGACACAGGGGAGGGAAAACGGCTAATTGGGCCCAATTTGGACATTTTCACCCATTTTCACTTAGGGGTGTACTCACTTTTGTTGCCAGCGGTTTGGACATTAATTACTGTGTGTTGAGATATTTTGAGGATGACAGCAAATTGACACTGTTACACAAGCTGTACACTCACTACTTTACATTGTCATTTCTTCAGTGTCGTCACATGAAAAGGTCTAATCAAATATTTACACACGTGAGGGGTGTACTCACTTTTGTGAGATACTATACATATAAAAAACAAGTGCCCCAGCCCTACACACCTACATGATATGTAATATATGTAAATGTAATAAATTGTATGATAAAACAAAGACTCCAGATAGTAGCACTCTTAATGGTGAACCCATTAATTGTCTCTCATACCAACTACAACAACCTTTCACATTTCACTTCCAATGCTCTTTTTACAGGTGAGTATTTCAGGTTAGTATTTTTGTGGGTAAATCTCGGCGTTGTAAACGTGGCGTAGTTTCACGTCCCTGCCTGTAAACACTGGCATCAGCCAAATAAGACCCTACTGCAAAGCAATCCTGGAGATATTGGATCGCAGCCTTCAGGCATGCTAAAATGTATCGGAGGAGAGGAACGGGAGGAACAGCCTCGTTGATTTATAGCCGGACTTTAATTGGGTTGTAAAAGCAAATCCAGAGGTTTTTTTTTCTTTTCTTTTCATTTCTTTTTTTTTTTTTTAGGAATGCCGAGATGCGATTCCGGCCTTGCTGTTTACGCAAGGAACCCGACAGTCAAGGACACACGGAGAGAGTGTGGGGGCGTGTGAGTATGTGTGCGGATGTGGAAGAGACACACAGGGAGATAGAAAGAAAGAGGGGGAGAGGGCAGTTATGGGTTTTACTGTGATTAAAGAAGTATGCGATGTGGTGTAAGCTGCAAGCTGGCATCATCATGCTGAGTGCTGTGCATATAAAATAAAAAATAATAATAAAAAACCCAATAACAGCATTAGAGCTTTTGCCATGATGGTGCAATGAGACTCTGGTTTACTCATGAATCATAAAACATCAATTAAAACTGAGGCAGTGACTGAAATATATATCAAGAGACATATCGTAATTAGGGAATATCACTGTGATTATGAGCTACAAGTACAGGCAATGTTTGAGTCATGAGTCAGTGGGCAGTTAACAAAGGACTAAGAAATGTTTGCAGATTTTGTAATTAACTATCTGGAAGATTTAAGTGGTTAATCTCACCAAGATAATTTCGAAAGAATTTCCCCTCCAAACATTAGCTAAGCTTTTTAAATGAGTTCAGTTAAGTAATCCATGTAAGGCAAGTCAATTGAATTGAAACAAACTATGACGGTGGACTAGTCCACTACAATGGACTCGACAGTACCATGGACTTTACTTGAAACAATGCAAACAACCATATGTCCTCCTTAAAACCCTTAAGTTCTATGACATATTTTAAGGCGCTTTACAATCTTGAAAACTCAACCCAAGCCTGTGCAACACACTGTGGGGAGTATGCGTTTGCAGGAGAGGTGACTTCTGTAGTGCACACTATGTAGGGATCTGCTAACATTTATATCTGTGTCTGCAAGCCATTTTTTCAGTGGCATACACTCTGTGGGATTACAGTATAGTGGTTACCACAGTGTTTGTTCTAAACAGATAGAAACAAAAACGGAGAACGTTGCCAAATACAATCTCACATGCATTTAAGTAGTTAGAGTAATTTAGTGTCATTTTGTGAAAGAGAACGAGAGGGACAAGGCAGATATGGGTGTTACTGTAATTAAAGCAATGTATGTGTGTGTGTGTGTGCGAGAGAGAGAGAGAGAGAGTATGTTGCCAGTTCTTTTTAGGGGAAGGAGGCTAATGTATGCTCAAAAAATCACCAGATGATGTCATAGACTAATTTGCACATTTATTGAATCATCATGATCATTTGCATATCGGAATGTGTTACATGAAGAAGGAAGATTATTGGGAACAATGGTGACCAGTTATTGGTCATTGGGAACAATGGTGATCAGTGACTGGTCAATGTGAACAGTGGTGGTCAGTGATTGGTTAATGGTAACAATGGTGATCAGTGATTGGTCATTGTGAACAATGGTGATCAGTGATTGGTTAATGGTAACAATGGTGATCAGTGATTGGTTATTGTGAACAATGGTGATCAGTGATTGGTTAATGGTAACAATAATGATCAGTGACTGGTTATTGGGGACAATGGTGATCAGTGATTGGACATTGTGAACAATGGTGATCAGTGATTGGTTAATGGTAACAATAATGATCAGTGACTGGTTATTGGGGACAATGGTGATCAGTGATTGGACATTGTGATCAATGGTGATCAGTGACTGGTTATTGTGAACAATGGTGATCAGTGACTGGTTATTGTGAACAATGGTGATCAGTGATTGGACATTGTGATCAATGGCGATCAGTGATTGGATTTTGGGAAAAATAATGATTGGCTTCAATCAGGCCAATTACACATTGGCAGTGAGTCGAGCATACCTGCATGTAACGAGCAGCTGTGATGTGAGTTGTAGAACCTTATAATGTATAGGATGGTTATGAATGTCTGCTCAAAATGTTGCTAGATTTGTCGCAAGACTTAAAAAATGAATAAATAAAACAACTAAAGGGGTCTAAGTTGGCAGCACTGGTGGGAGAATGAAAACAAGATTGGGACTGTCTCTCTTTTAGCGGTTACATGTTATACAATCCCAAATGACAAACACTCTTACTAAAAATAATACTATTATTAGTTGATTATAATAATATAACAACAGTTAAATTCACGAACTGATGCCAGATTTTAATATGTTATGACCGGCTGGAGAACCCAAATATAACAACTGAACAAGATGAATCTGAACGATTTCTTTTCGATAACCGCCCATTTAAAAAGTGATGTAATCTGAAAATACTCAAGGAACACAGTCGTGGCCCTCCAAAAACCTTAAAGTCTGATATATTCATAGTGAACTCCTGAACTCTCATTATCCCTCTCTCTATAACATGCAGCTCTCTCATCCATGCACGAGATGTTACAGCACTAGGTTGTGCTCATTATTCTGGACCATTAAACTAAGCTTGATTACTGAAGAGAGTTGATCTAACTGGATGCAGGGGCGTGAAGGGAGGTCCATCCATTTGTTATACATGTCCGATAGTTTAAATTCATCGCATAGTAGATATGCGTCATATCTCTTATTAATGGAAAATGGAAATTATACAAAATGTTATAGTCAACTCCAGAATTATTGGAACATTTTTTAAAAATAGGTACAAATTATTGGATAAAATAAACCTTGTGCACAAAGAATAACGTTTTAGACTCAAACAATTGGCTCAACTGTACTTGACTTTTTAATCTTTTTATTTATTTATTTTTCACTTTATGAAAGAATTTGGTGCTAGGTTTTAAGCAAAAATAACACCAAAGGCTAGAGACATGTCTCCTAGTATTCAAATCCAGACCTCAAATGTATTTAAGGGCAAGTTGGAGATGCTTTTACATTCCTTTAATCCTCTAATAACCTGATTGTTAAGTAAGCAGAATGACTTTAAGTCCATCCGTTTGCACCCATATTGGAGCCATAACCAGCATGAGCAGAGGGGCGGACTGATGTCAAACAAGGTTATTAGCAGGTGTATACTTACTTCTAGAGTTCCTATTTAACATGCTGGATTTACCTCCACTGACATTACAACAGAAGCCTTCATCTAAGACTGACAGCAAAGAGGACAGAATAAGAAGAGAGGGGGAAGGATGGGAGGGAAAGAAAATATGACTGCTACCCTTTCTAATTAGCCATGCAAATCCTCAAGCTGGAGGATTGAGTTCAGAAATGAAATTGCGCTTTGGATCTTTGGAGCACACGCTAATCGCTGGTTCAAGGCAGTCTGTCATTTTCAACACTGGAGCTGTGCTCTTTGGCAGAGCCTGAACTTAACATTTATCCCCTTCAGTACAGCTTGAAAAAGTTCATGCATCATGTTGGTCTTTGCCAGTAACAGCGACGTATGACGTACGTTTACATGTGATAGTAGCTTGAATCGGTACATTAAGCCTGGTCATTAGACATATGGGCTTCAACTGGCGCTTTTGCTTCAAACAACTGTGAAAACATCATATAAAGACTACAGCCTGAAAAAGAACTACTGAGATATGAGTTCTCAGGTTTGAGAGCTATTTGTGTTCAGTAGAAGATGAAGATGCTGAAGTATAGAGAAGGCTTTAAGACAGGTTTATTGAGGAAAGTGCTTCAAAGTGTACTTCCAAATTAGGCCCAAGTTTGACCTGATAGTGGCACAAAACCTTTGGCAGCACTTGGCCCAAATTTGGTCAGAATGTTCTTTAGACCCTTCCAAACCAGTGTGCAAATTTCACAACTCTTTATCACATGGTTTTATGGGCTACCATAGACATCCTAGCCAGAAGAGGAAGAAGAAATGGTAGTATAACGATAGGGTGACTTCACACACTCGATGTTCGGCCGCTAATAATAATAATAATAATAATAATAATAATAATAATAATAACAAAAGCTTCAAGCAGCATTTTCAGCAGCTAAGAACCCACAGCCACACATTCACAGATGCGCTAGAATTGTTGCATAAGAGATCATAGGAAAGTAGAGCCATATTTATAGGGAAAGGGATTCAAAAATGATTTGTAGTTTCATGCATTTGCCAGTCTGTTACAGGAGAACGGTTTTGAATATCAATATTCTTTTGATGAATTTTATTCAGACCAGTCTCAAGATGATGTGAGCCAAATTGGGTTACGATTGGACAAAATGTGGAGGAGCAGTAGCAAAAATGGCTGATTAACTTCAAAATTAGGGCCAAATTTGACCCGATGGTGGCGCTAGAGCATTGACAGCACATGGCCCAAATTCGGTCTGAATGTGAGCAAATGTGAGCAGATGTGATGGTTCTATGGGCTGCCATAAACAAACTAGCCAAAATAATAATAATAATAATAATAATAATAATAATAATAATAATAAAACATAGAACATTGTATAAAAAACTTTTGGTTTATAGATATTTTAAGAACTACCTGATACATTATTCATCCATCCATCCTTCCATCTTCTAACCGTTTATTCCTTCTTCAGGGTCGCGGGGAACCTGGAGCCTATCCCAGGAATCATCGGGCACAAGGCGGGGTACACCCTGGACAGGGTGCCAGTCCATCGCAGGGCACATACAATCTGATACATTATTATTTTTTTTAAATTATTTGTTACATATCCTCATGCTAATACAAAGAGATCATGCGAAGAGGTTATGTTTCTCTTTTGTAGACTACAATGTACTTCTGTAAGTCATTCTGGATAAGGACGTCTGCCAAATGCAATACTTTTTATCCTATTCAGATTTGCCATCATGTTAAAAGAAACAACAACATAAATCCTCACACACTCTTATAACCAGGACAGGATGTACAGTCACTTTCTTAATGCATGTGAACAGTGTAATGCTTTACGCACCATTCTCTCCAAAAACTTGCTCCGCCTTTGATTTGTAAAGCACACGGAGCATCGATCCGAGAGGTAAGTGCAGCTTATTACGTTTTGTGTGTGCGCAACATGTACGCTCATGTACCGTAAGAGGCACTGAGGTCACTTTCATCTGCATGCGAAACATAGCTTAATGACTGTGGTAAACCTTTGAATTGCCTGTTGCTTTAATATGCGTTCAAGTCGTAAAGAACACTGCATTCCTGCAACAGCTGTGGTTGTGCTACTATTGTTTTGCCGAGGTTTTATTTGCCGTATCATAGCCTGTCTAAAGACGGCGCTCTTAAATAGTTTGTGTTTTCAATTATGGCGTCGCATTAAATCTTCAGTACGGAGTTTGAATGCGTTATAAAAAATAAATATGGGAGAAATTTGCTTGCAGCGTTTGAATCCAGCAGTCATTTTTAAAAAGGCTTGCCTGTGTGAAGAATATTTCCATCGAAGCAAACCATGTCTTTAGGATGCGCAGATGTTGAAAAGGTTTACTAACAACATCATAACGATTATTACAACTGTGAGTGAGCACACAAACCCTCAATGGACCCATTTGGACCCACAATGCAATCATTCAGCGTGTCATACTTGTAATCTGTGCTGCCAACAATTCGAGCTTGTGTTAACTGTCGTAACTCAATGTTTACCCAGGCTCAGATGACTGTCTGCATGCAAGCGCCACCCAAATAAAGCCTGAATGACCCATACCCACCTTACGCTCAAACTCCAATAAAAAGCTTTTAATAAAACGAGGTGCTAAACTTGCACTAGCAGGCAGCTCTCTTATCATCGCCTGTTTTATGGTCGAGTCAGGCAGGTTTGAATCGATTCCGTTCACCCAGCCAGAGCTCCGATATAACACGTCTTCTGTTCTCAACCGAGCCAGGCGTTATAGCAGGCCGTATATTTCCAGACAAGACCCTAAAATAACTAACCATAACCAGCCAATACACGGCGAGACTGAATGAATACGGTGGAGCCCAGCAGAATGCAGACTCATGGTATGTGTTACTGTGGTGTACAGTAAAAAAAATAAAATAAACTAAGGTATTGAATGTAGAATTGACAAAAATCAGTACAGTGTGGTATACTGTCCAGAATATATGAAAATCAACATTGTAAAGTACCATATATAGAATATTATAAAGGCAGTATATAGCAGTATATGTAGTTTATATAATATAGAAACATAGTATAGTTGAGTATTTACGTAGAAGACAGCACACTATAGTGGGGTATAGTGTGTAGAAGACAGTTGGATACAATATACCGAATATATTAAATGCATTAAGGGGGTTAACGTTTCATTTGTTAATATCATGGGGTCTTGCACATAAAATAAATAGTACATAGTAATATAGTATAGTGGAGTGTAGTATATTATATAAAATAACAAATACAGTGTAACGAGATATAATATATAGAATATAATAGTACAGTATAGCGGACTATAGTATACAAATATAAATATAGTGGGGTATACTATACAGAATATAGTAGTATAGTATACTGAGGGCGACTATGTAGAATATTGTAGTACAGAATAGTGGGGTATATATATATATACACATACATATATATATATATATATATATATATATATATATATATATATATATATATTATATATAATATATACAGTAAAGTGGGATAAGGTATATAGAATAAAGTAAGACAGTAAGTAGTAGGTTATAGAATAGAATATAGAATATAGTAGTACAGTATCATTTAAAATATGAGTATTGAGTTATATTGAGGTCTAGTATGGAGAATAATGCAGCACAGTAATGTGGAGTATGTTATAAAGAATACAATAGAACAGTATAGTGAGGTTCTTGTATGTAGGATATACAGTACGGTATATCGAGGTACAGTATGTTGAATATAATAAATTATATTGAGGTATACTATATACAGAATATAAGATACAGTATAGTGGATATAATATGTAGAATATAGTCATACAGTATAGTGGGGTATGGGAAGTAGAACATAGTATAGTGAGTGTAATGGAGTACAGTATGTATATTGTCGTAGGACATTATAATGGAGTAAAGCATATTGACTAGAGTAGTATAGTGGGGTAGAGTAGATAAAATATAATAGAACAGTGTAGTGAGACACAGTATATAGAATATAGTAATACACTATAGTAGGTCAGAGTACATAGAATATAGTTATACAGTATATTGGGTATGGTATATTGAATATTATAATATTATAATAAAGTATAGTGAGGCACAGTGTTTTGAAAAAGTGATTATATTTAGTGTGTGTGTGTGTGTGTGTGTGTGTGTGTGTTTGAGCCAGTGGAAAGGTATTTTTCTAGCTATAAAGCAACATTTACAGTCATTATAACATCTTATGTGCAGATCAACACAAGTGATATATGGCATGGCAGGAATGCTCTTTATCAAAACTGTAATGTTTAACTTGGCATTTTAATTATCTGGTCTTTCTCTCTCTCTCTCTCTCTCGCTTTCTCTCTCCCTCTCTCACACACACTCTCTCTCTCTCTCTCACACACACACACACAGACGCACACAAAGCCTCTTTTGATTATTCTCCAATTACACTGCTCCAAATCATCTAAACACCTCTCTAAGCCTCAAATAATCAGAACTGATGTGCAGTGAAGGATAAAAGCCAGAGAAAAGTGGTAGCTCTTTACAAGCCTGATAACACAGAAACAGCAACTGAACAAAACTGTTCTACCCACGAAAATGACCACATTTCAACTAAAAGTGCAACGTAAAAAATAGTTTCCGACATTCGAGTCTATATATATCTGGCCCCACTGCACTGTAGAATACTTATCAGTATACTCACTGCATTATATTACCGCATTTGTTCTTCTACGTTAGCATTTCTGTAGGGAGAGCGTACACAGGGACTCGTATGGCACACGATCCACGTAAACTGATATTAGAAATACATGTGTAATTGTTGATATGGTGATTTTTTTTCTGTGAGGGGGCATTTATTTAGCATTATGGCCAGAGTCTCTTAATTGAATATGTCATATCTCATTTATACCTCCTTACACTACAGTATATATATATATATATATATATACAATTTTTGCTGCTCTTTTATTAGCTAATTCCTTAAAGATGAGGTCAGTGGTAGGTTTTGAAAGCTCAGATAAGTCATGGCGTGTGACTTAAGCCACATCAACTCCACTTTTTGGGGAGATATCCTGGTCAAGAACAGTTACTTCTTTATAAACTAAAAGACGTTACCAAAATAAAAAAAAAATAAAAAAGTTTTTTCAGTCTTTTTCGCGTGTTGCTCTTTAAACAGATCACCGGGTTCTCAGAGGAAGCTCTTGTTCTCAAGATTGTTTTGGTGAGAACCCGGAGATGTTGGAGTGTTTGTGTAAAGGTTATGTAGGGTTTCTGGAATGGAGATAATGTTGTTACAGCCCAGCTGGAGCCCAAGACGCCTGGGGAGGTCTCTGACCCTGTCACAGCAACAATTATACTGACTGACTCTGTGACTCAGGAACAGTCTGAATGACAATCGCTTAAACATCAAAGTTGTCAAAACATGGCGCAGGAAAGAAAAAAGCTGCCTTATGTGGTGACTCTGGAATCAAAACTCAACAAGACAAGCATGTTGACAATGAAATACAAGAATTCCCTATTCGGTGGATGCTTATTTTGGATGCGGTTGTCATGTGTCATTGCTTCAGCTTCTAGGTAAGTAAAAAATCGACCACATGAAAACATTGTCATTAAAATGGTCTCATTCGGCACACACATGGAACCATTGGGGTGTGTTTTATTGATGCGTCAACCAATCACGTATACATCTTGGAATGTTAGACTGTTGGAAGTGGACGAGTGATAAACTCAGCCCGAGACAGCCCTGACACACTTTAGCTTTTGTAAGCAGACTTGAAAGCCACTAGATAGTGTTTACTCTGATTAGTGGCCAGCATTAATCAGCCTTAGCAAATCAGGTCATCTTCAGTTTCCTAGGGCCTGGAGACGTGCAGCCAATGTACATTCCATCAAAAACGCAACACCACATCATTTAAAAGAGCTCCAAGATGTTAGTCAGCCATGACATCAGTTGCTGCAAGCACAATTTCCACTTTGAGAGAAAAGGCAACGACGTTCCAGGACAAAACGCAGACTCTTCACGACTGTGCTCGACAAAACGCAGAGAGACCTCAGTGTGACTTCATGTGCTGGACTGCACTTATGCTGGCATATACGCTCACGTGTACAAGCAGGGTTCAAAAGTCCACTACCACAAACTGATTTACTTCATTTACAGGATGTAACATTGCTCTACAACAGGACCTTTAAGGACTTATCAGGACAGCATATGATGGTTTATAATTATTATACCAAGACAAGTCATACATGAAAGACACAATGTTAAAATGAAATGTCTAACCAATAAAAATATGGACCAGTAAAAAAAAATAAATAAATAAAATAAGTAAACAAACAAAAAATAGCTTATAAAAATCATGAGTTGACAGCACATCCTAGTTAAGAATAGTTAAAGAACCCATCTCAATTTGTTCTTAAGTAATATACTGTATTATTGTAGGTTTGATGAAGTACCTTCAAGGGTTCTCCAGGTCCTAATAGTTATATAGGTCCTAATATATATATATATATATATATATATATATATATATATATATATATATATATATATATATATATATATATATATATATATATATAAACATTTACACGGAGAGCAGTAATCTAATTATTCACCTTATTCTGAATAAGACAATATTCTGATTAAGGTGTTTACATGAGTCGCTTTTAGAATACTCCTTTCATGTTCCTGTTTTATGTGTTATAGAACATAGATCGATTAAGGTCACACGTCATTACGTCCCCACGGGACACCGTCCAACATCCCTCCAGAATTTGACGTATCAATATACAGTTTGTCTTCGTTATGGTCCCGTGTACAGTTTTGGGTGTTTTTATTTAAAAACTTTACGAAAGCTTCAAGTGCGGTTAATTATTTGTCGTGCTACCCGTGAAAATAGACGACTGCTTGAAGCCGTGGGCTGCGTCCCAAACCAAGCACTCACCTACTATATAGTAGCTCAGATACATAAATTTTCCTACTACTGTATACAGCAGGTAAGTATGCGGTTTGGGACGCAGCCGTGCTCTCTTGTTTGGCGTCAAACAGTCACACAATGTGGTGAAAACTCCCACATGACGTTAATAGTGTGATTAAGGTGTGTACGGATAGTACTAACAGGAGTACTCCACGTCTTAATTTGATTTGTGTTTACTCCGAGTATGACTTTAGTCGGATTAAGGTCATCAATAATCTCTGTTTACATGCTAGTTTCTTAATCAGAGTATCGTCTTAATCGGGTTCATATCGGATTATTGTTGTCCATGTAAACGTACTGACTGAACGTGACACCTGGATACACCCTGGATGGAATGCCAGTATAAAAAGCACATTTACACACACTTTGACTCCTCGTGGAACCTGGCAGACCTGAAACCTGTGTTTTTTTTAGTTTTTTTTTTAGACATACCTGCTGCCACGATATTTTTTTTAAACGTCTCTACGCACATGAAGCAATGTAACAGATGACAAATATCTTGTTCAACGAAATTGAAACAGTTCTTGGTAGAACACTCAGATTTTCCGACCCTTCTGTATATTGGAAAAAAAGAAAGAAAGAAAGAAAGAAAGAAAGAAAGAAAAAGAAAGAAAAAGGCAGAGGACGAAAAACAGTGCAGCAGCTGCGTCCAGTCTGGACCTGAAAAAACATATGAGCACATACAAGTGAGTACCTTGACAGTTTCTGAGACAGTTCTGTGTGTGTACATGTGTGTGTGTAGGTTGGAAACATGCAGGTGGGGGTTGCACATTCTGCAAAAACAATGCCATTTTCTCAAAAACCACCCGGCTTTTTTCCGAGCTCGGTCCTGTCCTGCTTGAACAACTATGTGTTTGTGGTCGAGCCCTAGCCGTCGCTCTGACGCTTATTAAAACGTCACTGACCCTAAACTGCATATTTATGCCCTGCTAACTGTGAGGCTCATTGTGAGCAGGCAGGCTTGAGACAGACAGACTGTGGCAGCCTGAGATAAGCGCTACGGCATAAACGCGTGCCAAACACCCCCTTTTGATTGATGCGGCTCCACTATTTTTGACGCCTGTGCAGGGTAATAATTTCGGAGGGGGTGGTCGTAAAAGCCGGGATCTAAATTAGCTGTGTTAAATTGTGCCCACTGCGGTGTTCCCTGTATCGCTCCATCAGATTGAGGAGGCAGTGACATGGCGGTGTGAGGACTTCGGCTGGGAAAGAAGGATAACTATTTTTTATTTCATTTTATTACAGAATACAGCATTGAATAATATCAAACAGTTCCTGTTTCTCACAAGTGTCTAAAAAAAAAAAAGTGCCTATGAGCGCTCCCTCCTTTTTTCATTAATAGATAGGACGAATGACTGGAGATGTACTTTATCATTGAACAGCTCCACCGGAGGAGACACACTATCTTTTTTTGTTTGGATGGATGGGTGCGGTCAAAAGTGTGAGAGGAACGGAACATCTTCATCATTCACATTCATAATTATTCAGTTTAGTGGCAGATGCTTTTCATCGGAAATAAATGCGTTCTCCATGTAGATTTCTGCTCCCCAGAGTGCAAATCATGGTCACACAATGTGTCTTTAAATACATTTTAAAGGGATACTATGTAATCTAGGTCCTCTTGCTAAAAATACAAAGGACGTGACTTTATTTTACTATACAGTAAGTACCTAGTATTTAATAGCTAGATAAATGGTAAAGGCAAGGTTTTCTGTTGCATACTGTATTTTGCATACTGAACTTTAAAATACACAGTGGGGGAGGAGTCATTCAAATATCATTCAACTAAAGGGAAATGCTTCATCAATGGTGTTTGATTAATGCATAATGCAATGCCTCGCACCTCCAGGCTTAGGAGGTTAGAATCCCACCTCCACCGTGTGTGCACAGAGTTTGCGTGTTCTCTAGTTTCCTGCCCTAATCCAAAAGACATGCATTATAGGCTGATTGGCATTTCTAAATTGTCCGTCGTACAGTATGTGAATGGGTGTGTGAATGTGGCCTGCGATGGGCTGGCTGGCCCGCCGTCCAGGGTGTCCTCTCCTCTGCCATGTGCCTGGGATAGACTCCAGGCTCTCCCATGACCCTGTGTAGGACAAGCGGATAAGAAGGAAAATGGATGGATGGATGGATGGATGGATAATCCTTATGACTAAACACAAGTTTACCATTTATTTTAGATATGCTTCACTGGTTAACGTTTGTTTTCACACAGTTTTTCTTCATTTTCTCTTCATTCCAAGGAGTTAAGGTTATCAACAGCTTAACTCAGATCACATAATGTCATTAATCCAGATTCCTGTTCATTGGTCCACCCCTGAGCATGGGACAGAGAGACTCCCTTCCCCAATGGCTCTCTAGTAGTGCTTATTGCAGTTCCTATTTATAAACCACTAGAAGCAATAATAGAAGCAATAATAACTCACAATTTCACATATAGAGATGAGGAGAAAATCAATGAAATTTCTTAAATAACAACTTTTTTTATATA
>CM022760.1:8904474-8914474 GCA_012411365.1 Ameiurus melas | reverse complement strand
GAGGAAACCCCCGCAGCACGGGGAGAACATGCAAACTCGCACACACAGGGCCCCGGTGGGAATCGAACTAATGTGAGGTGAATGTGCTAACCACTACGCCACCGTGCGCCCTAAGAGGAGTTTTCACTTCATTTAAAGAAGAAGACAGTCCAGGGAATCCAAATGCACATCATTTAGCGACACTGTGCAAAGCAAGAACAAACAGTATGTTTACAGTGTGGCCCTCAGTGGTGTCGCTTCCTACTGCAATTTATCCCTGACTTGCGATCATCCAGTGTGGCTAACAAGACATCGTTCATGCTCTGGTTCATATTAACAAGTCACAGGCGGCTGAAATTTAATTATTCCACAAAGACTGTGTAAATGAGCGCTCTGCTTACGTCCCGGGTAATAGCATTAGACTTGACGCTGACGTTAACTAATAGCGTTCATTACATATTTTCCGTATGGCCAGTCCAGATCTTCTCATGAGGTAGGTATCAGCAGTGGGGGGCGGGGGGGTGGGGGGGGAGGTGAGGGATCTCATAGTTAAGGATGAAAAACGCCCTGGTGTCTGCTTTCAAATGAAAACTAATAACTCTTTAATCTCCAAGCCAGCGTTAAGCATTAAAAGACCTTATTCGGATTGGATTAGTTTTACATGAGGAGGTGCGGTAATATAAATATTACTGGAGTATTGGAATATTAGCACCGCCTAAATCAGACATGTCAGATAATGTTTGCAGACTGGCAAAGATTACGCCTTGACGCACCTTGTATAAATTAACTAGCAGAAATAACGCTAGGTAAATACTGTATCACTGGATGTGAATCACTACAGGAAATGCTCGCTCTTCTCTGTTAAAACTATGCATTGGCGTGGTGAGTGCTAAAACCAGAGCAATTAAATATACACAATGTTTAAAGCATTGTTTGGGTTCACAAACAACGACAAATGGACGTTAGGTACAAGGCTTGACCCCAGGCCTTGGCATTTTGTTTTCTTTTTTTATTTACTATTTTATTTACCTTGTAAATCTACATTGAAAAATATCGCAGCATTATTTTCCTGTTCGTTCTCTTAACTTCTCAGTCAATCAGTGTTGTTGTTGTTGTTGTTGTTGTTGTTGTTGTTGTTGTTTCCATTTTTATTGCTGAACTCTGCGCTAGTGTAGCGCGTCATCCATCCACGAGGCGGAGGACGAAGTGCCAGCCCATCAAAGGGCGCAATCGCACAGACACTCACACACTATGGACAATTTAGAGATGCCAAACGGAGTCCGTGGTGGAAACCCCCAAAGCATTGGGAGAACATATAAGCTCCACACACATATAATATATATATATATTTCTCATATAATAATATAAGAAATAGCACGTGGACTCGTAATGTCTATGTGGCTTAACATTTCAAAAAAAGGAACACATTAAATGTATCCATGCTATATTAATTTGTAAAAATAAAAATGAATAAAACAAACGAGGAGATTTCTTATTTGGAAATTACGCAACCTGCCAATGTGGTCATGATCCCTAGTCTGGGTGACGGTAGCCAAGCCTGTCCAATGCATTCATACACACGAACATAAACTGTACGATAATCCATCCATCCATCCATCTTCTATACCGCTTATTCTTTTCAGGGTCACGGGGAACCTGGAGCCTATCCCAGGGAGCATGGGGTACACCCTGGACAGGGTGCCAGTCCATCGAAACAGTACAAGGAACATTTCAGTTAATATTTAACTCAGTTCAGTGGGTAAGGTCAGTGAATTAACCTCACTACACCGCTCATGTAACACTTGCTGCATTTCACACACACACACACACACACACACACACACACACACACACACACTGCCCTACACATTCGTTTTCTCTCAGCCGTCAGTTCCCATGACCCGCCAGTCCTCCTTTTTTGACTCTGAAGTGTGAAGTTCTTGATTTTATTCCTGCCTCAGCACACGCATGTACAATGGCCCTCCTGTCTACCGTCTATAATTCCATTATCTAAAAAAACTAAACAAAAAAAAAACCTCAGCACATCTCACCATCCAGGCTCACACACCCCTCATAAGGGTTTATTACACCAAGACCATAACTAAAGCATATGGAACGTGAGATGCCTCTTGTGTAATGTACCTTATATCATTAAGCCCTTAGTGCTTACGGGAGTAGATCTCATTCTCCCACCTTTCTAAAATAATGCCCCTGGTTCTGCCGTGATTGGGTAGACGGGGATGTGTGTTGGCTTTGGCCGTGCTCGTGCGCTCTCAGGTGTCTGAACATTTCGAAAGGGAGTCGGCTGTTTTCATCCGCACTTCTACAACACCTGGCTGGGTCTGCACAGACAGAGAGGAAGAAAACAGACTGCCGTTGATGTCAGTCAGAGACTTTCTGACTGTGGCAGCAGGTTTCAGGTTTTTAACAGTGTTGTCATTTGAGTGAGGATGAGACGTCTGGTGTGTTTGACTTTCAGAGACGTTTGAAATGTTATTAGCAATTCGTAAGGTCCAACTCACATCAGACGAAGAGCAAAAGAGTTTGTACGACGGTAGACGGTTTTTAATTATATACAGTGCGTATACAAATATGCAAAGTGTTAAATATACTTTAAGGCTAAGTCTAAGTAGCTAGCTGGTTTTTGTTTTTGTTTTTCTTTTCGCTGAAAATTTTTAAAACGCATTTTTTTGAAGGACATTCTGACGTGAAGTCATGAGTTGCCTATTTAGAAAGCTCGCGCACGCAGCTGTTTTTGTCGTGGAGTTGACATTTGAAAGGAAGGCATCGATTTGACTTCGATACAACTCAGGCCTTTAGGATGTTCCACACAAAAACATACTTGTTGAAATGATGTGAGGTGATGACTACTTAGCATTTTTGAAAGGAGTCGTCAATGTCAGCACTTTGTAACACTCAGAGGTCAAGTTGTAACTTTAAGTACACACGTGGGCAAGTCTTCAGGATAGAGGACTTATAAAATTACAAAGTCTCGTGAACTTCAAGAGAAAGAAATCAAGTCAGTTGATGACATGGCATGATAGTGTACAAATATTTTCTAACTATCCAAGTAAGTCCATCCATCCATTATCCATACTGCTTATTCTACACAGGGTCATGGGGGAGCCTGGAGCCTATCCCAGGGAACTCAGCGCATGAGGCAGGGGACACCCTGTACAGGGGACCATCCCATAACAGGGCACAATCACACACGCATTCACGCACTACAGACAATTTGGAAATGTCAATCAGCCTAGAACGCATGTCTTTGGACTGGGGGAGGCGGGATTAGTATTAGCAGATTTATTTTTTATGTGAACACAATGGCAAAGATGTTCCCGTAACTTCTGACCTAATAATAATAATAATAATAATAATAAGTGTTATGTGATTGTGCCCTGTGATGGACTGGCACCCGATCCAGGGTGTACCCTGCGTTGTGCCCGATGCTCCCTGGGATAGGCTCCAGGTTCCCTGTGACCCTGAAAAGGATAAGTGGTAGAAGATGGATGGATGGATAATAATAATATGTACTTATTGAGGAAAATGTATATTTTGAGTTCATTTGCCCTTTGGTCAGGTCTGTTTGGAATCACAATCTTCCAGTGACTAGCACAGAATCCATTGCACACCAGAATGTTTGTCTGATGTCCCCAGATCACTTTGTCTGAATGAATGGCCTATATACAGTAACAGATGCAAAGTTTACAATGACAGGGTCAAGCAAGTGCAATTAAAGCTGCAATAAAAGAGTATCTATGGATCAACAGTCCACACCTTATCATTATTGATGTTTAATGAAGACTCCTGGCCGGATTGCTCCATCATTAATGGCTACTCTATTTCGCTTAGTCTTTATCTTTTTTTTTTCCAGCTCCAGCACAGAGTAACAGGCAGGAAGGGAACATGGCTGGCGTTTATTTATCCTGGAGCATCTTCCATCTGATGATGGGGTAACTTCTTGAACAGAGGGCCTCCTGGGATGGAGGTGGAGATGGAGGGGTTAGTAGTCTCAATGAGAGAGAGAGAGAGCGAGAGCGAGAGCGAGAGAGAGAGAGAGAGAGAGAGAGAGAGAGAGAGACGTATGAGCTTTTTAAAGAGGTTTTAAAGAAAATGTTGATCTTGAGACACTGCTTCATGCAATGTATAAAGGACATGTCTGTCATTTTGGTGAAGCGTCTCTCTTTTACTCTCTCTCTCTCTCTCTCTCACTCTCACTCTCTCACACACACTCTCTCGCTCATAGAGTGCATACTAAAAATTGGTGCCATTGTCGTGATACCCCACGTGTGTAAATGGGTGCTCTGGGTGCATGCTTGCATTACATATTATTATTTATAACGAGTGAAGGAAAGACCTCCATTGAATAATTCCCGCCGCCAATGCTTAGGCCCCTCCCACTCAGACAACTACCCAAAACCATGACCACTGGTCTGGTTGGGTCTTACTGCCTCACAGGGGATGGAATGTAGTATGTATTCAGAACACACACACGCCTCATCCACAGCAATTCCCCAGTCTACATTTTTCCTCAGCAGGATTCACTAAGCTAACTGTGTCTATTTGTAAAGCATAAATTACGTGTAAATATTCCTGGCGCAGATCCGCACAATTAATCTCCATCTAAAGGTTTAAGCAGAAGCTCAGATCGCTGTCCTAATTTGATTAAGAGTGCGATTTATTTGCGTTTCTGCAGCCGCAAAAAAAAATAATAAAATGGAAAGCTCTTCCTCTTCTGAGCCGGATGAGAGCACTAAAAACAAATCTCCAGCGTCATCACTTGCTACAGCTGTGTGTATATTGCTACAGTAAATATACCAGCACTCAAGAGAATGGACTGTTTGGGCCGTCTGAGAGTCATCTGGTCCTCTGCTGATAAAACTGCTACATTCAGGCTTGTTGTATTTACAAGGTACCTAAAAGCATAGTGAATTCTAGAGTTTAAAAAAAATGGTTGGATTATACAGAGCTATAATAAATTCCACTCACAGTCATTACTTTGACTTTTTATTTAGACTATGTACGGCAGATTATGTCCATAAGACCAACACTGCCCTTATTAGAAAGCAATCACGGACTTAAAAGGTTTAGGTTTACTGGGACTGGGACTTTGAAAGGCACAATCTGACTGATAAGACCTTGTGAAGGTATTTACGTCAAATTCTTGTGACTTTTGGGGAATTTTGATGGCATTACTGGGATATAGAAATCAAGAACTTTCTTAAATAGTCAGTGGAAGAACAACAACAAAAAAAAAATGAAGGAAAAGCCTTTAAGCAGTAACACATTACGTGCTAGCTTGGTTCATCCAGAAACTTTCAGCCATCTTCGCTAAACGCTTTATCGTGGTCAGGGTCATGGTGGATCCGGAGTGTGTCCCGGGAACACTGGGTATAAGACTGGAATATACCTCGGATTGGATACTAGACCATCACAGGTAACCATGCACACACACATTCACACACCTAGTAGTAATTTAGACGGTAACATACACTCAGTGAATGGTTTTAGGATGAAACATGAGCACGGGATCGACTCGGGACCCTGGATACCCACTCCTCCTCCATCACGCCCTCTCTAGATACAATGTTACTAAGAAACGTTAGTATAAAATTTTAAAGGTTTGATTGGTTTGTTCCACTAGGGCACATGTTCCCAGCCCTCATCCTGGACTAAGACATTTGAATGTTTTTCACATTCTGTGTCAAATTGTGTGTGTGTGTGTGTGTGTGTGTCCTAGAGCAGGAAAGCACTAAACCATGCAGGACGGAGGTTTGGGAAGCTGTGATCTAGGGATCCCTTAATAAACTCTACAACATAGGATTTAACTTGTAGAAGTAGAACCAAAGAACCCGTAAATGTAAAGACAGGCAACCAGATTCTACCCAACTGAGCTCACGTTAATGAAATGGTCTTTATTCTTTCTTCTCTTTCTTAACAACATATATCCACTTATACACCAGTGATCCAACACCACTGCCGTCCATGTATGCTAATTTAACATTTCCTATCGCTCTGCTTTCCTGAGCACTGACCGCAGCTCTGTTTTCCCGATGCCGAAACTCGGACTCGGTTGCCCCTAGGCTTCATTTCCTGTGCTGGGATTCAGTGCGTGTTCTGGCCCTGCGCAGTTTTGGCTGGCGCTGGCAGTAAAGATGTCTCCTCCGTGCTGAGATGTCCCTGAGCCACGCATAAACCTGTCCACAGACAACACACAGGGCCATAGCAACTACCCGAGCCGCTCTACGTTTACATCCCGACTGTTCCGTTTGTCCTTGAGGGAATATTTACGGACGGAAGGATTGTGATTCAGTCATCAAAAATGCAGACGAGCGTTGAGGAAAAATCGTCATTCTCTAGGGCGGTATAGGAATAATCTGATATATGGGGTTAAAAGAGAACGAAAATAAAGCCTTATATAGACGTCCAACCGAAAGGATTTGCTTCAATGGTAACCGTTGTTGAGTAACTTGTGTCATGAAATCAACATCGCGTTTTTGCTCCAAATTGAGTATGTAATTATCCGCCACTATTTACTTTCCAGTTTTCCACAAGAGTCCAAAATATGCACCCTGGCCAAAGTCTGCCATGCCAGAGTCACTGTAAATGGCATGCTCTCTTAAGCCCTTTTAAAACATGTTAAAACATTGTTTTAAATAATCTTTAACATTGAATTTATGAAAACAAAAATGTTAACAAGTAACAATTATGTTAAGACATCTCAGAGAACAATCTCTCTCTCTCTCTCTCTCTCTCTCTCTCTCTCTTATAACATGTATTTGCTTACGTTTGCATTTTGTGCTTGAGTAACAGAAATGACATTCTTTAGCGTAGAAGGTAGTTAACTAGCACTCATGCTAATGTCATGAAAATATTACCAACATAACATTCAAATATTTCCTTAAAGATTTGCTGCATCCAAATTCCCATACTTATACTATGCACTGTGTACACTTTTTGATAAAGAAAAAGTACATAGCCTACACTGTAAAACCGGATAAGTTCATTTAACTCACCAAAAATTTGATGAAACTAATTACCTCTAAAGCTTTTAAGTTGATGAATCAATTTCTTTAAGCCAAATACACTTAAACAAGTCCGAGTTGAATTTTTGTTATATGTAAGTGTGTTAGTTACGCACGCTGTCAACGTAAACAAACTCCTCGTCACGATTCAGCTTTTCTTCATTCATTCGTCCATCTATCCACCTTCTATACCGCTTAATCCTTTTCAGGGTCACGGGAAACCTGGAGTCTATCCCAGGGAGCATTGGGCACAAGGTGGGGTACACCCTGGACAATGTTCCAGTCCATCGCAGGGCACAATCACATACACACACACACACCCGTTCATTCACTACGGACACTTTAGACACGCCAATCAGCCTACCATGCATGTCTTTGGACTGGGGGAGGAAACCGGAGTACCCGGAGGAAACCCCCGCAGCACGGGGAGAACATGCAAACACACACATGGCCTCGGCGGGAATCGAACTCAGGACCCTGGAGGTGTGAGGCGAACGTGCTAACCACTATATATGTGCTAACCTATAACGGACCACTCGTGGAACGGGATGGTTCAAGCCTGAGCTGCTAAACCAATTCACACATGAAAGCAAAAATAATATTTCACTGTATGTCAAGGTAGTTATAGTGGACTGGAGCAGGTACAAATGCTGTAGTGCTGTAGATCTTATCGGTTTTCAAATGTGTTCATTTATTCATCTGAAACATGCGTATATATTGTTAAATGACTGTGTGAAAAGACTTGTACCTTTACGTTAAATGAATATTTATACATACATATATCACAAATGTGGAGCGCGAATGTCAGCACAGTCACAGAATCACCCTGCATTCCTCCATCACAAAGCCAACGATAACAATGTAAGATGGTTTGACCTCGGGGGACGGGCGTCCATGCCTCCATTTTCTTTCCACGATTTGTTAAACGTGAACCGGCCCCTGCTTTGTGTCGCAACACGGAGACATCTGGCATAAAGCGAGCCGTGATTGAGCTCTCCATTGCCATTCTGAAGCGGCGGGCCGTGCCGCATTGAAGCGGCGTGCCTTCTTTCTCATGCTAATGGCACAAACTACAGGAGCAGATGTGAAACATTTGGTTCCGTTCTTGTTCACTTGTAAAGAAGTAATGCGGCTCTGTTACTCTTATTTCGCTCTGCGCTGGTCCCTAGTTATTCTTTTTTTTAAAAAGGAAAAAAGTGAATCGAGTGTGATCGTCTTAGGTGGCCTCTGAATGATGAAGGGATCGAGGCACACGGAGGAACATCCGAGAGGTGAGATCGATGTTTCCAAGAGGTCTCAAAGTTGTCAGAATGATGGAATGATGAATTGGAGAAAGTGCTTACATGGGAAATAAAAAGTATAGGGAGTGTTGTAAGATCTACACGTGCACACTTATTTTCCCTTTCACACACACACACACACACACACACACGTATACAAGCACAGGATTGATGAAGACCGAGGAGATTATTATCATTATTATTCTCCTGCTGGATGCTGAGATGATTTTATCTTCCGTCATGCTGTAAAGCAGGTTGGTATTAATCTCATTAGACCCATATCTCACGCAGAAACTCCCAATCCGTGCATCTGAGCAACATCAATTTCATGCTCTTGTTTGGTATAAGATTAGCTATTTCAATGCA
The DNA here is from genome assembly GCA_012411365.1 of Ameiurus melas. Classification (NCBI taxonomy): domain Eukaryota; kingdom Metazoa; phylum Chordata; class Actinopteri; order Siluriformes; family Ictaluridae; genus Ameiurus; species Ameiurus melas. Next base: position 8,905,824 of record CM022760.1, on the reverse strand, counting down.
TCGTAATAAATAAATAAATAAATAAATAAATAAATAAATAAATAAATAAATAAATAAATAAATAAATGAATGATACACACGTGCTCTTGAAATAGTGTGCTGTGAGAGACAGGCAAACATGTGGATTCTGTGCATGAACACACACCACGTGAATCCGAATCGAACTTCTTTTTATTACGATCCAATACATTTTCATATTGTGATTAAATTTTTTTTTTTTTAAAACACGCATTTTATTTCAATTTGGCAACAAAAATAATAAAACCTATCGGATTTTGGGTCCTGTAACAATTGGTGAAGATGTGGAACTGCATTTGGAAAATAATTGTATTTTGGGAGCTGGGAACACTCACGTAAGATAAAGAGACCTTTGTCTTTGATGAGGATTGATTTGATTATATTTATACTTTATTTCCAATCTAAGTGATTTTTTTTATTGTAAATGAGTTTAATCGTTATTTTTTTTTTTAAAGTTAGCAGATACAATAGCAGATGGATTTGGTCTTTAAAAAAAAAATCTTTGATCTCAGTATCAGAAAAGGAAAAGTGATATCATGCCATCATGACTTTTATGATACGGAAGTGCTTTTGAATTCTCCATTCTGATTGGTCAGAAAGTGTTGATTTTTAATGGTCTGTAACAGACGGTAGTCTCAGCTGCAAATGAAACAACAAAAACAACAACAACAGGTTTTAATGTATTTCACGCATGTATGTATTAATCCACGCGTTCTAATTCATTATCGTTTCTATGGAAACAACTTAAATAGGGACTGGTATGGTGGACGCTCCTTAAAAAGAGAGACGTTTAAATGTGATCTATAAGTGTCGATATGGTCAACTGTCTATTTATTATAACTGTTTATTCAACAGTTTGGGAAGGAGTCTCCAGTGTCAGCACTTCGAAACAGTCAGAGGTAAAGCTGTAACTCTGAAGGTCTTCAGGACAGAGGCGTTAATGCTGTAACAGTTTCTCAATAACATGACAAACTGCTCTTTTTTTTTTTTTTTGTCTTAATAACTTTGAGAGGCTGGTGAGGACACAACCATTCATAGCAGCTATGATATTATAAATGTTAACAGGAACGAACTTGTTTGACAGCCTTCCGAAACATTAAAAGTAACCCTAAAAGGATAAAAACCTATGCCACTCTTTAAATAATGCGAAGTGGCATAGAAAACAATTCTCATGCAGAATGCTGGGATGTAAGAGAAATGAAACACTTCGGGACATGCAGTAGTTGACATGAACTCTGCTTTGAGACAGGCAGCATCACACCACCCTATCACCGATTATTCTCCTATAACGGTACATCGCCAAGAATTTTACTACTTACACATCAGTGCTTT
>CM022760.1:8856974-8899474 GCA_012411365.1 Ameiurus melas | reverse complement strand
CTGTGGATTATTTATATGATTTTGAGCGACTTTTCTTGTGCTTTTGGGTCAGTAGTGGTGTACGTCTTGGAGTTCTGGCATGGAAACCTTCTGCGTTTAGTACGCTGTTGTTACCACCAAGTCTTGCTGCAGGTCTTTTGCAGTCACTCGAGGGTTTTTCATAACCTGCCTTCTCAGAAATCTGCTTGCAGCCGTCGATAGCTTCCTTTTTCTGCCCCGTCCAAGTATCTCATACATTTTCTGCCCCTAGCCAGTTCAGGTACTTCACGTGTTCCAGCTCCTTGTGCAACTAATTAAGCCCTTGATTAACTGCATGAGGTGTGCCTGAGACAACACCTGTTTTGCGTACCTGGAATGAAATTTTACCTACCAATCTGCTCAGATAGATTTCACCTTTCTATCAAAGTAAAAACAAAACCCCCAAAACAAACAAAAACCCTTTCCTCTAAACACACTCCCTTCATGTCACGTTATCCCTAATCCATCCCTCCTCCTCCTCCGTCTGAGTGCTCACTCTTTCTTTTCACCATCACTCTCTCACCCTTCTGTTTACCTATTCATCCTTTGTGTATCCGCACAGAGAGTCCCATCAATCCTGAGTTGTTGCCAAGTTTCAGAGGAATGTGGCGCAGGCTTCTGAAGGCCGGTTAAACTTAATGGCTACCCCCCTACCATCTTAAGAGAAGAGAGGGACCCTTGATTTAAAAAAAAAAAAAAAAAAAAAACGACGACATGGGTGACATAAATAAGCACTCGACAGCATGTTTCTCTGTGTGCTGTTGTTAATAGCATTGTGAGGGTTTAAGTATTTAGATCATACAGCATAGGAGTGATTATTCTGACAGAGATCTCAGACTTCACTGATCACTCAGGGAGAGTGAGAGAGCGAGTGTGAGAGAGAGAGAGAGAGAGAGAGAGAGTTTCAGCTGTTCAAGAGACAGAACAAAAAAAAGGGTACTGCTAGCTCTTTATAAAAGTACAGCGTAGTAGATCCATGCCAGCCACGACCATTTGACGGATATGTGCAAATGGCTCTAAAATAAAGAAAACAAACTCAGAAATAGTTTTGCTCCATAAATTCTTTCCCCCACCTTTCAAACCCTCTTAAAATAATAGTCCTCCTCTTTCTCCCCAGAGCTAACATTATGAATGCAGCCTCTTTTTTTGTCTTTTTTTTTTTTTTCCATCCCTAATCGCTGTGTCCAATTTGCCGGAATTATGGGACTCTTTTCAGGCCGAGCTGTGAATGCTTGAGCACTGAGACACCCATCTGCATGGATGATGGCTCTTTGTCTGAAGGAATCACACACCAGACCACGTGTGTGTGTACTGTGTGGGAATCCAAAGACGTGGGGGTACACCACCGGCAGGACATTTTAGGACCGAGAAAGCGATCTGAATTCCAACAGATCGGATTGACGGCTTAAAAATCATAAAGAGGAAATGGGGTTGACGGATTAGACAGTAACGTAAACAATTTAGCAAATCCCAATCGTCTGGACGAGCGAAAAGCTTCATTAAATCTCACGATAAGCAACAATCGGTAGGGTCTGATGTAGTCCAAGTTACTGTTACCGTCCCCAGAGTGTTTTATTCCACGTCCCTGTGTGAATTGTTACTATAGAAACTTAACATTCTAGAACAAACGCATTAATATAAACGCTTACGGACAGCACTATTGTCAGGGCAGCTGGTACAGAATATGAATCAATACCTTCTGGCCAATCAGAGTTAAGAATTCAACAGCGCTGTGGTAGAAAGAGCTGTAACATATACAATACTTCAGCTGCAGTTCGTTGAAATAAAATGCCGTTAATCACATACACACACGCAAAAACAGGAAACTCTCTGAATTCCACTTTTAACGAAAGTCAGTCACAGATGCAGATATTAATTCACACATGCTGTATATTGTGTTGTTTTGTTTGTTTGTTTGTTTTTACATGTAAACATATTTATATATTTTATAACTTTGTAAATAATACTCATATTTTGCTAAGCAGTGAGACGAGTAAGGTTTTCTTGGATAATTTAATATCACAACCAGGCTGATTTCGATAAAACTAGCCATGAGTCATTTGGGAATCGCAAGACCTGGCTCATACTGAAGAGTCAAATGATCCGACTCACCGAAATGAGCCGAAATTCCCGTCTCTAAGGTTCAGCTATCAAGGAACGGTCCTTCATATTCCAGCACAGCGCATCAAAAATGAAGGAAGTCCTGGTTTTAGATGCCGATATGACGTTTATTGTAACGCGCAGTCAAACTGGGGGCTAGATTAGATATTAAAACTCCATCCATCCATCTTCTATACCGCTTACTCCTTTTCAGGGTCATGGGGAGCCTATCCCTGGAGTATCTCAAGGCGGGGTACACCCTGGACATGGTGCCAGTCCATCGCAGGGCACAATCACATACACACTCACACACCCATTCATACACTATGGACAATTTAGACACGCCAATCATTCTACCGTGCATGTCTTTGGACTGGGGGAGGAAACCGGAGTACCCGGAGGAAACCCCCGCAGCACGGGGAGAACATGCAAACTCCACACACACATGGCCACGGTGGGACTCGAACCCCCGACCCTGGAGGTGTGAGGCGAACATGATAACCACTAAGCATTTTTTCAAAAAGAGTTTATAGTGGATTTCGATATAGTGGATCGTGCAAAGCGTTCAAGCAAAACCTTGCATGTGTAGGATTTTAGTATTTAGTACTGGTATTTAGATGCAGTATGCCTGAATGCCGTCTGACCGGCATTTTTAAAAAGTTGGCAAATCCAGGACAATATAAAAGCATTCTCTGTTTCCCTTTTAGTACATGAAGCTATGTTTAATGAGAAATAAAGCCGGTAGGAGAAAATTACTGAACTTGCAATTTGACAAAACTAGAATTAATCTCTTGGTCGTGCCATGATCATGCCTGGTTTGTTATGTACATTTTTAATGTGACTCTGGCTTAGGTTCAGGTTGTGAGCATTTTATTTTATTTTATTTATTTTATAAAATTCCCGTTGTAAAAAAATGTCTAATTGACATTTTTTGCAAACTTGACTGTCTTCATCACTGTGTCTTAAAGTGGGGGGTGTAAACTTTTGAACGGGATGATCGGTGTAAATTGTTATTATTTTGTCTTCTGGGAAGCATGTAGATATCTTACCTAGCTTCTGTAGGGCAGTACGAAATGAAAACAATATCAATTTACACCCGATCATCCTGTTCAAAAGTTTAAGACCCCCTCTCCCCTGGCTCTTAATGTGCCGTGTTGCCTTCTTGAGCATCAGTGAATGTTTGCACCTTGTGTAATAGTCGTGTACGAGTCCCTCAGTCGTCCTCACTGTGAAAAGATGGATCTTGACATCATATAGACGCTGTTGGAAAAGGGGTCAAATACGCAGAAGATGCCGGAAAAATGGAGAATGTGCCGGACCTGGAGGATTTTTCTGAAGAACAGTGGGCAGTTTAAACGGTCAGGAAAAAAAAAGAGACTCATGAAGAACTCTCACAAAACATAAAAAATAAAGTCAATCGTCCAGGTAACGACGCCCAGTATTAATAATCAAGCGTGTGTAAACTTTTCTTTATTTATAGATTTTTTTCAATTATTAACAGTTTGCAGATTCTACAAGGTGTACGTCAACTGATGACCTCACTGAACTTGTAGCATTTACTGCACACATAATAATACAGTATACATTTACATAAATCTGTGAGAATTAGTATTACACCTCACCTTCATCACCGTTACAACAGGAACTGATACAGGGAACAAGTTGGGTGTCAGATCGCAGGGTTGTGACCTGGTCATTAAAACATACATGAACTACACGCACGGGGGTCGAGCCAGAGGTCATGACCTTCCCGTCGCTGTCTGTTATGCAATCACAGACACCGACATCAACACCTAGAGCTGCTGTCATTTCCTCATGTCCGATAATTTCAATTCGTCTTCATTTTGACGTCTTGTGACTCCTCCCAGCACTATTTCTCGTTAAAAAGACACGGCTGTAAAACGCCGCTTACTGTAAGAGGGAAGCAGTTAAAGAATGGTGGTTTATTGTGCTAAATCAGGGGTAACAGTGTTTGTAGAGGCAGCAGTGTGTCAGAGAGGAAATTCACTAATAGCACATCGAGTGGAGTTAATGACAAAGACAGGGGTTTTATAGAGCTCTAGAGAATGGGGTAAATCTCTGATTGAGGGAGAGAGAGAGAGTGTGTATGTGTGTGTTCCTCGTTTCCTCTCCCCTCAGCAGCTCTGCGGTTCTGCGGTAAAAACCTCTCTCGTGTGGATTTCAGGAACGTGTATAAAAAGCGCTCCATTTGTGCTCCATTAAGTCCTATTCCAAAAATCCAGCCCGGAAGTATTTTTGGAATAATGTTCTTTACCCATGCCTTAATCCAAATCCTGCTCTCTGGAATGGTTCTTTAGGTTGAGACTCTGGTGGAACCCTCGCAGGTTCTACAAGAGTGTAATAATAACAGTTTCATGGTTCTTAGCTTTCAAAAGCATTTCTCTACGTTGTCTCATGTTGGAACACTATGTTCTACCAGCTTGTGATATTACATGTATTATCGTATAAACAGATTTGCTGTGAGAATGACTAGACCAATCAATCCACTGACACATAGAAACCAGCGCTATATACAGTCGTGCTCATAAATTTACATACCCCTTGTAGAGTATACAAAATGTTAATAATTACCCCGAATAAGCTTTTTCAGATAACAGATGTTTACATATGCAGTAGTCCACTAGACACAATAATAACCAAATTTACACAAATGTAGTTTATATAAAAAAAGTTTATATACTCTTGATTATTAATCCTGACGACTGTTGTTATGTTTTGTGAGAGTTGTTCATGAGTCTCTTGTTTGTCCTGAGCAGTTAAACTGCCCACTGTTCTTCAGAAAAATCCTCCAGGTCCGGCACATTCTCCATTTTTCCGGCATCTTCTGCATATTTGACCCCTTTCCAACAGCGTCTATATGATGTCGAGATCCATATTTTCACACCGAGGACGACTGAGGGACTCGTACACGGCTATTACACAAGGTGCAAACATTCATTGATGCTCAAGAAGGCAACACGACACATTAAGAGCCAGGGGGGTGTAAACTTTTGAACAGGATCATCGGGTGTTGTTATTTGTTGTTCATTGTTGTTATTTTGTCTTCTAGGAAACATGTAAATATATTATGTAGCTTCTGAAGGACGAAAAAAGTGAAAAAAAAACAAAAAAACAATTTACACCGATTATCCTGTTCAAAAGTTTACACCCCCCTGGCTCTTAATGTATCGTGTTGCCTTCTTCAGCATCGGTGAATGTTTGCAACGTTTGTAATAGTTGCAGTAGTTGCAATAGTTGAGTATGAATCCCTCATTAGTCCTAATTGTGAAAAGATGAATCTCATCATAATATAGCACTATGGGGTCAAATATGCAGAAGATGCTGGAAAAGCAAAGAATGTGCAGCACCTGGAGGATTTTTCTGAAGAGCACTTTGACTGCTCAGGACAGGAGAGACAGGTCATTGTCGTGTTTATGGACTGACAGTTCACTCCACTGATTCACTTGTTAAATGTCAGACTTTACCCGCTGCGGGACGGCAAATTCCCTCTCATTATAGTCGCTCTGGAACTGGGCGTGGTGTTTAGGACCTGGTTCTCTCACACGTCTGCTGTTTCACACATGGAGGAACCGCAGCAACGGGCCTCCTGTGCCACCGCAACAGTCCTGCAGTTGAAATGAGGCAAACGAGAACAATATGGACATGGACTCTCTCAGGCACAGTCACGTACTTTGCATATAGTATCTCACTTTCTGCTCGACACACACCTGTGTATCTGCTGTGTGTTAGTGTGTGATTTCTCTCTACCTGTGCCAGGCTGCTGCAGATCGCTCTGTAATACCGTAATGGCAGGATGATACGAACCTGATGGGCTGTGAGATCACAACTCACAAAGAGAGCGCTGTTTCGGAGCTGTACGTATCTGTGTGTGTCTGCGTGTGTGTTTATTCAATTCTTTCATCTGGTTTGGATGCAGTACTTCTGGAACTTGTTCTCTTAATGGAAATGGAGGTAAAGTGCGAGAGGGTGAGTGCTCTCTGTTTATCTGGGTTAGGGAGTGTGTGTTTGTATGTGTATAGCAGTTAGGCCTCAGTATTACAAGGTTCTGTCTGGCATCAGACTTCATGTGGTGTTTATCATTTTTTTTCTTGGTAACGTTTTTTTTTTGGTATCTGCTAGCCAATCATCATGATCAAAGACGAATAAAAACATAGCTAGAGATGGCCAATCGATATCCACATTCCATTCACTGTGGACTAACTGAAGAAAGCCGACTCGACGCATCGGTATGGGGATACGGAGGAGAAAGAAACTTCTAGCTGTAAACGTTTGGTCCAACGTATGAGTTTGCTGTTCTTATGATTAGAGAATCAGATATCAGAATCAGACATCAGATAATATGAGCATTAAATATTACAGACATTATTTCACAGAAGGCTAGCACTCTCTATGTCGTTTTTATACAAGATGGGTGCAAAATCATAATCATAACTATATTGTTAAATGTTTTATGCAAGAAATAAAACTATAATTTTGTTAGAGGAAAATAATCAATGACAGGCTGGTTTGATGCAGCTCGATGCAAAGCAGAGTTAATTTTACCCTACAGTTGAATATTTGCTACACAGCAAAGTGCTTTTAAAGCAAATTGGCAATGGTTACATCCATCCATCCATCCATCCATCCATTTTCCACACCTGCTGATCCTATACAAGGTTGTAGGGGAGCCCGGAGCCTTTTCCAGGGAACTCTGGGCACATGGTGGGGGAAACCCTGAACGGGGTGCCAACCCAATTTGGAAATGCCAACCAGCCTTCAATGCATGTCGTTGGACTGCAGGAGGAAACCGGATTACCCAGAGGAAACCCCCAAGACACGGGGAGAATATGCACACAGGGTGAAGGAGGGAGTCGAGTCTCGTACCACGGGAGTGCAGAGCAAACATCCTAACCACTAAGCCACCGTGACACCCCCGTCAATGGTTAAATATTTTACAAATTTATTAAAGAACGATGTCATACTTTTTATCCATTTATTGCTACATTTGAATGAGGTGGAACATCTACGAAAACAAGTTCGTTTGGAATAGCAGGTGTTCCAGTGCGTTCTGTTTTTTCTCTCTTTTTAAGTTAATAAGACACTGCTGTCACAGCGAAACCAAAACAACAATCTATTAGCATGATCTTATTGTGTTTGTAATGACAGTAGTGGAAAATAAATAAATAAATAAATAAATAAATAAATAAATAAAAAAAATGTTGTAATGTAATTAAATTAATCTCAGATCAGAGCTGAACTTTTAAAAAGAGATGGAACGCTTTGAAAAATTGGACATTAATATGAATACTGTTAGTATATTATATCAGATCTGCACGTGTAATCGCATCAGGTGCGTGTTTGTGTGTGCGGCGCGTGAGCGGCTCTGGCTCGGTGTAAAGTCCTGACCTCTTTGTAGATCGTGTTTTGGGGTGAAGGAGGTCAGTAACTGGATCTCAGGAGACACACCATGGCAATAGACACGAACTGTGAAAATTCCTGTCCAGGGGATTAACGTGAAGTGAGACACGAGAGGTCTGTCACCTTTTGATGAAGGAATGTATGGACACATGAACACACACACACACACACACACACTCAACACAGCTGATCCCTGAGGCCTCTTTTCATCATTCAGAGGTCCAAGGACATGTCAACAGCTGCCCAGAAGGCATTCTGGGAATCTCGGTTTGAGGACAGAAAGCAGGTGGAGGCAGCTCCCAAGACACCTTAACACACACACACACACACACACACACACACCTGATTTGTTCAACTGCTGTGGTGCTGTGTCACTGAGGGCAACCCAGCAGGAACCTAATAGATAACTTTCAACCAAATGGCGCAGATCTGAGCACACACGAGGAGATGGGATGGAGTGAAAGGGTAAATGATGAGCGCCTGGTTGCTGGGAACAGCCATACGGCAGTGGAGTGTGTGTGTGTGTGTGTGTGTGTGTGTGTGTGTGTGTGTAAGTGTGTTTGTGAGAGAGAGTGTGCACTAATCCCTCAGATACACTCAGCTCAGGTTACACTGTTTGTTGACTCAAGTTCACGTCTTATTTACTCCAGAGAAAGAGAAAGCTAACAAGTCTGCTCTTCATTTACAAGATCAAACAGGATTATCGACAAACTACACGAGGAAACGTTTTATTTTTTCATCATATAGTGATTGCCAAAATGTAATATAATGTCAATTATACAGATTAAAACCAAAGTGGATTTCGGGATTAGCTTCGAAAGTGATATGCTGAAGACATAAATGAGAGCATGGGCGATTTCTCAGTTAATTGATGAGAGAGACTCATTCGCAGCTTTTATGGGTGGTTTTACAACATTTTTACTACTTCGCTTTTTAGAGGCTCGCAGCAGAGTTTTACTGGCAGTAACTGATGATATCATTTGAGAACATCAAATAAAGCTATATATAAAGCTGTATAGCTTTACCACTCACAAACATTGCTGAAAAAGTATTCCCTGCAGTTGGATTGGCTCTAAATTGTAAACGCGTGATCCCTCGTGATGAATTAGAGTCCCGTCCAGTGTACCGGTGCCTTGCATAGTGTTTGCAGAACAGACTCCAAATCCACCACAACCCTAAATCAGAGAAGTGGTGAAGTAGTAGAGTTGAAAACAATGCAATACCAACAGCCCTGAGTTGTCAAATGTTGAGCATCAACTCGCAACAACCACTTAAATGAATCTGTGGAATCATATTTCTCAAACGTGTTACCATCATTCTTTGCTTTGTAAGAACAGAGCTCCGATCCAGAGGCTTGTAGAATAGATGACAGTGCATTGATCATGTTCTGGCGGCTTGTGATGCCCCAAAAATATATATATATAAGAATGGATGGATGGATGGATAGATAGATAGATACTTACTTTCTGTAGGTAAGATAGATAGATAGATAGATAGATAGATAGATAGATAGATAGATAGATAGATAGATAGATAGATAGATAGATAGATAGATAGATAGATAGATAGATAGATAGATAGATAGATAGATAGATAGATAGATAGATAGATAGATAGATAATAATACTGTATGTAAGTAGGGGATCCACCACTTTACTATGAAGATAGATAGATAGATAGATAGATAGATAGATAGATAGATAGATAGATAGATAGATAGATAGATAGATAGATAGATAGATAGATAGATAGATAGATAGATAGATAGATAGATAGATAGATAGATAGATAGATACTTGTAAGTAGGGGATCCACCAATTTTACTATGAAGATAGATAGATAGATAGATAGATAGATAGATAGATAGATAGATAGATAGATAGATAGATAGATAGATAGATAGATAGATAGATAGATAGATAGATAGATAGATAGATAGATAGATAGATAGATAGATAGATAGATAGATAGATAGATAGATAGATAGATAGATAGATAGATAGATAGATAGATAGATAGATAGATAGATAGATAGATAGATACTGTATGTAAGTAGGGGATCCACCACTTTACTATGAAGATAGATAGATAGATAGATAGATAGATAGATAGATAGATAGATAGATAGATAGATAGATAGATAGATAGATAGATAGATAGATAGATAGATAGATAGATAGATAGATAGATAGATAGATAGATAGATAGATACTGTAAGAAGGAACAAAAACAGGTATGAAGGAAGGTAGGAATGAATGTAGGTAGGTACTGTATGTACGTCGGTTGTAATCCTACAGCATACAAAAACATTCTATACAATTGTCTGCTTCCAACTTTGGCAACAATTTGGGGAAGAACCTCATATGGGTGTGATGATCTGGTGACCTCAAACATGTGGTCTTACTGTATAGTGTAGTCTGATTATATCTGTTTTTAAACTGAAGTATTTCACTTGGATACATGGATGTTTTTAATCAGACTACGTTATCTGTTTGGTGACAAATTATTTGGCTTCATGCAAATATAAATGTGGCATCCTTTGTATCAGAAAGGCATCAACTATATGTAGTGTTATAATTCGGCTTCTGAAGTATACTTTTGTGTCTGAAGAAATGTAACGGAAAGAAATAGAAAGACAAAATAAATTGAGAGCGCGTGAAGTAGCTGCTGTCATTTCCAAACCAGAAGCCAAACCATCAACCAACCCAGTGAAACGATTCGCCCAACATCAACAACAAAACCCAGAGTCCCGACAACTTTTGTCGATCGCAACATTGTCTTCAACACTGCCGCTTCACCGAGCCAAACCAAGCGGGCAGTGCTGTCCCAGCCAGGGAGCAGGGGATTGTGGGTAAATGAGGCATGGCTAGAGCACATGCACGTTATTATGGCCCTCGGTGGTCGAGCGGCGGTATGAAGGTTCTCCAAAAGTTTGATGAATTTCACTTTCCCACAGCACAGGCGACAGCTTTATCGCAGGAGAGGGATAGCGATTCTCAGTGTTCTCCACCCAAAACCAAACGAGGGAAGAGAGACAAAACACAGGACGCTGTAAAAACGAAGACCTCCTGAGTGCTCGCTCTTTTCCATCCTCTTATTAACGAGGTGGCGTCGAAGCAGCGCTTTAGTACCGTTTGGCTGGAGATGGAGTCAACACCAGTTACGTCCAGGTTGATTATAGGTAATAAATTATATCGTGAGTGCAGTATGGTGGGATTTAACTTCATGCGTTTAGACGTGAGGATACGGACCGTCTTTTGAGTGCAGTTACGTTTTCTTCATTGCTTTTCATTCCTGTAAGAGGACTAGATCGGTAGACAGAAATGTACTTCTTTTTCCAGTTCAAGCCAAGGCGCAGACACAGTGTGTGTGGTCAGGCTGTAATTAATGCCAACCAACCATGACATGTAACGTCCTCACTGCGAGCTGGAGCGGAGACAAAATTACATTTCCTCGTTCAGATTCTCAAAGCATTTCCCGATAGACATAAATATATTTTACTACAACATGTTTATATACTTTTTCATCTTGCCTTGGCGTCTGTCTGCAAAGGTCTTTTGGGTAAGAAGGTGTTAAAACAATCAGTCTGCATAAAGATGTCTAAAACCTTGCTAGCTAAGCGTGATTTTCTCACGCAGTGAGTGTCATGCTTTAATCAAGTTGTTGGATAGCCACATATCATAAGAAAATAAATATAAACCCCATCAGTTCGGTTTTTTTTTATGTAGGAATGTTGTTGGAATGAAATCCACCCATCCATTTTCCATCCTGATTTTACGACACAGGGTCATGGGGGAGCCTGGAGCCTATCCCAGGGAACTCGGGGCATAAGGTGGGGGACACCTTGTGGTGCAAGTCCATCGTAAGGCACAATCGTACACACATTCAGACACTATAGACAATTTGGAAATGCCAGTCAGCCTACAGCACATGACTTTGGAGTACCCAGAGGCAACCCCCAAAGGCACAGGGAGAACATGCAAGCTCCGTGCGCACAGGGTGGAGGCGGGATTCGAAGCCCCGACCCTAGAGGTGCAAGCTTTATTTCTGATTGAGGTTCCTGCAAAAGAGAAATATTTCAGTTCAAGAAAGCCTGTAGCTTTCATACCTATATGAGTGAAATGTTAACCATGTAAAGGCTTTTCTCAGGGACATACCTGCCATCAAGAAGACCCCCTGGTATGAGAGAGTATTATTTTACATAAATATTGAAGGAATGGAAAGGAACATTAGATATATTGGGTATTTTAAAATGACAAAATCAAAGCAGTGAAAATATTTATGTAATGAAATTCTGGAATGATGGAATGAAGTTCTCGAATACTGTTGTTTAGTGTGTGCTGTATATGCTAATGTGATACTCGTATTATTTCACTCACAAAAAATACTCGGGCCATTTTTCTCAACCACAACATCAACGTCAGCACATTATCCATCTTTTCAATTCCCCATGAGGAGAGACAGTCATACAGCCGTGACCTCACGTAGCTTAAGCTAGCCTGAAACAGATCCATCACCAGCAATGAGTTAGCCACTGGTTTTATGGGTGGTTGGAGTGCAGTAGCACAGTTTAGAATAGGACAGAGGATCCAGAACACACAACGGCGCCGGTGTGTGCACGTGATTAATACAGCAGGAGCCGAGTAGGAGGAGGGGCATGGCCTGTAACTCGATTAATCCCAACCTGAATGTTTATAATTGCTAATGTAGCCGGTCGTGACTCCTCATTAGGCATGGAGTCGGGTCTGCATAGGACAAACACATCCAAGTGATAGAGGAGAGGAGCGTCTCCGAGCTGCATGCAGATGGAAAATTTCCATTTTGCTATTTATTTATTTATTTATTTATTTATTTATTTTTTAACTAAATCTCTGTTCTGGAATTAGCATTATCTGTTATCCATGGGGATTTTTTAAGAAGAGATGCCCTGCTGGTATGCAGTATATATAATAAGCCGAGTTATGTTACTTCATAGTTTTCATAGAACATTGCTTTGAGAATCTGGTACATGTTGAATTTGTGATTGTGTCACATTTGATCATCACATGATTTGTAAACTGCACGTTCATGCTGTAAATCCCCCCCCCCCTTTTTTTTTTACCACATCCCAAATATGCTCTTTTTATTTCAGATCTGAAAGTCTAGGGAGGCTATTGACATCACTGAATTCGCTGTCATATTCATGGAACCAGTTTGAGACACCTCGTTCTTTGTAATATGATGCATTATTATGCTGGAGGTAGCCTTAATAAGATGGTCATAAAGTGATGCACATGGTCAGCAACCAGCCTGTGGCATTCAAACAATGCTCGATCAGTGTTAAGTGGCCCAATGAAAATATTCTCTACACCATTATATCACCCCCACCAACCTGAATTGTTGATACAAGGCAGGTTGCATCCATAGATGTAAGTTGTTGAAACCAAATTCTGACCCTACCATCAGCCTGTTGCAGCGGAAATTGAGATTTATCAGACAAGGTAATGTTATTCCAGTCCTCAAGGTAATATTATTCCAGTCTTATTCCAGTTTTGGAGAGTCTGTGTCAGCTGTAACCTTGGCTGACAGAAGTGAAACAAACCCATGTGCTGCTGTAGGCCACCTGCCTCAAGTTTCATCATGTCGTGCATTCTTATTTGCTTTTCTTCTCACCACGTTTGTAAAGAGTGGTTATTTGAGTTACTGTAGCCTTTTCTGTCAGCTCAAACCTCAAATAAACTAGTGGCAAATGTTTGATTGGTCCACACTAGACTACAAGGTAGGTGTGAAAGAGTGGTTGTTGTTAGTGAAGTGCTTATGACATAAGTTCTTCACAATCTCATCACTTTGCAAAGGTCTAATGGATGCCTGGGACATCATATAGTGTGTTGTAGCAGCTCTGGGATATTGATCCACTTGGTTTAAATGTGTGTGAGTGGTTTCAGAGAGTCAAGAAGAAGATGTCCTTCATGAGATCTTTCCGTGTTCTGGACAAGTAGAATATGTGGGAAAGTGAACATCTCTTTCGATCGTTTTTCTGGGATATATACCCAGTAGTCTGAATTCCTGGGCTGGAATGATGACTATGTATGCATTATTGAATTAGTTTCTTTGGAAAAAAAACCCCAGACAAAGTAGCGTGTGAAGATTTGCATGGTTGAAGATTCATTTCTTGTTTGTGGATGGAGAAATGAAGTGTCCAGCTTCCATAACTCTTGATATCCCTTCACAACCTTCAAGAAGCACCTGTAGGTTCAAGTCTTCCAAGAATATCTGAACATGGATGCAGAAACAGAGTTGCCACTTTATTGTGTAAACCTTTCACATGCTGGTACAGATGGGTAACGAATTAAAAAAAACAACAGTTACAATGTATATTAGTAAGGTGTTGAGCCACCATGAGTTACAAGAACAGCTTCACTGCACCTTGGCATAGATTCTACAAGTCTCTGGAACTCTGGTGGAACAATGAACACCATTCTTCCAAATGAAAAGTCTAACCCGTTGCTCCAAAATCTCCCATACTGTTCAATGGGGTTGAGATCTGGTGACTGTAGAGGCCATAGCATATGTTTCACATCATTTTCATCCTCATCAAACATTCAGTGTGGCTGGGGGTAGTGTTACGCTGGAAAGAGACCACCAGGATATAAATGTTTCATCATAGAATTAAGTTGATCGGGGCAAAAATTTACAATGAGGCTGTGCTCTAAGGAGTACCAGCGGAGATTATCCATGCCAGAAAGATAAATATATGCCCCCTACAGCAAAACAGAGCCACTGGTTTTTCCTTTAATTTGTCAATCACTGTATCTGTAGGTCACTGATATTTACTCAGGATACCCATATGTATGTTTCTCTGTGTAATGACTAAGCCCCCGTTAACCAGTCCTCCATCAATGGAAAGGGCCACCACTTAGCAGATATCTGGGTGGTGGGCCATTCTCAGCTCAGCACTGATAATGACTTGTTAGTGTATCTGATGCTGGAACATTCTTTAAAAAAAACCCCCAAAAAAACATTAATTGGATTGTTTCTGGGGTACTACTTGTCCGAAAGGGAAATCCCAAATGGTGTAGGGTTGAATAGAACCTTTTTGAGTTTCACCTAATTGGCTGAGACATCTACCCCCCATTTTTCTCATCAATATGTAATTTTTCCAATTAACCCCACCGCATCACTCACCAGTTCCATGAACAGTTCCATTTAGAAATCACTTGTGCCTCATTTTCATTCTTTCTTTTCATGTGACATACAGTACATCATGCAGTGCATAAGCAAGAGGGCTGTCAAGTCCTATCAAGCTTTAAATAATGACTTGCGGGAGGATCTTTATTCTATCGTGCACCTACAGTGCTGTGGTAAAGTATTTGCCCCATGCGGATTTCTTCTGTTTTTGTGTGTCTCATACTATATAGTTTCAGAAATTAAAACAAAATCTAAGATAAAACAAAGGCAACCTGAGTAAACACAACATACTATTTTTAAATAATAATTTTATTTATTGAAGAAAAAAGTTATCCAATACCAACTGGGCCTGTGTGAAAATGTATTTGCCTCCATAGTTACTAATTCCAGAAAATCTATGAAACTGCATTAATATGGGGTTCAGCTGGACTAGACACAACCAGGCCTGATTACTTCAAACCCTGTTCAATCAAATCAACCCTTAAATAGAACCCAGTAACACACTATACCAAACTTTGAAATAAATGTCATAGATGTTGAGTAAGAAGGTGATTGAAATACAGCAGTCTGGGAAAAGTTACAAAGCTATTTCTAAGGCTCTAGGACTATAAAGAACAACAGTGAGAGCCATTATCTCCAAATGGAAAAACTCAGCATAGTAGTGAACCTTCCCAGAAGTGGCCTAAATTCCAAAATTCCTCCAAGAGCACAGCGATGACTCATCCAGGAAGTCATAAAAGAGGGAAGGACACAATCAAAGGACCTACAGGCCTCTCTTACATCAATAAAGGTCAGTGTTCATGACTCCACTATCAGAAAGACACAGTGCTAAAGTGGCATACATGGGAGAGTGGCGAGGTGAAAACCACTGCTAACCCAGAAGAACACTAAGGCTCGTCTGAATTTGGCCAAAACACACCTTGATGATCCTCAAACCTTTTGGGAGGATGTTCTGTGGACTGATGAGTCGAATGTGGAACTGTTTGGAAGACAGTGGTCCCGTTACATCTGGCTTAAACCAAAGACAGAATTCCACAAAAATGTTCATACCTACTGTCAAGCATGGTGGAGGAAGTGTGATGGTGTGGGGATGCTTTGCTGCTTCAGGGCCTGGGCAACTTGCAATAGTTGACGGAAACATGAATTCTGCTCTCTGTCAGAAAATCCTAAAGAAGAATGTCCGGTCTTCAGTCCTTAAGTTGAAACTCAAGGGCAACTGGATTATGCACCAACTGGAGACTGATCTCCAGTTATTGGAAGCATGTGGTTACAATTATTGCTGCTAAAGGTGGCACAAGCAGATGTTAAGTTTAAGGGGTGTAATTAATTTTTCAAACTGGTGATAAGTGTTTGATAACTTTTTTGCTTCATCAAAAAATAAATAAAGATGGTGGCTTAGTGCTTAGCATGTTCACCTCACACCTCCAGGGTCCGGGGTTTGATTCCCGCCGGGGCCATTTGTGTGCAGAGTTTACATATTCTCCCGTGCTGCGGGGGTTTCCTCCGGCTACTCCGGTTTCCTCCCCCAGTCCAAAGACATGCATGGTAGGTTGGTAAATTGTCCATAGTATGTGATTGTGCCCTGTGATGGACTGGCACCCTGTCCAGGGTGTACCCCGCCTTGTGCCCGATGCTTCCTGGTATAGGCTCCAAGTTCCCTGCCACCCTGAAGAAGGAATAAGCGGTTGAAGATGGATGGATGGATGGATACTGTATTGTTTGTTTACTCAGGTCACCTTTGTTTTATGTTGTATTTCATTTGAAGATATAAACTATTTAATATGAGAGATACAAAAGAAATCAGGATAGGGCAAATTCACAACATGTATGTAACACATGACTCCTTTTCACGAGGTTCCTTCTCCCAAACTGTCCAACAAGAGTTCAGTAATATCTCATGTTCTTCTGCAGTTATATTTAACCCTCATGAACTGTGATACCATCTGTTGCTGCTCCCAATTTCAACTCTAGGAAGGAAGTCTCTAATCCTCCCTTTGTTCTTAGAGATAGTCCTTTAGGAGAATACTGTAGAATGTCACAGTGGTTTATGCTCCTCTTTAAAATCTCTCATTCCGATCACTTCCTGTTTATTCCTGCTGTTTACTGGATGCCTGGGCAGGCAGGAGGGCAAGCGGGTGGGCTGAATTGATGGCGATTTATCTTCATTTGCTTATCGGTTTAATTGACATCGGCCATGGCCCCTGGGACAACCGTAATGTCATTGCACAAACAATTTAAAGTTTTATTAGCACAAATGGGAGTTCACATCCATGTCGCTGTTCCCACGCTGACAGAAATCGCCCGTTACACGTGTCCCTCCTGTGTGGTCCAGCCTACACGTCATTAATAACAAACACTATCAGATGGACAGATGGAAGGGAGGAGAAAAATCTAATTAATCCCCTCTTCATTCATTTGGTCTTGTATTTATTTAACTTCTTCGAAAAATGTCTTCCATGAGAGCAGGAAGTAAGGAGAGGAAGTAGTAGGTGTGGTCTCTGTGCTATCTGTCATAGTGAAGGACGCACGGTTTACTACAACCCAGAGCTAATGTTGCTGGAAATATTGTAAATTTGATGTGAGTGCACTTGAGCACCAACACAACGTTGTAATTACGACTCAGGAACTTGTATTTTTCTACACGCCCTGACTATCTGACCTCAACTTTCCTTACCAATTATTATTCTTGCAGAAGTGTCATTACTCAGTACTATTAGCACTTCTATTTTGAAATCACTTTTGCCTCATCTTCTGTCTTTTATTTTCAATTCTAAAGCAACAAGTCTGTCAAGTTCTATCAGGCTTTAAATAAATCATACCGCTTTAATATATCTCCTTCAAACATCTAGATGGGTATCATATCATCTCAAATAGAAAAACACACAACCCTACTTGGGAAGCACCGTGCACTTTTACGAAACCTCCCAATGCAATATTTACTTTAGCAGAACAACATCTGAAACACCCAAATGATGTCATTAATATTGCGCTTTCATTACAGAAATAAATGAAAACCATGTCGGTAAAGGTCAACGCTATTTCTCCAAAGCTGATATGAAACATTTGTCTTCAGGAGGGGAGAAATTGAGATTGAATTATTTTGCAATTATGTTTTGGAATTTTTAAAATCTAATTTTTGTTAATAAGATTTTGATTGCACAGTTCTCCAGTGGAGGAAACGGCATTACCAACAGGGAGTACAGAATGGCATGTTTAGCTTAGCAGTGTGATTATTGGATACAGAAAAGTTTTTTCAAGTCTTGCTCAACCCGAGGATGATCGTTAGGACAGGTCTGAAAACTTGTCTATAAAACAATCAGAGAAAGTTGCTTATTTTCTGCAGCTTGGGAGGATATCATGTGCAAAAGGCAGATTTAGAAGTCGATGGGACTTCTAAGCATGTTGCTGGCTCATCTCTTATCTGTATTTTTTAGACTAAGGGTGCTTCTTAGCTTATTTATATATATATATATATATATATATAATATCTCCAGCATCACTTCCACTTCCTGTCTACACAAAGAGCTATTTCAGATACATTGCACAGGCTAGAAACATACAGCATGTATATACTGTGCAATATAGTGGGCAGTAGGACATGCACTATAGACACTGCTTCCAATTTTCTTCGCTCATGATACTCAGGTTTTAACGCATGTGTAAATCAGGCTATGAATATATTAACACTTAAATCGCCACAAATATGGATGGATCTAATATGCACTTTATTCATTTTGTTTCTGCATATGTAGTTATGCTGCCTGCATTACATTCTTTACACTCTATTTATTTGTCTAATCACACTTCTTTATGCCTCCATATTTATTCCCCGAGTCTGTTTGGTATGTACAGGGTATTCATCATGCGAGGGTTGTGAACTTGCTCCCTCCCTCCCTCCCTCCCTCGCTTTCTCTCGACATATTCCCTCATTATCGTTCCTCAGCGTTAATGCGTTCTTCGGAGCGATTATATCACAATGAAGAATTAAATACAGACTCGCTGATTGATTATGTGACTCATCAGCAGATAGCGGTCTCGGCCCACCCGGACCGCCACACACAGACTCGCTCACTCACACTCGCACCACTGAACATTTTTTATTACAATGCATCGCCACATGAGACAGCCAGTCACTGGCGTTGCCCACAGCATTAGTTATTTCACAGATGCCATCCATGACCATACAAGACATGACATATACACACTGTCATTGAACCTTGATAGCACCATGCATAAATATACACACTAACACAGAGCTCATAATGGAGGCACAGCACCCTCCTTCATATTGATATTCACTGCAACATGAACAGCGTTTCAGTCTGAAGGCGCTACGTAGGTCTGGATGGCTACAGACATATTTTGGGAATTTTGGACAAATTCGAGGCAGTTTTATTGAATGTCCACAAACAACACAGACCAATTGGTCACGCCAACCAAAGAGTTGTTTAGAAACGTAAATGAATTGCTAATCGTGTGAGAAGCTTGTCTTGTTTTGTACTGGCCCATAAGATTGATGTTTGTGAATTCAAATGTCAAAGATATATCAAGTCGGCATGATGAGAAAGGTAGAACTACCAGACACAAACGCGCATCTTTCTCGTGCCTTGTCCTTTCCCCTTCGGTGAATTTCAGTTGAATTTTATTTGCAGGGCTTCAACTGAGGTGCATCACAGCTCCAGGGTCCCTGGTCTGATCCTGAGTTTGGGTTTCTCTCTGTGTAGAGTTTCACGTTTTCCCCAATGTCTGTTTGGTTTTTCTTCCAGGTTCTCAGGTTTCGTCCCTGATATGTAGATTGGCTTCAGTAAACTGCCACGAGGTGTGAATGAGTGTGTGCATGGTCCCTGTGATGTACTAGTATCCCACTCAGGGTGTGTTCCCAACCTTGTGCACAACCTGAGTTTCCCAGGATAGACTCTGAATTCCCTGCACCCCTTACCAAGATAAAGTGCTTACTGAAGCTTGAAGAGCAATATCTGCACACTTCTTTGCTGTGCTAATAGCGCATGTAAAAAAATTGATCGTACAAGCTTTTTATGCCATTTACACAGTTTGTGTGTTAAAGCTTTAAGGAATCTGCCTTCAGAAAGGACCAGAGGTCTAGATTTTTAAGATAATCGTACAAGCTTCTCTGTTCAAGCTCTGCTTAACCCTTCTGCCACCACTGCAGATGGATCAAGGCTTTTCATTCCTCAACTGAAAACACCTTTTGGCACGTTTTGAAAAGTTTTAACCTCTCTAAAAATGTAAAATATATCTGATCTCTCGCTCTGGTCTCTATTCTTTGTTCAGAAACAAAACCCAAGTCCTCAAAAGACCCTTTGTTGGAGCATCGCAGTGATATCCTCCACCTCGTCTGTCTCCTTTCTTCTATTTAAATACCAGAATGCCAGCATTTCATCCTTCCCTGCACTGCTAGGTCTCAGACCATATCGGCTGGAGCTCAGTTGTGTGCATCTGCTCTCTGGAGGAGGTGTTTCTGCTCTTTTGAACTCTCCACGGGCAGATTTGTCTTCCTCCGCAGTCCTCCTCTCGGTTCTGTTGAGTCTGGGCTCAAGCCCAGTTGACTGCTGCCATTTGTATCAGACAACAGTAACAAACCGCACAGGCTTTCTTCAACACCTCGTCCATCTCTCCTATCATCGAGCCTTCACCTTCACCTCCCCATCCACCTCTCTGTTTCTCTTTCTTTCTCATATTCATACTGTTTTACTCCTTCCCTCTGCCTATCAATCTCTCCCAACATAGTCAGGTCCAGAAATCTGAGTGCACCACCATGAACTGTTTTTATATCTTCAGTTATTAAAGAATAACAACAGTTTCTCAAATAATATATCTTAAAAAGCAAAACGTAATAGCATTTAGAAACAAAATAATGCAGTGATAGTGTATAACACGTAGTGGACCAGAGTAATTGAGCATGCATCAAGTACACTATTAAACAGTTCCTCGAGGAACTATGGATTACATTATGACTATAAATACTGGAACGGTTTAGTATTTCATTTTACAAATGCTTATAATATTGTACATTGCAAAGCTGTTAGGGGTTCTTTGACTTGTCCCTGAAGGGATCTATGTAGTAGAACCGTACAAGAAGCAAAGAAGAAGACACAACTACCCAAAGAACCAACAGTATGCATGCATGCATGTTGTATAAAACAGACAATAGAGGGTAAAAAATTGCCACTTTTTAAAAAAAGAAAAGACTTGGAGCTAATGTGATCGCTTTATCATTACATGTCCTGTTAGAAATTCCTGCTGTAGCAGGTAGCATTTCCACGTAACCGCTCCAAGGTCCCTGGATCAATCCTGAGCTCAGGTTGCCATCTTAGTGTTTTTTCTTGTTCTCCCGAAGTCCTGATGGGTTTCCTCCAGGGTCTCGGTTTTCCTCTCAACTCCCAAAAACATACCAGTAGGTGGATTGACTATTTTTAATTGAATTTTAAATGTGATTGAATGTGCACGGTGGCATGTTATGCCCTGCATGTTATCCAGTTTGTATTCCCTGATTTTACACCCGATATTCCAGGGACAGGCTCCAGATGCACCACACCTTTTTTTTTTCAGGATAAAGCGTTTACTGAAGATGAATTTGTATTGACCCAGGGTAATATGACTTGACTTTTAAGCCATCCAAGATCTATGTTAAAGTGCGGCATCATCAACTCTACTGTTCTTCATGCAGGAACTATTTTTATTTAATTTTTTTAAATCATTCTTCCTGTTCACTATATATGCTCGGTCCGTATGTGATTTAATGGTGTTTTAAAACATATGTCGTGCACTATATGCACTGCAGGAGGCAATTTGAGAATCAGCCAGAAAAAATAAAGTGGCTGTTAATAATTGAGTGCTTACATGTGGCTTGCATTAAAATTAGAAAATTGACACATAGAAATATAGTATGCCAGAAATTTATTTCAAAAATTTAATCACACCCTTTTCAGAGTCATTTGCTTAAAGATTTTTTAACTTTGACTTAAAAAAAACCCCAACATATTTAAATATTTTATTTATTAATTTTTTTTAATTATGAACAATTTGAATAGTATTCAAACAGTGAAATTAGTTTGAAAAGCTCTAATGTGTTATATGCTACCACATGAATGAAATATATTGTGTCCCACAACAACAGGCAGTATTCCACAAATACGTATATTGCAGTACTTATTATTATTATTATTTTTTATTATTATTGATTCAACTTTATTGATGTAGCTCAGGTTTATGCAGCAGAACGATAGTGCCATATTTCAGGTTTTACACAGAATCAGGCCATTTTTATTCCATCCTTACTAATAGAAAGCACTTCACAAGGATTACGAGTGGGAAAATACAGCAGAATTGGTACGAGAATCTTTTTTTTAACAGCCAGTTAGTGTGGTACTGCGAGGACGAATAGAAATGCTCAGTGCTGGATATGAGAGACGTTTATCATATCGTATTACTGCATTCCAGCGTCGGAGTTATTTCGAAAAGAAGGAGGAAATGGTTCTTGAAAAGGACATTCCGATTCATATCAGGACATCTCAACAAGATTAAATAAAAAAAATAAAAAATAAAAAAAAACTCTTTTTATATAATGTAATCTTAAATAAGAAATATGAACGGAATGTCATTTGAGATTAGTTTTTGATAAATGATGACTCCAAAGCCGTTCTCAGTAGTGGACTCTGACTTCTGGACCTGACTGCAGTTGTAACCGCAGTCTCGCTCTTCAGCCTGACCATGGTGGTGTTGTGTGACAGGGAGAGGTGTTGTTCCATTCCTCTCTTGGGCTATTTACTTAATGGCTAATGCAAAACAGGCCTTGGAATGGAAACGGCGCCTTCAACCGTATCATTAAGCCTCTCCCCATGTCCAGTGCTCCAGCCTGCCTCTCGCTCCACCTGGATAAATCACTTCGCTAACTCATCATTACACTCTCATTA
This sequence comes from Ameiurus melas, assembly GCA_012411365.1. Classification (NCBI taxonomy): domain Eukaryota; kingdom Metazoa; phylum Chordata; class Actinopteri; order Siluriformes; family Ictaluridae; genus Ameiurus; species Ameiurus melas. The sequence continues at coordinate 8,876,837 of CM022760.1, read as the reverse complement.
TTTGTTCTGCCCTGGATGTGACAGGAGGCAGGGATTTCCTGTTAAATATTTAAAGTGTCTGCAGGCCTACATGATGGGAAGAGTGCATGGACTGGCGGTTTTTAGAAAAAGACAGAGAGAGAGAGAGAGACAGAGAGAGAGAGAGAGACTGTATATACTATATAACCTTAAAAAAACCGCGAGAGTTAGTGAGAGTGCATTTGAAAGAGCAGCACATGTGTGAGGAAGTAGTGTGAATAAAAATAGTGAGAGAAGGCGAGAGATAGAAAAAGAAAAGACATGAAGGGTAATGGGATGAAGTGAGAGATGAGTGTGGAGGAGTGTAGACATTGGAAAAACAGGAGCGAGTGAAGAAAGGGACAATAATCAGCTTAGCGCTTTACACTTCAGCAAAGTGCTTTATTTCTCTCTCGGGTTAGCTTTAGCATTGTCTCTTCTCTCCTCCTTTTTCTTCTCTCCGGCGTTTTTTTAAGACAAAGTATGAAATTGAGGATAGAAACAGAGTAACACCACATAGACGCGGTTTACTCCTCTTACTTCACAGCAATTTGCCAAGGATTATCTACAATAATCATGAATATAATTCAATAACCCTCAATAATCCTTAACATTTAATATTGTGGAATTAGTTAGTTGGTTAGTTAGTAGAAGAAGTCATTCCCTAACCAGACTCTTGTTTGGTCTCTCTTGCAGCCCCTCTTCGGGTCGAAACGTGTTCAATTTCATATGTGAGAAGTTGTAAAAAAATGTTTAAACACTGACCCCACATCTTACCCTAACTTTAAAAATTGTTACACGTTTCCAAAATAGCTAGGTGTGTTAGCAAGAGTGTGTGGATATATAGCATGCATGTGTGAATGGACAAGACAGCATTTTGTGATTATACCTACAGTATATGTCTTATATACATGGTCAAATGTTTTTGACACCTGGCCATCACACCCAGATGCGGTTCTTCCTCAAACTGTTGCCACAAAGTTGGAAGTAGCTAGTTGTGTATTGTATAGAATGTCTTTGTATGCTGTAGCATTACAATTTCCCGTCACTGGAACTGAAGAAGCTCAAACCTGTCCCAGCACGACAATGCACCTGTGCACAAAGCGAGCTCCATGAAGACATGGTGTGTTAAGGTTTGTGTAGAAGAACTCGAGTGTCCTGCACAGAGCCCTGGCGTCAACCCCACTGAACATCTTTGGGATGAACTGGAACGACGACTGCACCCCAGATACTGGGGTGCTCTTGCTGCTGAATGAACACAAATCCCCACAGCCATGCTCCAAAATCTAGTGCCTTCGCAGAAAAGGCTCATATGCCACAAAGGGGTATTTATACAGGTGTCTTGAATTACACACAGGTGCCATCAATGCTGAGTGGGCATGGTCAAATCAGAGCAGGAGGAGGAGCTGAGGAAAATAGCAGCCAGACAGGAAGTGAACAGTGTTGTAAATGTCTGTATTAGGGGTCCAAGCACCAAACGTATTGTAAGTCTATTGTTGTTGATGAGATTTTTCTACTTCTTCTTCTTCTTCTTCTTCTTCTTCTTCTTCTCTAAACCAAATTCTGAAGACCAAATAATGAGTCGCTTTCACAGAGTCATGAAACTACAGAACTGCCTAATATACGAAAACTGATTTTATAGGCTCCTGCTAGGATTTTTGCTATGTTTTACAAACTTGGTGTCAGATTACTCAGGAGTCTGAAACTCAATCATTATCACAAACATGTTGAGATTTGTGAACAGCCTGGCCACCACATGCCAATCAATGCTAGTGGGTGATTTAAATTACTCACTGTGATTACTATGATTGGTCGTATTCACACTAAACTTAAAAGGCATGCTCAAGACAAGATTCTGAGGACGTGGGAGAAGTTTTGGGCATGGTCATCTATAGGGGGCGGAGTTAAGGTCAAAATAACTGTTACTAAGGAACCATGCGTGCGATTGATTTGGAATTTTGTATACTTCATCTTTGTGCTAACCTGTAAAGGAATTTCTATTGATGACTGGGTTATTAAACATGTGGCTTTTCTACAGTGTCTCTAGTGTTCTTATGAATCTTGGTAAAAACTGACCACTGAGGGCACTGTTTGCAAAGGGTGTTTGGACCTTAGATCGCTATTTATAGCAATATTTCCACATTATATTTCTCTTGGTATTACAATACAACAGAACAACGTCTCCAAAGTATAGATAAAGTCCCTGTAACATTTAGAAAAGAGAGAACCTCATGTAACACGCACCTGGGCAGTTCAGGTTTGACTGCTCAGTCAGCAGTTATTAAGGGGCTATGATCTGGAGTTTCAAATTAGAAATGAAAAAAATACGTTGCATTTTTATATTAAAAGCAACTCCTTCCATGAATAGCAAGACTACTTATTACAGCAGATATGGAGCAGTTCTTGCCAATATTTTGGCAGCTTTCCTACACTCACAATTCTTACACACTGCCGGCCATTTACAGCCATCAGAGCTCATACTTATGCACATTTCCTGGCTTCCACCGATTTGCATACATATTCTAGCTTCTAGTCAAAAGCTGGCATTTAAACACTTTCTTGTGTAAAAAGTCTGCTCCATCTTTGCACCTCCTCTCTAGATTACAACCTGGAGATCTGTAAAATCTGTAAAAACTGTAAAAAAAATGAATAAATTAGAATAAATTTAGAATAAAGTCGCTGTAGAATAAATTCCTTTGTGTTTTTTTGTTGTTGTTGTTGTTGCTGCTGAGGGTAGGCAAACTTTTGCACTCATTTATTCAAGTCAAACAAAGAACCCTTTTTTTCCTGTCTATTTTTGGCACAGGTAAACAAACCTGGCATAAAATACCCGGTTCTGGTTGGACACCTAATTCGGGCCTTCTCGTTATTGGCTGGCTGTTTGTTATTTATTTACAATAGGTTGTCTCTGATGTAGATCCGTGCTCCTAATACTGTGTAACCATGTAACTCTGAAATGTAACCATGACGATGAGCATAAATAATGGTTTAACTAAGCCTGTAGTTATTAACCAAATCATTGTAACTACTCAGGAATTATTCATAGGATTCAGTGCATGGAAACTTTATTACAACAACAATAACAACGAGGCTATTCCAGATATAAACATAGCAACAATATTGTTCTTTGTCGCCATGGCAACATGGAGTTGGGTTTAGTCTTGTGAAAAAAAACCCTAATATTTTTATGCTTTTTTTTTTTATATGTTTATTTTTAATGTTAGTCATTTGGTAAATGTCTTTTTGATCTAGATTTAGTTGATGACAGATTTCAGCAATTTGGGCGGATGTTTCAGAGGAACAGATTTCTAAAAGGTGTATTTTCCATGTGAGATGATGTTTTTTTGAACACCTACTGAAGGCGTTTTCATCGTCAGCGCTTTGTAACACCCTACAACTTATAACAGCTATAATTTAAGGTTTTCCAACACAAAAGTCTTCGGGATTGAGGACTTTGCGGTTTCTTGGTCAAATGAAAAGCTAGACTTTTTTTGTTTTGTTTTTTGTATTATTCATTTGAAGTGAAGCTTGTGAGGAGACCACTGTTTACTGGGTATATCTGTTATAATGTTAGTGATAACAGGATGTGACTGGTTCCATAGTCATTACAAAACATAATAACATAACAGACATATACATAAGTATAAATGGATATAATCTATGATATGCCATACTTTAATAAATACATTAATTAATTAATCGTTGGCAAATTGCTGTGGTATAAGAGGAATAAAACATTTTCAGATGTGCTGTTAGTGGTCTTGGTGACAGTAACTACACTTCACAACCCAACACCCCATCACTGGTTATATTTCTACAATAGAACATGACATTATGTTTTATTCCTATACACAGATTACATTTTCCATAATTTTTCCCCATTTTCTGGCAGTTTTTGATTGTTATTGGAAGTCAGTGTATTGTTACAGATACCTAGCAAATGAACCTGAACTCAGTATTAACCACATGTTAGTCAAAGGGCCAGAGCCAACACACACACACACACACTCCTGGCTGTTGTCCACCTGGACAGGTGGGTTTGTAGAGAACAGTGAGAGCTTTTATACGTCTGCTAAAGCGGAGAACCCCAGCTGGGACGGGAGTGCGGGAAGCAGGGTAAGGAATGAGGAGGGATTTCCCCCATTCTATTCTCGCTCTCAGTTTGTGTGTGTGTGTGTGTGTGTGTGTGTGTGTGTGTTGTGGGTGGGTGTGTGTGTCAATGTCAATCGATACTCACACTCTTACCTTACTCTGCAATTTAACCTAACGCCAGCTGAAGTAAGACCAGTCTCCTGTGCAATCTAAAAGTAGAAATGGAAAACAGAATTATATAAGATCTGTTTCTGTGGATTAAGTTCCAGAAAGTAAATTGTGTTTCTACGCAGATTTAGAAGAAGTGCACTTCAGATATAGATTCAGGTCTAAATTGGCTCATGGTACTGTATGTGGCGGACAGGTACGGAGCTATTTATCGCCCTTTAAATATGAGGCACATGTCCAGTGAAATCCAGGAACTTTTTCAGCAGTCCAGGATCCTTTTCAAGAATTTAGTTCCTGGTTCTGTCTTAAGACCCATAGACATTTTCAGGAGTGCAGGAAGATTTCCAGGTAAATACTGTAGGGAGTTTTTTTTTGAGGAACTCAGGACCGTTTTCAGGAACTAACACATTAAGTTACAGCGTCTTTGTTCCAGGATCTATAGAGCTTTTCAGGAGTCCAGGAAAATAGGCATCGATGTTTTCAGGAACCAAGTATTCTTTTGAGGAACTTGAGAACTTTTTAGGCTTTAACTGTTGTTCCTGTAAAACCTTTGGTTCCTGATCTAGAGTAGGTACATTTCTGTGTAGCATGACCTACTGAGACAGAGCTTTCTGACATAAATTTTGCTGATTGGTCAAGCCCAAGTTTTACACCATTACACAAAGCTTAACTTATATCGTAGGTGTCACAGCATGAGCGTTGAATCGAAAGGGGTACATCAAGCAGTTAATCGATACTCAAACTCTTACTCCACAATTATAACTTTTTCAGCAGTCCAGCATCCTTGTCAAGAACTTAGTTCCTGGTTCTATGTTCTGGGACACAGGGACTTTTCCAGGAGTCGAGGACTTTTTTTCAGGAACTTGATTATTTTTAAGGAACCCGTGAACTTTTTTGGGATACCAGGAATATTTTTAGGGCCTGAGGCATTTTAGGAACCAATGTATTTTCTTAATGAGTCTGTGAACATTTTCAGGAACTTACGATTTATTTTTTATTTTTTCCAGAAGCCCAGCAACTTTTTAAGGAACTCGAAAACTTTGTTGCTGCATTTTTTTGGTTTCAGGACCCATAGACAGTAGTAACGTATCTCAGATGCTTTTGAACTTCTACTGCTTTTCTAGAGCCACATGGATTGTCTGATTGGCTGACTGCAGTCCAACAAAAACAAGGTCAAGGACCAAACATAGCGTGTGTAGCGATTAAGAAGAGTTGGGATGTGTCTACGCACTTGTTTTATCTCTTAATCCATTGTAGCAGTTTCCTCAGTGTCTCTACCTGGGGCTTCTACATTAGTGTGATAATGGCTGCAGGAGACAGTGCTGTAAAGGTCTCTGCCATCTTTAATCCATCGTTACACACATAGAGGAACCACACAGCTCACATAAATCACCCAGTGTGAGGACGACACAGACAGGCCGTCCTGCCTCCCTCCCTCTTTCTCCATACTCTCAGTATGAAAATCTACAGCCACAATATTTAACAATTGCAAACACAACACAGGTTTTTTTTTAATGTCTATGTTAAATATAGGTCAAGTATATTCCCAATGATTATATATATATATATATATATATATATATATATATATATATATATATATATATATATATATATATATATATATTTGTTTTAGTACACATGGTTAACTAGAAACCAGAAATTGTTCAACCATGACTACCCCATGGGGTATAAATACGAGGAAACACATAAGCCAAATTCCCTTAGTCATTGATAACATTGGGTAAGACCGAGGAATATAGATGTGATGTGCGGCAAAAGGTTGTTGAGCTTCACAAAATGGGAAGTGGCCATAAGACAATAGCACAAGTATTGAAAATGCCCATTTCCACCATCAGGGCAATAATTAAGAAGTTCCATTCAACTGGAAATGTTATGAATCAACCTGGAATTGGACGTGTGTCTATATCGTCTCAACGCACTGTGGAGAGGATGGTTCGAGTGGCCAAAAAATATCCCAGCTGGAGAATTGCAGAAGTTAATTGCGTCTTGGTATCAGAAAGTCTCCAAAACTACAATCTGAAGTCACCTACATCACCACAAGTTATTTGGAAGCGTCTTCAGCTTGTCAGACACTACTGGAACTTCAAATGGGATTGGGGTCTATGGTCAGATGATGCCAAAATAGAGCTTTTTGGCAATAAACACCAGAGGTGGTTTTGGAGCATGCTGAGAGGTAGCCATATGGAAAAGTACCTCATGCCCACGGTTAAATATGGTGGAGTATCTTTAATGATTTTTGGATGTTTTTCTGGATATGTGACCAACTTTGTTTATAATCTGAAGAATTTGACAATGATCACAACATAGAGAAGAGCAGAGTTACGGGCAAATCTTCTTGCTAGACTATTAATTTTTATATTGATTTATTTTTTGCAAACCAGACAAAGATTAGGAGATTTTTTAGAGTTGTTGTGTAGAGTTATAACTCAAAGGTGTACATATATCAAAGGTTTTATGGCTTCCGGCCAATCAGATTTCAGAACCAAATCTGTTATATAATGCTGTTTTTAATTTTATTTATTTATTATGAATCAATAAATAAATAAGTAAATAAAGCATTATGCAACAGATTTGGTTCTGAAATCAGGTCGGATAGTACTTGCTCGGATTTCCAGTCTTTCCTGACGTCTGGGTCCAGTGCAAAAGTTGGAGTAAGTGCAGTTATTGGAATTGAAACATTCAAGAATTGCACAGAATTTGCTTAGACATCGAAACAGAGCCAAATTGCCAAAGTCAGCTTTAGTTCGTACTAAAGACGGCCCTCCACGGGGTTTCTGTTTGTCTTTTGGTCATTTTTAATACACTTTCAGCAGAGCTGCTGAAGTCATGGACGGCTAATCTGCTCTGAAGCTTCAACCCTAATATTTATACACTGCAAGCTTTTGCGGATTAGGACTTCCTAGTCATCCCCCCTCCCCCCTTTCTCCACACACACACACACACACACACACACACACACACACACACACGATAAACACTAATACACACCCGTATGAAGCAGTAATGTTTCCTAAGCATTCATCAACATCAGCCTGTAATACTGAGAGGCAGAAAAAAAGAAAAGCCTCATAATGACTCTGATGACCTTTAAATATGAGCTTGAAGGAAGGTAATCAAACATAGAACCATTCCCAAGCAGCTGGAACGCAAAACTCTCCTCCGTTTTGTCAAACGGTCACAACATGCGGCATTCGGTTCTGCATTTTCAGATCTTTAGCTTGTGTTTCTCCAGACTCTGCTGCATCTTCATCTTCTTCAGTCGATTTCTAATCACTACAGAGAAAAGATTCTGTCAAGACATCATTTGGACATTTCCATCGAAAGCAGCAGCACTGGAAAAAAAAATACAAAAATACCTCGAGACCTCAAGAATGATTGGTGTTAAGCTCCAAGTTTTGGTTTTATCTATCTGAAGCTCTTGAGACTCTCGACACTGACTTGGCAGAAATAAGTCTAAGCGAGAGCCAGAGTGAAGAAGAAAATGCTGTCTGTGAAGATAATCCCATCTTTGTGCTCATGCTATGTGATTTCTCCAACTTCAAGGCTTTCAGAAACAAGTGGGTCAAAGCGATATTAAAAAGTGATGCAGACACCATGTTGGCGCTCTCTCTCATCCTTCTCACACTCATCCCGAGTCCCCAGATAAACCAGAGGAACATGAACACAAACGGTGCGCTGGAATCACAAGAAAACTAGCTCGCAAAAAGCAGCACCAGAAGCACTGGCTCACTTTAAACCAGCATCAGTTTGCTTTGTTTGTTTTGCTTCCTGTGGGGGTCATGAATGTAAGACGCAATAAATCCTCCATTGCGCTCGGATGCTCTTAGCTCACTCTAAGCTTGCTTGCTTCATCTTGGCTCATTTCCCAAGAGGGTCTTGCTAGCTTTTTTTTTTTTTTTAAAACAGAGCAAGCGATGCAATAATACCTTGACATCTTGGAGAGGAAACATTTCCAGGAAAAAAGTGTATGACTTCCTTTTCCTCTTCCTCTCGATCAGCCTCCTCCATGAGTCTAAAAGCTTCAGCCTCCTCAGATGGACTCAGTCCTTCTGTCCCTCACCCTCCCTTTCAGTCTATCTTTCAAGGTGAATAATTCAGCCTCGAGGCCGAATCCGAAACCGGCACAGAAGCACGACTTACTTTTCTCCTCTTTATGCAATAAACTGGGACTTGGGGAAAGTACGGACTTAGATCACCGCTGAGAAATTTATGAGTACCCACTGCACTGCAAAGCTGACTCCATTTTTTTTTTTTTTTTTTTTACTCAAACACATGGTAGTGCTCGATGTGAAAAGAGGGAACAATAACAAAAGACACTTCACATTCAGTGTCAAAAACCATGAAATATGGATTCTTTTTTGTGCATGGAAATGCTGGGAAAATGGCAGTGGGTTGGTATGGTGGCATTCAAGAAAGCTCCAGACTGAAGAGAACTGAGAACTCTTCCAGTATTTCTAACAAATGTCATGAAGACTTTATAAGTCAGGTTGTTGGAAAGAGATCGGAAGTTTGTCGGAGTTTGATCGCGAGAACAAAAAGAAAAAGAAAAAAAAAACCATCCCATCATTATGAGAGTGGACATCATCTTGATAGATATTTTGATAGATTATTCCCAGAAACCAGTGAGCATTAAGCAGTAATATATCAGGTTATCAGGAGGCAATGCTCTGAAGTAAAGTAGCTTTCCTGCTCTGTTCTGAGAATGTGATTATAGTGAAAATCGGTTCTACCATGCTCTTATAGGCGACTCATAGGCGAGTTTAAACCACATGACCATGTGTAAATTTTGCACCACGGCTCTGTTGAGTTCTTGATTCTGATTGGTTGATTGATTTTCCGTAACAGCAGCTGCAAATTGCGGGTTTATATTAATGCTCTCACTCTTTTACACACACACACACACACACACACACACACACACACACACACACACACACACACATATATATATATATATATATATATATATATATATATATATATATATATATATATATATATATATATATATATATAGTAGCAACTTATACAGGGTCTTGTATGGTGTTTGCTTCAGTGTTTGGAATGGTGACGTTTTCTGTGATGAGATGTTTGTTGAACATTTATGGAAGGAGTCTCATGTGTCAGTGCTTTGTAAAAGTCACAGTAAAGTTAAACACAAGAAGGTCAGAGTTTGAACTTTGAGGTTTCTCAATACCATGACAAGGTGTGGTTTTTCTCTTATTAACTTCAAGAGACGGAGGGGAAAAAAAAAAACGCTGGTGAGGTAATATAGATGGTATAACGGAGGTGATTGGTTTACAGATTTTGGGGTTTTGCTGATGTTCCACAGCTATGAACATGTGAAAACTATGACTTTTTTTTTTTTTTTAAAGAATTAATAATAGTTAAGGTTAGCAAATTGCTTTGGTATAAGTGAAATAAAGCACTTTGAGACATGTAAAAAATAATAATAAAAAATTTTTTATTTTTTTATATATATATATATATATATATATGGGTATGTGCACACACACACAACACAGCCCTAGGGGCTCTTGGGAATAGTAAAGGGTTAGTGTCAAAAATAACAGCAGCACTGACATTGGTACAAGGATTGTGTGTGTGTGTGTGTGTGTGTGTGTGTGTGTGTGTGTGTGTGTGTGTGTGTGTGTGCGTGAGAGAGAGAGTGTTTAAAGTTGTCATTCACACCCTTTGTGGTGAATGTTTAGGCCATTTATCACAGTGGATCAGGTGTAATCCCTGAACATTCCAACATTCCACCCAAACACACACACACACACACACACAGCTGATGCTGGGCTGAGGAAGTGCATGCAAAGTGGTGTTATCTTATAAGTGCCACAAATATTAAGCACTTTATTGAAAAATCAGCACAATGTGACACCTGTTGTTGTTTATATACCAATTTTTTTAATTTTATTTATTTATTCTTTTTTAAATCCAGCAATTAGTTATGTATGAACAAATGCAAACTGTTTTTTGTGAATGGCTGATCAAATTTAATTCCGGCTTCATCCTCGTCAGTAAATGAGGCCATAAAAAAACATCAGGATTGTGGCTGAGCAGTGATTAGCATTAGTACACTAATGCTAACACCCAGTCTTTCCAGGTGCGTAGCAGGGCAGGAAAAGCTTTGGACAGGAAGTCATAAACAACACGCACGATCAAACCCGGATTTTTCCCCACGCTGTGATGCCGTTCCAGTAAATCACAGCCGCACTGACCTCCACTGCGGTTCACTGACCTGGAAAACGGCTGCCGAGCTACAAGAGCTATGAACAAAGACAGACAAGTAGAATGGATCAGTAGGCTAAAGCCTCAGAAATAAATATTGAGCCAATTACTGGACTGTAATGTGCTCTGAATGCCAGCGAAGTGCAGTAGGGGATATTTATGCCTAATTTAGTGCTTTATTGAGGAAAGTGAATCAGGACTTTCTTCAGGCTGGACAGCTTTGGTGAACTCTTGTCTTTTGTGATTAGTGCCCAGATGATGAACATTTCTCTCACCCTGCTCTTAACACTCTTTGTTCTGTATTTAACAGAGCAGTAGATCAGAGCTCAGACATACTGAGCTAAAGAGTTTATCGTTTGACCTGCACAGTTTGAATTGTCCATTATTCCCAATCAAGGCCGTCACAGTTTGAAGTTTTTAAATCAAACCTGGAATGCAGTTATCTGATATCTAGCCAGTTTGAGCAGTCTCTCATTCTGGGCTTGATTGCCTTGGCCTTCTTAACTTGAATGTTGTTGTTTTTTTTTTTTTAATTGAATTTTGCTAACTGAATTTGAGCAAATCTGATTACTGGAGTAAGCGACCTGAATTCAATTTTGGTGTGTGTGTGTGTGTGTGTGTGTGTGTGTGTGAAAACTGTATTATTGAAATCACCGTTTGTGATTGATAAAGCAATTTTAATATAAATGCTTAATTTTTTATTTTTTATTTTTAAAAACCATGAATTTTAAAATGTGAAATAAACTACTTCGAATGTCAAGGCGTAGTGTATCCACCTCGGAGCTTCAGGCTCCCTGGTTCAATCCTAAACGTGAAGTTTTGCATGTTTTCCATATGGCCATGTAGGCTTTCTCCAGATTCTCCAGTTCATCCAAAAATGATGCATGTACGTGAACTGGCTATGCTAAAATTGCGCTTCTCGGTTTGAATGAGGCTACGTCTACGTTAATCCGGATACATCCGGAAACTGCATTTTCACTTTAAAACGCTCTCCGTTTAGACCGGTGTTTTCAAACGTTCTGAGAATCTGAGAACGCTTACCTGCCTATACTAAACATGTGGAAAAACATTAGAAGCTTCAGCCTGGGTCATTATCCGTCAGGTGTTTATTTAAAAAATGCAATCTGAAGGTTGTATTAAATGACAATGAATCTTGTATTCATTGGATAGCAGGCGCAACGACTGCGGCACATCGTCGTCCACCATCTCGTTTGTGTCGAGTTGAATGGGTCACGCGACTACAAATACGTTGATGTCTTCTCAGTACGTACTACAGCACAAAAACGTCATTTTCCAATTCATCCACTTGGGAGAGCATTTTTCGAAAAGCTGCATTTCGCTGGACATAAATGCTGAAAACAAAAAAACTTTTGAAGTTTATGCAGATTAATGTGGATGTAGCCTGGGTGTGTGAATGTGTGTGTGTGTGTGTGTGGTGTGTGCGTGTGCATGATGTCATGTGATGGACTGGCGTCTTGATCAGGGTGTATTCCCACCTGCACCCAGTTTCCCCAGAATGTACTCCGAATACGCCATGACCATGACCAGGATAAAGTACTTGCTAAATATGGATTAAGTAATTAATATTTGTAGCTATAAATCTAATTGTGTTTAAATTCCATTATTAACAATATGATGACTTGACATCATTTTTTTTTCCACATCTCATTACCAAACGTAGCATGATGTTATTTTCCTTTTCTCACCCATTTTCAAACAAATCATTTTTACTGACTATATCTGGATATATCTACTGATTACAAATCAGTATCACGTTCCATGTTTGATTCCATCTTTTCTTTCCATCCTATATCGTGTAGTTCACGAGGGAACATGGTATTTCCAGACAAAATTTTTATCTTAAAAAGAGGTTCATTCTAGCATTTTACAGTTTTTTGTTTGTTTGGTTTCTTGAAGAACGATTCTATATACAAACCATCAATGGAGGATTTCTCGTTTCCAAGTAGAACCTCTTTAGAGGATCTATAACCACTAGACATCCACGGAACCCTTAAGGAACCATGTTCTTATAGTCCAATGCAAATAGGAAAATGCCAGAATAGATTCATTTGGGGAAGCAACTTGCTTAGTCAGGTTTTCAGCTATTTATGATGGTTGTCAAAAAAAAAAGTGTATCTTAGAGCAAAATCAGGGCTAAACGTTTGGCTTGGTATGTGTCAGACCTCCTCCTGAACCTTCACAGTGAAAGCCCGGTTCCTGGCTCCGTCGCAGCAGCGTGCACTGGGAGTCGTAGTCCAGCAGCGTAAAGAAGACTTGAAAGGTTTCTCTGGAAAGGGCTGTAAATCTCCTGCGCTTGGAAGCCAAACTCCTTCATCTGTTACATCACCTACACCGCCCATAAAGCACCGTTTAGAAAAGGCTGTGTGTGTTCAGTGCCAAAGGGGCCGCGGGGAAACAGAGCTGTAACTTGGGGTTCCCTGCTGAGTCTGTCTATCATCCTACTTTCTGTCTCTTTTTGCTTCTTATTTCACTTCCTTTACTTGTGCTTGGATTTGCTCACTTGACTTTTGTCATTTTGGGACCATTGTGTGTTTATGAAGAGTTTATTTAGCTATTAAATCTTTTTCAGGCCACTTAAATACAGCTTCTTTTGTCTCTTTGTCCCTTTTTCCCTAAGAAATAGGCCACTCTTTTAATAGGGCACTTTCAGTTTCAGACCCGCAGGAACACATTCATTTTGTAGACGTCATTTCAGATCATTTCCTTGGTAATTACGTGACGTAACGTGTGTAGTTAGCATGCATTCGAACGGGTACATACTACAGTGTACATCATTAATAATTTGACTCTTCTTAATGGCATTATCTTGGTCATGGTCATGGCGGCGTCTCAAATTGCATAGTATAAGTTATAGTTTAATGTTCATATACTAATCGTTTCATAATTAAAGGAACTGACAGTAGAAATGCCACAACATATTACTTACTGTAGCTTTTTTGATTAGCTTAGCTCAGCTAACAACCTTTTTCTGTACAGGTATTTCTCAATGTGGACTTACTAGACACTTACGCACAGAACAGTACACAATTATGCGACTTGAGACACAAGTAGTCACTTTTAATGCTTTCTTAGGACAAATCAAATCTTAATAAATGTCAGACTAGAGTCAGGACAAAGACTGTTAGGGTAAACTACAGTGAATATAGTAAAAATACATGGCCTAAAGCAGGCGAGTGAGACTGTAGAAGTGTAGACTGCAGTTTCATTTGTCACTATTTAGTTTCACATAAAATCTCGTTGTGCAGCCTGAAAAATTCACAGTAATAATTAGCCTAATGTCATACTGTTTGGACATTCTTGTAACATCATGGAATAAACTCAAGAGTGGATGGCAGAAGCCCCAGACTGAACAGAAGAAGCAAAGAGGAAAACAGAAACCCAGGTTGTATGGCAGAAGCCCTGAGGCTGGACCAAGAAGACCCAGACTGGACAGAAGAAGCTCATGAGTGGACGACAGAAGCCTTGAGCTGGACAACAGAGGCCCAGGCTGTACATTAGTAGCCCCAAAGTGACAGAAGAAGCACCAGGCTAGACAGAATAAGCTCATGAGTGGGTAAAAATAGACTCTCGCTGGAAAACAGAGGCCCCAGGCTGTACATTAGTAGTCCCAAGGTTGGACAACAGGACAAAGAAGCCCCATGCTGAACAGAAGAGGCCCAGAGCCAGGCAAAAGAAGCTGGACAAAAGGAACCGCAGGATGGGTTGAAGAAGCTATGCTGGAACTGAACTGTACGAACAGGATGGAAGCAACATAGAAGTACCAGGCTGAGCAGAAGAGGTCCAGAGCCAGAAGGACAGAAGGAACCACAGGATGGACAGAAGAAGCACTGCAAAAACTGGACTATAGAAACAGGATGGAAGGAACACTAGTAGCCCCAAGATAGGCAAACAAAGCTCATGGGTGGATGACAGAAGCCCCATACTGAACCTAAGAAGCAGACTAGACAGATCAAGCCACAGGCTGGAGAGATGAAGCCACAGACTGGAAATCAGCATCCCAAAAGAATGACCTTCTTTATGAATTTTTGATATTTTGATTGCACTCCCTATCGGGTTCTACCACACATAAAAGTGATGGAGCACTGACTAAACAAGCAAGATGTAGCTTATTAAATATTAAAGACTACTTCTGCAGAGGTTACTGTTTATTTTATTAAGAAGTTCAATGTAAGATTTTGGATTGGTGGGTGGTTGTCCCTTTTGGATCAGCAGCGTGCAGAAAATGGTGCTAGCTTTATAAGGAACAGTTCTCCATGCATCAATGTCCTGACATTCACATCAATGACGATCACACAACAGTGAGCATTAGATTATCCTTTAATTCAGCTGTCATCCAGTTTTGGATGGCTCACTGTTTTTCTAATGATACATGTTGAAGATTGCCAAAATCAGGCCTGCTTTTATTGTGGCTTGGATCAAGAATCAGAGCTCGAACTCATCAGCAGTATTTACATGAGCTCCATCATCGACTCCAGACATTTTTAGTGATTTCCATCCTTTAATATCATATTCCCGGGAACTCAAGGCGGCTTGACTTTACTGTCTGCCACTTAAAGATCCACAGACTGGTCGAGTTCCATGTCTGAGGAACTGTCATTCCTCACCACACCTGACTAACAGAGTAAGATCTGGCTCGTGATCAGATCATAGAGGCACCTGTTACATCACCGCTGTCCACACGTACATCTCTGATGAAAATAACCAAGGCACAGGTTATTTTTATCGAAGTTCCATGGCCTTCGAACACCTTGTGAGTGGAGATGAAGTACAGCCCATGTCATATAACCATTTTAATTTCTTTTGCTCTTTCGCTCTGAAACTCCCATGCTCAGGATGTAGGCATGAACTCCCACTTGTCAAAGCTAAGGCTGCTTTCAGAAGGCCATTTTGGTGTCTGTCAAACACACCTCTAGGCATTTGGGTTCACTAATTAATTAATGAATAATTCATTATAAAAAATAATCCTGAGATGGATTGGCACCCTGTCCAGGGTGTACCCCGTCTTGTGCCAGATGCTCCCTGGGATAGGCTCCAAGTTCCCCGTGACCCTGAAGAAGGAGTAAGCTTTAGAAGATGCATGGATGGTATAGAAGATGGATAAATGGATGGATGGATGGAATTTTAAATAAAAATTTCAGCAAGGTGAAATTGATAAATATTGCTTCATGCTCTGTTTTCCTTTAAGAACCTAAATAAATGTTTCTACATAAGCATGAATGAGCAAATATACTCCAGCAGATTGAAACCA
The DNA here is from genome assembly GCA_012411365.1 of Ameiurus melas. Taxonomy (NCBI): domain Eukaryota; kingdom Metazoa; phylum Chordata; class Actinopteri; order Siluriformes; family Ictaluridae; genus Ameiurus; species Ameiurus melas. The sequence continues at coordinate 8,861,050 of CM022760.1, read as the reverse complement.
AAACAAGACAAATGGTTAGATGATAAACCAGCAAGTTTTCGTGAAGAAAAGCAGCAGCTAGCAAGTGTGTACCTTTTTTATGTGTATTTTCCATTTTATATTTTATATTTATTATGCATTGGCACCCTGTCCAGGGTGTACCCCGGCCTTGTGCCCGATGCTCCCTGGGATAGGCTCCAGGTTCCCCCGTGACCCTGAAAAGCACAAGCGGTATAGAAAATGGATCGATGGATGGATTTATTATTAATCGATATTGAACATCATATGGTCTTTTATGTAGACACCCCTTTGTTTTTGAAACCCACCACTTAGAATGGGATTTAGTTCAAGACTAGACTGTATCCGTGTCCTGACCAAGCCCTGTAAACAAATGAGACAAGTCATCGAAGTTCATGTCTTATTTATGATTTTGACAGATGGTGAAAGAGCATGTGTTTTGTGTCACATTACCGCGTCCCTCTAAAAGCCCGGCTGTTTAACACATTGCAGAACAAACACCTTCTCCTGCTCTCCATTAAGTCGAGATTTGCAGTTCTCCTGCCTCATTCCAACAGCTTGTGTATTCATCCGAGCACAACGGTTTACCATCCCAGCTGTGCGGCAGATAAACACTAACTGTCACACTCTGAAAACTCTCAAAGTCGCTGCACATACACACTCTTCGCTGAGGGATACGGGTGGGGTGTGTGGTGCCACACCTGCAGAGAATCTCTTCAGTTAGACCAGAGGGCCTGGATGATGTCTCTGACCTTGACTCACTAATGCTCTTATGGCCTCTAAACTGTGCTTGCTATAGGGGGCAAGGGGGCCATTTTGTCAAGCCCTAACCCCGATGCTGAGTGGAATGGGATGAATAATTGAGGGATGCATTTTGTACTTGGGCTGTAAAAGGGAAATTCTTGTCATGCCCTAATTGGTGTATATGAGGGTTATAAATTGTTAATATATGGATTTTATTCTTTTTTGGTTCAGGTCACTGTCCTGGAGGGCAGCCGAGAGAGAGGAGAAAAAGAGAACAAATGAGTGAACAAGACTGATAGAGTGTAAAAATGAATGACTAGGACAGGGGCAGACAGGAGAGAGTTAGCGAGAGACAGAGGCTGTCCATCATAGACTAATAGATTAGCCTTTTTCTTTCTTTTAAACCTCTGAGGTCGAAGCAAAGTTTGAATAAAAGCACGAGCCAAATATTACGTCTCTTCCCTCTGGACAGTTTCACTGCTTTTGATGGATTCTCCAATGTGTTGACGTTTCTCATGACCAGAATTCTTTCATCACTGAAACTAAGTATCTACCATGACAGCATCTGCTAGACATCGATCATTTCTATAGACTGTGGCTCTAAAGTGAATCTGAGGTTATTTGTCCAATAGCATCACCGCCTGCTTTGTAAATCAATACTGCTGAAAATGATATTTACCCAGCGCTACTGCAAGAGAACTGGCCAGTCATGTATATTTTGGAGTTCAGTAGATGTAGTCTTAGTGGAATATGAAAGAGCAGACTTGGTGTGGTGTGAGAGAAACCCAGGCTTTGCCCGTGATGGAAGGGTGTTTGTAAAAGACTCTGGGGAGGTGTGTCCCAAGGTCCACAGGAGCTTTAGTTGGAAATTCTCTGGCTCTCCTGTCTTGGCAGAGGTCATTCAGCTCATAGATCATCTGGAAAGAATCTGCTCGTGTGTCAGTGTCACACCACACTTAATCCACTTTCCTCAATGGGACTCAATAATTATTGGCAATCGTCCATTAGTTTGTTGATTGATCACTGTCAGTTTAAGCTGCTGATGTGGAATCCTGCTTGCTTTCTGGAGTCAAAAAAGGATAGCCTCTATTTCTGCTGTAGAATAGCACAAGTACCGTACAATGACATGATCTACTTTACATGTCCAAGCTTGGAGGAAATGCTAGCACTGAAGCAGGTGAGGGTTAAGAGCTTTGCTCAAGAACCCAATATTGGTAGAAAAACAACTTTGCAAACAAAACTTTAAAATTTGGTATTCCTACCAGAATCTTTGCACTTTTGCAATTTTTATTAGAATGACTGTTACATCCTTTGCATAATATTTTAACGAGATTAATTATTAGACCCTTTGCACTTTTGGGTTTCCAATTTGATGGATTGCAAAACTGTTTTAAACATTAGTATTCTGATTGGATTGACTGTTACAGTCATTACATGTTAAGTGGTTTGAGTTGGCAGTCAATGGTTCCTGACTCTTCCTTTCTCCTATCTTTAGAGACCTGATGCCCAAGACCCTGGATGGTCAGATCACCATGGAGAAGACGCCCAGTTACTTTGTGACCCGTGAAACTCCAGCTCGGATCTACTCCATGTCACGGTCCACCAAGCTCATAGTGGTGGTGAGGGATCCGGTCACCAGGGCCATCTCGGACTACACACAGACACTGTCCAAAAAGCCAGACATTCCCTCCTTTGAGAGCCTGACGTTCAAAAACAGGACTACAGGCCTTATCGACACCTCATGGAGCGCCATCCAGATCGGCATCTACGCCAAGCACCTAGACAACTGGCTCCAGTTCTTCCCCATGCGCCAGATCCTGTTTGTGAGCGGCGAATGGCTGATCACTGACCCAGCTGGAGAGCTCGGCCGTGTGCAGGATTTCCTGGGCCTCAAGAGGATCATCACCGACAAACACTTCTATTTCAATCAGACCAAGGGCTTTCCATGCCTGAAGAAGGCTGAAGGAAGCAGCAAGCCTCACTGTCTGGGCAAAACCAAAGGCCGAACACACCCCAACATCAATCCCGCAGTGGTGCAGAGGTTACGAGACTTCTACCGGCCCTTTAATATGAAGTTCTACCAGATGACTGGAAGGATATTTGGGTGGGATGATTGACTTTGTGAAGTGTGAGGAAAGACCACACACTATGATTTCTTGCAGTTCAACTCAGTACAAGAAATACACCAATATAGAAATGAAGATTAGTTGACCCTTATGTTCTGTTCAGCTCAAAATGTGTCCATTATGCATTGATAATATTTACATTTATGTATTCGTCCTACACATTTATCCAACCAGAGGGTCCAACATTGGCAGCATGGTGATCCCAGTTATTAACACAGAGCCTTAATCAATAAAATGCCACTGCCCCTTATGCGTTTGCCTCAGTTTCAGTAACGAGTAGGCAACACCATTTGAAAATTCTGTTTGGATGAAAATGACAAAACAAATTGAATCACTTCCAAAAAAATATTATTCCAACTCAAAAACGTTGTGTTTGGCCCAGTTTCTATAATGGGTGTAAGAAAGTAAGAAGGTGAAGTGTTAAACATGCCTGTCCTTTATCATTTTAGTCACTTCCATATGTCTTTCCTGTCTTATTAATAATCCCTCTTGTGCACACCAACCAGCCATCAGAAGGTTTCCCTTGATGCGTTCTTTGGAAAATGGGTTTCTCAGAGGTTATTTGGATCGTTTGGAGAGTTTGGATAGAGTTTAGAGAGTTTAGCTTCCAAAATAGGACCTACTTAGAACTTTATGTAAAGGGAACCCTCCACTGTAGGATTTTACTTGCAATAAAAGCTTGAGGAACAGACCAAATTTTAAGAGTGCTAAATGGAAACGTTTTAAAACTTGTATGTGTGTATGGTACATGGTAATAATGTATTATAGGAAATAATTGAGATTAATGTATATCAGATGTTTAATGAATTTTTTTTTCTAATTCATTTCTAATGAATTTTTACAATTTTATATCTATAAAATTTAAAAAAGGTCTGGGTGAATGGGACATCCGATGAACAGATCATGTGGGTTAAGTGTATATCCTTGATCTCATCAGCAACAGAGACCTATGCAATTCTTTATTATTTATGTCCAGTCCAGTCCAGATTATCCAGATGTGCTGTAGGTGAGGATGTTGTTTTACTCCAGAGGTTCTCAACTCGAGCCCTGGACAGCCCATGCCCTCACAGCTGAAGTTCTCCCTAACCTTAACATCCTTGGTGGCTCATACTGGACATAACACCCAGGAACATTCGCCATGAAGCAGGAATGACATGGGAGAAAACCAGAGAACCCTGAGTAAACCCAGATGGACATGGGGAAAAAACA
>CM022760.1:8261974-8851974 GCA_012411365.1 Ameiurus melas | reverse complement strand
AAAAAAAGATAAAAAAGGAACCCCATCAGATCTCCCCCAAAGAGATTCCCCTCTGAAATAAAAAAGACCCATTAGAAAATAAATAATAATAACAATCATCATAATAACACTAATAACAATTCCTAAACCTCAAAACCCTTAGTCATTCTGAATCACATAACAGTTCGCTTCTTGCGATCGCTGCCCATTTCTTCAATCTGTAACGTCTCCTGGGGGACATTACTCCCATGGAGTGCTGTGCAGAGTTAACGAAGGCCCTCCTATCCGGGAAGAAGTTGGTAAGTATAACGTTTCGTTTTCCTTTCGTCACTTTCAGGAACCGGTTGATCTGTTCTTGGGTGTATAGTTGCACAGGTTCTTGTGGGCGGCTAAAAACATACGGTTGTTCTACGGTGACCTCTTCCTCCTCCATAGATTCATCTCCTGAAGATCCATCCCCACACTCCGAGCTTGAGTCTTCGGACATCTCGTCATCATGTTTCGATGGGTACTCCACCTTTTCCATCCGTTTCCCTATTCTGTCCATTTCAGGATTTTTTTCACCAACATTCACGTCTTGTTGGTGCTCCTGCTGCGGTTGTGTGGGGTTACTATCTCCACTTGCAACTGCTCTGCCAGGCTTGAGACCAGATCGCTGTGTGGCATTATTATTGTCGCTGGAATAGTCATAGGTGCTGGCATCGTTGCTGCTGCGGGACGGGTGCCCTTATCGTTCTGTGTAGCGCGGTTTTGTTGCTAGTGCGGGACGGGTGTCGGTTTTGTTGCTGCTGCGGGGACGGGTGTCATTTTATCGCTGGTGCGGGACGGGTGTCATTATTATTGCTGGTGCGGGATGGGTGTCTGTTATCGTTGCTGGTGTGGGGACGGGTGTCATTATTATTGCTGGTGCGGGGATGGGTGTCAGTATCGTTGCTGGTGCGGGGACGGGTGTCATTATTATTGCTGGTGCGGGGACGGGTGTCGGTATCGTTGCTGGCGTGGGGACGGGTGTCAATATCGTTGCTGGCGTGGGGACGGGTGTCGTTATCGTTGCTGGCGTGGGGACAGGTGTCAACGCTATCGCTGGGCACTGCGGTAGCCCCGGTGGTGTGTGCTTCACTGACCTCTTCCTGCTGTGACCGCTCGGTGACGTTATCCCCCCTGCTCTGGGTGCTTGTTCTCTAGTGACCTTCTCCTGGCTGTCTCCGCCTGCTGCTGCCCCCGGGCCGCGTCTCCCCGGAGCTCTCCGGCTGCGCCGCTCTGCGTGGGCAGCTCAGCCGTTGTGTCCGACCTCCCCACACCCAAAGCACCTCAGGCGCTCGGGTGGTGGCGTAGACGGTGTAGCTGTTGCCGCCGTGTTTGACTTTAAAGTTAACATCTAGCGTTTGTTCCCGGTTATTTAGAAACATATATACCTGTCTCAAACGACAGGACGTGTTTCACCGCGTGGTCTCTACAACCGAGCGGAGATCGGACATGGGGCCCGAATTGCGCCGAATCGGATCAGCTCGTCCACTATTTGCCCGTCTCCCCACGAAAAGGGGCGTGTGGAAATCACTACCCTCCGTCGCCGGAGTAGACAGGGGGTAATGTCTAGCAGGTCATCATTTAGCACTACCACACTTTTACACAGCGTGTCGATGAGTATTTCCTTTTTCAGGAAGATCACCACAGCTTTGTCCATTCGGGGGGCGGAGTGGGATGTTCTCACACCGATCCGCTCTCCCACCGCCAGTAGAATCTCCTCCACCTGTTCTCCATTAGCCGGCACACACCTGACGCCATGGCGGAGAGATAGCTTCTCCTCCCGGCCTCGGAGGCCATGGCGGCCCCGCCTCACCCTCACCGACTCACAAGTTTCCACCAACCACTTATAAAGCACTTTCAGACAATTAAAGAAAAAACTGAAAAAGCCCAAAACGATTGTCAAAACTCGAAGCACTCCGCGTCCTCCACCACGCTCACTCTTGCCGTCCAAGAGAGAAAAAGAAATGCGCAAAAAGATGAGAAGAAGAGAGAGAGAGAGAGAGAGAGAGAGAATGGGGGAGAGAGAGAGAGATAGAGTGAGAGAGAGAGAGGGAGGATAGGAGTGAGAGAGAGAGAGAGAGAGAGAGAGAGAGAGAGAGAGAGAGAAGATAAAGTGTGAGAGAGAGATAGAGAGGGAGGGATAAAGAGAGAGAGAGAGGAGAGAGAGTGGGGGATAGAGAGAGAGATAGAGTGAGAGAGAGGGAGGGATAGAGTGAGAGAGAGAGAGAGAGAGAGAGAGAGAAGAGAGAGAGGATAAAGTGTGAGAGAGAGATAGAGAGGGAGGGATAAAGAGAGAGAGAGAGAAAAGAGAGAGAGAGAGAGAGAGAGAGAGTAGAGGGAGGATAAAGAGAGAAGATAGAGAGTGAGAGAGAGAGAGGGGGATATAGAGAGAGGGATAAGAGAGAGATAGAGAGGGAGATAAAGAGAGGATATAGGAGAGAGAGAGGGGGGATAGAGAGAGAGGATATATAGAGAGATAGAGAGGGAGGGGATAAAGAGAGGGATAGAGAGAGAGGAGGGGGGGATAGAGAGAGAGGGATATAGAGAGAGATAGAGTGAGAGAGAGAGGGATAGAGAGAGGGATGGGGTGTGAGAGAGAGAGGGATAGAGAGAGAGATAGAGTGAGAGAGAGAGAGGGATAAAGAGAGGGATATAAGAGAGAGAGAGAGAGAGAGAGAGAGAGAGAGAGACTTTTTTTTTACTTTTTACAATCCTTTATTTAACAAAAGGTCACATTATACACATAAAAGTCAAATGTGAGTCAATATATAAATAAATAATGAAATATTTAAAGAGCATTAAAAAAGACCATACATATAATGAATGAGGTAAATAAAATAAGTCAGCGCAACAAAAGGCCAGTGGTTAAGAACATCATCAGCCGAATGCTGGTGCAAAACAAAGTTCTCCCTCCACCACAGAACACAGAGCCTCCTCACACCACCACACGGCCTTAAACATCTCCACGTCCCCCAGACTTCTGTAAAAGTTCAAAGCGATCAGAATTCGTGATGTGATCAGTCTGGAGAGAACCTTTTCGGCATCGCAGTCTGTGTTCTGTGCCACTTTATTTCTCCTTCTCAGGTATATCGACATTTTCGCCTGACCAAAGATAAAACTGATCAGTTGACATTTAACCCTGTTCTTTCGGATGTATTTAAAACCTAAGATAAAAATCCACATAAAATGTCTTCAGGTTGTTTATTTAAAAACATAAACAGTGGCTGTAACCTGGAGCAGTGTATAAAAGCATGACGAACAGTCTCTCTGTGAACAAAATGGACAGTTCTCTGTGACCTCGGGGTTTCAAATGGAGATAAAAGAATTCACAGAAACAGTTCCATGTAAAATCCTCCATTGGAGGTCAGCGATTTTTTTAGTTAGGGGTGGTTTGTAAAGTGCCGTCCACTCTGATTTAGAGAGAGGGATAGATAGAGAGAGAGTGAGAGAGATAGAGGGATAGAGAAAGGGGGGTAGAGAGAGTGAGTGAGAGAGAGAGAGAGAGTGAGAGAAAGAGAGGGATAGAGGGGGGGTAGAGAGAGTGTGAGAGAGAGAGAGTGAGAGAGATAGAGGGATAGAGAGAGAGGGATAGAGAGAGTGAGAAAGGGGGGGGTAGAGAGAGTGTGAGAGAGAGAGATTGAGAGAGATGGATAGAGAGTGAGAGACATAGAGGTATAGAGAGAGAGAGAGAGGGATATATATATATATATATATATATATATATATATATATATATATATATATAGAGAGAGAGAGAGAGAGAGAGAGAGAGAGAGAGAGAGAGAGAGAGAAGAGTCTGTGCAGTGTAAAAAAAACTCAAAGTAAACAGCAGAACAGGATCAGTCTCCTCTCTTTGATGCTGCGATGGTGGTCTGACACTGTTTTACTGAAACCTGTCTTGGTACTCCATTTCACCCAGGCACACACACACACACACACACACACACACACACACACACACACACACACAGCTTTGGGTCATGCAATGGACCTCATGCGGATAGGATTTTTTTTTTCTGTAGATCTCTTAGAAATCCTGATAATCCTGAACAAACATGGCTGTTATGCACGGCCCAGCGCGTGTATTACCGTAACGGCACGGCACGAGACTGTGATTTCCACCACTTCTGGATTTATCTGTATTTTTCCAATATGGTTAATCTGCAAAAACACCCCAGGCAAAGCTTATCATAGCTGCATCTGTCACGAAGTGGTTATAATATGGCTTAAGTGTCAATGCTTTGCATGGAAACTGAAAAAGAAAAAAAAAGAAAAAAGCTTTGAAGTGCAGCTCCAGAAGATAAACACTAAACTGTAATTACCAACATCTAGGAGCAGACCTTCTATCCAGACACACGTTTTTTGAATGGCTTGCTGCTTTTTTTTATACATACGTTCTTCCTAAAGCAATGAAACCCTCTCTTTTAACTGATTATGACACTCGGTGAGAGTGGAATTCACGCTAACTTCAGATTTTTCACCGAGCAGATGGAAAGCAGGTTGACAGCGGTCTAAACATGCAGTCCCAAAAAGCATGGTGTCAGGATCGCTCGCTCCCCAGGCTCAGGAAGCCGACTCTGGGCTGCTGGAGGTCCTGTCACTCCTCAAAGCTCCGGCGTCGGTGGTTCGTGTCAAACGTCTTGTCCCGAGTGCTTTGTACCTTGTTTTTGTTTAGAGCTAAAATCCTGGCTGTCGTGAGTCGTATGCACCATGTTGAGGTTAAATAAGCCAGTGTCAGGAAGGCAGGACCGAGTCATCATCACATAGCTTATTATCACTGCAGATTATATTACATCACACGGAGAAACAGTCACAAACAGCGACGTTTTCACCAGATTGTGGCGGACACACGAGTTCTCACGACGTCAATATTAACACTTCCTAAATGCGTACATATTGTATGGTTGGCCAAACATCAAAGGCCGAGTTCCCCAAAAATCATTATTATTATTATTATTATCATCTTATTTGCATAGCAACTTGAACAAGTACATTGTACACAAAGCAGCTTTGCAGAAATCCAGATGTTGATTTAGATCCCTACTGAACAAGCCAGAGGCACCAGTGGTGAAGAAGAAACTCACTGAGACAACATCAGGCTTCTGAGTGGTGCAAGAGAAAAGTCTTCGCTTTATCGTCTGGAGACATCGCAAGTTTGAATCCCGACCAGCCCCAGCCATCCGTGGCCGAGAAAGCAAAATTGGCTGTGTGTTCTGTATGGGAGGAATGGCATACTTGCTCTTCCCTGTCAATCACAGCACCACTAGCCAATCAGGGACATCTATGAGCTCAGGTATGTGGAAGAGGGTGGATAGCACTTTCCTCCGTGTGTTTTAATCCGCACGAACAGTTCAGAGAATGAGCTACAGAAACGATAACTTAATAGAACAACCACATTTAGATCAATTTAGTCAAGTTCCGACCAATCGTGTTCAAGAATTCATGGCGCAATAACTATTTCCTTAGACCTGAATAATATTTTTGCCTATTTTTTTGTTCTTTAGTATAAAAAGGAACAAAAAAAACCCACCCTGGTTATACAGGATTTTTCTACATAATACACACCTCTACATAACACTCACATGTAGACATGCTTCAGGCACACCCAGTTCGCTCAGTCAGGCGGAGGTGTGGGGATGATGAGGAGATCAATAATTAACAGGCTAAGAGTGGCAGAGTGTTGTGCAGACGCGGGAGCAGACTAAATTCAGCACCAGCAATTATTCATAAACTCAAGCAGCACCAAAGAGTGCAGAAGCTCCACCATAAGCTATACCAGAAACTTCAAAGGCTTAGGGATTACATAGATGTCTACTTAACGCAGATATATATGGATCAGGTTGGTGCTGATCGTTTCAGCCAGATCGGACCTCGGGTTTGAATGTCGATCTGGTCAATTCCAGGCCAGAGTCTGTTCAATTCATAGCTCATCCAGATGTGAAACATTGTCTTCTCAGAGGTCTTTGCTAAAAGCATCATCATAGATGCATACTTCTAGGTTTATGGTCCCAAAAATGTTGCTGCTTTGAGATCATCACTGATACTGGTTCACTAGGTCATGGACTGACTACTTTGGGAAGAGGTAGGTCAACTGCCGCTGTTTGAAGACTGCCAGTGTCTGAGCATTTCGGACATCTAGGGGAAGTCCATTCCACCAGCTAGGTGCCAGAATAGAGAAGAGTCTTGATGCGTGCCTTCCTTATACCCCGAGAGATGATGGGACCAGTCAAGCAGTGTTAAAGGATGGGCGGGAGCGTGGTGTGGTACTAAGTGCTTTAAAGTAGGCGGGTGTGGGTCCATTTTTGGCTTTGTAGGCAAGCACTGAAATCAAGTCATGAAGCTGCATTCTGGATCAGTTGCAGAAGTTGAACACTCACTCTTCAGGTCAAGATGATGCTTTTAAGAACCTTAAATACTAGTCCTTGCATATACATGTCTTGTTTTTTAGCTGGTGAAAGAAAATTGGATGTATCCCATCATACTGTTCATCCGCTTTTACTTTGTTTAAGAAGACCAAATTCATCTTATACTCTCATTATAACTTAATTATCTTCCAAGCCTCTTAGCTACCTCCAAAGAAGTCGCAGCAAAACTAGCGTAGTAACTGATAACAGTACAATAAATAAACATGGTTAAGTGATGTTTGAATCTTAGAGCAAACTTCCCTTTGAACACTCGCTCTGCTAGCAAAGATGAGCTTAAGTTTTTGGTAAACAAACGAGGCTTTATTTTTGGATTGGAACCCCGAACCCTGGAGCTGTGAGGTAAACATACTAACACTAAGCCACCATGACCTCCAACACTGACTCATGTTTGCAAAATCGTAACAATTTGCATGACTAAGGTTACGGGTGGGCTGGGAGCAATCTAGCATTTGTATTTTTTTCGTAGGACTTCATTTGCATGAACTCTAATAAAATTTATTTATATTTTTTCCTTAAAAAATTTATAATTATCTTTAGTGTCTAAAGTTTGTACTGAGTTTGAGAACCACTTAGGATTCAGCACGTTGACTGGCTAAAACCTGATTGGCTACCTAGCGAGTCCGCAAGTCCGATTTAGGTCAGACTTTTTTTTACTACATTCAATGCAGAGGTCATGACATCATATCCTGTTTCATGCACTTATTTAGGTAGTAGTGAGCCATTTGGGATTCATTCTCCATTTAGGCTAGCTTGTTCAGTGCAACTTTTCCGAATGTGAAATTTCACCTATGACAACTGTCATAAAGTCATAAGGCTGTGTGTGTGTGTGAATGTGTGTGTGTGTCTTGTTTGAGTTTAATTAAAAATATATATATAAAAAACAGGTAGGCATTCATCAGACTGCGTCTCTTCAGGGCCTTTCTTCAGTGCGTGATGAATGCGTTTGAAACATGGCCTCCGTGTAAACATGTTGTATTATGACTGAGCTGTCTGAGGTGTCACCCAGCTGCTAAAATAATTCACACAGTCATGGAATGTTTAGCTAAAGCATGATGCCTCATGTATTACCGGCTCGCTCGAGGCAGCCATTCCTCACATGGAGCATTTATTTGAAAAATTTGCAGAAGGTACTGTGCCAGTGAGAGCTCGGGATGACAAGTAGAAGGTAAGTTAAAGAAACATTAATTCTTCTGCAAAGAACTGACATCCAGGTAAATACTGCACATAAAAAAAAAAAAAACTTCTTATACATAAAAGACTTTGCTTTCCATTCCATGTAGCTAAGATAGCTCATTGGTACAGGTGTGTTTATGCCCATGTGTGTAGGTCTCAGGTAACAGATCCCAGGTGGTGAGCCTGGGGCACCCTCAGGTCATCCTTTAGAGCCTGGTGTTTTGTCGCAGAACCTTCGCTCTCTCTTTGTCCTCACGCCGTCATCTGATCCCAGCTAAAACGAGATCAGGAATTAAACGGACACAAAGAACCTGTTTTAATTAGTGGCAAGCAGCAGATTCGCTCGAGAGCCGAAGCTAAAAAGGTGCGCAGCGCTACTCCGGGCTTTGTAGAAACTGTCAGCTGCTTCACATCTTATCAAACGATATTGTGTGTGAACGTGAATTGCAATCATGTGTATCGCATTCCACGAGTCTACTGTATCTGCTACAGGCCTTGTGCTCTACCGAACACTATTCATTCCACACCGTGTGCTCAAATACAATGTCAAAAGACGGCTAGTGTATTCAGGTAGATTTCTTTTTGGCAGGCAACTCATATAAGCTAAGGATGATAGATGGTTTACTCCATTGTGATGCTGTAAATTGATCCATCTTCAAGGTCTGAAAGTTTGTGTCAGTGCTTGCTTAACCCTTACATTCTGTATGGGATGAAACGAACAAGTTTAAACCGTTTATTAAAAACGGAACATTGGAAAGGTTTCTATGACAGCAGCTCGGAAAGTAGTCCTGGCTGCAAAGTGAATCACAGGTTTGTATTAAAGTTATCATTTATATTGTAACAACTTATACAGGAAGTTGTATGTTGGAAATGTGTGATGGTTGATATGGCCATGTGTGTGCGGAGTTTGTATGTTCTCCCCGTGCTGCGGGGGTTTCCTCCGGGTACTCCGGTTTCCTCCCCCAGTCCAAAGACATGCATGGTAGGCTGATTGGCGTGTCAAAAGTGAGAGAATCAGTTAATCAATTCATGATTTCAAGGAGGAAAATTAATAAATCAATGTCTTTAAGCCGAATATACTTAAATATAACAATAAATTCAAACTCAAACTTTGTAATTTAAAATTATTTTTTGTTATATTTAAGTGTATTCGGCTTAAAGAAATTGATGTGAGAACTTAAAAAAATTTGAGGTAATTAGTTTCCTCAGATTTTTCGAGTCAAATGAACTTATTGGGTTTTACAGTGTGCTTAACTTAGCTTTTTTTTTTTTTTTTTTCCAAAATTTGCGATGCAACTTGTGATGTTTTTTTAATTGACACAATTGTAATTTTGCAGTGATGTTTGTTGGTAAATGAGACCTTTTAGCTGTACTCATGTTTCACGCACGTGAATTGAACATGAAGCAAGCCCTTAAAGATAAAATATATTTGGTATTTCTAAAATAAAAAGAGAGAATAAAATAAATAAATAAATAAATAAATAAATAAATAAAATGTTTACCGTTGGTAAATTGAACCCTCAATGCTTCATTAGTTTGTTCTTGAGGGGAGTATTTAAGATTTCCAAGTAGAACCCATGTAGATAGCCAGAACCCCCCATTTGAACTTCGGCATTTGGTTAACCTGCTGATCCATAGTTTTGCAGCTTCAAAGAAACATTTAGGACCACATCAAGGACATATTGCTTCAGAATACTTATATGCTCCAGTACATATTGAATGTTTTGCAGTCCTCAATAAAAGGTTTAATCTAGAACTCTGAGGGTCCTTTGGTTGGTCTTTTGGGGAAACCTGTTTCCCCAGGATTTGTGCATAACCCTTGAATGATTGTATCCCTATCTAAGAGTTCCAGGTTAAACCCTTTAAGGACGCTCAGAAGTCTTAATCTTTTTTTCCCCTCAATGTGCATGGTATGATTTGAAGGCATGAATTTTCGTTGGGGTTTTCTCTGTTCTGAGAAGCTGTAAATTGACCCATGTTGAAGGATATCCTGCAACACAGTGTTCTGTGCCCTGTTTGTTTTAAGCTCTTGATCTGTTAATCGTTACAAGAACTGTCCGTCATAACAAAGCAACACGCTGAGGTCTCTTTCAACAGTGGATGTCTGACTCGCATGGGTTCAGCTCTCTCACCTCTGGGTGTGGACGTCCAACCAAGCGCATGCTCTCCATCTCACTCTCAGCTTGCCATAGCACCTGGGAAATCAATAACTAATGAGTCTCAATAGGAGACAGAGGTCTACACTGACAAACCACAAGTCTCTCAACGGGTGCAAAGGGGAGGTCACGGTTCACCCTCCATTGCTCTCACACAGTAGTCTGGTGACTTCCTGTTGGTGTAAAGCCTCAGTGCTAAGCAACAGTGGTCTGGACTTCTTCAAAACTAGGTCCAAACCAGGAAACTGAGAGATCTTTAAGTACAGCTTGTCTGGAGAGTTGATAAGAACAATTACAGTGATGGAGGAGTCATATTCAGTCACTCATCAAGGTGCTTGGGTGGATTTTTAATGTGATGAATGAGGAAATAGGGGCAATACATCATCATAAATCACACAATTTGTTTAAAGACGCCGAGTACAATATGTCAAAGGAGGATGACTCTACAAAGCAGAGCAGTTCCTGGCCTTGGGAAAGTTTGTTAAGGGCTATTTTTATGAATCCTTCCCTGCAGAAGTCCATTTAAGCCACTTAAATCATGGCTGAAGCTTTCCATCGAAAGAGCAGGTTATGTGGCCTGAATTATAATAGCCTTATATCCTGGATTTAAAGTGTGTCCTCTCCAACACACCATGGAAATTGAGTTTCAAGCAAAAAAAAAAAAAAAAGGCTCTCACCGCTCTTAAAACCCCAGAGCAGTGCGCATCGCCACGCAGGCGTCCCTTTGAGGCTCGACCGGCAGGAGCAGATCAGGATTGGCTCTTCACTAGAATTATGGAAGCGCTGATCCTATTACGTGCCCCTTGAAGAATGTGTCTGTGAGACTCAGGAGCTTTTAACCTTTTCGCTAGTCCTGCCTTTGAATCACCATCTCCGCTCGACTCCCGTTTGAACTTCTGCATTAGGTTCGATCCTGGAAAGCATCTTTAAGACTAAACCATGGTTTTACAGCTTCAAAGGAATTTAAGAAATAAATACTGATATATAAGGAGGAATAAAAACGGCATCTGCCAATATAGGGGGGAAAAAAAGGAATTATTTATTCACTTACTGATGTAGTGAGTGGTTGTAGATTTATTATAGTTTTATCACCATCATTGCCACGGACAATACACAAGAGGATGCAAAAAGGAAAAACTATTAGACAAGGGTTTCACCAAAGACCTAAATCATTGTGCTTATGCACTTATTAACTGGCTGTACTCACATCCTTATGGGACTGGAAATACTGTAAGAATTTTATTATAGGGAGGTGACTTTAAGCCAGTGGATAAATGACCCAGAGACAGCTCTGATATTAATTGTAGGACAATGTGCTAACATTTGCACACTGTCCAGACAAAATGAACAAGATAATGACATTGAATTTAAGCAACAAGATATTTAGTGGGTTTTATTTTCACAGATATGTCTTCACTATTACAAGTAACACAAATAAATATGTAAAGACATTAATAATGGGGGGAAACGATATCACTGCAAGGTTTTGTATTTTCCTTTCTATGATAAAGCTCGTTCACCCAAGCTTTAGAACTTTCACCAACCTCTTATATCGTCTACACAGCTGTTGGATCCTCTCAGTGAGATATAGTCAGATATATTCAGCAGCCTTCTGCAGATCAGGACTACGAACCAAAGCTATCAGGGAAAAACAGCTTTGCAAAATATTTTTTTTGTCTTGACGTTGCCTCATATTGTAATGTAGATGGTGAGATAATCAGAGTCTTCACAATTTTACGTTGAGGAACATTATTCTGAAATTGCTTCATCTTTTTTTTTTTTTTTTTTTTTTGCAGAGATTGGTGAACCTCTGCCCATCTTTACTTCTGAAAGACTTTGCCTCTCTAAAGATACTCTTTTTTTTTTATATACACCGGTCATGTTACTGACCTGTTGCCAATTAACCTCCAGCAGTTTCTTTTTAGTAACACTTAGTTTTGCCGCCTTTTGTCGCCCCGTCCCAACTTTTGTGAGACGTGTTGCGGCCATGAAATTCAAAATAACCTTATTCTTTTTTTCAGATGGTACATTTCCTCGTTTGCTATGTTCTATTGTAAATAACATATGGGTTTTACATGTTACACAGCGTCCTAACTTTTTTTTGGAATTGACGTTGTAGATAACCTCCCATTTCCATTAAAATAAATGGGATCCCTTGTTCAACCTTGAACTTGGGGTACTGTCTGTCTGCAATTTTGAATGTTCTCTCCATTTCCACATAGGTTTCCTCTGGGTCCTCCAGTTAGACGTCTCCAAATCTGTGAAAGTGTGTGGGCATGGTGCCCTGTGACGGACGGGCATTCCTTCCAGGGTGTTTTCCCACCTCGATCGCAGTGTTCTGGGGATAGGCTCAAATTCCACTGTGTCCCTGACCAAGATAAACAACTTACTTACATGAATGAATGAACAGATGTTATTTACATCAACATTCTGCCCTGAGAGAACATGTAATTGAGAACTGAAATTGAACTGTTAGTATATGATTATATAGTTGTTTTTTTTCTGGTAATGTATGTGATAAGGTCATAAGCAAAAAAAAAAAAAAGAAAAAAGAAAAAAAGATGAACATCAATTAAAAGAAATGTAGAACTCATTGGACACTTGAAGCAGTGAACCTGTTTGGAGGAAAATCAGACCAGCACATGGGAACAGATGCACTACATGAAGCAAGCTGAGCTACATGAAAAGGTTGCATTTGGTTTCAAAGCCTCTTTCACTTGCAAATTGGTTTGTATGCAAACAAACCTACCGGATGTTGGTGAAGAAATGCTTGGTAAAGTGGTGGCCAATATATTATGCTGAAGAAGTGATGCGCTTAAAAGGTCAGGATAAACGACTCCCTAAACTATGCTGATAGCAAATTAATGATTTAACAGACTGATCTGTGAAGAGTGAATTGCTTTGTGTCCATTATGCTCTCTGAATGGGGCTTAGCTACCTTGCATGCATAGATAATTCAGTGCCTACAAGCATGTTGTTTTAAGCAGATTTTGGAAAGGTTTGGTGCAGGGAAGAAAATATGAATGACAATCAGCAATATATGCAGAACACTACATGATGCAGAAATACTGGTTCATGCATTCGTCACCTCTAGATTAGATTACTGTAATGCCTTACTGTCTGGATGTTCCAGTAGGAATATAAATAAACTCCAGTTAGTCCAGAATGCAGCTGCTAGAGTCCTAACTAGAACTAGAAGATACGACCACATCACCCCGATCTTATCCACAATGCATTGGCTCCCTGTAAAATCTCGCATTAAGTTTAAAATACTTTTAGTAACCTATAAAGCACTACACGGTCTTGCACCACAATATCTAAGCGACCTTTTGGTTTAATATGATCCGCCACGCCTAATTAGATCAAAAGATGCAGGCTATTTGACGGTACCTCGAATAGTGAAGTACAGCAGGGGGAAGAGCTTTCGCTTATAGAGCCCCACAGTTATGGAACAGTCTTCCTATTAGTGTTCGGGACTCAGACACAGTCTCAGTGTTTAAATCTAGGCTTAAAACATATTTGTTTACTCAAGCTTACCCTGACTAGATTATATCTCACTACTTCACAGTCCTAATCGTTTTTCTCCCTCTCTCTCTCTTTTTGTCGAGCCCCACACGAATTTATGGAGATATTGGAGATCCAGATCCCCTCTGCCTCTGGATGAGCCCAAATCTTCTGCTGGGACTACGGCTGCTCCTAAGGCCATACTTCTCATTTTCACATTATCTGTGTTACATTCACAATCTGTGTTACCCAGATGAGGATGGGTTTCCCTTCTGAGTCGGGTTCCTCTCAAGGTTTCTTCCTCAAAAAACATCTTAGGGAGTTTTTCCTTGCCACCGTCGCCACTCAGTGGCTTGCTCAGTTGGGATAAATTCCATTTGTTTTATACCTGTTTGTCTCTGTTTATCTGTTCCTGTTTGTCTCTCTTTATCTGTTTCTGACTGTTTATACCTGTTTTTTATTTCTGTAAAGCTGCTTTGAGACAATGACTATTGTAAAAAAGTGCTATACAAATAAAATTGAATTGAATTGAATTGAATTGAAATATGTTAACGATGAAAATGGGAGAATTAAGAATTGTATTTTGTATAGTAGCCCAGAGAAAGAGAGCATCAACAACAACAACAAACAACTCATAAAAACATTCATCTTTTAAGAAGATGATACGGAAATTGTTTTATAAAGCAGCATAATATAAAATGCCAAAGTTCAGAGTAATTTGTCTAATAGAGAAATATACCTAATGAGCTTTCACATTTTCCACCAGACAAAAGTAAAAACGGATGGAGAGAAATTAAAGCTTAGCATCCATGCTGTGAGTGCTAATTTCTCAAAAAAAAAAAAAAAAAAAAGACATTTCTTAAGGCTGTGGTTCAGGTGCTAAAGCGGGTCGTCCACTAATCGTAGGGTTTGGGGTTCGATTCCCGACCCCTACGTAACCCCACATACCAAAGTGTCCTTGGGCAAGACACTGAACCCCAAGTTGCTCCCGATGGCAAGTTAGCGCCTTGCATGGCAGCTCTGCTCCCATTGGTGTGTGAGTGTGTGTGTGAGTATGGGTCAATGAGACTTTAATTGGATTAAACCGCTATATAAGTGCACCATTTACCATTTCAATAAAACTCTTTAGATTGTGCGTTTTCACTGAATGGTTGGTAACACCTTCTATTAAGGCCATATGCAAAATGACCTATGAACTCATTCATAACATGTTACAATGCATTCATAAGGTATTAGGCCTTATACACACACTGTTATAATTATCTCTAAAAAGGCATTACAGTTTATAGCAGTGATTGTAATGCATTACTACATTCTTTACAGAATGCATTATAAGTAGTGTTTATTACACATTATAACACCACTACTTCTAATGCATTATCTAACAATTCAAAATGCATAATAAACCTAGCCATGCAGCATAATGCATTTATCAGAAATAATTATAACAATGTTTATAATGCCTTACGAATGCATTATAACACAATACGGATGTGTTCAGAGTTCTGTAGAAATATAACCTTCATAGAGAATGTTTAAAATGCTATAAAATAGTAATGCCGCTAATAAGTAATGAAAGTTTAACCCATTCATATTCCCCTACAAAAACAGAGGTATCAGTTGACACCCTTTTGCGAAACCCTTAGATCAGGGGTCAACTGGTAGGCCGTGGTCTCGGCGTGGACCCAGAAAAATATATATTAGTGGAATAAACCAATCAAAATACTGCAGTGGAACTGATCAACACATAGAAAAAAAATAAAACTGACAGTGACTTTTCATTTTCTAAACATAAGCCATTGAGTCTCTCATTCAGTTGCGTCGTGTTAAAGATCTTCATCGATATAGTTCGTTTCATTCTAATTACTGGTCAAGAAAACAAGCTGAAAATGATTAGAGATGAATGAACTGAGAAGTGTGAAAAGCATCGTATGTACGGTAGCTTACTCAACAAATCTTATATATTTTTAGGAAGCCGTAAAATTCCAAAGAGCTAATGAGAAACACTCCCCCCGCAAAAAACAGAAAATGTGTAAGCCTTCAAAAATTTGAACAATTTTACAAACAATCTGAGTATATGGTTTAACATATTGTTTCAGGTATATAAAGATTTTGACATGCATTTAATAATGTTTTCCTTTTTTTTAAGAGATATTTGTTCGCTACATGTTCCTTGTAGCTCCTTGTACAAATCGAGTTTGGATACAAAACACGTGCATGGATAACGTTTATTTATATAATTATGTCTACTAGGCCTATCATTAGCTATTGTTTCAATGTTTGACATGACCCAAGCGTAAAAGTGCAATCAGCGAGTAGTATAAAAGCCTCGTCCTTGAAAACATATGCCCACCAGTCCTCCGCAACAGATGCCTGAAGCGATGGGGGGAGTGACGGAGGGGAAGAGAGCTTCCTGAAGCATTTGAGCAACAGACGTTAGGAGAGTAAAACTTAAATGAGGTGCGCTTGTTTTCCAGCAGGATCACAATTACTCCCATCTGCTGATGGCTTTAAACAGGTTGCTGGAGCTGCTTTGCTGCACATATGAAAATGACTCCACCTGACTTTGAAAAACCACGAAAGCAAATCTTTCCGCACGAGAAACGTTTCGAAAGATAAGAAAATACAACCACGCCTGTACTCCTACTCTTGCAACTAAATACTTCGCGCAGGTGTGGGATTGTGCTTATTAAATAAAGATAAATAACTTCAAATGGTCAAGTCAAATTTCAGTGATATTGACTGACAAGGCCATTTTGAAAGTACAACCGTGTTATCCAAATTTCAGGACAGATTCAAAGTACATTGCTAATTCATTATTAGCAGGGATGCTAATTAACCACAATTGGTGTGTTTGCTAATTCTATGCTACAAAACAACCATACCCTGTTCATTTCAACGCAGGCTAAGAGCAAAATCCAGCCAACAAGTAAATGAGATATTGTTGCCTGAGATCAGTTTTCTTATGCTCAGTTGTGGAAAAAAAAAAGCTAAAGAATTTTTATTATTTTAGAGATGCAATGGTAAAATGGCACTGGAATCACGAAATCGAGCATGAAGATGAATAACGGAATAAGAAGCCTGGACCTTAAGAGGTTAATGATCGTAAGAGAGAGATATTGTAATGTTCAGACACCATTTCATAGTCATGCTTGTATAATACACCGTATCCTACATTGTTTTATCGCATTACACGGACAGGAGGAGTTTAGTTACAGGTGACTTTCTGTTGCTAAACATGCTTTTTGAACTGTGTCTGTGAGACTGCGGAGGTCCGTGGCTCTGCCATTAACCCCATCAATTCCAGTGGATTTGTTACACTAATCCCCACTCTCGGGGGATGTTCCAGTCATTGGAGGCATGAAATCTACACCCTTACCTTTTGAAGGAAAAAGCAGCACAGCAGCATTTAAATGCTTGTAGTCTAAGTTCTGCCAATCTATGCGACCGGCTTTGATCGTGAGAACTAAAGGTGCTTCACAAGCAGCTAAAAAGCCTTCAGAATCCACCAGAAGCACATCCGGGATGTAAATATGTGAGCTTTAATGTAATGAACCTGAAACGAAACTTTTAGGTGCTGATGCGATAAAACAGCATCATCATGAGGTGCCACCCATCATGAGGTCATGATAAGGGCAGGATTCTAAACTTTAATTAAATATACATCAAAGACAGACAATATTCAGACTATTAGATCATCTAGTATTGAAACTGTAAAAGTCTACAGCATTGTAAATGGTTTCTATTTCTCAAATGAATAAATAAATAAATAAATAAATAAATAAATAAATAGAAACACTTCAAAGAACCTTTCCCCTAAACATCCAAGAACACTCAAGAGGTCTAGATGGTAGTTTGTTTTTTTTTAAGTGTAAATGTAAGTGTGTGTGTATGTGTGTGGGTGTGTGTGTGTGTCACTTACTAGAGATACTCTATTCATAATACTCACTGCATCTTTTTAAAGCATTTCCTGATTTATTTATTAATTTTTTTTTCCACTAAATGACTCCCTGTGTTTTGAGTAGTCTAAGTAAATGCAGACACGTACATGGCATGCTTTATTTCTAAAGGAAAAAGATTAAAGAAAAGAAAAAAAACTGCATGAAGATGAGTTGAGAATTTTGAGATTTTATGTGGATTCCATGTAGCCTAAGAAATGCTGCAGTTAGATAGATGGATAGATGGATGGCTGGAAGAACAGATGAGTGGATGCATAGGTAAATAGATGGACGGACTGATGTACAGTTAAATGGATACCTGGATGGATGGATAAATAGATGTATGTATGAATGGGTGGATGTATAAATAGATGTATGTATGAATGGGTGGATGTATAGATTGATTAATGGATGGCTGTAGGGATAGGTGGATGGGTGGATGCATACATAGATGGAGGGAGAGATGGATGAATAGATGGATGGATGCATAGGTAAATAGATGGATGGATGAATGGATAAATGGAGGTATATATGAATGGATGGCTGAATGGATGGAAAGATGGATGTGGCAATATTAACATTAAACCTGGTAAGGAAAACAACAACAATCTGATATGCAAAAAAAAAAAAAAAAAAGTAAAAATGTCAACACACTGACTTCTTATATCACTGGCCTACTATTTGTTTACAGTGCAGGGGATTTTCTACCTGCTGTGTGAAAAGCTGAGCTAAGCAGAACTTCTGACCTGAGTTCTGACGGGAACTGAAGAAAGACAGGTGGAGTGCAGACAGATTTGTCTTCCGCTGTGTGAAAAGCCACGAAAGCTGGGGGCATCATATATTCTGACATTTAAATTGCCAGATTTACTAGCAATCTGTTGCTGATTGTCAGTCATCCCAAGCCTGCTGTCTGTACAAATACTGCAACTGGAAAAAAAAGAGACACAGATGACATGTGTGTAGTCAAATAAACAAGACAATCTCATTATTACAATACTACAAGGTGACACATCTAACAACCCAGTTGTAATTACTGGATAGTTAGTTCACACCATCCAACTGTTACATTTCTAACGTTATGGCATTTTACACCACTTTGCTCTTCTTAATTCTGATTGGTCAGATGGAGTGGAGTCATTTTCTGTGACAGCAGCTCTGGCTGTAAAATAAATGACATGTTTATATTCTATACCATAATTCTATCTTTCTAACACGCTATTGTTGGTAACAGCTCATTCACCTATGAGCAACAAGCCACATAATCTAAATCTAATAATAAATACATCTAAAAATATATAAGAACAATCATATGATGGTTTTGGGGGTTTTTTTGGGTTTTTTTTGAAGGGACAATTATTTCAAATTTGGAAGGAGTCTCAAGTGTCAGTGCTTTGTGGCGGTTTTCAGACACAGAAAAGTCTTCAAGGCAGAGGATTTAGCATTTTCCGGTTTCTCAGTAAGCTTGTCTTATTGTCTTATTTGTTGTCTTATTAACTACAAAACTAAAAAAGAGGCAGGTGAGGGAACGACTAGTTGACTGCTAAGTGATAACAGGAACTAACTTAAACAACATTGAAAAATAATGATAAAAGGATAAAACGTGGTGACCTTTACCACACTCAAAAGTCATTGAATATATTCCTATAACAGCATACCTAACATGTTTAATTCCTTACTTATTGTGGTCCACTTTTTTTGCCCAGCCATCTCTTTGCATGCATTACCATTTCTGTCTTAGAAGTTGTTTTTTTCTCTAAATTCCAAGCTGTCCTCACACTCCACCATCATTGCTTTTGATTATCTTCAGATATAGGAATCCAAAAGGTATGAATGAAGGATCGTCTGACTATCCTACAAACGCTTGACTCTGGCTTTGGGCACATCTTGCTAACAGCTGTAGAAACATTTTCTCAGCTTCGTTTTATTTCATGTTCTGATTTGTAGATTTATTAGCAGTTCCATGGTTGACCTTGAGCACACACAATGGGCTGCAGTGAAGAGAAATATTTAGAGTATAATGAATCAGGCACTCCGTAGTCGGCTGCTTGCATCTGAATCTTCCGCCTCGCACTCAAATGTGGCAGCATGGTATCATTAGCATAGTGCTATTACTGCTTTGATCTGGGTCTCACACTGCAAAGCTATGTGTGGAAAAGGAATTCATTAAAGCGTGAGTGATCATGTTACCTGCAATATGCCTGAACTCTAGAGATTTTAATTCTGATATGATGTGCGATATACATCCACTGATGTAACTGCGTGTGATGTGATCTTGACTGTCAATTCTTTTAATGCGAATGCAGAGTTTAAGTGTTGGTCAAAAGAAAGGTTCTACAATGTTCAGTACATTGCCGAAGATGTAACGCCGATTTCATAGTGTGATTGTGTGATTACTGAGGACTTCTAGGTTTGCACTTCATTTATCTCCAAACAGTATGCACAAACTGTTGGTGTGGACTGAAACGCTTATTAAAATGGAAGTGTAAATGTCATGTAACACAAGCATCTCACATGCAAATGCTTCTGAAATGTACAGTGGCTTAGTGGCTAGGACATTTGCCTTGTACATCCTGGATTGGGGGTTGAGTCCCACCCTGTGTGTTTGAAGCATGCATGTTCTCCCCGTGCTTCAGGGGTTTCCTCCCCAGTCCAAAGACATGCGTTGTATGCTGACTGGCATTTCCAAATTGTCTGTAGTGTATGAATGGGTGTGTGAATGTGCCCTGCGATGGGCTGCACCACCCCCTATCCAGGGTGTTCCATGCCTTATGCCCCGAGTTCCCTGAGAGAGGCTACAGGCTTCCCTGCAACTCTGTGTGTGAAATGCAGCATGGAAAATGGATGGATGGTTATTGTGGTTAAGTATAGTATTCTTTGCTGGATGCCGATTATATATACACCCACGGATATATACATGTATCATTGGAATGTTGTAACACCAGCCCCTGCACAACGTCACATAACGAAGGCTGAGACGGAAGCAAATGCAGATATGGTAGTTTAATCAGACAACAAATCCAAAGGGTAAGGCAAAAATCGAAAAACAAAGATAGGTAAGGGTCAAACGATCATGCAAACAATCTAGAACAGGCAAGGCAGAGAATCAAGGTCGAGGGACTAAACAAAGTCAAAACCAAAAGATCAACACAAGATCAGAGCTTGGTAAATAAGGTAAATAATATCAACTGAGCGTAATACTTCGCAAAGACATTGTGTGTGAGTGTCTTAAGTAGTGTGTTGAAATCGTCCATATGATTGAATCATGTATGAAGGAGGGAACTCTGACTTCATTTCCCAGCAGCCACTGTACCATACTCAGTGTCACATGTCGACCTTCACCTCATTTACGTTTCAGTTAATGAGCACTCTTGTGTATATGTCGCTGATTGCACTGCTTTCGGTGTCTCTGCCACGGTGTTTTGCATGTCCGTTGTAGGGTCCTTCGTATTGTGTTTACTTGTTATTAAATGTTTGAAAATCTGCGCTTGCATCTGTAATCCACTTTGTAACGTGACAGATTGGTGTGTGTGATTAGTTTTCAGGAGAGGGTGATGTCTGTGTGTAGCTTTGGAAGTTGTAGTCGTCGACCATGTTTGTAGTTTGCGGTGGTTTCTGGGAAATGGAGTCGCAAGTTTGCCGTGACATGACACACAAGACTAAAGCTCATAAAATTCACTAAAATTGGGTCCTATTTGCGTTGGATTAGTTTTACATAAAGGTCGGGTGATGCAATTATGACCATTGTAGCTCTAAGATTTGAGTCCCATCCAAATTCATCAGATCTATCAGGTTTACTTTGTTCCGACTGAGGTGTATACATGATTCATTGTTTTATTTTCCATGTGAATGATTTTATTCTGATAACGCGGTCAGTCAGATGAACAGCCATGTGGAGGCTTGTTGCTACTGTGAACGCAGAACAGATGACAGGAAGACTTAAATGGCATGGTGGAAACAAAAAAAAGAGGAAAAGTAGTGATTGATTTATCAGCCTGAGAGCGAAGGAAGAAGAAAGAGCTCAAAGCAAGGAATACACAAGAGGAAGGAGGAGTTAAAAGCATGTGTTGGGAGTGGGATGAGGAGCTGGATCAGGTACACATGCAGCATGATGTTCACACGGTAGGCATTAACAGGAACCGCAATAAAAATCTCAAGGGAGAGCTTTAATCAAACTCTGTGTGGGTCTCAGCTGCAGCACTCTAGCATCCTTTGAAAAGCAGATGAACAAGAAGAAGAAGAGAAGGAGGAGGAGATGGTGGTAGGGCTTCGTGAGGACAGAAGGAGGATGAGAAAATGATTTGGGCCTCCGTGTGCACGCCACATGTGGGGGAAATGAAATGAGAGGACATGCTGGTGATTTGAACCATAACACAGAGAAGCATGCTGATTATTACTACCAAGGTTATGCACAGAGGGAATGCGCTGATTATTAAAGGAATACTTTGGCCATAAATAAAATGTTTCGCTTCAGCCATTTTTAAATAAATCCGGATAGTTCGTCATAAATACATGAAAGTGGGACAATTTGCTCTGAAGCCCGATAGTGTGCTTTGTGTGCTGAAGTAAAGAAGAACTCATATACAGAGGGATTATCTGTGAAGTTAAGCCTTGCCTGAAGACACACACACACATGCTGGTGCTCACAGAGCAGAGCTGAACTGGACTCAGACCAGCTCTGAGGAAACACCTCTTGCCAAGCAACACACACACTCTGACCACCAGGGCCAGACCACCAGAGCCATCAGGAGACTCGCGTGCACACACACACACACACAACATCGGCCATAGAAACTTCTTATTCAAATATTTAATTTAATAGTTCAATACACTTTAGTATTCTAATGCATTTGAAAATTGAAGAACTCAGACTGTATTTAAGTTATTATGGAAAATATATATATTATATATATATATATATATACACACACATGTACATTCACATACATACACACACACACACACATATAACACATATAAATAAATAAATAGATAGATAAATATATAAATAAATACATAACTTATTGGCTGATTTGAGTGGCTGCTTGAATTACGTGAGTTTCATCCAAACCTCAATAATTCACAAACGTTATAAATTCAATGTGTACCTAGAGTGATCTCTCAGTGGAAAGTTCAGGAAGAAAAAGCTAAATGACTCCCATCATATTACTGTACACATTTAAATTAATACGCCAAATATTTAAAGAGTTGGAATATGTTTAGAGGGGGTCTGTGGGATTAAATTTTGTTTTATTATTATTATTTTTTTACAGCTAAAAGGCTCCTTGGCTGCAAAAAGTTACAGACTATGAAATCATGTTGAAACAGAGAAATGTCATCATTTCATAAAAAGCTAAAACGTTTCAGGGCTAGTCCATCACAAGTGGTTCAATAATTTTAAAAGTTGCTTGCTTGGCCATTTTTAATTTTCGAAAAAACTGAGTGCTTACCTCCAAGTTTTGGCATTGCAAAATCATTTTTTTGCATGAATAAAGTATTTGTCCCCCCAGATTTCTACTAGCCCTACGTCTATCCAGTTTAATCTCAAACTCAAATAAATAAATAAAAAAAAACATTTACAGCAGAATGCTACTGTAGAGGACTTATTTCTGTGAAAATTTCAGGTTCATATCTGGTCCCCCACCAGATATATTCAACCCAAAAATTAGGTTTTTTTTTTTGTTTGTTTGTTTTTTTTTTTATAAATATTGCACTCTCACCCCCATAAAAAATAAATAAAATAAAAATAATAATAAGGAGAAGTCTCAAATCTGAAATGTTCTGCATACTAACCTAAGTACTCCCAAAAAAAATAAGACTGAGACTCGAACTCGAGTCTTCCGATTATAAATTGACCCTATATGTGGAATCTTGAGCATTACATTTGGATTTAAGTTCTCAGGAATAATTATCTGCAAAATATGTATATACACGTACCTTACAATGTGCTCTAGAGATCAGGTTTTGTTACAAGGAGCTAGGACCAAGATCACCATCATAGTTAAACCATATCAAATAAAAACTGGTGGTTTTGCAATGTCAATAATCACTCAAAAAAAGTGAAAATTCAAAATAGTTGACCTGTTTTGGACCACTAGAGATGAAATGCCCCTACAAAATGGATCCACTCAAAGAGTTCATTGGCTTCTTCTTCTTCCCACCATCAATTAAATTAATGAAAGTAAAATTTCTACCAACCTGGAACCAGAACCATACAAAGAACCAATAAGTTACCCCTCCCCCCTCCCCCCCAATTCAGTTGAATTCAGGAAACCTGGAACAATGTTAGATTTGTCTTAATGCTGGAACATTTCTGCAGTTCTTTCAGCGTTCATTCATCATCAATAAGAACATTATTCTGTTCCAAAATCTATCTCAGGAACACTTGCTTTGAGGTGGGAATACACCCTGGATGGGACGTCAGACCACCACATTCACACCTAGGAGCAATTTTGTGTTGCCAATCCACCTAGCATTATGTTTTTTGGAGGTGGGAAAAAAACCTGAGAACCCAGAGGGAACCGGTGTGTTACAAAAACAGTACCCTGGAGATGTGAGGTAGCAACCCTACCCATTGCTCCAACACGCCACCCTGTATGGTTAACAGTTCTAGCTTTCTAAAGGAGATCTACTTTGATCTATTTCACAAAAATGGAACTCTCTTGTATCGGGCATCTCTGAAGGTTCTGCAAGAGTAACATGCCAAAGAACTTCCAGAGGTGCTAGATAGAACTTCAACATCGAAAGATAAATTGCATGCATAATTATGATCTTAAACATGTGTGAATATTTCTTGCATTTGACTATGAAAATATTATCATGATTTGAACAGTGTTCAGACAGTGTTTGAAATTTGTTCTGACAACCTTAATAAACACACACACAGGGATTTTTGCTAAGGTAGCACCATGTGATCCGAGAAACACATTTTTCTCTCTTTGGCTTGCTGTTCACTTGACCACAATGTCTCTCCATGCTTGATTTTGCTCTCCTTCTATCGCTCTCTGGCTCAGGAAGAAAAGCGAAGCCCTTCAGATAAATAACCCAGCTCCTGGTAAAGTGCTTCTTCTCCATTACAAGCCCTGATAAGATATAAATCATCCATTACTGAAGCAGAGCCAGGAGCTGAAGGCTCAGCTTGAGGAGATGACTCGCACAGACATTGACACAAATTTGGCCATCGCGAGATATTTCATGTGAGGTTCAGGAGCGACCATGCTGGTGTGATAGAGCAGAGGCACCGAGCACACCGCATTTTCTCACAGGGAGTGTTAGCTGATGGGAAAATGAGAGGTTAAGGAGGGAAAATGGGAAGCTGAGACCACCAGAGACTCAGTGATTGAGTAAAGTGCAGAAGTTCATACTTGAGGTATGGTTTGAACAGCTTCCTTTGCACCTGAACTGTCAGTGTCAGATTTCATGAAAATGTCTTCACCTTCCTATAATAGTAAGCATAATCACAGACGACAGAGGATTTATATATAAAAATGTAGATCTTTAATCTTTGATCCAGATGTGGAAATGCCAGCAGAGTGGGTGTGCCTTGAGGACCATAGATGGGAATATATGGAGTTTTTCCAAGTAGAAATATATGGAATATGCGTATTACTGAGTTAAATTGGACCAAATGGCATTGCTATAGGGCTATGTTTGGTTGGTCCTAGCTCTTTATAATTAGGGGCCCTAAATATTAGGAATGCATCCAAATTTTAATATTTGAATATTCGTAAGATTTGTATCCCGTGGCGCTTTGATGGAGCTGCACTGGATGTTATTGGAAGTGTACCATCTCTCTTATACCCAGTTTCCACATTTTTTTTCCTACGCTAAATAATAATCACTAATTAGGATTATATTGCCAATACGGAATTCACTGGCCACTTTATTAGCAACAGCTGTACAGCTGCTCATTCATGCAATTATCAAACGTTCATGTGGCAGCAGTAAAATGCATAAAGTCATGTAGCTAGTGAACAGCAGTTATTTGGATAGAGCCAATGAAAGAGGTCAGAGAAGAATGGCAAGACTCATTTAAGCTGATAGGACGGCTGTGGTAACTCTTTACAAGCGTGATGAACAGACAAGCATCTCGGAGTTCAGGACATGGCAAATGTTGAGAAACGTTCCCATCCTATCAGCGAACAAGCAGAATCTGAGACTACAGTGTGCACAGCCTCAACAAAACTAAACAGTTGAAACGTGGAAAAAGACCAAGCAATAATTATTCCTAGTAGTAATGATCACACTAAATCACTGCAAATTTGGTTAACAATATGGCTTCCACATTTCTTTGATATTTTTTTTGTACATTGTTGAATTAGTAAAATAAATGTTGTTTGTGTACAATCGATGCACTTGCCTGTAAACACGCACTGTAAAGAAGATCAAGCACGAGTCGCAAGCTGACTTCAAGATCATTTATAATTTACATCCATAAAAATATTTGAGGTATTGTTGAGAATCTTAATGATGTCGTCTCCTCCATGTCAAAAAATAAAACCTTTCATTGACTTAAAAGGAATAGTGTTATTAATTAGGTAATTAAGCAATTATTAACTATTTAACTAATTACTTTGCTTTTATTTAATTATTCAGCTCTTCTTAAGCAAAAAATGAAATTTCCGCCTGTTTCTGCCCATGTTCGGGATTGAATTTATTTGTGGTGTCACCCTCCACATTAGTGTTTAATGTCTCATATGAAAGTAGACACTCAGGGCTTTATTTTTATTTTTTTATCTCTGTACCAGTGTGATTGTGTAGAGGTGTGAACTGTTTGCTCAGTATGGATCTCACGCCCCTCCCGTTTCCCATCACCCTGCTCACCAGCAGCTAAACACAGTCACGATACTCTACACACAGAAACCCAACTGTGTCTTGACTCATCTTATAACAGACTCACGGCAATAAAATAATTCATTAGTTTATACCGATTGAAAATGTCTGGCAAGTCGATTTCCATTCCTCCAGTGGAATAGAATGGCAGTGTACAGTGAGAAAGGGTTAAAAAAAACAACTCATTGATTTATTCATTGATCAATTAAGAATGTCATATTTATGTATTAAATATTGGACTCAAATACTGTACATTTTTTGTTGTCGTTGTGCATTCATAGATCAAAACATATTTCAGTGTGCCAATTGTGGTTACATCAACATGTGGTTACATCAACAGGGGGAGCTGGAGTCAAGCCAATATCATACAAGAGAATAGGTTTAATTCTAGGGTCAGGATCGTGTGTAACTGAGACACACCTCAGTTTTCAACTAACTTCACCCTGTGTGTGTCGTGTTCCGGTCTGAATGGCATTTAAATCTGTAGTTCAATCTGAAGTCTGAATACTGATGTGTTATCAGTTTTGGTAAATTCTTACTACGTGTACTTCATTAAACTCAACATGCAGTCCTAAATGCACAAAAATAATGTGTGTAAATTATAAATAAAACAGAGGGAATATGAAAGGTGGTCAATGTAGAGAGAAAGTTAAAATGCTCAAATAGATTAAGTAAAGATAAAGATATATTGCTTATAGAATAGAATAGAAATGTAATAGTGTTTCATGAAGCCCTTTGTGGAGTCAAACAAACCAAACAAGGAGTTAAATAAACGATGACATCTCCCCATAGATGAAGAATCCATTTGCCCCAAAACTTAAAGCCATTTGTGTGCATCTGCAGCTGTGTTTTGAACTCTGACTTCCTGGTGCCACCAAGCTTTTCTTTTAGGTAGAGATATCCTGTAGGGACGAAGATGTTTTTAACAGACAGATGGAGACTTTCAGGTCCATTACCCTGAAGCTGGGCCAGCAGACTGTGTCAATAACACAAAAATTCTATTGATTTCCATACCAAGAACAGCACTTCTCACATATGCCATTTGACGTAGTGGGACGCTCTTCAGACGGCTGTTCGGTACAATTTTTATGACCCATGAGTGCTCTTTGAGCATGGACAAGCAGTGTCCGCCATTACCTGGGAACAGAACCCTAGCTGGTTTTATATGTTACTTCTTTACCACATTTTGTGAATTGCCACGATTTCTCCAATTATACGTTCAATATGAATACTGCGTTTTCATGGACATTACAGTTGCAAGGTGGGGTTATACTTGAAGTGTGGGCTAGAAATTTGTTTTATATAGAGAGTATATAATATTAAAACATTCAACATGAGCATGCCTTATAGCTCAGAGTTCACATATTCTCCAGATGTCTGTGTGGGTTTCTTCTGGGTTCTCCAGTTTCCTCTCAAAAACATGCTAGCAGGTGGATTTTTGGCCCTCGGTGTGAATATATGTTCATGGTGCCCTTGGTGTGTGCACTTTTGCCAAGGTTTTGGGATAGTGTACTAATAAAAAGGACAGTTCTCCCCTAAATTCCTTTTTATTTGGCCAAATCTCACAGAATCAAACAGACGACCAGCTACAGACGCGGTAATGGTTTGTGTTCAGAAAACTAGATTATTTGCCCTGTTACAGTATATTAAGTAAATAAGTTCATGGTTTAGTCCTCCGAAAGTCTTTGCTGGGTCTGCATCCAGACCGTGGTCCACCATGCGATGAGAAATGTTCTATGGGTTTTACTCAGCCACATGTTCTTTGCGTGTTTTTGAGCTTTTAGCTGTACAGTAAGCCTCAGATCCTGTCCAGATCTTCATCTCTTCTGTATTGTCCTAGGCTGAAGGGTA
Source organism: Ameiurus melas (assembly GCA_012411365.1). Lineage (NCBI taxonomy): Eukaryota > Metazoa > Chordata > Actinopteri > Siluriformes > Ictaluridae > Ameiurus > Ameiurus melas. The sequence continues at coordinate 8,824,092 of CM022760.1, read as the reverse complement.
ATGGGGCAGAAAGAACAGAAGAGAGACAGACTCCGAGCAGATGTACCCACTGCACCACACTGCACTGCAGTGTACAGAACCACTGTGGATAACTCAAGCTGTACTTAATGATGGGCTAATGATAATTACTTTCAAGAGAACAGGAGATTGGGTTCATAAAATCATGCATGATTCCACAAATACAACAACAATCTATATGCAAGAAATGATCATAACCAAGCACTGAACACTGTTTTTGTGGATTTAAAAACACTGAGTTGCTACTTTACTGAGATATGAAGTCTATTTACCAAAGATTTTATATCGTTTGCAGTCACAGTAGTTACATTTACCATCATTTTTTTTTTTTTTTTTTTACAAAGGAACATTAGGATAGAAGATGATGGGAGCAGCCAGTTCAGATGCTTCTATGATTGGTCATAACTGCCTACCCACCCTACTAATCCTGAAGAAAAGCATGTATCAGGATTTAATATGAGTAATTCCCTAGCTCTCAAAGTGTCATTATGTAACCATAGTAACTTACCGTCATGTGTAAGTGAGTTTTAGACCATTAATTCCCATTTATGCCTTGATGAAACCAAGTTCATGCACAATGTTGGAAAGAGAAATAGGTCTTTGAGAACACTGTGTGGGCCATATGAGTATATATGAGTACAGGGTTATCCTTGAACATAATTACACAAAATCTGGTACTGGTGTCAAGCAGCTAGCCTCTGCTATAACCTGAGTATTAGCTAGATACTGTACCAACATATTATGTAACCAGAGTTACATACGAGTTGTGGACTGGACCATTAGAGAGGGATGGTTCTGCAGCTTGAGTTCATGTTTATACCAAGTTTTAGCCAAAGTTCAAGCACTATGTTGGAAAGAGAAATAGGCCTTTGAGAACACGTGAGTCATGTGTTTTGTATAGGATTGTGCCTGTATTTTCAAGTTCTAAGCGATGTTTGGGCTATAACCAGAGTCATTAGCTAGCTTCCAAAGCATCAGAACGTAACCATAGTAACAACTCATTGAGATGTATAAGCATCAGGGCTTAGAGTCGTTGACTGGACCTTATATGGGGATGGTTCTGCTGCTTGAGTTCCTGTTTATGCCCAGTTTTAGCCAAACTGAAAGCAAAGTCAAGTACCACATTGGAAAGAGAAATAGGTATCTGAGAACACTAGATGCGCCATGCAGAACTGTGTGTTAACTATTAGCATAATTACCTACAAATCTGGTACTGATGTCGAAGTTCGATGCAGTAGCTTGTCCAAGTCGAAATGTGGCCAAATATTTACACCTACACTGTGGAATCTATTCAGGTTGTAATCTGTTTGGCCAGAGTATTCCAAGGTAATGCAATGTAACTGCAGTAACAAACCGTTGACATGTGTAAGCATCAGAGCTTAGAGTTTTGGACCGAACTATCAGAGAGGGATGGATTCTTATGCCATGTTTGCGCCAAGCTTAAAGCCAGTTCAATCACCATGTAGGAAAGAGAAATAGGTCTTTGAGAAAACTATGTGAGCCATGCACAACTATGTGTGCTGTATTAGCATAATTACCCCCAAAATCTGGTACTGATGTCAAACATTTCTCAAGTTCTAAGTAGGAGCTTGTCCAGGTGCCTGGCCAAATATGTACATCTGCACTGTGGAACTGTTCAGGTTGTAGTCTGTTTGGCCATGCTGGCAATTAGCATTGGCAGTTGGGCTTCTGCATCGTTCAGTCTGCTGAAATGAAATCTCAATCCCTTGCTTGTTGGCAGTAGACCGTAGAGTATTTATGAGAGGGGAGAGAAGTATGGACCGAGGCAGGCTAGTTCTTGGGTTGTTGGACAGAGATCAGTGATGGGATTCTCTTTGCCCAGAGCAAAGGACAGAATCAACATTTCATGCCTTGTTTTATGGCAATTGTGAGAGGCAAGATTCTAGATGATGCCATGTGTATGTGCATCATGTCTCACACAATCGCACAGTCAAATGGCAAAATGCAAAACTAGCAATGGAACCCTTCTAACTGCTCACATAAATTTAGAAATCCCTTTGCAGATGACCTAATCAAATGCACAATGCATAGTATAGTCTACTGTATATAGTGCTTTTATAAAAACCCATAAATTGATGACTATTAAAAAGTAAAGTATGGAATTCCAAAGTTTTTATATATATATATATATTTTTCTTTTTTTTTTTTTTTTTTTTTTTCCACATGCATGTATTCTCTCTAGTCTGCAGAGAACGGGGTCCATTTGCCCACATTGCTGTGGTCTTTGTGAAAACTACAGGGTGCTGGAGATCTTAAGCTTCTGGGTGAGATGGCCAAGTTGCGGGGCGTGCCCAGCGCTGGCACAAACCCTCATCAGAATTTCAGTGCCAGCACATGTGGAAGTGCTTAAAAGGCCATGAGCTGCAGCACCACAAGTCCCGCCGAGCTGAGACAAAGCAAATTACTCTCTGCTGGAGCACTATGGGCCACTGCCAAAATGGAAAAACAACCAGCCTTCAGCCTGACAACCACGATCGAGGCGTCATGAGGATGTAAAGAATGATATGGAGCATCCCACCTGTAGGGCACATGCCACATTGGTTTGAGGAAGGCTTGGAATTGTGAGTGCAGTACATTGTGTGAGCTATTGAATGAATCTCAGGTCCTGTTCTGTTGGTTCTACAATCAAGAATGATTTTACAAGCAATCCACACTTTCAGCAACCGGCGTTTGCACATAAAATATCAGGTATCTTTTAAATAAATCAGGTATCTGGAGCGCTTTGAAGAACGAAAAACAAGAAACAAAAATTCTAGTAATCTAGTAATGTGCCATCTTCAACCGCTTATTCCTTCTTCAGGGTCGCAGGGAACCTGGATCCTATCCCAGGAAGCATCAGGCACAAGGCAGGGTACACCCTGGACAGGGTGCCAGTCCATCGCAGGGCACAATCACATACACACTCACATACACACCCATTCATACACTACAGACAACCTACCAACCTACCAATCATGTCTTTGAGTACCCGGAGGAAACCTCCGCAGCACGGGGAGAACATGCAAACTCCGCACACACATGGCCCCGGGAATTGAACCCGGGACCCCGGAGGTGCGTGCTAACCACTAAGCCAACGTGTGCCCAAAATTCTAGTAATGTGAAACGTAAATCATCTTCACTGTTACGGAAACAGAAACATTGATTTCTGTTACTGGTTAATAATGTTGTTGTTTGTGTGTGTCTAATCTTCAAAATTCCAAGTGTTGTTGAATCTGCGTTACAAACTACATCACAATTTCATTTCATTTACACACACACTATGTAAAGTTATGGATTCAGTCCATGGATGGAGAAACATCCATCCTAAATTAAATTAAACTCAACAGAAAAACTCATTATGTTAAAGTTGTTAAATGCCACATGGACACTACAGACACTCAAAATGGCTAAACTGCTCACACTACACAACTTTTATGTGTTTAACTGTTTTGTGAATGTAGCAACATGCACAAAACTGGGAGTATACAGCAAGGAAATGTCACTGTTTCTGTGTCACGAGGAGTCAGTGTTTGGAGTTTGTTTATATTTTTTTTTCTCTTCCGAACACACATTTGGTTACGACATGCCAAAAATATTTCTCACAAAAGCAATACTATTTCACTTACCTTTTTCTCCAACAGAAACCGATACACTAGAATGGATTCAGGATTTTTCTTTCGGACTGTTGCTCGTCACTGTTTCACGATAGCGCTCATGTCTCCAGAAGAAGAGGAATATCTTGTGGGAACATCTGACTGGTCCCCATGAGGAAAACCATTTAGTTGCTAAGATTAGGTTCATATTTTGGTGTCAATACAAATACAGTTTGAGTCGGATAGCTTTTCAAATCTTCGACTTTATTACATTAGGTCTATGTAAAAAAAAATTTTACATTTCTTTCCTCTGTTTACATTCAATAGACAATAGACATTGTCTCAAAGCAGCTTTACAGAAATATCAACACGGTATACAGATATTAAAGGTGTGAATTTATCCCAAATGAGCAAGCCACTGAGTGGCGACGGTGGCGAGGAAAAACTCCCTAAGATCTTTTAAGAGGAAGAAACCTTGAGAGGAACCCGACTCAGAAGGAAACCCATCCTCATCTGGGTAACAACAGATAGTGTGAAAAAGTTCATTATGAATTTATATGAAGTCTGTTTGGCCTTAGAAGCAGCCGTAGTCCCAGCAATCTGGAATTGGAGAAGATTTGAGCTTCATCCAGAGGCAGAAAGGATCTGGATCTCTAGTATCTCCATAAATTTGTGTGGGGCTCGGCAAAAGGAGAGAGGGAGAGAAAAGATTATTATGACTGCGAAGTAGTACATTGGAACACAAGAACATTAAATTATTGGATCTGCTCAGAGGAAAATCAACTGATTTTCTTTTCAATTCCATTTCTGAGCCCTGGTGTCCTGTCTGTTCTGACGAAAGACAGTTGGCCAATCTTCCACAAAATGTCCTCAAAGATGTTGGGAAACATCAGATAAAATTGCTTTAAAAGATCCATGAGTGAGCCACCATGAATGTGTTCCACTGAGACCATTAGCATCTGCGGTACACACCATCCAGTGAGATCAGAGGCTCCACCACAATAACGCTGTCTCTGAGGTGCCGCCAAAACTGCCAGTTTCTCAGGCTACGAGCATCCGCCCTTCTCCGAGCAAAACGAGCCTTCTCCAATCCTTCACTTTTCACACCGGTCTGCATTTTCATTGCATTAGACCATCTCAAAAGCTGTACCGTGCGCTCGCTCAAATGAGAATACAGGGAATTTAGAAATGTGGGCTGAAAACGTGGACTGTAATATGTGGATGAAAGTCTTCTGAGGTTTTGAAAAAAAATGTACTCCAAGCTTCAGGCTTCGCAACAACTTGATGCCACCAGAGACAGACTACTAAACTGCGAACGCTCTCACAGGACACTTGGACCCGTTTCCTACGCCACATGCTTGAACTGCAATCACAAACGTCCCAGTTACACCTTAAAAGTTTCCCGCTTTATGGTGTAATAAACTGCGGAATATATGACTCTTTAAAAACTCCCAGCCAGACCTGATCAGTATGGAGGAATTCCAGGTAGCGTGTGGACTGACACACTGATATAATCAACACCAGATTGAGACACATGACAGATTTAGAACCTTTTCTAATCCCACCATATGAAGGACTTACTGATACACGCAAGTTTTCTGAAGCATCTCATCATTTTATCCTCGAAGAAAAGGTGACTGTTAGTGTTTAGAGTTTGGGGGCCAATGTGTCTTACTAATATTTAAATATATGTGCTTGCTAAAATACTTCAGAAATCGTTTTTTTTGTTTTTTGGGGTTTTTTTGTTGTTGTTTTTTTTGCATTAATGTGTGAATCAGTTGCACATTTCATTCTTTAAACATTCTCTTCCAAAAGTTGTCCTTTACAGGTTATGAAAAATGGACATTTTAGTCCGACAACATTTTGTAAACTATTACTAACTTTTAAAAATGAACATTCCACAAGCTACATCTTCAACAGAAAGTTGCATCATCGAATTGAATTTCCTGAAGACTATGTGAAGAAGAAAAGCCTTTCATCCTTTTTTCTTTATTTTTCAACAATATTCTGATATTTGTGTATTTGCGAATTCTATACTTAAAACAAACAAACAAACAAACAAACCCTCAACTCGGTTAGTAATTTTACACCCAGTATTCGCAAAGGCTCCCTTTTAAAAGTGAAATTGTTTTGTTTTCAATGTCCAAATTTTCTTAGATTCAAAAATAAAAAGAAATTCTGTGATAAATAAAGCTTCATTTTTGGGAGTTGCAATGGCACCATAGTCGTGCCTAATTTAACACTTGTGAGTCATCTCAAGAAAGAAGATGGATGACTAGCTGATGAAGCGCACTGAAATGTGCACTAAAAACAAAAACATATTTAATTTCCCATTAGAGTAAACTCGGAGAACTCTGATTTTCAATAAACAGCCCATTTAAATGTCTACGAATCGCCATTAAATGCTCAAGAAGAGAGTTTAGAGAGTTGACGAGAAAATACCACTTAATGATCGCAAATGTTCAACATTACATGCACTTGGAACATTCCAGGCTTTAATTTAAAATCATTCGGAGATTATTTTTGGCCAATCTTACGGACCAGACCTGACACGTCGAGCTGAGCTGGGAGGGAGACGCTCCGTGTCGCCGAGCTGATGGTCGTAGGAGACACAGAGGGAGACGGAGACTGCTGAGGACATGTGGTGTGATGTGCTGTGTGTGAGTGTGTGTGTGGCTTGCTGTCTCAACGCTCTGTAATGAGGTGATTGAGGAGTGTGAAGCCTGGATACGGGGAGTGGCCCGACCACAGGCTGCTGACTCTGATTAACATGTTTACACACACAAAATGATGGCAGAGAACAGAGAGTATGCCTGGTGGATATCTACGTGCCTATCTTTAAACACACATTTGCTGTGCTTGTTCAGCTCTGTGCCGCACTGCTCTCCTACTTGTGTGTGGTGTGTGTGCTCTGTGGTTGCTGAAGTGACAATATGTGTGTGTCCATTACACTCCCGTTCCTATAATTAGGGCCTTACTTAGTCGGTTTGTCACTCCCTTCGCTCCTTTCACTGTCATTTCCAAATCAAATCTACACTGTGTGTGTGTGTGTGTGTGTGTGTGTGCCGTGGTTGACTATGTAAAAATTCTGCCTCGTCTATTTGGATTATACTTTATTGCCCTGTACAGATATGATCCCCCTGTGTGCCTCCTCAGCCTCGACTCGGGGTTGTTACAATTAACTTATATCGCCAAGCTGTCGAATTCTCGATTCTGATTGGTCAGTAGGTATTGATTATTTTTCTATAACGGCACCTCGGACAGTAGTTCAAATCACAGGTTTATATTAATGCACTCGTTCTGATGTCCTTCCGTTTCTATAGTAACAGCCCGATCGTAAGGACGTGCATGGCAGATGCTCTACATAATCCAGAACTCATTAGGAACAAGCGATAAAATTCTTACAAAATAATCGTTGATATTTTGAAGCCTTCTGGCATGAGGCGTATTTACCTTTTATGGAAGGAGTCTCCAGTGTCAGCACTTGTGTAACAGTCAAAGGTACGTTTTCTGCCACGAGAAAGGATGGATGACTTTGCTATAGTCTACAGTAAGTGATAACAGGAACTACCGTGCTTCAAGGACCTTCCACAACATTAAATGTAACTATAAATTGATAAAAAGTACTATGTGATGTTTATTAATAAATGCATAAGAAGGAATGATGCTGTTTTTACAAGTGAATATGTATACGCTGATTGATCTAAAGTAAATACTTGTATATACTGCATATACAGTGCTACTTTGTTTTCTGTTGATGTTGTGAGCAGCCATGTTGATTTGACGTTACTTGCTGAACTCGGGGTTGCGGAGACCATCCCGGGTTTTCGAGTAGGAATTTCGGGTTAAGGGGGCGTTTTCTTTGGTCTTCCTAGTCAGAGATCAGACATTACAAGTTATGACCGTCATTCAAAAGCTAGCATAAAACACTTCGGGATGTGCTGGTAATATGCCGAAAATCATCAACTTCAGGATGGTAATAGTAATTCCATTTCACATTCGGCCACATCACACCGTCCTGCCATTGATTTTCCCATAACATCATGCCCTAAAGTGTTCCTTATTTAGTTGACACTTCATTAGGTACAATGTGCTAATCATCATCATCATCATCATCTCGCCTTCATCTGTATTAGTTTTCTTGGTAGTTGGACTGGGCACAGCGAGCAGTAGCAGAGATGTTTGGATCGTGAGAATCTCCAGCACTGTAGTAGATCTACCTGATCCCCAAAAAAATAAAAAATAAATCCAGCTTTCAATCTTCCCCTAGAACAAAAATGACTAAAACTCAAACTACAATAGCTGTCCTCAGTTCTCCATTGTGTGTATGTGCATGGAATCTGAAATGGTGACATTATCTCTTCCTGCTCCACCTGTTGTCACCCACACACACACACACACACACACACACACACACACACAGAGCCCTTCAGTTCTTCCGCCACCATATGGAAGAGTATGAGTGGAGATAGGTGTAGCATGGCTGCAGTATCAGACACCAGATGCTAGGCTGGTCCAGTTGTGCAGACAGTCCTGATCCCCCATGATTGTGTGTAATTACCAGCCGTAAGCTGAGAGCCGGGAGGATAAGCAACCTATTGAGCTGTCAGGGAATCCAACGTGCTGTATCGTCATCTACACAGGCAGGTACAGACTGAATAGCAGGCCTGCGAGGGAGGCAGGGAGGGAGGGAGGGGCCAACAAAGGTAATAGGTGTTCATAATGGCCTGCTCACGTTACCATCAGTCTTTCCAAACCAGAGGGAGGAAGAGGGGAGAGAGTGAGGGGGGTGGAGAGAGTGAGGATGACCTCACAGGTGCTCGCTAATCAACATGAATACATCCGTATTACACTGGTTTAGCTAGATCAGGATTTAGTTATCCTCTGTTTTTTTTTTTTTTGCATTGTGTATGTGTGTAAATCTGTCTAGTGTGTATGTGTCAGTCATCCACTTACACGTATAGCATGACAAATAATTAACCGCACTTCTGTGAAATTAAAAATAAAGACACCCAAAACTGTTTACGGATCCATAACGAAGATGAACTGAATGTCGATATGTGAAATTCTAGAGGGACGTCGGACGGCGTAGCGTGGGGACGTAATGATGTGTGCCGTTAATCGATTTATGTTCTATAACACGTAAAACCTGAACATGAAAGGAGTATTCTAAAAGCGACTCATGTAAACACCTTAATCAGAATATTGTCTTATTCAGAATAAGGTCCATAATTAGATTACTGCTGTCCATGTAAACGTAGTCAGTGTCTGGTTGCAGTTATTGCTGCTAAAGGTGGCACAACCAGATGTTAAGTTTAAGGGGGCAATTCATTTTTCACATAGGTGATGTGTTATGTAACTTTTTTTTGCTTCGATAAAATAAGTTTTTTTTTATAAAAGTATATTCTGTGTTTACTCAGGTTGCCTTTGTCTTATGTCGTATTTCGTTTGAAGATCTAAACCTATTTAGTATGACATACACACAAAAACAGAAGATACTTTTTCACAACAGCGTGACATCCGTTCATGTATTCATCCATCCACGAGTCTTCATCCATCCCCCATCTGTCAGGTGCCCCTACCTTCATGCATTACTTTTTATTCCCCAGTTCACTGTAATAAATGTAGCGTTAAAAGTATATTGATTATAATAAATATAGCATTAAGATTATAGTATGTGACAACTGGTTTGTGTGTGTGTGTGTGTGTGTGTGTGTGTGTGTGTGTGTGTGAGAGAGAGACAGAGAGAGAGAAGTGATATGAGCGGCGAGTTGTGTTAGGGAGGCACCTAATTGTCTACTGCAGCATGTAATTGCGAGCTTACTCAACATAAATCTTTCATTATTAAGTGCTATTTTCATCCTGGAACAGAAACTTTGCTCTTTTCCGAGCTGCAGAGAAATATCCAGAACCTTTCTGTCTTATCGCATCCACACACACACACACACACACACACACCCACCCAACAGTGAAATCACGGAGCAAAACTTCTGATTGTTTATTCAATTAGGCCACATTTATGGTGTAAAATTCATCCAGTAAACACCAGTCTAATAATGATTCTGGATTTAATGAGGTCTGAATAAGCAGGAAGTAAAACAGACAAGCAGATAGACCTAAACACTTCACACAGTCACTGACCGGTGTTAGTGTTCGCGCCTGGTATTTCACGTCCTCTATAGTATTTAAATACTGTATGTTAAACCTCTACTGTAGGTTCTAGATAACTATATCTGATCTGCTAGGCTAAATGAAACAGCCTCTCTACCCTGATACCTCGATCAGCCCTGAAGCTACAAACCACCTAAATGTCCTAAAACAGCAGACAAAGACAAAGAACAGATTAGACACAATCTTTCTTACAGATCAGATTTTGTTCAGTTGAGCGAGAAAAGACGAGCTGAACGTAATTAACGCATTGTTCTGAACCACGATGTGGAAGTGTTTTACCTCCGGCACCAAGGATATCTTGCATCATATGGAGTATGAAAAAGCTTTAAAAACTGCTCATGGCCTCACACACACACACACACACACACACACACACACACACACACACACACACACACACACATGGAGTAACTATGTATGTGTAACTATAAATTGGACTACAATAGTGTTCTACTATAAAAGGTAACTTGTTTCTCTAAAAACATAAGCATAGAGACACAAAATACAGCTATTCAAAAAGATTTATTAGCCGTGCATGTAGAAACAGACTGAAAAAGAATGTTTCCCTTTAGGAGAACCTTGTTTTGCATGTCTCTTATTCAGTCTGGCTTTGGCTTTGTAGACACTGCCCCCTATGTTGCAGAAGTGTAAGGACACATCTGACCAGCAGCCGAAGTTTTACACGACGATGCGTGAAATTTTTATTTATTTATTTGTTTGTTTTTCCCCTGCTGTTTCCTCTTAATCGTCCCAGAGCTTCTGAGAACGTTCACTGGTTATTCTATACATTTTCACTTTTAGCATAATCAAGTAAAGACAAGTGGTCATTCCTCTCCATAGTTTTTTATACCTTGGAACGAAATGTCGTTTCTCCAGGAACATGGTGCAATACATAAATAAATAGGATAAATATACAGAACAATAAGTTCACAGGATAAGCGAACGGTGCAATCACTGACCATGAATACTGTATTATTTAAGAAGGACAGGATTATAAATACGACAGCACTTAGTCGAAGAATCGTCAACGAGAAACCAAAACTGGGGTGGACTCGATCCATCTTAATCACTGTTTTCACTGCTCGCCTCACTTCATTAAACAGTTAATGTGCTGAATCGGCAGAAACTCTCAAAGCGTCCCAGAATTAGTCACTGGTTTCCATGCTGAAGTCGGATAAAGAAATAAAAGTCAGCTTTTTCATGGTCAGGAGTTTGGATGACTGTTTTATGGATTTTAAAACAAAAGTGCTTAATGCTTTATCCTGTAATTAAATACCATCTGTTAAAGTCACCCCAAACATGTTTTAGGGTCACCTCCCCCCCTTTTTTTTTTTTTTACATTAAATAGTTTGTCTGAATGTTTAATGTGGCATCAAAAACAAAAGTGTAAAAAGGTTGTTCAAACAACAAACATTAATCTTCTCTGAATTGACAAATATTTGCAACAATTAAACTTCTTTTTATGCCACAAACGCTATATGCATTCTCATTTCCGTGTTAAACAGGTGAGTTAACAGTAGGCTTTTTGCATGCTGAAACTTGATTGGGTGTTAACTGTGTGTTCAGTACTGACTCAGATGCTTCAATACAATTTTTAGTTTGCTAAAAAACAAAACAAAACAAAAAAAAACAAAACATCTCAACCACAGCAGTGACATTTTAATACACCGAACAATGATTGGGAGGTGAAGGCGGATGCAAGTGCAGATCATTTATTACGTGCAAACAAACAAAGAGCAAAGAACCATAAACATGAAGTGTGGATACAAAGCAGAGAATGCTTTGAACTGTGGATATGAAGCAGAGAACATACAGGCTATAGACAATACTGTAGCATCCGCAATTCCTTGCAGACTGACCATGTGCATATATGGCCCATTCCAGAATTGCAGATGCATTTCAATTCGAGAAAGAAAACAAAACAATAGGATTTGTTTTTTCCCATTAATCTTTGTTTTTTTTTAATCCTCATAGAACACACTTTAAATTTAACATGTTCTGTATTTGCTGATCTTAAACCTGTAAGATTTGAAATATTTATCCTGAAAATTAGAGTACTAACCACAACAAAACAAGCCAACTCTGTTAGACAAATGTAATACAATTTAAAACCCTGACTTCCCTAAGAGTACTTTTGTCTCTACATCCATGAATTTAACTTTAAGTCTAATAATATAGAGACTTTTTTTTTTGTCTTCGAGTAAATGTATCAACACATTTAACCGAAAAGTTGCCAAGATGGTGTCCATTTTCTCTAAGCATAGCTTTAAAAAACGAAGGAAAATGCTTTGGAATTGCATGCAGCAAGAATGCTAGTTATGCTAATCAGCTTCTGATCAGTTTGTTAACAATAAAACACAGATCATGATCATTTTTTTAAAACAACAGAGTTGCTTAAACAGACAGAGTTGACATTTGACGCTAACAGTTGATATGAATAACCACCTGTAGTAGACCAAAAACAACATTTTCTGCCTGACACCATTTTTAAATGTTAAAATAACTATTTATTTCTAACAAATAGATCTGAATTACAGATGGCTGATGTCTCATGCAAGGGTCCAACCAATTAGTTGATGATTAGACGCATGGTCATTATGATGCCCCTTCAGGAAACATGGCTCCCATAATACACCTTCCCTGCTCCCTCACACACTGGGCATGCGAGTCAGTCAATGCTGATTTCTTCCTACATTTCTTTGTTTATTTCTACATTAGGTCCCGTCACTGGGATTGGTTGTGGGATGATTCTGAGGACATCAAAGAGATTCCACAAAGTTTCCTCAAGGCTTGGCCAGAAGAAGCGATTTCTCTGCACTTTTGCATGTGTCTCATTGACTTCGACAATGGTCCCAGGATGTCATTTTTGATGACATGCCGCTGTCCAATGATATCTTTGCTTTCCCTGTTGATTTCATCTGTTATCTGTCCTTGGTGCTCTTTTATGGTGTCAGAAAGGATGGGCTGATGATGAGAGTCAGTGGTGTCAGAAAGGATGGGCTGAACATGAGAGTCAGTGGTGTCAGAAAGGATGGGCTGAACATGAGAGTCAGTGGTGTCAGAAAGGATGGGCTGAACATGAGAGTCAGTAGTGTCAGAAAGGATGGGCTGAACATGAGAGTCAGTGGTGTCAGAAAGGATGGGCTGATGATGAGAGTCAGTGGTGTCAGAAAGGATGGGCTGATGATGAGAGTCAGTGGTGTCAGAAAGGATGGACTGATGATGAGAGTCAGTGGTGTCAGGAAGGATGGGCTGATGATGAGAGTCAGTGGTGTCAGAAAGGATGGGCTGATGATGAGAGTCAGTAGTGTCAGAAAGGATGGGCTGATGATGAGAGTCAGTGGTGTCAGAAAGGATGGGCTGATGATGAGAGTCAGTGGTGTCAGAAAGGATGGGCTGAACATGAGAGTCAGTGGTGTCAGAAAGGATGGGCTGAACATGAGAGTCAGTGGTGTCAGAAAGGATGGGCTGAACATGAGAGTCAGTAGTGTCAGAAAGGATGGGCTGAACATGAGAGTCAGTGGTGTCAGAAAGGATGGGCTGATGATGAGAGTCAGTGGTGTCAGAAAGGATGGGCTGATGATGAGAGTCAGTAGTGTCAGAAAGGATGGGCTGAACATGAGAGTCAGTAGTGTCAGAAAGGATGGGCTGATGATGAGAGTCAGTAGTGTCAGAAAGGATGGGCTGAACATGAGAGTCAGTGGTGTCAGAAAGGATGGGCTGATGATGAGAGTCAGTAGTGTCAGAAAGGATGGGCTGAACATGAGAGTCAGTAGTGTCAGAAAGGATGGGCTGAACATGAGAGTCAGTGGTGTCAGAAAGGATGGGCTGATGATGAGAGTCAGTGGTGTCAGAAAGGATGGGCTGATGATGAGAGTCAGTAGTGTCAGAAAGGATGGGCTGAACATGAGAGTCAGTGGTGTCAGAAAGGATGGGCTGATGATGAGAGTCAGTAGTGTCAGAAAGGATGGGCTGAACATGAGAGTCAGTGGTGTCAGAAAGGATGGGCTGATGATGAGAGTCAGTAGTGTCAGAAAGGATGGGCTGAACATGAGAGTCAGTGGTGTCAGAAAGGATGGGCTGATGATGAGAGTCAGTAGTGTCAGAAAGGATGGGCTGAACATGAGAGTCAGTGGTGTCAGAAAGGATGGGCTGATGATGAGAGTCAGTGGTGTCAGAAAGGATGGGCTGATGATGAGAGTCAGTAGTGTCAGAAAGGATGGGCTGAACATGAGAGTCAGTGGTGTCAGAAAGGATGGGCTGATGATGAGAGTCAGTGGTGTCAGAAAGGATGGGCTGATGATGAGAGTCAGTGGTGTCAGAAAGGATGGGCTGATGATGAGAGTCAGTGGTGTCAGAAAGGATGGGCTGATGATGAGAGTCAGTGGTGTCAGAAAGGATGGGCTGATGATGAGAGTCAGTGGTGTCAGAAAGGATGGGCTGATGATGAGAGTCAGTAGTGTCAGAAAGGATGGACTGATGATGAGAGTCAGTGGTGTCAGAAAGGATGGACTGATGATGAGAGTCAGTGTTGTCAGAAAGGATGGGCTGATGATGAGAGTCAGTGGTGTCAGAAAGGATGGACTGATGATGAGAGTCAGTGGTGTCAGAAAGGATGGACTGATGATGAGAGTCAGTGGTGTCAGAAAGGATGGGCTGATGATGAGAGTCAGTGGTGTCAGAAAGGATGGGCTGATGATGAGAGTCAGTGGTGTCAGAAAGGATGGGCTGAACATGAGAGTCAGTGGTGTCAGAAAGGATGGACTGATGATGAGAGTCAGTGGTGTCAGAAAGGATGGACTGATGATGAGAGTCAGTGGTGTCAGAAAGGATGGACTGATGATGAGAGTCAGTGGTGTCAGAAAGGATGGGCTGATGATGAGAGTCAGTGGTGTCAGAAAGGATGGGCTGATGATGAGAGTCAGTAGTGTCAGAAAGGATGGACTGATGATGAGAGTCAGTGGTGTCAGAAAGGATGGACTGATGATGAGAGTCAGTGGTGTCAGAAAGGATGGGCTGAACATGAGAGTCAGTGGTGTCAGGAAGGATGGGCTGATGATGAGAGTCAGTGGTGTCAGAAAGGATGGACTGATGATGAGAGTCAGTGGTGTCAGAAAGGATGGGCTGATGATGAGAGTCAGCGGTGTCAGAAAGGATTGGCTGAACATCAAATTAAAACCGTTGTGTTGTGATGTGTACGCTCAAGAATCTGCTTAGTTGAGCAGAGACAGCTGACATCTCTGTAGATAACCTTTCCTGGTGCGAGAGTGATCATCTGATGGAGGCGCATTGTCAAAGGAACCACCAGGAGTTGTTTTGGCAACTCTACGCTCTCCATCTGGAGCACCTTTTCCATGGCTTGCTTCAAAGAAACTCCATGAGTCTGTCTTGAAGCCCTTCTTGAACAACTCAGAGCTAAACATACAAAAGTTGCCCTTTTGGTGGTATTGGCTGCATGGTCCATCAATAAAAAAAAAATAAATAAATAAAGTTACTGATGGATGGTGGGTTTTCACATGATCTAGTACAGGGGACAGTTGAGTCCATAAAGCAGGCAGATCTTTCTTTTTTGATGCTGAGAAGGTTGAGAAGCACACATGCTTGTCCACCCACATGATTGATTCCCATATGCAGAGTCTCCTGCTGCTGAAAGGATGCGAAGTGAACTGCCTGAATGTCTGCAGACAATTTACATGCATATTTTTTTAGAAAAATCAATGTGAATCAAACACTCGCGATATTTCATGCTTTTCTTGAGCTCACGGAAGTGGATTTATTGCATTTAAATGTTGAATTGATGCCTTGTGAAAACTCAGCTGGATCTGGAACATAGTCATATCTCCTAGCGAACGCTTCATGACATACCTCACTGCTGTCCAGTGTTTCCCACCAGAAGAAGTTACATCACTGGGTGCAGGTCACATGCTTTTATATGAATGCTTATGAGATTTTTTTATGAGGGTAAGAGAATTGACCAGAACATAGGGACAGACTATGTAACATCAAAACACATGTTTATTCTTCTCCTAAAACTGTCCCTACAGCTGCTATTACAAAAAAAAAAAACTAAACAAACAAACAAACAGTTCTTTCAGCAGAATGAAACTGCTTCCAGATTATAACTTGTACAGTACGTAAGCCTGACTTTGATTTTCTTTTCAGAATATCCCTCTCTTCAGTGAACCACAACCTTTCCTAATCACATTCTCTCTGGTTGAGTAACAGTCCTCCACAAGGTTCATGTATGACTGATTGCGTTGTCTTTTTGCTAAAATTAGCTGCTGAGCAAGAAAAAGAATTCTGAAAACTTCAAGGTGTTGCATCGTTGTTTGCACCCAGAGGCCTCAGTGTAAATTTCACCTGTCCATGTAAAACCCCAATTCCAAAAAAGTTGGGACACTGTGTAAAATGTACATTAAAACAGAATGCAATGATTTGCAAATCTCAGAAACCCATATAATAGCATATGCGTTAAAAACAGGCATGATTCTGTAATGGAAATCACATATGCATTAAAAACAGGCGTGATTCTGTAATGGAAATCACTGCATGGGCTCAGAAACACCTCCAGAACTCACTGTCTGTGAACACAGTTCACTGTGCCATCCAAAAATGGTGGTTAAAGCTCTATCATGCAAAGAAGAAGCCATATGTGAGCACGATCCAGAAACGCCGCCATCTTCTCTGGGCCAAAGCTCATTAAAAATGGACAGAGGCAAAGTGGAAAACTGTTCTGTGGTCAGACAAATCGAAATGTGAAATTCTTTTTCTAAACCATGGACGCCGCGTCCTCTAAACTAAAGATGACTAAAGAGGAGGGGGACCATCCGGCTTCTTATCAGCTCTCAGGTCAATAGCCTGCATCTCTGATGGTATGGGGTTGCATTAATGCCTATGGAATGAGCAGATTGTACATCTGGAAAGGCACCATCAATGCTGAAAGGTATATACAGGTTTTGGAGCAACTTCTGCTTCCATCCAGATTCCATCCCATCTTTAATTCTGAGAGACTCTGCCTCTCTAAGACACTCTTTTTTATACCCAGTCATGTTACTGACTTGTTGCCAATTAATCTAATTAGTTGCAAAATGTTCCTCTAGCTGTTTATTTTTTCCAACTTTTTTGAGATGTGTTGCTGCCATCAGATTCAAAATTAGCTTATAATTTCCCTTTAAATGGTACATTTCAGGCACACCTTTAAAATTTATTTGTTGGAAAGTCAGAGGTAATCCTGTCAAGAGATCTAAGGTTTTTACATATTTGAAACGTCTTCCACTCGAACTTTAATTTGAAAGTAGCAGGGGTTGCTATTTTAGTTGACAAAAGGTTGCAGTTTTCGTCCACTAACGTTATCGCTGATGCGAACGGTAGATATATTATAGTTGCTGGTACTCTAATGCAAAAACAGGCATTTGTTTACGCTCCTAACCTAGATTCATTGTTATTTATTTATTTTTAATTATTATTTCATTTTGTTTATTTATTTATTTATTTATTTATTTTATATAAATGGCATCCTTTTTATTGTATACTTTATGGAGTTACAGACACTTCCCACTTAAATTTTTGTGCCTGTTCTTGGGTTTTATAATATTTATATAGCCAGCGACAGTTATTGAGTAGCCATGATGAGCCGGGGTTTGGTACTTTTAAATTTTGTTTTCCTTTGTTTTGTTTTTTTCTTCTTCTCAATGAAATATTTGGGAAAGGGAAGGGAGGAGAGAAGAGAAAAGGTAAATGTATCACATGTAAATGAATCATATGAAAATGAATAAATAAATTTAAACGAGAAAAATAAATATTTTTTTTTTAAAAGGTACATTTCCTCAGTTTGTACATTTGATATATGTTCTATTGTGAATACCATATGGTTTTATGAGATTTGCAACTCATTGCATTGTGTTTTTATTTGCATTTTACACAGCGTCCCAACTTATTTGGAATTGTGGTTGTACAACAGTGACTAAAAAAACGAATAATAATAATTTAAATAAATAAATGAGTCACACACTCTCTGCTTTTAGAGCAATATATAATGGGATCTGATGAGGAGAGAGAAGGAGCTTGTCATTACTATGACTCTAGGTAGCATATCCAAAGAAGTGAGGGGGGCGGAGGGGGGTGGGGGCATCCATACCTAGGTTCTAATTAAAAATACTGGAAAGTGATATGTTTTGAAAATGAAGCTGAACAAGGCGCTTCCTCTTTACTGTAAATTGCTATGCGGGGGAGAGACCGGCCCATTGTGAACGCCGACTGCCGAGTCAGGAATGCTTTTCCAGCTGCTGAAAACACGGCAGGCATGAGAGAGCGATGGAAGACAGACGGAGGGCTATCTGATGAGATTAGCATGCTGAAGACACACTGGTGTTGAGCAGGAGGGGATTTAAAAGCACTTTGCTGATAATGATGGCACTCCAAAATCGTCAGATGTGGAAGGTTGGTGGAGCAAGACCCACAAGAGACTGAGCGAGAGCTAGCAATATGCAGCTAAAGTTCTGGAGTGAAGAAAAAAAAAAAAAAAAACACAACACGATGGCTCTTTCTATGACCTCTCTGACCACCTGCTCTCCTTCCCAGCAATCCCTCATTCCCTTTTAACCTTCCTCCCTTTGCTCTCTTCGGTGCTAAAACATTCACCACCACACAAGTGCAAGTTTGTTCCATGTATAATTCAAACCACAGCAAGAACGTATTCTTACATTCAGCAGTTACAGTTTCCCAGTGGAAAACCGTAGATCAACTCTAATCAATCCGGTGTCAATCACAGCAACTTCAACCTAAACTTCAATAATGTGCTGACTTTGTAACCACTAAGAACCTAGCTTGCATTTCAAAAAACTGACAAAACACACCCTTAAATGAGAATCACACGAGCAGAATCTGGTTCTTTAGACAATCACAAGTCACTAAAGAAAGGTCGCTGTTTTAACTCAGCCTGTGGAAATTCTAATTAAATAAATGTGGGAAATTCCTACTCGTAATCAAACCTCTTTTATACCATCACATACTACAGCTAATAGAGTCCAGACATCTATCAAGACTTTAAAGCCCTGATCATCAGTTACAGGAACATCCCGAGAACCGTCACGAGCCTCTTAGTGGTTTAAAGTATCTGATGTGGCACCAAAAACTGAATCAGTTAAAATGACTTTCAGAATTTTTGGTAAGTTTTGTCAGTTTTATACTTTTATGCAAGCTGATTTAAAAAAAAAAATGCTTCCCCAAAGCAGATTCCCTTTTAAAAGCACTCAACTGGCTACTCGTACTATAATTAACTACAGGTGAAAGTAAATTAGTTGAGTACCTCTTACTAAGTAATTAATCAACAAGAATATTAGGCTGTTGAGACACAAATGATTCCCAAAATAAAAGCATTTCACATTTGACTACAAATCTAAATGGGTCTGTTTGTATATTATAAACTGGGTTATAAAAGCAGACCAGCATTGACTGAACTGGTCCCCCCCCTCCAAACACAGAAACAGACAACCAGCAAGAACCTGATCAAACACCTAGCTCCTAGTAGTCAGAATTACAGAATTTCCTCTTTTATAATCTAATATATCCCACTTCCACCCTGTGGGCGTGGAGTTTGCATGTTCTCCACGTGCTTCAGGGGTTTGCTTCAGGTACTCCGGTTTCCTCCCCCAGTCCAAAGGAGTGCGTTGTATGCGTCGACATTTCCAAATTGTCCCTAGTGTGTGAATGTGTGTGAGATTGGCCTTGCCAATGGGTTGACACCCCGTCCAGGGTGTCCACTGCTTTGTTCCCTCAGTTCCTGGGATAGGCTCCAGGCTCAAATGTGACTCTGTGTAGGATAAGCGGTATGGAAATTGGATGGATTGATGGATGGATAGTCTAATAGAAGTTTATTTGAAAGCAATTTCCATAGCAGTTGTCCTTTTACCATCACTTACAATAATTCTCAACTGGCCAATCTTACAATAATTAGCCTGTAGTTAAGGTGAGAGCCAATTAGTTTCTGGCACTTTCTCTAAAGTGATTGGTTACCATTTAGTGGGTTAGAAATTCATTACAACTTACTTCATACATGCAGATCTTGTTACATATTTAGATGCAATGTGCTATGTCATGATTTCTTAAAACACACACACACACACAACAAAAAGAAACCAGTAAATTTAGCACCAATAGTTACCAATAATGAATGAGCTTTCCCTATTTTTAGCTTACAGATATTTTTACTGGAGTGGAAACAGCAACAGTGTTTTACTCCTAGATTTTGAAAGCCAGATTTAACAGATTAAGAAAGATACGTACTATCTATCTACAAATGATTCGTTTGTTTATAGTCCCACTGTCATCAGATCCAACATAGTAAACAATGTGAGATGTTTATAGACATAAACATCTTTCATTTGCAGGAAAAAAAAAATATTTCTACAGTTGCAGATTATCAGTGGAACGTCTCTTTAATACGATGTTTAATAAGATCTTTAATGAGATTTTTTTTTTTGTAATTTGATACTTTTACTATTTTGACGCATAATTGATCTTGAACCACGTCGTATAACGTGTTCTATTCATTAACACAATACGGAAAAGATGGCTGTGTGTGCTCAATAGGAAACAGAAAGATTCCCCCTCCAACAGAAACAAACATCATGTCTTGACAGCTTTTGTTTTCCCACAAGCTCCGTCTCAGCAGTGACCTCAGGAAAACTCCCGACCGAAAGGCAGTGAAGTCACAAGACTCCAGTGTGTCTCAACTGACTCATTATATAAAAGTATTTGAACTCCCCCGGCGTCCATCTTGAAGGGTCATGGGTTGGTCGTGGTGCATGCTGGGATGCAAAGGTGCTGAAGTAACCTCCGGGGGGCGGGGCCGGCACTTTATCGCAAAAAATAGTTTGGGAGGGGGGGGGGGGGGGCGGGGGACCGCAAGCCTTTTCTTTTTTTTTTTGGTTTTTTTTTTAACTTTTTAATGTTTCACCTGTATTCAAATGGATTATGACTCTGAATGCCGTTTGCGTTTTCAACAGACCACTGATGTCCAACTGAGAGCAGAAGTTCTTTTTCAAGGCAATAAATAACGTCAGCGATGCAATTCCATGTACAGAATAATTAAAAGCGTTTCATCGTGAAAGAAAAAGAA
Source organism: Ameiurus melas (assembly GCA_012411365.1). Taxonomy (NCBI): domain Eukaryota; kingdom Metazoa; phylum Chordata; class Actinopteri; order Siluriformes; family Ictaluridae; genus Ameiurus; species Ameiurus melas. The sequence continues at coordinate 8,803,191 of CM022760.1, read as the reverse complement.
CATAACATACTCATCCTGGATGCTGTAACTCAAGAAGCATCTGGAATCCCCAGAGGCGTGAAATACACACAGGACCTTTTAACAATTTGGCCGAGAAATCAACTTAAGTACATTTGTGAACCAACTCTGAATACAAGGAACTTTCCCCATGTAGATATTGATGTGACTTTTGTGAATGTAAGTTGCTGACAAGGAATACAGCCCAAAAAGATTACTTGGACTGATGACTTCACGTAAAAATTAACAATCATCACTTTAAAATAAAAGGCTGCTCGAAAACCTTTTACTGATACTGGAGCGCATTACTGCATACCATGCCTCAGCTTCTTTATACCTCATTAACAAGGAGTATATTAATTTCTTTCTTTTTTTCCCCCTTACCACATACATTCCCTTCCTTCAGCAGATATTAATACCTGCAGCTTTCCCATGAAGGACACGACAGGACATTCCTCCCGACATGTGACTGTCGTGATATTCACATGACAGGAATTAGCACATCATGGACCGGAGCCTGGGAAGAGACAGACATGTCCGATGAGGCTTAAGTCCATGTAGCGTTCACTCTCTATTAAAATGTGCTTTGATCCAGACCAGATTTTCTTGAAGAATTATGAAAAGTACTTTAGGGGATATAAAACTGAGAGAATTTGTCAATACTTACAGTATCTTATTTCCGAATTGTAAAACTGATAACAGTGCTTAATAACTTAATTTCTTGGAAGTATTTTTTATAACTGAGAACAAGTGAAAAGGGCCTCAGCGAGAAATACAATCGCTCTCCTTATTTCTGGGAATAAGTAGCTTGTAAGTTTACATTATTGACATTCTTAGACAAGGGGTCTGGGGTCTCACGTTCACTTTTACAAGTCAGGAATTAAAAGGCCACCTGTCTATAGCCTTTTCTAACAGATGTAGGGCTTGTTAAACTGCCCAAATAGCATCATTATCTCTAAACAGCCTTGATCCCTGTCGTAATCTCCCAGAACTAGACATGGTGGACAAGGCATGCAGGGTATAAACATGTAGTTTAAAGTCTATTTTGCACTATTTCTGTTCACTCACAGTGAAGCGATGTGACTCGGTCATTCATAGGTTGTCCCCCCAACGCCCCCCCCATTATGAGGAAATAATACTTACATGATGTTTTATTAAACACAACTTAATCCTCTATGACAAAAGGTTCTCAAAGAGGGTTCGGGAAACAATTTTTAGTCAGGAGGTCTCTCTTTTTCCCTTTTTTTTTTTTTTACTATGTTACAGTAAATAAAATCAATTTTAAAAAACAAACAGTTGTTATTTTAATTATTGAGCGTTCATAGTTATTAGCTGACTAGTCTGAACGGGTTTAATCCGAACCTTAATTCAAAAACAAGTAACCTATAAATGTGTATGTCAAAATTTCTGTGCAAGAATAAATTAAAAAAGCTCTGCTTTAATAAATACTCAAAATATTATCAAATGAGGTTAAAATCTGCATAGTTGAGTTATGTTCAAGTCATGTTTTTTCTCTCTCTCTGAAAATATAAAAATCAGTGCTTATGTTGTTTTTAAATATCCCAATAATAATAATAATAATAATAATAATAATAATAATAATAATAATAATAATAATAATAATAATAATTATTATTATTATTTATTATTATTATTATTATTATTAATACAAAGAGTCTCTCATATACTCGTAGAAAAGCACTAATGGCCAGTGTCATCTCTGTACAGTGATATGTATACTCACATACTACATCAGGCTTCTGGTTTCCCATGGAAACAATACAAAGCATCCAGGCTTGTAACTAGAGAAGTCTGAATAACTGGCTCTAGCACTGCTGATAGATGATATGAAATCAAAACAAGGTGATGACACTGATGGCACTTGTGTCCGAATTTGAGACGCGGATAACTACCTCCCCACAAGGATATCCCGGAATATTCACCCCCACACACACACACACACACACACACACACACAGAGGCCACTGAGACACTAGACAAACCAGCATTTATAAGGTTGGACAAACAAATGTTAAGCTTCAAACTGCATTAAATCAAATGTTCAGTTATTCCATTCACATCAAACCTTAAACCTTGTTCAAAATAATCACGGCGTTTGTTTTTTTTTTAAGCGTAAGGCCTGTGCATGTGTTTAAAAGTGGGGGTCTTGTCATTAATTAAAATATAATAATAATAATAATAATATGATGATGCTTCTACACAAATATAATAAAAAATAAATAAATAAATCTGCCAACCTCAGTGATATGATCCTATTTTAATGGGACAAATACTTCTGAATTGGGAAGATCAACTCAAGCATGTGCTTAACCCAACTCTGAATTGGAGGAACTTTCCTCATGTAAATACACCCCAAAATCCTACATAGCGTGTCCAAGTGCTAGATGATCGCAAATGACTTTATTTTGTGCTCGATTAAATTAAAGTCAGACTCATTAAGGCATTTTGTACGTTAATCTTTAAACATTCTAAACATTCATGAATAGATTTGTCTTATTATTTTATTGAGACCCATTGACTTTCTTTACGAAAAAAAGAAAAAAAAAAGGTTCAACATGAAATGGTATGCGCTGCACATTAAGGCACATTATTATTAGATCAGAAAATAAAAATATTCTAATAAAATCATCACAAACCTATCCAAACCTGAGAGTGTATCTTCTAAGACAGCCCAGTGCCCCAAAAGGCAAACTCTTCCTGACCTTCAGTACCACAGAATGTTCAGACATACGTGGATGTCTTCTCTAACTGCTGGGATCTATCACCCACCTGCCACTGTCTTTTAAAAACTACATAGGTTTAATAGAGCAACTCATATGCTGCTCATATGCTGGAGCCACGATGATGAGATAAGCTATTAGACCCCTCGTCCTCTCCTTAACAACATCAGTGTCAAATTCCCGTCGGCACTTCTTTAGATACAAGCTAAGGGGCAGACAGAGGACACTCTGGGGGTGGAAAGAAAAAAAAGACCAGCCAGTTTGTTCACTCTTGTCACCTATTAAAGGTTTAGGAGCAAGGGAGACTCGACATGTAACCAGATCTCATTACAACCATAGTTCACCTCCAGAGCACCATTTTAAAAAGGACTCGGCCGGTTTGCATGGCGTGGGACAGACAGTTTGGGTAGACATGACTTTACTTTTACATAAATGTTAAAGGAGGCACTTCTACGGCCTTCTCCCTAAGTAGTTCCACATAAATCAGTACTACTACAGCTAGTGGCATTGCCGATTAGGTTGGCACTAAAACGTTTAAATAATTGTATGTTGTTTTGGGAACTACCAGAACTGGATTTGGATATAGTGCTCTCTCATCGGTTCTAGTGGCTCCTCCCATTACTCATCTGCCATGTCTGTTTTGTTAAAAGTGGAACATTTTAAAAGGCGGATTTTATTCATTTGAAAGATGCTTGTCACTTACAATTGATACAAGAAAAAAAATAAGAAGATCTCTTAAAATGGGTTCCTCAAGTGTTCTTCAATGAGTCAAATTTTTTAAAGAAGGTCTACTTGGAACGTTTTCAAAAAGGGAAAACCCCTGTATAGGGGTCTCCATAGAATCTTTAAGCATTCCTTCAGAGTCTACATGAGATTATTATTATTTTTTTTTTTTTTATGTTATCCTATTCAAAGCATGTCTGGGCTCTTGTGCAAAAGCAGTCCTGGGGTCTTACTGAAAGTAGTCCTGAAGATTTTACTCGAAGAAGTCCTAAGGACTTGTGCCAAGAAGGCCTGTGGTCTTACATGAAGTAGTCCTGGGGTCTTACTCCAAGTAGTTCTGAGGTTTTACTCAAAACAGTCCTAAGGACTAACACAAAGAAGTCTTGGGGTTTTACTTGAAGCAGTCCTGTGGTCTTACACGAAGACGTCCTGGGGTATTACATGCAACAGTCCTGAGTTTTACTCAAAACAGTCCTGCACAAAGCAGTTCAAGAGTGTACTCAAACAGTGCGAAGTAATCCAAAAGTCTAAAACAAAGCTCTACTGGGATCTTACACGAAGCAGTCCTCAGTTCTCCCTGAAGTTTAAGCTGTACTGGGGTCTTACTCAGGATCTCTGGTAGTCGCAGGATTTGAATTAATAACCTTCTGGTCATTACCTCAAAACATTTGAGCTACCACTGACCCCTATATCTTGTCTTTCTCTTTTTTTAAATCTTGGATACTGAAAGAAATAAAATCAGGAAAAATATGGTCTTTCCAGGGTTATTTGGGGTAATCAAGTGTCTGTAACCTCTTTAGAAGACATTACATAGATTCCACTTTGATAGGGAAACACCCTGTTGTAGGGTCACGACAGAGATCTAGAGATCACTGCACATTCTTTAAACAAAAAAAGCAGGTTGTAACACTAGTATCATTCCAAATGTTACAGAGGTGAGGTTGGGAAGGCTGATCTTCATCCATAATTGACTTTTTTTCTATATTTGGAACAAACCTTACCTGTCCCTGTGCTTTGGTGTTGTCCCAAGATTCCCCGAATGAATATTTCAAGTTTGAATTTTCTTACTTGCCAAGACACACACACACACACACACACACACACACCACATAAAGTAGCAGAAATATTTCATAACTCATTCATAGCATGTCTCATAAGCTCTGAATTTGGGGAGATTTATGGGCTGAGAGGCATTCTTACAAGACTCGTGAAATGGCACTTTACCTCCTGCCTCGTATTAATAACCAGGCTATAAAACCTACCGAGCTGAAGGAGAGATGGGTCAGAAAAAAAAGTAAATGGTGATCAATCAGGCATCTGTAAACTGGGCATGATGCCTATGCTCATAACAGCCACACCGGTTCCTGGGGCTGACTGGTGCCAAAAGTAGCCCTGGTGATGGAGAACAGACTTTCTTGAATATTTCTGAAAACTTTATTTAGGTGTGGTAAGGCCAGGGAACAGGGCCTTTTGTGCAGTATTCAAGGGTTCTTCAAAATCTTTCAACTCACATTTAGTCGGTCATTAACAGGATGACATCACACTTTATGCTCAGAAGTTGATCATTGCTTCCATCTGTCACTACTGATTCAAAGTCACGTCACGTGTAATAACGATACTGAATCAATGTAATCCGGTCAGTTCTTATGCCCATTGCTTTCTCAGAACTGAAGAGTGGAGACACAGCTGATAAAGACACAGGATTGTAATGAAATACAACACCAGACATTCATCACTGCACATCAAATTAAACTAATCCGACTCCCTCTGCCTCCTAATTACGTGCGACAAAATAAAATAAACAAAGCTCTGAGAGCAGAGCTTCCTCTCTTTTTCCGCATGGACTCCATGGGAAGTCCCGCAATCTGGCCTGTCTAAAACCTCGCATCGGAGAGGAGATGAGGGGCCCCTGTCTCACATCTTTGATTTGCCTTTCACGCGACATGCTTCTCACATGACCGCCTTGCGTTCCTCTTGTCCAGCAGCTGGGCTTACAGTGTTCTGCAGCAGGCCGAGGAAAACAGGTGGAGCTTCTGACTGTCCATAGAGCATGAGTTGGTGTTAAAGAGAGAACTAGAGCTTCTCATTTGTTCAACTAAAGTTTATATAATAGTGTCACTGAAGGCATTTCACGTATTTGTGAGGCCATGTTAGGCCAGTACAAACAGCATCTCATGGGGTCTATTAGATACTCAATAACAGCTTAGTGAAATTGCAATTACTTTGATTCAATTTCCCAGCTGGCTCTTACGAGTAACTCTAGCAACGCTTAACATCTTTTCATGGCTTCTTAGAAGTTCAGCATGCAACACAATGAAATGCATTCTCTCAGCCTGAAACACTAATGGCACCGCATCTCTTCTACATACCAGGAACATGTGAGGTTAGCTGTCGTCGTCTTCTTTTTTCTTTTTTTTAATACAGTGAAGTTTAATTAGGATCATTATTTCCATCGTTAGTGGAAAGACAAAAAGGGTTGTCCTCACAGCAATACATTCCAAATAGCTTTAGTCAAACAAAGTCAGCATAAGAGTATCAGGAATCTGGACATACTCAAAGCTCTGATATTGATCTTGTATGATAATCGAATAAAGTCAGAACATAGTTTCTATATGGTTTCTGAAAATAAAAATGACCAAACTGGACCATTGATCGTCACTGATTACATTTCGAAAGTCCTTTAGAAAACTAAGGATTATCATTTGAAGCTTTAAACTGACCCACTAGTGAGTTTTGACTTGGCGCTGGATGAGAGCCAATATAAAAATGTATATCACATTTTATATATATATATATATATATATATATATATATATATATTCATTAATTCATTCATTTATTTATTTATTTTATGAAGAAATAGGAAACTTTCTCACAGAATCTTTTTTTTTTTTTTTTTTTTCATGTACTGTATAGGTATGGTAAAATTTTTTATACCACCTTTTTATATTTTTTTTTTTTTTTTATAGTTTTTTTTTTTAATTAAAAAAAAAAAAAAAAAAAAAAAACGTATATCAAACAGAAACAAATAAAGTAGTGCTACCATACAAGATCCATTAATTGAGTTCCAGAGGAAGCAAAGTGCGCAGAGTAGAGGTGTAAGTGCATTTTTTTATTATTTTTTTAATCTTTTTTTATGAGTTGGTTCGGTGTTCACGGAAGAGGTGGGTCTTTAGCTGTTTTTTGAAGATGGTGAGAGATTCTGCGATCCAGATTGAGATTGGAAGTTCATTCCACCACTGAGGAACAGTTAGCGTGAAAGTTCTGGAACGGGACCTTGCGCCACTCTGAGTGGGAAATACTAAAAGTCGGTCGCTAATCGATCGCAGATTGCGAGAGGGAACGTAGGCCTTCAGGAGAGAGTTGAAGTAGGAGGGGGGCGTTGTTCCAGACAAGGTCTTGTAGGTGAGCATCAAGGCATTGAATTTGATGCGGGTGGCTACAGGAAGCCAATGGAGGGAGATGAAGAGGGGTGTGACATGGGTTCTCTTTGGACAAAACAAAAGCATCTCGTCTTTGAAGACAATTTCACTGTAGTGAATTTAAGTTATATCTCCCAGAGAATGCATGAAAATAACTCAGCAGTGCACGTTTTTGTATCTAAGGAGTTAAACGGTTAAGATTGTTAGCAGGGTTTCCAATTAGCTTCTATTCAGTAGGTGGGTCTGCCTTCTAGCATAATTAGCTTGGAGTGTCTGTGGTAATCCTGTGTCTGATGTCTCATGCTGAGCTGTTTTATAGGAGACTGGTGAAGGGCTGTCTCCAATCTATGTGTTAGAGACAGGAAAAGCACAATCCAGAGCTTAATTCTTGTGCCATGTTACAACAATAGTTAACGACCACAATGAGACGATGATAAAAGCTAAATCATTAGCTGTTTTTCATGGCTAGAGTTTTCTCCAAACACCACCCACAAACATTAATGGGCAAATCCAAACATGTTGATAAATGCTGATGTCAAAAGGGGTAGCTATTCATATCCAGGATGCTGGTTTACCACAGTTCGCTGATCATTGCCAAGCCTGCTAACAATCATCATCCTGGTGGAGTCACTGGTCATACAAGGTCAAGCCCTTGAGGTTAAGATCTCATTAGGCAACTTCAGTTCTGCCATGAATGATTATGTTGAGGCTGACGGGCCAATCAGGCCAGCCTGAGGTAGGTTAGCTGAAAGATCCTGTGGATGCATGCAAGATGGAAAGATGGGGACATGGAAGGCAGCACAAGAGGTTGCATGACTACTAATGTTTATTAGTTGTTCAATAATTTAAAAAAGGTACATAATCATATTTTCATCACTATTTTAGGCTGGTTTATTTTAGCAGCAAAGAATGTGTCAAACTCCAATTCAATTAACAGCGTATACAGGCTACAAATAAAGTTTACAGCTTCAATCCGTTTGCAGTTTACACTGTTAACGATGAAGGTTAATAAATCAGTGTAATAAAAGCGCAAATAATAAACCTGTGTATAATATTACACTATTTAAGGACAGCCTAATTCTTAAAATGTACTCCTGATGTACTGGCAGCTCAGGTGAAGTTGCTGATGATTCTGAATCCGAGAGCGTTAAGGGCAGTGCCATGTGGAAATTCTTTATAGCTCAATGATGGATGGAGGATGTGAGGTCTGAAACTGCATCTGGGGGCTTTCTTTTTTGATGTTCGACTCCAGTCTCAGAAGTGACCGAAAATGAGTCCAGATTAGACTCTTTGAGCTGGCATGTGCCGCTAACCTTTAAACTTAACCAAGACTGCAAATTAGAGGAGTGGGTTTGGATAGTGATGTGCACCCTGAATTCACTCTTTCGCTCAGCACCGATCGCAACAGAATTCGCTCTAACACAGCTCAAAGATTTGATTTCATTATTTAACTTAAATGACAACAAGAATACCGCGGGAGGAATGCCTTGGTGAGTGGGTGGGAGTGGGATTGAAAAAAATCTCGTCTTGTCTCACACCTCTCCACTAAACTAATATCAATAAACTAATCAGTAATAAAAAAGAAAAGCTTTTCCCAGCATAGTCTTGTGCAGTTTACTCTGGAATTGGCTTCATCTATAGTAATTTCAAACCATCATGGTACTTTACCCTCTGCATACATCCCCTTACTGTCTGACCCAACTTGTAGACAGCTCCCCATAGCGGCAACTGGTGAATATAGTCAGTCATCGACTAGTCTATGCAATCCCTAGGCAGCATATTCAGGTCATGAATACACACACCAGGACATCATTCTCACACCTACCAACTCCCTGCACTTCAATGCATACAGAGTTATGGCAGTTTATTTTTGTCTGACAGGAACATGAAGGTTGTTTTTCATTTACCAGGCACTGATAGGAACGTCCTCTCTGATGTGGTGGAGAAGATGGCATGATTTGCTCGCTCTGTCAGCAAGGCTGGAGTATAACATCAGGCGGTGCTTTTCATGTGCGAGCCCATAACATGGGAGTCCAAGGAGCTGCTCAGTTATGTCAGGATTGGTATGAGGACCAAGATGACCCTGGTTTGTCCTTCGCTGGTATGTCATTAACTCTCAAAGTAAAACTGTGTCCATAAGTCTTGACTTCAGCCTGTCTTCTCCATTTTTATTTATTTATTTTATAGACGTGGCTTCTTTAAAAGTCCTTAGACTGGTAGGGAGAGAAAAAATAGAAGATGAAAGAGGAGTCATCATCCAAGCAAATTTGACACACACATATTGAGACAGTACCACATGTGAGACAGCCAGTGACATTTGTTATATTCTGGCTCTCACAATTCGAGCATACAAACAGTGTGGCGGAATTTGTATGCACAGCCAGCAGCATGCATCAAGACCATCTGCTGATGTGTTGCCAAGTAGCATTACAAGTCCTCACTGTCTTCTCCTTTCGCCTTGCCCCGGTGGTTGAATATTTCTACATTCACACTACCAAGAACATTCACTTGTATTTTGTTTTTTGTGGCCACCTAGCATCTGCTATATACCATTATATATTGTGGGTGTGCACTGTCCAATCCATTTTTGGCCATAAATGGGAACTAATTGCAGGTAGGAACTAAATTTTTGAGTAAGGAACTGACAAAACATCGGACCACACACACACACCACAGGATTGGACCAGTTGATCATTCAAATCAAATCATTTGAATCTGTTGGTTTACTGCACCAAAGAATGGCCACCTAATTTGTTAGGGTATCATAGGGTAGCAGGTTTTCTGACAGATTGGATTGAGGATCTTTTGACTTGTAATGTTAAGATCTTCCCCCAAACCATAAACCCTTTTCATTTTGCCCTTCCCTGTATCATATATTGTGGACTAACAATCCAAAAGCAGTCCAAACTGCTCACAAGAAGATAGAAAATCAAGAACATTACTTTCACATCTGCCGAGACTAAACAGACAGATGATGGTGTCCATGGGCCAGGTACACTAAATTTCCAACACCAAAACTATTCAAACCCAGCTGACAACTGGAAAAGCACTTATCTCTGGTAGAAATGAGCACTATCGTGGTCCAATATTTGAGGGAATTTTTACAACTGCTTTGAGGCTCAAGGGTGCTAATTAAAATGAAGCCCTGGCCTTTTTATTGTTTCTCACCACAAAAGTTCTGCCGTGCATGAGCCGAGCGGTCGTAGCTGTGTTTTCTCAATTAAACAGCATAAAGCTGTCACTAACTTCCCGGTGAATAAGTGAGACTATGTCCACCGGCAAATTCCTCTCAGCGATGTTTTTCAGCATGGCAGAGAGACTGAGAGAAAACGTTGAGCTAATATCGCAAGGCTTGATAGCGCAGCTCCATTTTCAGGTTTTTCTGCCGCAAATAAACAAATGCTCCAGTCTGCAAGGCCTTTTTTAACTAGAGGAAACATGTAATGGCAGGAAATTGGTCTGGAAGTGATCATGGGATCAGCTCCAGGACCATCTACTTAAAATGGAATGTGTCCGCTCTGGGTAAATCCTCCAGTTACAGCAGGATGTCAGATTTAATGACCCATGGACAGAGGGCGCACTTGTTGTCCCAACACCTCAATACATAATGACCCATACTGATTGATGGTGCATAAAGCTCGCTCGGCTCATGCCGGAGATGGGAAAGCAAGACCGCTATAGCTAATAGTGTCCAACATCGTGGACACTGTTCCAGTCATTTCCATTAGATAAATGGGACCATTTTGCTACCTGTCAAATATAAGTGATGGAAGACACTGGTGAAATATTAAGCCAATTATCACCTAACATTAAATGTGACATTCTGAATTTCACAGGGGCAAGCATTTTCACTGTTAATAACATTTCCTTTAAAACCGTCAGGCAGGGGGGAGTGAAGCATCCATGGACACCATTCTGGCTATCTACCATCAATCATTCCATCTGCTTCAAGCAGTTATTCTATATTTGTTTGCAGGAAGGAAATCAGACCTAGATTATCTGTGTGGTGGTCTGGAAAAACCAATCAGATGTTTCTAAAGCTGAATTCTGGAAAACAGCCACAAAAGATGAAAAAATAAAACCTGTTTGGGCCTAAATTTGGTATTTCCACCTATAAGAGATTGATACCTCAGGATTAAGAAACCATAAATGTATTTCAACAAAATTATATGGAGCTGTTTTTCTTTATTTTATAATCTTGCCTTGGCTATTTTCCTGCAAGGTTCCATCCATCCATCCATCCATCCATTTTCCATACCGCTTAAAGAACATGGGGTCACAGGGAGCCTGGAACCTATCCCAGGCAACTCGAGGTTCAAGGCAGGGGACACCCTGGATGGGGTGCCAACCCGTCGCACACGTCTTCACACACTACAGACAATTTGGTTGATTTGTGTTAAAAGCAGTCAGTCTGGCTAAAGATATCTAAAACCTTGCTAGCCAAGTGTTTTTTCCCCCCTCACACAGTAAATGTCACGCTTTCATCAATCGGTGAAAACAGCTATATGCTGTAGCAAAATGGACAAACGCCTAATTCATTCAGTTTGTCAACTGTCAAAATGCTCGACTCCGAACGGAATCTTTAAATGCAATTTTCTCCCTTTTTACTTTTGGAGGTAACCGAATAATAAGAATAATTCTAGAACCAAATAATGATAATAATAATAATAATAATAATAATAATAATTGTAGAACCTTACTTTGGGTTGAGATACATGCAAAAGAAAAAAAAAATATTTCAGATCTTTATAGTACAGTAGAAAATTTTACTCTGTGATAGATTTTCCCAGAGTAACCTACGTTTGGGGTCACACCATTTGTACTTTTCTTTGGGAATGCATTGTGGGTGGGGGGGATAATTTTTAAAGAGAGTTCAAAAACCCGGTCTTAAAAAGAAATCCCATGGTTGTAAGGTTTTACCGTGAATGTTTAAGGGTTTCCCAAAAGAGACAAACACAAAATGAACATGTTTTAATGATATGAGATGGAACCTTGCTTTCTAATACAGTACCATATCTTGAACAGATAGAATAGATATAATGCAGTATTTATGATCCAGACAGTGCTTACAGGACCAAAGTGGAGACATGTGTAAAATACCTGATGGTATATTCCCATCACTCTACATGGTTCCCATCAACCCCTACAGGGTACAAAGCAGCTCTGCTACGAATAACATTAGCTTTTTCCTGTGCAGCCCTGATAGCAGGTAACAGGCCATTACAGAACTGCTGAGGCAGCGAGTGTATAGGAAGCAGGGGTAAGATTGATTCTTCTTTGGTGTCCCACAGGTGGTGGCATTAAAGAACAAAGACTGTCTGTACTTCGTGTTGAGACACAGCAGCGCAACATGTATGATTGTACAGAGGAAGCCTGGAGATGCTGAGACAACAGGAATATTTCCTCCAGGCTCAAGCCCAGCATGTGCTAAGAAATGCTAAAAAGCTTAAAAGGAAGTCCTCATCTTAGCGTTAACATCCCTGGATCTGATTAGATAGATTTTGAACGATTAAAAAAAAAAAAAGAAAGAAAGAAAGAAAAAGAAATCACATCCTGCCAAGTCCTCAGGAAATGGGGTCATCATAACCTCAATTAGTTAATTAAATTTTGGTCGTGTAAGACGCCCATTAATAAATAAGGCCATTTTCCGTAACCCAAAAAGCACCATCTAAAACTGTCTAATCGCTGTAGGATGTGCATAAATCATTTTATGACCAACAATAACTATCCGCTCAGTGTACATTTAAAAGGATGGCCTAGCAAACTGCATAGACAGACTCCTCTGAAAATATTCATGTTTGTTGAGCGTTCTTTGGGTTTGATGTCTTCTTGTCAGCAGCATATTGTATCTCTATTAGAGCAGCTGTGCCAAAGGAAGCTAGCCATGTGTGTCAATGGAAAACACACAACGTTGACATTTTTCTTCCTTCAACTCAATCGCAATACATTTCCATTTCAGAGAGACATTCACAAGTAAGCCTTAATCCAACGGCAAACTGCTACGTTGCATTAAAATTTCTCAGCAAGCCAAGACCACTCTGAAATGCAGATTTCAACGTTTGGGTTCTTTCTTTGGGAATTAAAAAAAAAAAAAAAAACGTCTACTCATCCGACACCATGTGTGGTCTGTTATGTTGATTTTACTCTTCATTTTGCTCGACTGGCGTTCGGTAAACAGCTGCTGCATCAATGCACAGATGATGTCAAATGTTCCATACCTAAAGTGAAAGAAAATGATCTACGCAAGATAACTTTTACAGCTGAACTTTATGCAGCGTTTCCCAAGCTTTACAAAAACACACATCTGCAGCGTAGGTCACATGTACGTGAGAAATTTAGGCGTGGACCTTTATTCATATGGCTACAATATGGGAGGGGGGGGGGATGGACAATGTATTGCATATTAGTCTAAAAGTCTTAGCACCTTCTTGTATTAATGTGTTATTCACAGTTTTAAGCTGTACACATATGTAGCTTGACCGAAAGAACACTTTGGAGGAACGACCCAGGGTCACCGTTTCACTTCCTTTGGAAACGTTAGAGTTACTGCTGTGGACAACAACTCCCAAACCAGATGTTCAGATGGCAAGATCACTCAAAAAAAATCATTCAAAATATTCCCTCTTGGATAATTGATGGAAGAATATTCAAAGTTGTTACTGTGGTTACAGACGGTGTCAGCTGTCGAAGTTTCTTTTATCAGGGCCAGATCGTGAGTACTGATTTATAAAGACAAAGCACAATTTGTACAAAGCAGTACAATGTGTAAATGCCTTTACACACAGGCATTTTCTGGATCATCGGCAACCAATACACTTGTGACTTGTTGCATGCATTAGGGCCAAGTTTCGATACAGAGGCAGATTAAGTGACGTGTAGTAAATCTCAAGGCCAATAACTGAAATATAACGTTATTGGCTACCTCTTTGGCTTGTCACTAGACACACATAAAATGTGAAGGGCAACATTTGGGAAATGGAAATGGGGGACCACAAAAGCATGATTCATGGCCGAGAGATGAGGGAGGATAAAACCCAGATCGCATAACAGCTTGGAAAGAGTCATTACAGAGGTGAGAAATATAAACTCAAGGATTGGCTCAAGTGCCAATAAAACAGGTGCTTTTGGATTGTTCATCATTGATATGTGATGTAGTTAGAGTTAAAATGGTTGGTTTATGGATTGAGTGAAGATCAGGCTGAATGTCTGGATGCTAAGGATGTTACAGAAAATGAATACATTATTTGGAATGAACAGATACAAATACAGATATGAATAGCAGGAGCACTGTCTTTTTTTTTATTATTAAGGCTTGCCAGAAAGGTTTACAGGACATCTGGTGGAGACTAGAAGTGTACACCAGGACTGGAAAACAGTGGGATATAACTTTTCATGCAGGTTAGATATCAGATATGAAGCTTGCAGAACAAATATTAGCACTCAACGTGCAGTGCTACACAATGCGTTTCCAATATCATTAGTAACTGCCTGATAGGCTGCTAGCTAGGTTATGCTTTAGGAATTAATATGCTTGAAAATATCTTAGGCAGGTACAAAACATCAACACTTCATTACAATAGGACTGTTTAAACATCTAAAAATATGGTTTTAACAAACGGTGAAAAACAAGATATAATTGCTTCTTTAGCCCAACCTGTAGAACATTCCCTGTGCTCCAAGGCACTGTTTACACATGGCATTTAGATGCTTCCTGGGTCATCCGGAAGTGGACAGCACCAAGTACGGGTATAAAACAGGGTCCCGTGCATCTTGAAGATCACACAAACTACATTCATAGGTGGTCTAGGATGCATACGACCACATCACATTTGTAGTGTACCACCTCCAAGAGCACAGCAGCTCCTCATCCTAGGAGGTCACAAAATAGCCAAGGACAACATAAACGGAACTACAGGCCTTTCCTGCATCAATAAAAGGTCACTGTTCATGACACTATCAGAAAGACACTGGGCAAAAATAGCGTCCATGGAAGAGTGGCAAGGTGAAAACCACTGCTAACCCAGAAGAACATTGAGGCTCTTTCTGAATTTGCCAAAATACACTTTGATGATCCTCAAATGTTTTGGGAGAATGTTCTGTGGACTGATGAGTTGAAAGTGGAACAGATTTGAAGACAGGTTTCCAGTTATGTCTGACATAAACCAAACACCAAATTCCACAAAAAGAACATCATATTTACGGTCAAGCATGGTGGAGGTTGTGTGATGGTGTAGGGATGCTTTACTGCTTCAGGGCCTGGGCAACTTGTAATAATTGAGGGAAACATGAATTCTGCTCTGTACCAGAAAATCCTAAAGGAGAATGTCTGATCTTCAGTCTGTAAGTTGAAACTCAAGTGCAACTGGATTATGCAGCAAGACGATGATCCAAAGCATAGGAGTAACTCCTAGTCCTAGAAGTAAGTGACTGATTTCAAGTTATTGGAAGCGCTTGGTTGCAGTTATTGCTGCTAAATGGTGGCAGAACCAGATTTCAAGTTTAAGGTAGCAAATAGTTTTTCACATTAGTGATAAGTGTTTTTGCTTTAATATATATATATTATATATATATATATATATATATATATATATATATACACACACACACACACACACACACACACACACACACACACACATATATACATATATATATACACACATATATACACACACACACACATATACACACACTATCTCACAAAAGTGAGTAAACTCCTCACATTTTGGTAAATATTTGATTATATCTTTTCATGTGACAACACATGAAAATTTACAATTTTCTACAATGTAAAGTAATGAGTGTGCAGCTTGTGTAACAGTGTCAAATTGCTGTCCCCTCAGAATAACGCAACACACAGCCATTAATGTCTAAACCGCCTAACTGTTTGATGTCCAGTTTAACAGGACAAGTTCCACTCAGAACAGGCCTCGCCATGGGCGACCAAAGAAGTTGAGTGCACGTGCTCAGTGTCATATCCAGAGGTTGTCTTTGGGAAATAGACGTATGAGTGCTGCCAGCATTGCTGCAGAGGTTGAAGGGGTGGGGGGTCAGCCTGTCAGTGTTCAGACCATACGCTGCACACTGCATCAAATTGGTCTTCATGGCTGTCGTCCCAGAAGGAAGCCTCTTCTAAAGATGATTCACAAGAAAGCCTACAAACAGTTTGCTGAAGACAAGCAGACTAAGGACATGGATTACTGGAACCATGTCCTGTGGTCTGATGAGACCAAGATAAACTTATTTGGTTCAGATTGTGTCAAGCGTGTGTGGCTGCAACCAGGTGAGGAGTACAAAGACAAGTGTGTCTTGCCTACAATCAAGCATGGTGGTGGGAGTGTCATGGTCTGGGGCTGCATGAGTGTTGCCAGCACTAGGGAGCTGCAGTCCATTGAGGAAACCATGAATGTCAACATGCACTGTGACATACTGAAGCAGAGCATGATCCCAGCATGTATTCCAGCATGATAACGACCCCAAACACACCTCCAAGACGACCACTGCCTTGCTAAAGAAGCTGAGGGTGATGGTGATGGACTAAACCCTATTGAGCATCTGTGGGGCATCCTCAAACAGAAGGTGGAGGAGCACAAGGTCTCTAACATCCACCAGCTCCGTGATGTCGTCATGTGGAAGAGTGGAAGAGGACTCCAGAGGCAACCTGTGAAGTGCTCGTGAACTCCATGCCCAAGAGGGTTAAGGCAGTGCCGGAAAATAATGGTGGCCACACAAAACATTGACACTTTTGGCCTAATTTGGACATTCCCATTTTTTTATTTTACCGCCAATGTGTAAAACTATTTGCCCCCTTAACCTTGAAATCTTGTTCTGCCACCATTTAGCAGCAATAACCGCAACCAAACGCTTCCAATAACTTGAGATCAGTCTTTCACTTACTTCTAGGACTAGGATATACTCCTTTGATAGATAGATAGATAGATAGATAGATAGATAGATAGATAGATAGATAGATAGATAGATAGATAGATAGATAGATAGATAGATAGATAGATAGATAGATAGATAGATAGATAGATAGATAGACACGCATACATACATACATATACACACACACACTATTGTTTACCCATGTTGCATTTGTTTTATGTTGTATTTAATTTGAAGATCTAAAAATATTTATTATAGTTTATTATAATAAACTAGAATTTATTATAATATTTATTATATATACCTTGAAGACTGCTTCTAAGAAGGACCTCCTCAACAAACACAGCCACTAGCAGTACTCTGGCCATTGTAATTGGAGTGTTAGCATGTACCGCAGCCCTCCAAGCACTGGTGGTGACAAATACATTGGATCCAGGTTGAATCTCAACCCAAGAAATATAACAAACACAATGAATTTTTTAGACTGCGCTACTTGGTTTTTAAACTACAAAGAGTTTGCTATAGGTTACACATAAAATGTCATTCATAATATTCAACTTTGGCAGTGCACTGGTAGTGCTGAAACAGCTCCCTGATTAAAGGTTATAATTTAACATTTTATCAAAAGACAATATGCATATCACTTAAACATTGTGGTTTTAATTTCAGCGTGGTTTAATTTTCTATTTCGTCATTTTCAATCTGTGTCACGATTGGAGACGGAGACAGATGCAAGTGCAGATTATAATTTAATAATACCCAAACAAAACAAGAACTATGAATAGGAAGCAAAACATTAAGGTAAAGCAGAACCCTGAGACAAAGACGATAAACACAGCAACAACATAGGCAACAACATAGACAACAGCAAGGAAAGACAAGAGTGCTGAACTGTTGCTATATACATATAGGTGCTCATTAACATGACATGACAGTGCTTTTTGTGGAAAACTACCTGAATTGAACTGCTTGACTTAACTGAATTGTCTAAATACTTCCAATATAAATTAGTTTGGAACCAGCTGGTTAAAAAGTAATTGAAAATGACCATATGTAATTTATACACACAGACAGACAAACAGACACTTTATTGATCCCCAAGGGGAAATTCAAGATTAAATGTATTTATGTGTATGGTTAAGACATAATTTTTACATATAGGGGGCACACATACATCAACATATATCCAAATTGGTTATATAGGTTTTGATTATATATTACTATACATGTAACATGAAAACCTCAGATATATAGACATCAGACTTCTGTATGGGGATGGATGGCTATCGCATTACACCCCTACTGCATGACTTAAATTCACTATTTTTAGTCTCACAAAGGTTTTGTAGCTCAACTGATCCTCTACACCAAAATATGGCCCTAATTAGAGTGGGGTTGGTCAGACGACAAATGCCAGTGGTCTTGATTTACTAGATTCATGGAAGGTATTTGGAATTTGTCAAGTCTAATTGTAAGCTTATTTCATTGTATCTAATTCTTTTACATACTACAACTCAGAGCAGACGTGGTCCCATAAACGCTGGCCGTTTTTTTTTTTTTCTTCGTCTCCCTGACTGTGTGGCTGAGAGAGAGTTGTAATGAGCTGAAAAGCTTTAAACACATTCTACAGGGACTCTAATCACTGGCAAAGATCAAGCAATGTTCACATTTAATAAGTGCTTTTCTGGCTTGTTCTGGAAGTAGAATGACAATAATGAGTGCTCGGAATGACGTCAACCTAACCATGACATCAGCCAATAAGTCCGTGGGGTCATGTGATGGTTGGCTGATAAATCATGGAGCTTGGCTTACGTTTCGCCAGTGAGGCAGAGGATTGCCATGGTTAGAGGTGCTGTTAGTCGTGTTAGCAATTCTTGCTAACTTTTACCAGATTTAGTCAGTGTAGAACCTCAATCCCTTTAATCACCTTTAATATCCACTTTAGTTAGATCAAAAGGTTTGCACCCAAAATGGCACATATGAAAGTTATAGCAAGCGACACTCAATGCTAAACAACCAAACTTGACATCTAAATATTTTTGTCTAGCTATGTAGCTATCCATTTATTTTTTATTTAACTAACAAAGCTAAAGGGCATTAACATATTGTTTTTGTTTATCTACAGTCCCCTCTGAAACCATTGGAATGACAAGGCCAATTCGTTCGCTGTTGCTGTAGACTGAAGACCTTTGGGTTTGAGATCAAAAGATGAATATGAGAAGAGAATTTAGAATTTCTGTTTTTACTTCCTCTCTATATGTAGATTTGCTAAACATAATAGAACCTATTGGAACATATAATACAAAAATATTGGAACACGTGACTGACCGGTGTTTCCCAGGTGTGTCCTGTTAGAGCTATTTATTGTTTAAACAATGAATTTGAACATCTACTCTTGGTTTTAGCCTTCAGTTTCACTTGTGAAGATTGCATTTGATGTTAAAAAGGAAAAGCCAACATGAAGATCAGAGAGCTGTTTATGGGAGAAAAGCAAGCCATTTTGAAGCTGAGAAACGATGGGAAAATCAAATCAGAGGCATTGAACTTTAGGCATAGCCAATACAACAAATTGGAATGTCCTGAAAAAGAAAGCAGTCACTGGTGTACTCAGCAACAGTTAACCAAGGAAAACAACAGTAGCTGAGGAAAGAAAATGCTGTACATGGTAAAGGAAGAGTCATGGCTTGGGCTTGGATGGCTGCTTCTGGAACAGGCTCACTAATCTTTATTGATCTAACTCATGATGGTAGCAGCACAATAAATTCAGATGTTTACAGGAACATTTTCCCTGACAATTACAGAAAAATGGATCCAAATTCATTGGGAGGGAATTTATCATGCAGCAAGACTACAATCCAAAACACACTGCCAACTCAACATAGGATTGTATTATGGGGGGAAAAGTGTAAGGTTTTAGACTGGCCAAGTCAATCATCAGACCTTAACCCAATTAGCAGCATTTACCTCCTGAAGGGAACCCCCTCATAGAATTCATAACTGAATCAATTAATGCAAGCTGTTTAGTCCCTAGAGGCAGTGAAGCAACCCCAAACCATAACATGTCCACCACCGGACGTAACACTTGGTATGAGGTGCTTCTCCTGAAATGCATTTCTGCAGTTTCTGTAGCCAAATAACTCTTTGATTAGTCTGTCCAGAGCACATTATTCCAAAAGGCCTGGTCTTTGCCTATATGCTCATGGGCAAACTGAAGTCTTGTAGGCAAAATCCCTTGCCAGACTCAAAGGTATTCACAACTATTATTTTATTTATTTATATTATTAATTTTTTTTCCCTGAAAGCCTTACAGACCTTTTTAGATCTTGGCACGATGACACCACACACCTCAATAGCAAAGGGAACACCAGACACTAGATATGACAGGGGTATAAATAAGACCGGTTCCACTCCCTAACAAGGTTCTAATCACTGGCAACCAATCATGAACACCTGATTCTAATTTTAAGGATTTAAAGATGTGATAAATATAGGGGTGTACTTACTTTTTCCATCTGAGTTTTTTGTTCATTTAAATTGTGAAAATTACTACAAAATGTCAGTTTTATGCAGCATTTGATAGAGTGTATCGCCTTTATTAATCAGCAATGTCTCAAAGAGGATCAAATGCATGCTTGTCCAAATATGTAAAAAAAAAAGCCAACAATTTCTATAGGGTGTGCTTGTTGTTTTTCACATGACTGTATGTTTATGTTGTTTAATCACATGTAGATTTACATACCAGGAAATAAAACCTGAAATCCTAAACTCTTGTTGGATATCCATCTCTTGATATCAGACCCAAATGTCTCTGGTGCATAGGACAAACAAATGAATTTGCCTTGCCTTCCAATAGTTTCGGAGGAGACTGTAAGTATTTATGTAGGTAATAAATCTAAAGGACATATTCATATTTTTTCTAGGTAGTCGTGTAGCCGAATAGTTTTGTAGCCAGCATAGTTAGAGATACCATCTAGTGCCTCTAAAGCCCTATCCAGACTGGATTAAATTCACTTGGGGTCCTAGAGTAATTTCATATTTTACAAGTACGCCACTGTGACATTTTTATCCATCTGGATTGGCCATGTCAATCGTTTCTTCAGGCTTCCTCTGAGAAAATTACAGGACAAATTACCTACTGTTTTTCACCAAACTCAGCCATCATCTTACAATTTTAGTCTTGAGGAACATGTTCATGATTTTCTATGAAGATGTCACCTCACCTTGGAAAAAGGAAAAAAAAAAGCATTTGTTTGACTGTTCCTGCTTGCCGTATTCAGGTACTTAGTCTCGTAGTGCTCGTATCAGTGAGCCTCCCCCAGATATTAAACACTTCCCAAGAAGCAAAAAGAAAAGCGTATGCTGCACATATACTGTACATTGTAATTGTTTTAATTTTTGTATTTTCAAACTACCTTGGTTCACTTGAAACTGAAATAAGAGCGTCTAAGCACGTCTCCTCAACTCCAGTGCCTCTTCAACCACTTGGACACCATATTGTGAATAGAGCGTGAGCATATGACCACGTGATGCGTCTGGGTTCGTAAAAAAACAAACAACAAAAAAAAAACAATCTGCTAGAAACTCACTCCTCCTGTGGTCATTTTATTGCTGTCCATATGCGAGAGTTTTATCACTCCGATGATGTATAATTTTATTTTTTTTAACAATGTCTCCCTGATAAACTAATCCAGTCCAAATAAAACTTAAGTCTTGGTTTTGTCTCACAAGTTATCCATTGTAATCTGTATGTGAAGCAAACAATACAAGAGGATGCCAATATCTAATTTTTGTCTGGTTAGTTGTGTGGCTACCTATTTTTGCAGCAAACATACGTAAACTATTTACATACAGTATCTAGCTGTCTCTCTATATAAGATTTTATATATATGATATGCAGGTGACTGTAAACAATGTTGTTCACGTAGCCACTTTGGCTGTGTGCACACATATCTGGTAACCCAATGTAAGGGGTTATACTTGACAGGAATTAAAAGAAAGGAAATCAATTCAAATCTAAAGCAAATTTATTATCAAAATATTATCCTGATGATTGTAGGAAAAAGTAACAGACTTCAAGAAATGTCCCCCATGAGAATTACTCTTCTCACAACAGCACTAACCCATATGTCAAACTGGATATAATGACACCGAGATCAATTCGTCCATCCTTTTAATCCATTAAAATGTACGTGTAGTTCATTTTCTTCAGCCTCCCACCGAACTGACATGTGGAACGGACTGGGCAATGTCACACAGAGACACATGGTTTCCTTATATTCACAGCAGCCATGCATGACTTCAGTATCTATTATACTCATGTGATGACATATAAAAACAAAGAAATTGCCTTATGACCATGTGAGTGCCTTTTTATCCTGTTCCAGTATGCTAAAACAAGTCGCTTGGCTCCCACCTCACTTGACCACACTCAATACGCAGACATTTTGTCTCTGAGCCTCAAAGCAGTTGTGCTTCTCTTCAGTTCACTTTCTCTCACTTCATTTTTGGAGTGTGCTGCCTTGATTCGCCCAGTATTCAGGCCTAACGTGGATAGATCTTTTTTCCAGACCCATCAGTATACAGTCTGAAGGAGACTGAAGCATGGGGATGTTTGAGATATGTTAGACTGATGGCTTTTAGAGCAGACGGAGAAATCGGGGCTCATTTTTTATCCATGACTTCTCCCCTGACAGTTAGTGAGGAAAGACGGGGATTGTGATTCCACACTGAGTTGAAAAAAAAACAAAAAAAGATATATGACTGCAAGATAGGAGAACTTTCACTGCACTAAAGTCAGCTCTTCATAAAGATCACCAAAGGGCATAGAATGCATTTTTTATGCCAAATTTAGAAGATCAAAAGATGTATGTTACTGTCATACCACATATTTGGAATGAGAGATATAAAAGATATATATATATATATATATATATATATATATATATATATATATATATATATATATATATATATATATATATATATATATATATATATATATCTGAATCATCATCTGAAATGCTGGGCCAGAGGTTTAAATCATACTAGTTGCTGTATGTGTCATAAGACTTGTGTCTATGAGGCCTAATTATTACATTATGGATGTAAAATTAATCACAGAGGGAATGTATGTATTTGCTAGGGAGGATTAATTCTGTCCCAGTTATGCCAAAGGCTAAAGGCATTATTCATAAGCTCCATCTCTTTTCTCTTTTAACATGGCAGGACTTGTATGTAGCGGAGCCAAGAAGGCAGAATTAGGGATTTTTCCTCAATTCTCAATTCTCTTTAAAGCCCCACTCAAATCGAAGTGTCATCGGACAAAGACGCACTCGCCGGAAAATCTGTGCGAAATAACTTCAGATAACTGCAAAAGTCCTCGCTATTTGCGTATCCAACATTTAAGATTTAAGATCTTGACTGAGTCGGAGTAGCTGGAAAAATTGCCAGTCTCATCTTTTCACATCTTTAGAGCAAAGCCTCCCACAGCGCCACGGAAGCTCGAGTGAAAACCAGCTGCTTGGGATGTAACATCAGCATTTTCAAATGCTTCTCCAAGCTATGGCTTATTTTGTTTCCAGATATAGCCAACAAAACCATGTCAGAGTACTTGACATTATGCAGTAAGCATGTATGATGACAGTGTCTACACGCAACACTACTCCAATGTTCACAGTTTACTCAGACTGAAACTGAAACAGAGTTTCTGAGTGACTGTGTAATAAATAATGTCCGGGTGGAGAACATTTTGCTGTAGATTTAAAGTTGGGTGAAAAATCAAATATACACAGTTCCCAACTCACACAATACACAATTATTGGCACCCCTGGAACTTTTCCAGAAAAATGCACCATTTCTCCCAGAAAAGTGTTGCAATGACAAATGTTTTGGTATACACATGTTTATTACTTTTAAGTGCATTGGAACAGCACAAAAAAGCTGAAGAAAAAAGGCAAATTTGACAATTTTACTCAAAAATTAGGTCGGACAAAATTGTTGGCACCCTCAACTTAATATTTGGATGCACACCCTTTGGAGAAAATAACTGAAACCAATCGCTTCCTATAACATTCAACAAGCTTCCTACACCTCTCAACTGGAATTTTGGACCACTCTTCTTTTGAAAACTGCTCCAGGTCTCTCAGATTTGAAGGGTGCCTTCTCGCAACAGCAATTTTGAGATCTCTCCATAGGTGTTCTATGGGATTTAGATCCGGACTCATTGATGGCCACTTCAGAATTCTCCAGCGCTTTGTCTCCAACCATTTCTGGGTGCTTTTTGAGGTATTTTTCGGGTCATTGTCCTGCTGAAACACCCATGACCTCTGATACAGACCCAGCTTTCTGACACTAGGCCCTACATTATGGGCCAAAATCTTTTGATAGTCTCCAGATTTCATGATTCCTTGCACACAGTCAATGCACCCAGTGCCAGAGGCAGCAAAACAACCCCAAAACATCCTTGAACCTCCACCATGTTTGACTGTATTTACTGTGTTCTTTTCTTTGTAGGCCTCTTTCCGTTTTCTGTAAACAGTAGAATGACGTGCTTTGCCAAAAAGATCTACCTGTCCACAAAACGTTCTCCCAGAAGGGTTGAGGCTTACTCAGGTACATTTTTGCAAACTGCGGTCTGGCTTTTTTATGCCTTTGTGTCAGAAGTGGGGTTCTCCTCGGTCTCCTGCCATAGCGCTTCTCATTCAGATGATGACGTATGGTTTGAGCTGACACTGATGCACCCTGAGTCTGCAGGACAGCCTGAATTTGCGTGGAAGTTGACTGAGGTTGTTTATCCACCATTCGAACTATCCTGCGTTGCATTCTTTCATCAATTTTTCTCTTCCGTCCACGTCCAGGGAGATTTTCCACAGTTCCATGGGTTATAAACTTCTTGATTATATTGTGCACAGTGGACAAAGGAACTTTAAGATCTCTGGAGATTGACTTGTAACCTTGAGATTGTTGATATTTTTCCACAATTTTGCTTCTTAAGTCCTCAGACAATTCTCAGCTCTTCTTTCTCTTCTCCATGCTTGGTGTGGCACACACAGGCACACAACACAAAGGTTGAGCTAACTTTTATACACTCTAACTGGCTTCAGTTTTGATTTCTATATTGCCAGCACCTGTGGGCAATATAGAAATTCTGAGAAATTCGATTCCGAGTTACTGTTACCACCCCAATTTGGATTATTTTCTTATATAATCACACCTCAAAGTGTTTTAATCCTCTTTTACAACAGTATTTCCCCCCATTTTCCTCCTAATTTGGTCACCTGCCAATTCCCACCAACCCGTCAGCTCTCTCAGTTCTTTCAACAGCTACCAACTGGGGAGGGTGAAGACAAACACATGCATCCTCAGACACATGTGAAGCCAGCCAATGAATGTTGTTTTAAAACTGCTTTTAACCATACTTAAAGGGAATGCACTTTCTATGAGCGGACAACCATGATTGGCTAGTGCTGCTGTGATTACTGAGAGAATAACACCTCGCCTCCCACCCAGTGAGCGCAGCCAATTTTGCTCCACAGATGGATGTGGAATCTTTGGGATTCAAACTCATGATTTCCCAATGATGATGGGGCGAACGGTTTTCTGTTGTGCCACTCTGGAGCACAGAGCAGCAGATCGCCAATGATTATACGCCAATGATTAAACACTCTTTTGAACCATTTCTAGTTACATTTTAATGTTACAGAACATCTATGAGACAAAGTAGCTCCTATTATCACGTACTTAATAGCAGCTATAGACAGTTTTTTCCCTCACCAGCCTCAAAGTTAATAAAATGCAATGTGCCGTGTTACCGAGAAACCACACAGATCTAAAAATCCTCTGTTCTGAAGACTCTCCTATGGCAGGAAAGTTAAAAAGTGCTGACACTAGAGACTCCTTCTATAAATGTCGAACGTAAACGTTAATGTTAAATGCCATCAATTAAAGGTCTTCTAAAATATGTCTTCTTTGTTAAATAACACCAGCTTTTCTTAATACGTTGATTATTAGCCACAATTTATTTACATTGGAGCCAAAGACGTCCCTGTGAATAATATTACTATGGAAATAACATATTAGAATGAGTGCATTAATATAAACCTGTCATTTGTTTTGCAGCTGGAAGAAAGTGAATCAGCACATTCTGACCAATCACAACGGAGACTACAACAGCACTGTGATATAAACATGGTGGGGCACTCCTTGGAGTTCAAACAAGAAACTTTTATTAATTTATTTATTTTATTGCTAGTATTAGTTTGTAAGCGAGAAAGTTAGATTATAACTTTTTGAATATGTAGCTTGCTGTTAGTCTGCAAACATACAAATGTGTCAGATATTAAACAGTGGAGCGGTATGTTTATACATATATAAAAAAAAGTTCTGCCCATGGGTTGTTCACCAATCAATTGTGTTCTACTTCTGAAGCAGAGCTGCCTTTAGTACTTTATCGATTGGTGATTTGGCACTTTGGCACATGAGCAGCAAGAGAATTGCTTATTGATCCCAGACTAAGCTTATACAAGTATACAAGTTACCCTTTCTACATGCCTTGCAAACAGGCAGCACATGTTCCTAACTTTGCATGCCATCACAAAGTGCACCACAAACTGACATACCACATGCAACACACTGCCAATGCTGCCACTGGATACAAGGCATATGGAATTCAGCAGTATTTACTAAGAAAAAGAGGGACGTCAAGAGATAAATGAAAAATATGGATATTATTCATCCACAGCGTTTGTGGATTAGTCACAGCACTTAAGTAAAACCATCTCGCTGGTACATGCCACGTGTAGGCTGTATACGCTTCTGTGGTGGTGAAAGGAGCCTCAATCTTTTCCACTCACTATGTTCATTGAAATATACGAAGCAACGGCATATTCAAATCTGGAATTATGGAGCTTTAATATGTTTCTCCTGGTGGGTGAAAGAATTGTTGGACATCCAGGTATGTAGCCAAAGAGTAATTTAATAAAAGGATTAATGCTTAAACAGGGTATGTGCAGGAGTTCTGGTCAGGTTCAGTCCCAAGGGAGTATTTTTCTCAATGTTTTATTAAGAATACCCCTAAGAGGCTGATCTGAAACTAAGAACCATTATCTTGAAAGTTATTCATATAGTGACCAGAGAATCTAAAAATAATTGTACATTTTTCTTCTGGGCCACATTTAACTTTGTACAATTAATGGTGTGCAATTTACTGTGCATAGCTAAACTGAATGTTCAAGTTCGTGAGCAAGCTAAAGCAAACTAGTGAACAAAAGCAGATAAGTTGGCAAAAGAAAACTAGCAGACAAATGCAAACTAGTGAATGAGAGCTGGTTAGTGAGCAAAAGCAAACTAGCAAATGAACCCAAACTTGTGGGGGACAGAAAACAAGCAGACAAAAGCATACTAATAGGTGAAAGTAAACTAGCAAAACAATCAAACTAAAAACAAACTGACAAGCAAAAGCAAACTAGTGAGTGAAAACAAACTAGCGAATAGAAGCAAACTAATGAATGAAGGAAAACTAGCAAACAAAAGCAAGCTAGCAGACGAAAGAAAATTAATGGGCAAAAGTAAAATAAATGAAATAAAAAAAACAAAAACTGCCAAACAAAAGCAAATTAGAGTGCGAAAGCAAAGTAGTGGCTAATAGCAAACTAAAAACAAAACAAAAAAAAACAAAACAAACTAGCAAACAAAAGCAAACTAGAGTATGAAAGTAAACTGGCAAACAAAACCAACCTAACAGACAAAAGCAAACAAAAGCAAAAGTTAACAAAAGCAAACTAGTAAACAAAAGTAAACTAGCATACAAGTGAATAAAAGCCAAAGTGAAGAACAAAAGCAAATTAGTGGGTAACAGCAAAATAGAAAACCAAAGCAAACTAGAAAACAAAAACTAGCAAACAAACAAAAACAAACTAGCAACGAAAACTACCAAACTAGCTAACAAAATCTCATGGGCAAAAGCAAACTAGTGGGTGAAATCAAATTAGCATAGAAACTACTCAGCAAATGTAAACTAGAGAACAAAAGCAAAGTAGAAGAAGGAAACCTAGTGAACAACAAAAAGTAAGCAAACCAATGATTAAAAGCAAACTAAAAAAGTGAAAGCTAGCGAACAAATGAAAACTAGTGAGTAAAAGCAAACAAATGAGTGTGTTTTGCTGTTTGAGCAGTGTTTAACCAGTGGGAGCTTTTCCTGTACATTTCCATTAAGAAAGCCGCTAAGTGGCTGAAGTTATTACACGTATAAGCTTTAATTCACATAGTGATAAGATGATGTAAAAATAATCGTAGTGTTCATCTCTGTCACATGCTCGTCTATAGTTCATCTAAATGTTCATGTGAATGATCACAAACCTTTTTTTACTTATTCTGATGCACAAAAACATGCATCTCGTTCTCTCTCAGCCTCTCTGTGGGACTTGTCTGCTCTTTGACTCACTGTGTGTGCATATCAATCTCATCGATGTACTCAAGCGGTGACACAAATGAGAGAGCGGCGGCTCAGCATGTCTGTTGTGAGCTCATTGGTGGTCCGCGCTCTCGTTTGTCTATGACAGACGCCTGTAGTCGGCTCGCTGCCTCATTCATCTCGGTGTCAGACTCTAAATGGGAAGTCCCATTGCGAGGGCCTGTTCATTAATATAGATTTGATCTGAGAAAAACAAAGGGGGGAAACATGAGGATGCAAACTCTCCAAACTGCAATGGTGTATTTATGCTGAACATAGGCTTTGTTTCTTAACCTATTAAGGAATTCTCAGAATAAAAGTATACTAATAACAGCAACTACAGTTGAATACAGGAATTGTATTAAAATTGATTCTACAATGACTTCTACATTTTACTTTTTCACGTCTACATTCTTTGATACATTTATTTCATGGTATTTCCCCTAATATATTACTCATGCTATTTAGTTTATTTTATTTTAATTTAGTCCCTTATGCATTTCGCATGTTCCTATTTTTAAATTGTCCAGTGTTGTCCGTTTTAGTATGTTGCCTATAAAATCAGTTCCCAATGTATATGTAGCACACAGCAATAAAACTGGGTGGGATTCTGATTCAGATTAATTGGTGACTAGGGAGCAAAAGACAACTAGTGGGTGAAAGTAACCTAGTGACCAAAAGCAAACTAACAAACTAGGAAACTAGTCAATTAGTCTGAGAAAGCAAGCTAGCAAGAAAAAGTAAACTAGTGAGAGAAAAAACTAATGAATAAAAGAAAACTAGCATTTTAGCCAACTAGAAAAAGAAAAACAAACTAGCAAAAGAAAGCAAATTATTCAGAGAAAGCAAACCAGGCAGGAAAAGTGCACTAGTCAGAGAACACAATCTAGTAAATAAAAACAAAACTAGCAATGTAGCCAGCTAGTCAGTGGGAGCAAACTAGTCAGTGAAAGAAATCCAAACTTATGAGAGAAAGCAAACAAGTGAACAAAAGAAAACTAGTAAAATAGTCAGAGAAAGGAAACTAGCAAACACACACAAATTAGCAGCAGAAAGCAAAAGGAAACTAGTCAATGAAATGCAAACTAGCAAGAGAAAGCAAATTAGCAAGGAAAATTAGTGAGATAATGAAACTCGAAAACAAAAGAAAACTAGCAATCTACGCAACTAGTCAGTGAAAGCAAACTAGTTGGTGAAAGAAAACAAAAGGAAACTAGGCAGAGGGAGAAACTAGTGAACAAAAAAGAAATAGCCAACTAGTCAGAGAAACCAAACTAGCGAGCAAAAGAAAATTAGCAAGAAAAAGCATGCTAATGAAAGTAAGCAAACTAGTGACCAAAACTATCAGATGAAATCAAACTAGCAAAGTAGCCACATAAAGTAAACTAGCAAACAAAAGCAAACTGGCGAGAGAAACCAACTAATGAAAAAAGAAAACTAGCATTTTGGCCAAATAATCAGAGAAAGCAAGTCAGTCAGTAAAAGCAAATTCGTGAGAAAAAACAAACTGGTAAACAAATGAAAACTAGCAAACTAACCAACTAGTCAGAGAAAGCAAACTAATAAGCAAAAGAAAACTAGCAAAAAAAAGTATATTAGTAAGAGAAAGCAAGTAAACAAAACTAGTGGATAAAAGCAAACTAGTAAACAAAAGCAAATTAGCAAGAGAAACAAACTAATGAACAAAAGAAAACTAGCATTCTAGTCAACTAATCAGAGAAAGCAAGTCAGTCAGTAAAAGCAAATTAGTGAGAAAACGCAAACAGAAGAAAATCAGCAACCTAGCCAACCAATCAGAGAACGGAAACAAAAGCAAACTAGTGGGTGAAAGGAAACTAGTAAGTGAAAGCAATCTAGTGAGCAAAAGCAGACTAAAAAATTAGACAGAGAAAGCAAACTAGCATTTGTTGATATGTGAGCAGTGTTCTCATTTGAACGTCTTCTTGTTGCTTAATATAAAGCTAAAGTATGATCTTGTATAAACATTTTCCTTCTGTCCAGCTCTGAGCCTGGACTGGACTCTTCTGTTACGCTTTTGTGTCACCTCAAATAAAGTCTTCTTTCAAATGAATAAATGTAAATATAGTCCAGTAGACCATCATGACCTGTAGCGTAGAAATAGTCTTCGTAAGAAAAATGGCATCACTGCATTATCTTTCAAGGTTGCAGATAAACTGCTAGCACATGTTGCAAAAGTTAGCGTCTCTCAACAGTGTCCACTGCAATAATAAACAAAATCAAGGACACAAATGAACATTTAATAATGAATCATTTTTCTTAATAATGACCTATGAAAGAGAAATGGATAAAAACAATAATCTAGACAAACTTAACCTTTTTTTCTTGTACAATGACTGGGCTCTTAACTTTCTCTGGGAACATTTGGAAAATAAATGACAAATAAAAGGCGATCATCTGCTTTCAGTATTCATGTTATTACATTTTGAGACATCGTAATCCTGTAATATGCCTCACTTTTTATAGAAGTTAACATTGCTTTCATCGCCACAAAAAATTATTTCACTTGAGGTTTGTTTGAGAACTGAAATGACCGTTTGTAGCTCACTTGCGGTTTGATAATATTTGGTTTGCAAATTGATTTTTGATGGATGAGCTTTTAAATAGCCCAAAGAGACTCAGGCTTATTATATAGCATTAGACACTCACCACAATGGGCTGAAGTATTCATCACACTACTGTTTACTTAGGGTAGTCACAGTTTGAAATTCGCCTATAGCCAAAAATTTATCTGTACACACACACACACACACACACACACACACACACACAGATATCGATAAAAAATTTTTTTTCTTTTTTCACCCCTTTTTTTTTTCTCCCCCTTTATTTTTTTTTTTTGTTTTTTTCCCCCCCCCCCCTTTTTTTCTCCCCCCCCCCCCTTTTTTTTTTTCTTTTGCTATTTAGCCGCCTTGTTTTTTTCTTCTTCCAAAGGTCTATTTTTAACGTCATACATATTTATAATTTGTCCAGTGTTCTTTTTTCTTCTGTTTAGTATGTTGCACATGCACACATCAAAACTAATTTCACATATATGAAACATCTGACAATAAAAATTATTAATCTGATTCTAAAAAAAAAAGCTAGCAAACAGAAGCAGACAAGTGAGTTAAAACAAGCTAGCAAACAAAAGCAGACAAGTGAGTTTTAAAAAAATCTAGCAGACAAAAGCAGACTAGTGAGTTTAAAAAAAAGCTAGCAGACAAAAGCAGACTAGTGAGTTTAAAAAAAAAGCTAGCAGACAAAAGCAGACTAGTGAGTTTAAAAAAAAAGCTAGCAGACAAAAGCAGACTAGTGAGTTAAAACAAGCTAGAAAACAAAAGCAGACTA
The DNA here is from genome assembly GCA_012411365.1 of Ameiurus melas. NCBI lineage: Eukaryota > Metazoa > Chordata > Actinopteri > Siluriformes > Ictaluridae > Ameiurus > Ameiurus melas. The sequence goes on along the minus strand of CM022760.1, from coordinate 8,771,623 downwards.
GTGAGTTTAAAAAAAAAGCTAGCAGACAAAAGCAGACTAGTGAGTTTAAAAAAAAAGCTAGCAGACAAAAGCAGACTAGTGAGTTAAAACAAGCTAGAAAACAAAAGCAGACTAGTGAGTTTAAAAAAAAGCTAGCAGACAAAAGCAGACTAGTGAGTTTAAAAAAAAAGCTAGCAGACAAAAGCAGACTAGTGAGTTAAAACAAGCTAGAAAACAAAAGCAGACTAGTGAGTTTAAAAAAAATAAAGCTAGCAAATAAAGGCAAACTATTGAGTAAAGTATTGAGAGAAGGCAAAGTAGCAAGCAAAAGCAAAGTAAACACAAGTAAATTAGCAAACACGCTGGTCAGAGAAGGCACCTAAGTGAGTGAAAACGAATGACTGGAAGCAAACTAGCAAACAAAAGCAAATTAGTATGCATTCAGCTATTCATTCATTTCCTATATAAATAAATAAATTTATTTATTTATTTATTTATTTATTTATTTATTTATTTATTTATTTATTTTATTTTATTTTTTTTCAAACCGCTCTTACTAATGTATCTCTCCTGCAAACAGCTGATCACCAGGCCATGAAAGGCAGCTCAATCGGCCAGTCCAAAAACAGAGCAGTAGGGAGGAAGTGTGTATGTGGGTGTTGTCTCTTTTAAAGCAGGCTGGTGGCGTGTGCACTACTGCAATCTCCCCGCTGCACGCGACCGCATCAACCAGGCTAATATTGAGCTTGGCACAGAGACACGACCAGAGAAAACACCTCCTGTGGCCAGTCGTGTTTCCTTTACTTTTATTTTATGTGCAAGTGTAGATGAGTCATGAAAGTGTATGAGGAAGAGCCAGTGAAAGAGGCACAGCCAGCATGTGATAGATAGATAGATGGATGGATGGATGGATGGATGGATGGGGATAGATAGATAGATAGATAGATAGATAGATAGATAGATAGATAGATAGATAGATAGATAGATAGATAGATAGATAGATAGATAGATAGATAGATAGATAGATAGATAGATAGATAGGAATACAAATACATCATTCAGAGTGAAGAGATACTGTCTTTTTAAAAGATAGAAAATGGAGATATAAATGGTAGGAAGTACTATATAGTTGTTGTTTTTTATGTTTAACAGGGCTTATGGTTGAGCCTAGAGGTGTGCATAGGGAATCTGCAGGACACATGACCTGGCAGTTCATGCAGATGCAAGTGGTCAGATTTGAAGCTTGCAGGACAAACAAAGACCACCATTCATTCATTCATTCATCCTTAGTAACTGTTGTCTTCTATTGTCAAAGGCATTCTTAAAGGCTGCTGGAAAAGTAGCCTAAATACTTGTCTTTTGGAAGACTTAAAATGTGTTAATTTCCCCTATGTACAATTTTCTATATATATGCATAAATATGACCTAAACATAGGTAAAGAGAACCCAATGAAACAAATGAGACAAAAATATTATACTTGGTCATTTATTTATTAAACTGATCCAATATTATATATCTTTGAGTGGCAAAAGTATGTGAACCTGTAGAGTGAAACTGAAGAGTTTGAAGGTGAAATTAGGGTCAGGTGTTTTCAATCAATAGGATGACAATCATGGGTAAGTGAGCATCCTGTTTTGTTTAAAGAAAAAGGATCTATCAGAGTCTGATCTTCACAACACATGTCTGTGGAAGTGCATCATGGCATGAAAAAGGGAGACTTCTGAGGACCTCAGAAAAAGGGTTGTTGATGCTCATGAGGCTTGAAAAGGTTACGAAACCACCTCTAAAGAGTTTGGACTCCACCAATCCACAGTCAGATAGATTGAGTATAAATGAAGGAAATTCAAGAACGCTGTTACCCTCCCCAAGAGTGGAGACCAACAAAGATCACTCCACAAGCAAGATATGTAATAGTCTGCGAAGTCACAAAGAAACCCAGGGTAAATTCTAAGCAACTAAAGGTGTCTCACATTGGCTAATGTTAATGTTCATGAGTCCACCATCAGGAGAACACTGAATAACAATGGTGTGCATGGCAGGGTTGCAAGGAGAAGCCACCACTCTCCAAAAAGAACATTGCTGCACATCTGTAGTTTGCCAGCAACCACATGGACAAGCCAGAAGTCGATTTTGAAAAAAAAAAAAAAATTGTGGACATATGAGACCAAAACAGCAACTGTGGTTTAAATGAGAAGTTTTATGTTTGGAGAAAGGAAAACATTGCATTTGAGAATGAGAACCTTATCCCATCTGTGAAACATGGTGGTGGTAGTATCATGGTTTGGGTCTGTTTTGCTGCATCTGGGCCAGAATGACTTGATGGAACAATGAATTATACCAGCGAATAAAGGAAAATGTCAGAACATCTGTCTCTGAATCTGAATCTCAAGAGAAAGTGGGTCATGCAGCAAGACATGACGTAAGCACACAAGTTACTCTACCAAAGAATGGTTAAAGAAAAATAACTGTTCAACAGTTACCAGTAACATTTCTTAGTTATTGCTACATAAGGGGGCCACACCAAATACCAGGTTCCCATACTTTTGCCACTTACAGATATAGTATGTAATATTGGATCACTTATCTCAATAAATAAATGACCAAGTATAACATTTATTTCATTTGGTTCTCTTTATCCACATTTAGGACTTATTTACTTATCTAGGTCATATTTATGCAGAAATATAGAAAATTCTAAAGGGTTCACAAACTTTCAATCACCACTGTGATGTATGGATAGATAGATAGATAGATAGATAGATAGATAGATAGATAGATAGATAGATAGATAGATAGATAGATAGATAGATAGATAGATAGATAGATAGATAGATGGATGGATAGCATTTTCTTTCAGAAATTGTGGACTTTCGCATTATCAAACAGCCACAAAAGCCTGAAAAAGCAACACTGAGCTCATGATTATTTTTAGTATATTGTCCTGCTGAGGTGCTGAAAAGTCCATTTTCCATAAAGACCGACTGGTTAAAAAAATGACCACAGCAGTAAAAAGTGATCACTCAACTCAATTGCCCATAAAACTCTCATGATTTGATGCATTGTAAATAAAACAATAGCCAAGTCACGTATAGAAAAGAAACAGAACAAAGGCTTTCTGTTATTAACGCCATCATCAGTTCTGTCACTCCTGGCTTTGAAACCGGGCCAAAACCAGATCTCTCAAATTTTCCTTGTCAGCTGTTAGTCGCAGATAAGCGAGTGATATTTCACACCCAAACACTTAATCATGTTGAAGAGTTTTAGTCAATTAGTCATGTCCTTGATGGTCTGGAACTTCAGTCAAACTCCAAATCTTCTTAACCAGAGGCAGCTGATGGTACAGGGATGAACCAGAACGCTGAAATTCAGCGCTGCCTCATGCTATCGCCAAACACATGATTGTAATGGAAAACTATACAAGTGAATGACTAGGGATGCATGGATCATGATACTGGTATCAGTATTGGTCTAATGCTATGCTCATTTATTTTAGTTGTAAAAAAAATATATATATACTGTATACTAAAAATATGTATGCCGATGCGCTAATGAACAGATGACATGAAATGATGGTGATCTGGACGTATTTCACGAGAAGAATCAAAGCCAAGCAGAATGCAAAGTGTGGAAAAATACCAAGAGAAAAAACTACAGCATCTTCCTACCACACAAGTAACCTGATAAATCATCTCATTAATCCAACCTAAACAGAGCTAAAGAAAATGTCCCATGATGCCCCTGACCGATTTATACTAAGCGAGTTTCTCATTTTGGTCAGCATCGATGAAACAAACTTGTACTCGGTCTGAAAAGAATATCGATGCATCCCTAGAAATAAACAAAAATGGAAACAAAAGGCAGCATGAACCAAATGGACATGAGGCGGAAAGGTGGAGGGAGAGTGTCGGCCAAGCAGAGGAATAGTGTATACCTGTGATATGGAATTCTCTAGGATCTGCCAGAATTCTCTCCTCATCATTTAGGATTAGGTATCATTTTTGTTGCCAGATGCACATATCAGTCCCACATGCAGCTGGGAATGCAAGCTCATGGCTGTGCAAAAGACATGGCTTTGGACGCATCCAGAATATCTCTCAGACTCACCTGTGGCCTCCTCGTGCGACACGAATGCAAGGCAGACAAAAGACATTTTTCATCAAGTTGATACTCGGGTAGCTTTTACTGCCACTCATGCAGAGTCTTTCCAGCACACACACCTACACGTGGAAAAAAATCTCATTTGTCCAATGTATGTACAAAAAAAAGGGTTCCATTTAAGGGTCCCATAATGGTTCTTCTGGGTGATGCCTTGAAGGTTTAATGTTGACACCTATAACAGACATGGTTCCAAGTCAACTGTACAACAGCCTCTTTTTCCAAGCGTGGGCTCCAAATTTCCCATGAGATCATGCTGACATGGATCTGTTATTTAGCTAGGTAGCTTGTCAGCCAACTAATACAAGAACCTATTTATTGTGATACACTGTAGCATAATTCAGTTTGAGTATAATCTTAGAGAACACAAAGTCAAATATACCATTTACAAGTGAGCTCTAATATAACAGGCTTTATATACGATGCTCAGTTGGTTTCCACGGAAAATATGATGCAATCGTGATGCAAACATGCCATGTGTAAAGGCCTGCGATTGAAGCATTCATGTACGACCGTGAAAATGAAGCCGTTAGTATGCGAGGTGTTGTGCTCATAATCATAATTTAGTGTTTCAGTAACAGTCAGAGACGTCATCTTGACATTGAGAAGGCTGAAGCATTTAGATATTTCTGAACTGTTACAGGTTTTTAAATACACATATTTAAAAAAATTAATAAATCATGTGAGAGAATTTTTTTTTAAAGAGGAATGATTTGTCATTGGAACATGACACTAACTTTCATCTCTCAAACATAAATATATATATTTGGTGGAAAACGTTTGGTGGGCGTATTCAGAGGATTTAAGAGAATACATGATAAGGGATTTGAGACCGTTCCTCCATACAGAATCTCTCCAGATCCTTCACATTTCGAGGTCCACGCTGGTGGTCTCTCCTCTTCAGTTCACCCCACAGGTTTTCTTGATTTTGTGGTCAGTAAACCATTTTTGTGTTGATTTTTATCTTGATTCTTTCTTAACGTACATTGTTTAATACATTTCTGGTACTTGGTATAATGAAGGAACATCTGTGAAAGCTAATATACAGTCCAAAATGTCCATCCATCTTCTATACCACTTATTCTACAGGGTCATGGGGAACCTGGAGCCTATCCCAGGGGGCATCGTGCACAAGGCGGGGTACACCCTGGATCAGGTGCCAGTCCATCGCAGGGCACAATCACATACACATTCACACACCCGTTCATACACTACGGACACTTTGCACATGCCAGTCAGCCTACAGTGGATGTCTTTGGACTGGGGGAGGAAACCTGAGTACCCAGAGGAAACCCCTGCAGCACAGGGAGAACATACAAAGTCCGCACGCACAGGGACATAGCAGGAATTAAACCCCCAACCCTGGAGCTGTGAGGCAAACGTGCGAACCACTAAGCCACCGTGTGCTAAGTGTCATGAGATAAATCAAATTTCTTTGTATTTTTCATTTTGTATCTAATGGTATGTTCTCGACTATAATTTGTTCTGCGGTTTAGTTCGTGTCCTCAAGACACTCTGCTGAGAACTCCTTGCTCTCCAGATCCTTTTCCACTCCATCCTGTGTGGTTAATAATCCTATTTTTAACATTGTCCCCATTCCAAAATTGCTACAGCTGGCAACCTAACAAAGTGAAGGAGTAATTAATTTGGGGGATGTTGATGACAGAGTCAAACCACCAGTCATTACAGGAGCTGGTTTTAGATACGTGTTCTGCTGCCAAAAATGGTTTGGTGTACAGAACTAGGTGCTAAATTCAGTTTTAAATGTTTGACACTTGCTTATAAAATAAGTAATAAAAAGAGAACACTTATTTTTAAAGAGCTCTCAATTTAGAACTTTTTTCCTCCCTCCTTATGTGCTTTGGCTAAATGATGGATAATCTGAGCTGGTCCTGAACCTCTGACGCTTTGTTTCCTTTTGGCATGAAACTTAAGAGAATCACTTCATTAAGATTCGCTTACACGACTCCACGAAAGCTTCTCCTCCTGCTGTTTGTTGAGTCTAGCTCTGCTGCCTTTATCGCTGTGTTCACATTTGCGCTGTGTTTGTTGCCATTTCACACATGCTTTCTGTGGATCTTGAGATGCTGATTTCCTCTTCTGTCACAAGCAGGGGCAGCTAGGAGAAATGTGCTAGCAGAAGCTAAGCCACAAAGTGCTTCAAAAACAAAGATTTCGGGCAGCCACATCTGAATAATTGCTGGTAACAAATATTTTAAGTGGGGTTATTTGGGATTTTTGTGAAATCAAACACAATAAGCAAATGTCATTTGCAAAAAATAAAGAGAATGGTACGGAGAAACAAGGCTGGGGTTGATTTTTTTTCTTTCAAGCCCAGACTGAGGATTGAACCAAAAGCCTATAATGTTTTTGTTTTGTATTCAGATGAAAGACTTAATGTATGTGTAATACATTGCCCAACATCATTCTTATATGCCATTGTTAAGATGTCATGATATAATGCATTGCTAATCCCTAATAGTTACACTTTTGAGTTGGTCAATATTCGATATGTGTAGTCCACACGTCACAACCAGCCATCACTTATCATTAATTTATCATAGACAAATAAATGCCTTGTAGAGGATTAGCTTGATCAGCTAAGCTTTGATGCCAACAGGATTTTTGCTGAGGTATTCACTGTCTTCTGATCCTTTTTTTTTCAGCTAATAAATTGGTAATATTACATTGTAACACTTCATTTTAAAGTGCAGTATAAAATTATTACTTTGGTGTGTTAGCATTTCCAACGAAATAAAGCGCCAATAAGGTATTTTGTGTGCCCTGGTGTCTCCATCTCTGTAGTGTCTCAGCCTTCCCGATCGACTGTGATATTGACGTTTAAAGTTTGTCCTCCACTCATAGAAAACTCCGCTGCATATCAAATTAAGCGCTTCCTAAACTTGCAGCCAGTCACCACTGGGTGATTTGGCTGTGTGGAGTCTAGAGTAGAAGAGCGTATAACAGAGCAGACGGCGAAGCACTAGTCCGTCGGAACGGATCGTCATCTGTTTGGAAGTATTTCAGATTTAGGGCAAGTGATGTTAAGCAAGAACAAATCATGTGCTTTAGAATTGTTTCTGCACAGGGAAGCAACACAACTAACTTGTTCAACCACCTGAAAAACATCACAAACTGCAGTACGATAAATGTATAAAGGGCAAGAAGAATATCGTCGCTAACGTTAGCTCACTGAATCCCCGGCATAAATGCTGATAAAAAATAATGGATGCAATCGCATTCCATTTGGCCAAAGATATGTGTCCAGTAAACACTGAGCAGTGAATGGTTTCAGGAAATTGGGCAACACACTGGACAGAAGATATGTGATCTCCTCATGCAATTATTTATCTAAAGCCGCATTACCTGCACTGTATGCAAAACATCGAGGGGAACGTTATTTTTCCCACAAGACTAAACAGGAGAGTCAGAGTACCCGGGTACTGAGGGATGCAATGGCCTCTTGGAGCTTGCAGGAGGAGAGACTTGTCTGCATTACAATAGACAACGTTGAAAAAAATGTTGTGAGGGCAATTTCTCTGAATAAATGAACAAGGCTTCAGTGCTGTGGCCACAGGCTCCATTTAGGAATAGGTGAGTAGCAGGGTATATTTTAAAAAGGAACAAAAAGTATAATTAATTGAAATATTGTGTAGTCTCTGATTTATTGTATGTAATCTGTGCAGATTGTGTAATGTGTGTGAAGACATGTTGAAGGATTTTAAAAGGATGTTATTGCTTTCACATACCTTATAGCAAGACGTTCCCTATTGTTACATTGGAAGTCTGCTAAATACCCATCTATCTCCCAGTGGATAAAGGACGTGATGTTTTTTCTGAAACTCGAGAAAATAAGATATACGATGAATGGTTTTACGGACAAGTTTTGTTTTGTTTTAATTAAATGGCATCTCTTTATAGTATACTTTATGGAGTTACAGACACTTCCCACTTAAATGTTTGTGCCTGTTGTTGGATTTTACAATATCTTTATAACCAGCGACAGTTATTGGGTAGCCATGATGAGCCGGGGCGTGGGGTGTGGGTTTTCGATATTTTTAATTTATTTTACCTTTCTTAGGAACATTCACATCCTGTGAATGTTTACTGCTGTGTTGCTCAATATTTTTATGTTTTATTTTTCTTCTCAATATAATATTTGGGAAAGGGAGGGGAGGACAGAACAGAAAAGGCGATGTTCAGCGGACATGTAGACGTGTTCAGTAGAAATGTTCAGCTGAAATGTTCAATAAAAATGAAACTGGGAAAAAAAAGAACAAAAAGTGTAATTAATTAATTGAAATATTGTGTAATCTCTGATTTTATTGTATGTAATCTGTGCAGATTGTGTAACATGTGTGAAGACCTTGTAATATAATAGTAATTTAACAATAATATGATGGGGAATGTTTATCAAGAGTGTGTGTGTGTATATAGAAACAGCTAAGGTTTTATTCTGTTTTTTTAGTTGTGTTTTTTTTTTGTTTTTTGTTTTTTTGTTTTTGTTTTTACACACATTTTTATTTATTAATTTTTTTCTTTGGAGAACGCAATGAGAGATCCTCGGATTGACCATGCAGTAGTCCTCTGGAAAAAGCTAGTGAGCAGTTTCTCATACAGCTGGAGGCGTAAAAAGGAGCTATCAGTGCGGTTACCCCGCAAGGTGGGGATCGAGGCAGGCCATGAGGGACTGGAGCAGCAGATGGCCATTGCTCATGTCTTGTCCACTGACAGAAAGGCCCGACACCTCATCCCCACATGGCAGGACACTCACGTCCTGCCGGCCATCAACAAATCCTTCTGCCATCTGAGTGAGTTTACTGGCCTCTGCTCTTGACCCATGGTTCAAGCTCTGATATGTCAGTGAGGAAAATGCTGCACCAATCCAAGCCAGGATTGCACCTGCAGGCATGATTGTAGTAAGTGATTATTGTGATTACATGCAGTCATATACAGAATTTTATTATAAATGAATTCAATTAAGTAGATTAAGATGTGCTACAAAATAAAACACTGTAATGTGCTGTAATCTACTTTCTGGATATGGATGTTAAATATGTTTCATTAGATTGTCGATCATTAGATTTAGTATATATTTAGATATAGTATTCGGCCCCCTTGAACTTTTCAAACTTTGCCACATTTCAGGCATCAAACATAAAGATATAAAATTTAATTTTTTTGTGAAGAATCACCAACAAGTGGGACACAATTGTGAAGAGGAACGAAATCTATTGGATATTTTAAACTTTTTTAGCAAATAAAAAACTGAAAAGTGGTGCGTGCAAAATTATTCGGCCCCTTTACTTTCAGTGCAGCAAACTCACTCCAGAAGTTCAGTGAGGATCTCTGAATGATCCAATGTTGTCCTAAATGACTGATGGTGATAAATAGAATCCACCTGTGTGTAATCAAGTCTCTGTATAAATGCACCTGCTCTGTGAAAGTCTCAGGGTTCTGTTGAAAGCGCAGAGAGCATCATGAAGACCAAGGAACACACCAGGCAGGTCCGTAATACTGTTGTGGAGAAGTTTAAAGCCGGATTTGGATACAAAAAGATTTCCCAAGCTTTAAACATCCCAAGGAGCACTGTGCAAGCGATCATTTTGAAATGGAAGGAGTATCATTTCTCAATGTTTGGTGTGACATTTGGTGTGTCTCCCAGGTGGCTTGTGGCAAACTTTAGATGAGACTTTTTAAGGATATCTTTGAGAAATGGCTTTCTTCTTGCCACTCTTCCATAAAGGCCAGATTTGTGCAGTGTACGACTGATTGTTGTCCTATGGACAGACTCTCCCACCTCAGCTGTAGTTCTCTGCAGTTCATCCAGAGTGATCATGGGCCTCTTGGCTGCATCTCTGATCAGTCTTCTCCTTGTCTGAGCTGAAAGTTTAGAGGGACGGCCAGGTCTTGGTAGATTTGCAGTGGCCTGATACTTCTTCCATTTCAAAATGATCGCTTGCACAGTGCTCCTTGGGATGTTTAAAGCTTGGGAAATCTTTTTGTATCCAAATCCGGCTTTAAACTTCTCCACAACAGTATTACGGACCTGCCTGGTGTGTTCCTTGGTCTTCATGATGCTCTCTGCGCTTTCAAGAGAACCCTGAGACTATCACAGAGCAGGTGCATTTATACAGAGACTTGATTACACACAGGTGGATTCTATTTATCACCATCAGTCATTTAGGACAACATTGGATCATTCAGAGATCCTAGCTGAACTTCTGGAGTGAGTTTGCTGCACTGAAAGTAAAGGAGCCGAATAATTTTGCACGCACCACTTTTCAGTTTTTTATTTGCTAAAAAAGTTTAATATATCCAATAGATTTCGTTCCTCTTCACAATTGTGTCCCACTTGTTGGTGATTCTTCACAAAAAAATAAAATTTTATATCTTTATGTTTGATGCCTGAAATGTGGCAAAAGTTTGAAAAGTTCAAGGGGGCCGAATACTTTCGCAAGGCACTGTACATACAACTGATCTCCATTTTGAGACTGCTGAGGATAATGCACCCACTTCAAAGAAAAAGAAGACCTTGGGGAGCTTCAAGACCACTGAGGGAACCACACTAAGACCCTCACCCCACCACAAACAACAAGCTGTAGCCTCTGAGCTACAGTCCTACCTTCAATTAGACAACACTGACAGTGAGGAGGACCCGCTGGACTGGTGGAGCGAACACCAGACACTCTATCCATGACTTTCCATACATCCATCTTTCATCCATACAGATTATCCTCTTCAGGGTCACGGGAAAAACTGGAGCCTATCCCAGGGAGCATCGGGCACAAGGCAGGGTACACCCTTGACAGGGTGCCAATCCATCACATGGCACAATCACATACACACTCACACTACAGACACTTTAGACACGTCAATCCGCCTTCCATGTGTGTCTTTGGACTGGGGGAGGAAACCGGAGTACCCGGAGGAAACCCCCGCAGCACGGGGAGAACATGCAAACTCCGCATACACAGGGCCACGTTGGGAATCAAACCCCAACCCTGGGGGTGTGAGGCGAACGTACTAACCACTAAGCCACAGAGCGCGCCTTCCATGACTTTCGAAACTAGCAAAAAAGTACTTGCGCATTCCATCCACAGTTCCCCTTGGTGTTTGGTGCTGGTGTTTCTTGCCAAAAACCTGTAAACACTGTTATTATGGCTTGACAGTTAAGGCTCTGGGTTACTGTTCGGAAGGTCGGGGGTTCAAGCCCCAGAACTGCCAAGCTGCTACTGTTGGGCCGTTGAGCAAGGCCCTTAACCCTCTCTGCTCCAGGGGTGCTGTATCATAGCTGACCCTGTGCTCTGACCCCAACTTCCTAACATGCAGTTCAAATTTCACTGTGCTATGATGTGTATATGTAACCAATAAAGACTTGTTATTTCCATTTCTGCATAGGCTTGAATTGTTTTCGTTTGGTTGCATATTGTTATATTTGATGCATATTTTCATTTGATTGACGGCGTATTTATTTTTACTTATCCTATAGTTTGGGTACTATTTTATTTCTATTTGGCTTCTACAAGATGATGCACTTTAAAGATCAGTCTAATTTGATGCAAAGATTTGTACATAATGTAGCACAATATGGAGGTGAAAGCATTAGTCTGTTTATTTAAATGTGGAGGTGGAATAAAAATGTGTTGTCCCTAAAATCAATGAACAATGGTGATAAATAATCGTGATCTCAATATTTATCAAACTAATCGTGATGGTCATTTTGGCCATAATCGTGCAGCCCTACCTTCTACACTAATATGCTTCTCACCCTAGAATTAGAATCCTAAATGAGGATTTTGTGCCGATTCCATCTGGCCAGGTAGACCACACTCACTGCTGCGGCTTACACATAAAGTCCATGACCTGTGCTCAAACCAAAATATTAAGCCTGAACATTTGCGGCCCTCGTTCCATGCCAGAGCTAGCGTTAACACCCTTTCCATCATTCCCGGCATGTTTACATGACAAGGTTGTAGCCACTGGACCACTGCCTGGAGTTTATATGTCATAAATGCAGAAAGTAAATGGTCTCATGCGTGACCTTGGGCTTGTGTACTCTCTGATTGCAATAAACACTCGTGCCGTCCTCTGCTTTAGGGAAAACACATGGTGAAATTTTCTGGCTTGGATGGAAAATATTTTGCATCATTTATAAATTGTGATTGATTTTATTGAAAGTTATAATCACAGTCATTTTCTCATTCGGGATATGTATTAAACAAATACAAATAGAAAAAAAAGTGTTTGAACACTGTACTGCAAATCTTAACTCTCTTTGATCTGCAAGTATGTTAAAAAAAACATAAAAGACTCAGTGAAATTCTACGAACAGATAGTGTGCAATTGGACTTTTTAAATTGGATTAAAATTTTCAAAGCCACGTGAATATTAAGTGCCAAATGTTCTAGTGCTTTTCCTTTTTCTATTCTCAATCCAAAACGTTGTAGTGCCAGATGTTTTTAAACCTGAAATTTTAAGACCTGTCTTTTATAGAGGTGAATTCATTTGCATGGTTAAGGCCAAACATATGGAAAGTGCTTCTGTGGGATATTTATGACTTGGACTGAAAAAAAATTAGAAAATCAGACTTTTTTTTGTTTTGTTTTTTCCTTCTTGAATTTACACCACCTGGATTTTTACAATACAAGTTTTGAAGGAAAAAAAAGATGCCGTATATATTAAAATATAAGGTAAAACTTTCCGTAGGACTCTATAATAGCATCAAGTTGCAATTGTAGATTGCATCTTGATGGGGCAGCTGAAGATCAGGTGGTAGAGCGGGTCGTTCACTAATCATGAATCACTAATCATGAGTCCCGGCCCACATGATTCAACATGCCGAAGTGTCATTGGGCAAGACGCTGAACCCCGAGTTGCTCCCGATGGCAAGTTAGCGCCTTGCATGGCAGCTCTGCTACCATTGGTGTGAGAGTGTGTGTGTATGGGTGAATGAGACACAGTGTAAGGCACTTTGGATAAAAGCACTATATAAGCGCACCATGTAAAATATAAATAAATAAATAAATAAATAATGTCCTATTATAATTCCAAGTGTGCTATGTAAATATAAATCAACATTAATCACTGCAGAGACATACTAAGCAAACTGGCTTGTCTCCCATGGGACCAGTTTGTTATTTATTTATTTAAGTATTTATTTGAATTGTTATTTTGAATGCCTACGACGAGGATTTTTCTCACTGCTCTGTGCAGACGAGTGTGTATGATGACCATGGAAAGCCCGGAGGATGTTGGCAGGGTTGCACCTCCTTTCCAAAAAAGCTGTTCAAATAAATGGAGATCACGTAGACAAGATGAGAGGAAGCAAGTTTTGCACCGCATTTCAACACTTTCCAGCTATAAACATAAAAAGAGAGAGAGAGAGAGAGAGAGAGAGAGAGGGAACCAGTGGGCATGCTAACCACCAGACCACAGTGTGTTATTGCTGCAGAGGGAGGTAAGGGTGTTAAAGACGTCTGCAATGGCCTTCGACTTTCTCTCACCAATATTCACAGTGGGGAAAAAACACTTTGCAATTCAATGAAGTGGTATTGTGTTGAATATATCCCTATGCTCTGCTTGTGTGGTGTGTGTGTGTGTGTGTGTGTGTGTGTGTGTGTGTGTGTGTGTATAGGTTAACATCAGAGTAGATAGCAATTACATGTGCCATGGTGCACTAGGCATACCATGAACAAAGTATACAGTATTTATATAAAGGCTAGACCATGGTATATGATAGAGGAAGAATAAAAAATAAAGACAAGCCAACATCAGATCAGGCTTTGAGATCACTGCCTTCAAGCCTAATATATGGGCATCTCAAATCTCTGGCACAGCGCTCTAAATCAGTCACATGTGGGAAAGTTTTCAAGACAGTCAGGATTCATTTTGTGGATCCAAGCAAGCGAGTTTTGGGCTTAAACACATGGTTAGGTGATGGCCATTGGACAAAAGTGCTGTTGAATTCTGATTGGCCAGAAGGTGTTGAATGATTTGCTCTGAGAGTAAGTTACGGCTGCAAAGGTTATTTTAATACACCGTTTCTAAAGTAACAACTTACCGTATGCATGCTCCACATAAATTGAATATGGAAATGTATGTTATTTTTGATATTGTGAAGTTTTCTGTAAGGTGATGTTTCTGTTTATTTCTCCTTTTTTTTGAAGGAGTCTCCAGTGTTAGCGCTTTGTAACAACCAGTGGTAAAGCTGTATTTAACTTTTCCACCATTGGAAACGGTTCAGGGCCGAGGACATGGTGCTTATTCGTAACATGACCAACTGTGGTGTTGTTGTTGTTGTTGTTGATGTTTTTTAATCAGAGAGAGAGAGAGAGAGAGAGAGAGAGAGAGAATTACTGTTAATACTATAGTATAATAATATTTTTCAGTGATGTTCACAACAATAAATGGGTAAAAAGTAATACTTTTAATTAAGAAAAATTGTACTTGTAGCCAAATTGCTGTGGTATGAGAGAATTAAAATGAGTTTTATTGCGTTATGCTATTGGTAAATAATTCACTTTGTGTCATTGATTATTTTCCTACAACAGCACATCAGCAAGTGTTTGATTACTTACTTAACATACCATACTTTAGCCTAAGAAAGTATGCCATAGAGATTTCACTTAATTCCTACACTTCATCACTTTTATGTACTTGAATTTTCATGCAACAGAGTGTACAAAAGGGGAAGACGGTAACCAGGCCCATGTGACATATTAACCACTCACTTTAACTTGGCGTCCATACCACCAGGATAGAAAGTAAGATTATACAGAAGGCTGGGTGGACAGATGTAACGCTAGCTTGACAGAGAATGAAAAAGAAGTCCAGACATCTCCAGACATCAAAACCACTCTGTATTTACATTTTTGCCCTCAACAGAGATCTGTCTGAGAAAAGGCCCATGTGCGCTTGGGTTTATTCCCAAGTGGATTGGATTTTCCCTCTCTGGTATTGTTTATAAAACACTGTGGGCCCAAACACACTGTGCCCAGGTTAGGTTTCAAAACTGTACACTTGGGGAACTTTGAGCACTTTTGCTGAGTTTTGTTTAGAGAAGAACTTCCAGAATGTCGAGCATCCAATTAAATTTGAGCATTCCTGTAATTTCTTAATTGAGCTAATTAAATGTTGGCAGTCGTTGTGCGTTTAAGCAAGGAATGAGGTCGGTGCCTTCACTCTGCTTTCACTGGCTGACCGCAGACGTCCAAAAGAGGTGATAAATTCTAATGCAAACATCTTTGTTCTGCAATGTGAAAGGGTCTCTGCTATCGCTGCCTGTTTATCCTTTAAAATTTCTCACATGTGATCTGTATCGGTTTCATTAAACTGTTTGATCTGATGGATAAACACAGTTTGAGAGGTTGGTTTTGGCGAACGCAGCTTCAGAACGTCCACAGGCTCGGAATGCGAAGACCTCTCTGTTTCACGGGGCCTGGGGAATAATGGGAAATATTTCTTAAATGACCAGGCTCATGCTGATTACAGCGAACATTTGGGGAAGTTCGCATTCTTCGAACAGCTTGTGCGCATCACTTACAAAGCAAGAAACATGAAATAACAAGAATCGTATTTGAGATTGAATCTGAACTGGAATGAATGCGTTGTAAAAATCGAATTGTTCATTACAGAAGGTGCACTGGTCAACAGCTTTATCGTTGCTACGATCACAATGTGGAATTATCAAGGGAATGTGATGAAACTCAATAAAAACATTGTGATCATAGCAAGTGTGTCAAAATTCTATATAAACAGGGACTACAAAACATTGTTTACATCCTTCCTGTCTCTCAGTGTAACGATGCCAAAAGAAATAAGTCGGGACCAAATTCTGAGAGGAGATCTTATATTGGTATTACATTTCATAGTAAAGAAAAGAAATGTATAGGTTCTTCAGTCGGCATTTTGTTTGACGGAACGTTCTTCAGTATAAAGTTGACGTTATTGAAAAACCCCTTCTCAGATGCTTTACTCAAGAAAAATCTGGCATCCTCAGAGGCATGAACTCCACTCAGGTAATTATCATAGCCAGAAAATTGACTTCATATGTGTAACCGAATTCTGAATACTCGTAACTTTTGACAACCCTGAGTGCAGCCCTAGACAAGCAAAATATCAAAACATCTCATCAGGCAACCTGCTACTACGGCAAAAGATCTCCTTTCTAGGAACAATAAGCGTATGCTTCGACTAAACAGGCTGGGTTTGATTGATGGCTTATGGGGCACAAGTCTACCATGAAATTCTAGTTACTTGTGGATTCTGAACCAGATAATCTGTGTTTTGTTTCATTTAATTAATTAATTATTTATTTTCTAAATAGCTAGTACTATAATAAGCCAAATTAGCAGGGCTGACATCTTTTTTTTTTTTTTTACTTCTTTGATAAAGTTGAGACTGTTGCTCACCATTGTTTTTTACAGTTGGGGCAGATTTGCATGTGTTTTTAAAAAGTTCATTAGAAATAAAGAAATAATTGAAGAAGACATATGTAATGGATTGCTCAGCAGTTACGGTAATATATAAAAAATGTTAAAACAGGTTTAAGTCATTTCTGTTTGATTCATCATCCTTTACGATACTGATCTGATGAGATCATCGGCTTTCCTCAGCCTGCTCTGGAGTGAAAGAGATTTAAAACCCAAACGTATATTCTGGCAATCAGATAAGTCTTCGAGGTACTGACCTGTGTAAAGGATTTGGCTCCATATCTAAGTCTCGTCAACACATAGTGTTTTTATAACACCTACAAAAGTCTGGCTTCGGTTACGTGAAGTGAGACGAATGTCATCTGTTTGCATTGTGCTTTAACCATCAGACGTTGAACATATCATAGTATCACAGACATATCACATTGCTCCCATGAAATAAACATTTATCCAGATAATTAAGCATATGCACATTCAGAGTAACACTGTCCCTTGACTAATCCCCATTCCAACTGAACAAAGAAGGAATTAAAACTATTTGTCTGACTGTCTGTCTTTAGCACAAGATAACTTGCTAGCATTAACCGAAATAAAGTCCAACGACACTTAATCCCTGAATCCCTCAAATGTTTTGTAGCCAAAATGTACATCAGAACTACATTAAACTGTAAGCAACCTTTTTAAAAAAATCACATCAATCAATCAACTGATTTGATATAATCAACCGGTTGTACACACACAATTACATACATATATATATATATATATATATATATATATATATATATATATATATATATATATATATATATATATATATATATATATATATATATATAAATTATAAAATGCACTTTAAGTTAATATTTTAACTTAAACCAAATTTACAATGTGACAGTTTCTACTAGGACTATTCGATATACTAGACCCTTTTTTTGTTTGTTTGTTTGCTTGCTTATTTATTTATTTATTTATTTTTACTTTGACTGCTTGCTATCTTCTCATTAATGTATCACTTTTTGTACAAATGTGTTTTATTGCTTTTACATTACGTCCTATTACATTTCACAGCAAAGGAACAAACACAATCTTCCACAGTCTGCATTTTCTATCCCATTTTCTTTTCAGCTTAAAAGCCTGCATTTAAAGATGATGGTCTAGATGTTTCCAACACGCTGAAGGTGCGAACTACATAGCTAAAAATCTATAAATAAATCTTTAATAATCTCTATTCGGTCTATAATAAAATGTTGACTTAAGCAGCTGTATTACCCGACTCTGAATTCGAGTAACTTTCCCTGTGTAAATATTGATGTAACTTATGAACTTAAGTCGGCAACTCGGAATACAGCCCTATGTGATTTAGCTAACTGGATTTGCTAAATCAAGATGGTCCTAGAAGACGTAGGAATCTGCAAGTGTGAGATAAAAGAATTCTGCACCCTCACATGTTAACACAATCAATGTGAAAGAAACATAAGCCATGGAGACACATTCTTAGCCAGTTGAGTGGACCTTTTAAGGCTTTCACAATTATTGTGCACACATTGACATATTCACTACTCCATTTAAGAGGACTCTAGAAATGACAAGTTCACAGTATAGGGGAATACTGTGCTTGCTGTTAATGATGATGTACTATCCAGGTGGACACACGTATTTTCATGAGGTGGAAAAAGCAAGGGCGTTGTACACCCTCAGACTTTCACCAGAAAAATGGTTCCTCAAGTGTTCCTTGGATGGATGTTTAGCTTCCTAAAAGATTTCTTTGTGAAATGTTTTTCTAAAGGACAAAGAATATAATCCACAAAGGTTTTTAATTTTACTTTTTTTGTTTTTGCTACAAGTGTAGGGGGGGGGTCCTCAAAGGCTTTTTGGATGGCAAAGGGTTCCTCCAGAGGAGCTGAAGCAAAACGTTTTAAAAGGTGCTAATGACAGTTTTGAGCTAAAGTTAATTCAACAAACTCTCCACAGTCAGTGCTCTCTTAGAAAGAAGGGTTCCTCAAGGGTTCCTTGGTTGGTTAAGGGTTACATGAAATTGTCTGTTGTAAAGTTATACACATAACCTTTATCGTGAACTTGAAGAATGTATGGGGTGAACCTTTTTTTTTTTTTGCCTGGAGAATGTTCTCATTTCTGATCAATCACATCCTTTAATATTTGAGTGCGATCATAAAATACGAAACCGTATGACACCAGATATTACAGCAAACCCTCCCTTTCCTTTTCCACTCCTTTTCCTGAGGAAGTAAAGTGTTGTTACTGCTATTCACGATTTCCAGGGATCACGTTCAGCTTCTCCATGTCACACGTGTCAACACGCACACCTCAGCACTTCAGGCATGAGAAGCCTGACATTTTGAACTTATCATGATCAGATCAGGTTACCAGCTCCTTTTTATGAAAAGTATTCCCCCCCCCCCTTGTAATGGCTGCATATGCATAGTGGTCTTGGAAGAAAAATGAGAAGCCAGTGTCTAAACCACTTCCATTAGATTGCAAGTCATTTATCTGCACGCCTTTCGCATTCCTTTTCCAGATTTTTCCGCCTCAGGTGGCCGTCTCCGGTTTGCTGCATGGAAGAATTTCCAGATTCTCCACTCTTTATCTTCTTTCCAAACAGCAGTTTGGCCAGTGATGTCTTCGCTTAAGCTCTAATTGACAAACCTGCCCATGAGCGTTGATGATTGCTGAGGGATCAATTACTCGTTTTGCAACCAGGACCGAATAAATGCTGCTGTTTATGTGAGGAAATGGTGACCAATAATGTGGTTTTTCCTACACTCTCGCCTTTTTTTTCCCCTCACTCGCTTTCTTAATTAATTTCTGTGCAGCTGTTAACAGATGTTGCGAGACAAAGGCCATGAAATCTGTTTCATGAAAAGTGTTATGGGTGACAAGGGAGAACACTATAAACCAGAAAAGCGTGAAGTAGCTCATGGCCAAAAAGGACTCAGCCATGAGAACATTCACACAGAGCAGCGAGATGAGAGCGATTTGCAGGGTTTGGGAAGGTTCCGCTTTCTGGGTTCCACTAAAAAAGATAAATAGCTCTAAAATAGAGACAAATCTGTGAACGAGCTTTTAAAACCATCGAGATGTAAAAATCTGAAGTCCAGAAATGTGGTTGGATTGTTATATTAATATATAAATCACTGACTGTTATATAATGTCTGACCGTTAGAGAGCGAAGAGCTTAATACAATTCTAAATTCGTCCTTACAATGAGTGTTATGCATAATAAATATTGAAAATCCACCTAGTTTGGGCTTGCACTTATTGGAAATTAGGGTGGAAATGTCAGGGTGGGATTATGTGTCCTGACGGTAAGTGGATTTACTGTTACCACTGTGACATTGATTTTTCTCTGACTGTTACAAAACACACTGTGACTCTGGAGAGATTGACCCTGGAGAAATTAACAGCTTCTGACCAATCAGAATCGAGAATTCAACAGTGTTGCAGTATACAAGTCTCTAAAGGTACAGTAATTTTAAAACAATGCAGATTCCATTTTATGCCAAAAGTGTAAAGCTCACAAAATCCACGCTTTTTTATTTAACACGGTTTACATTTGAGTATATTATATTTTTAAGAGTTCTGCATATAGTCAATAAGAATATTGAATATTTTTACATTATTTATATATTTTTTTTAAAAAAGTAATGCAATCGTCTTTGATATTGAATATTATGTACCCTTTTTCATCCTACTGTATTGCCAAATATACACAAACGTATTAGTCTATATATAACATACTGTCCGCTTCAAATTTACTGGCACCCTTCGTGAAAAATGTACAATTTAGGCTTCTTTCTTGCACTTTTGCCAAACAGCTTGGTAAATCTCTTTGGTTTTCTTTGTGAAAATGAACTACAAACCAATTTTACAACCTCATGTTTGGCCAAAGACAACAACAAGGGCAACGACACAATGGATCATTGTGTAATGTTTTATTTTATACAATTATTTCCCCCTACCTGTTCTCTTTAAGGGTGCCAATAATTCTAAAAGGGACCTGCTAGCATTTAGCAAAGACTTACACCAGCATGGGGGAAATTGTGGAGGGGTTAAGAAAAGTCTATGCGTAGGAACATTACATGAAATCCTGTAAAAGTCTTCAGACTGACAAGAGAAACTTTGTGATGACTTTGCTGTTTGCTGCTTGTGCACAAGTCTCAGGGTCTGCGTAGCTCAATAAGGGTTTAGGAATAAGAAGAAAGGCAATGATGAGTGTTGCGAAGAGCATGACATACTTTATATATGAGTAAGGGGAAAAAGAAAAATAATGAGAAAGTAAAGGGTTTTTTTCTAGTGCAGAAGGGTTGTTTTTTTTTCCCAGTGGTTTCCAGTGGACATTCCTTCTGCTGGCCATTTTATAGAATCATTTCAAAAGAACTGCAATCTGCATTTAATTTAAAACAATAAAGAAGACACTTAATCTCAAAATGATCAATTAAACCTTTTTTTTTCACCACTATTTCACCGCAGCAAAGGAACAGCATAGCATCCTGCTGTCTTTATTAAATACCTCTGCAGGAATGACACAAATGTCTCTAAACTTACAGGCCTGTAAAATCTCTTTACATTTTATGAACTTTCACTGGTTGGAATACTGTCTCCATCAAAGGCGCCTGGTTAACAAGTCTCGTCGGACAGGACTGACAGGGCCGAGTGCACTAGGGCACGTTTTACTGACGAAGACACAGAGATTCTGCAGCTGTGGGTTCTTGGGCGCCTAGGAGTCCATGTAAATAAGGATTTAAAAATAATACTAGTCCCTTCAGGCCATTTTGAGAACAGAAAGGGAAGAGTGTTCACACTAAACTTATCAGTTTTGTTGGAGATTAGTCTTTCACTTCTAGGACTAGGATTTACTCCTATGCATTGGATGATTGTCTTGCTACATAATCCAGTGCACTTGAGTTTCAACTTACGGACTGAAGACCAGACATCAGAAGACTCCTTTAAGGTTTTGTGGTTGAGAGCAAAATTCATGTTTCCTTCAATTATTGCAAGTTGCCCAGGCCCGGAAGCAACAAAGCATCTACACACCATCACAGTTCCACCACCATGCTTGACCATAGGTATGATGGTCTTTTTGTGGAGTTCAGTGTTTACACCAGATGTAACGAGAACCCCGGGTTTGCCTTCCAAACAGTTCTATTTTTGACTTCCACAGAACATTCTCCCAAAAGCTTTGAGGATCATCAAGGTGTGTTTTGGCAAAATTCAGACGAGCCTTAAAGTTCTTCTGGGTTAGCGGTGGTTTTCAACTTGCCACTCTTCCATGGAGGCCATTTTTACCCAGTGTCTTACTGATAGTTGAGTCATGAACACTTACCTTTATTGATGCAAGAGAGGCCTGTAGGTCCTTTGATGTTGTCCTCGGATCTTTTGTGACTTCCTGGATGAGGCGTTGCTGTGTTTTGGAGGAATTTGGTAAGGTCGGACACTTCTGGGAAGGTTCACTACTGTGCCGAGTTTTTCCATTTGGAGATAATGGCTCTCACTGTGGTTCTTTGGAGTACAAGAGCATTTGAAATAGCTTTGTAACCCTTCCCAGACTGATGTATTTCAATCACCTTCTTCCTCATCATTTCTGGAATTTCTTTCAACTTTGGCGTTGTGTGTTACTGGGTAAGACATTTTAACCAACTTCCTGCTGTTGAAAAATTTCTATTTAAGTGTTGATGTGATTGAACTGGGTTTGCAGTAATCAGGTCTGGTTGCGTCTAGTCCAACTTAACCCCATTATGAATACAGTTTCATAGACTTTGGGAATTAATAACTACAGGGACAAATACATTTTCACACAGGACCAGTTGATATTGGATCCCTTTTTTTTCTTTAATAAATCACATTATCATTTAAAAACTGTATTTTGTGTTTACTCAGGTTGACTTTATTTTATCTTACACATTTATTTAAACAAAATCTATTTTATCTTGGGTTTTTTTTTTTTGTTGTTTTTTTTAAGCTGCCTTTTAAATGTATGGAAGGTGCTACTGTATATAGATAAGGAAATTAGTAGTAGTAGTATTGTGCTATATTTTGGTAGCCTAACAGTGGCACATATAATCTTTTTCCTCCACTTCACAGATAACTGATGGCCTGTCATTGAGGTGCGAGGTTAAACTACTGAAGCATGAATATCAGTCTGCTGTGTTCTGCTCTGCATATGGCATGAATAGAGCCCTCTTTTCTTATCTGTTACTGTCTGTGCACTTTTGGACCATCTTCAAAGGATCTAACCGCACAAGGCTATGTCATATAACAGCCCATTAAATGAGATTAATACTCATACAAGATGTCAGGAGCAAGCCTACAGGGCATTAAACCTGTAGAATAGTACCTGTATATACTGACTTTTACTTCGTCACTGTAGCAAGCATCTATAAATTCTGCTTAAACTGATCCGGCCGTCTGAAGATCTTCACTGGAGGTGAAAGTCTCTCATTTCCAAACAGGAAGTCTTTTAACATCTGTTCTTAATGAGTCCGCTACCCTCAACAGCCGAGCTCTAGATTATCACACATTAGAAAGACGCTTATAAAAACACGTTATATGTCTAATGCATTGTCATTATGTATTTAAAGAGATATATATCAAATTGGACAGCAGTATTAGGAGGCCTATAACTATCTAAAAGCTATACATTATTTAATGGACCAATACTATACTTCACAAATATCAAACTGGGGTTCAGTTGTGATGTCTTAACCTTTGCGTTCTCATCTGTCCTATCAACCCGTTTCTTTTATAAATTTTTATAGAAATCCAATAATAAATTCTTCTATGAACTTTCCTATACAATCAGTTGTTACCCAGATGAGGAGTCTGGTTCCTCTCAAGGTTTCTTCCTCTTAACATCTTAGAGAGTTTTTCCTCACCACCATCATCACCGGCTCGCCTTGTGCCCTATGCCCCCTGGGATAGGCTCCAGGTTCCCCGCGACCTTGAAGAAGGAAAAAGTGGTAGAAGATGGATGGATGGATGGATGGATGGATGGATGGGAATATCAGAAATATAAATAATATAAATAATAATATATAAATAAAATCAAATAATATCTAAACAATACTGATGGAAATATAAACCCAGAATCCATTTCTATGTTTAATAATCTCATTATTGTTGATGTGTTTGTAAGGAAGAGTGGAAAGAAATTAAAAGAATTGGTTATGATGAACGTAACAAACTCCAACATGACCATTTTTGGCTCATATTAATGAATATTAGTTAGTTTAATACTTGTGCTCCACCTTCTTACTCACTGATTGTTTGGGAAACCCTTGTATTTCTGAATTATCTGCAAAATCCAGAAGATTGAGGCAGAGTAAGTCATTCCACTTCACCAAAACAAAACCCAGCTGAAAAGATTTCCAGCAGCAATTTTAAAACTTCAATGCTAAAAATGTCCACTATATTAAATAACTGATTGGAAGCTAAAATCTGTACTTTTGTGTTTTTTTTGTGTTTTTCTAAAAAGAAAATGTGAGGAAACAGATTTGCCCCTTGTGATTAAACATGCTAATATTTAGAAAGGTGGCTTTTTTATTATTACATTTACCCACTCCTAATAATTGCTCTTGTGGTAAAAAAAAAAAAAAAGATCCTGAAGACTTGGATTTTAAACTTTATGAAAACATGTGATCTTCCACAGCATCCAAGATGTAATTTGTAATGAAATTCTTTCACTGACATGTTGGTCTATTGTCACTTTGGTTAGCAGTTCCCTACATTACCCACAATGCCGTTTGTCTACCTGCTGATAGGGGTAGCAACTGTGTAGTATAGTACATTGCATCTTGGTACTTTGAGTCCAACGTCTCAACTACTTCTACAATGGATTTCTCATTTGTGGCACTGAAAGTCTCTAGAAAGTACTGAGTGAGAAAAGAAGCTCTTAATTTGTTGTTGTTGTTGTTGTTTTTAGGAATTAACACCAAAACCTTTACGCTTAAGAACTACTAAACTTCTCACAAGAGCAAGGAAATACAGTATCAGCCAAAAATTAGCACCAGAATCACCAAACACCTCAATATAAACATATTTCATGGATTTCAGAATTGACATTTCATTTAACAAGATGGCAGAAATGCAAACTTTTTACTTCAGATCTACAAGTATCAGTCATTTTTCAACATACATTTCAAACCTCCAGGGTTGAGGGTTTGGTTCTTGCTGAGTTTCCATATTCTCCCCGTACTTCAGGGGTTTCCTCTGGATTTCCTCCCCCAATCCAAAGACCTGCATTGTAGATTGTAGGCTGATTGGCATGTGCAAAAGTGTCCGTAGTGTATGAATGGGTGTGTGAAGGTGTGTGTGATTGTGTGCTGCGATGGATTGGCACCCTGTCCATTGTGTCCCTCGCCTTGTGCCCCATGGGATAGGCTCCAGGTTCCCCACGACCCAGTAAGGATAAGCGGTACAAAAATGAATGGATGGATATACATGGTCATTTTAATCAGAGTATGAATGCAAAAAGCGGGTCTTCCAGATAATTACAAAGTGCAGCTCGTAGTATCAGATCAGTGACTGGAAGTACTCGCACATAGGAAGTATGAAACGATTCTTAATAAAGGAATGAGAAATGATAAAGTGGGCAATTATGGGATGTGGAAGTTTCACTTGGTGCTCACATTAAAGGAGAGCAGAATATTTATCTTTTACTCAGTGGTCGTGGCTGATTGCACTTTAATGAGGTAGAAGTTGGGGCTTCTGACCGCATGCCTCTTTTCGGTTGTTTCTTTCACTCTGAGGTTTGGTCCTTTTGGAACCCCAGCCAAGCTGCCTCTGGACCAGGTCAGGCCTAGTTTAAGATCACAACTCTGATTGAAATCCTCCGTCTCCCGTCCAGCCCTGGAGATACTTGAGAGGCAGTGCTTTCTTAGCTGATAGCACAAAAGAGCAGGAAATTTGACTTTGAATTGCAGCCTGAGAGTGCATTTAAGTTAAGCCTGTATTATGACATACTATCTTCGGTTGTGTTGGCGCATTTTTAACTCTTGCACACCAGCTTTGCTTTAGGATTAAGTGTCTGAGTGTGTGAGCTTGAATGCACGCTTTCTAAACCATGAGCTGTGCTTGTCTTATCAGATGCAACTCCTTTCCACCTTTTCTTTGCCAAAGCAATCATCAGCGGCTAAAGTGCTCGTGGCTAATTGCTGGGTAAAGCAGGATTAAGTGGTGGACTGAGGCCCTGAGAAGAAGCTGATAAGACTTTCCATCACTCCCCTCCCCCCTCCATCACCACAATTCATTTTCTAGCAGACCGATGGTGTCCTCGTCAGTATTCCCTACACACCTATGCATTATGGGTGTTCTCGAATCTATTGCAGTGCACTGGTGATATATTATGACTGTACTGGATATCCTTCGGAAAGGGTGCCATAACATATGGACAGATTGATGTTACTCTGTAATACTGAAGCACAAATTGTAGTAGATTCTGTCTGCACAATTCTTTGTAGAAATTAGTTTTTCACAGATTTTGTTAGCCAGCTAGCTAAGATGAGCAAACCTGACAGGATTTCTGTCTGATTTTTTAAAATACATTTTCATCATCTTCACGTTCACCTGGTTTGCACCAGTTAAAATTCTGACAGAATTTCTGAGAGGATTTGAAGTCACTCAGACATATTTCTAATCTTCACTGACAGTGCTAGTCAGCTAACTTGCATGGGATGATAACCTGACAGGATTTCTGAGTGATAGAGTTTATTCATAAGTGTTCATAATCTCGCTAATACTGTAGCCATCTACATAAATTGAACTAACTGCAGAGGATTTCTGAAGATTTTAAGTCATATTCATAAATACTTAATGATCTTAACTGATGATGTGAATCGACTAGCTATAATGAACTAACCTGACTTTTCTTGTCGGAAATTAAAAAGAAACTTTTATCATCTTTACTGCTAACATCCACATATCTTACATTATGTAACATGAATATGAGAGGAATTATATGTAATATTCATAACCATGAAACCTTCATTCAATTTGGTTTTAATGTTTTTAATGGGAATTGTATTGGTTTGAATGGAAACTGTAATGGTCCCTGTGGGTCTCTACTGGTAATTTGTTGCTTTCTATCTTCTTTTAGTGGCATGTTATGTCTCGTGGATACCATTAAAGACCAATACAGGTAATAGTAATGGTTAGCTGGTGACATCTGTAGTGGAAAACATTAGAATTTCTGTGATGGTTTCTATAGGGTTTTTGGGTTTTTTTCTCAGCAGGGAAATGTTCAGAATATTCACTAGCCAACTAGCTAACCTAAGCTAACCTGACACCCTTATTGAGAGAGAAGGTTTTGAATAAATGTCCTTACTCTTCACTGCTAACACATCCACCTATCTCACATTATTAATGTGACAGTTTCATAATCATATTCATAAAATGTTTATAATTTTCACTGATAACAATATCCAGCTAGCTAACATGAGCTGACCTGACAGGGGTTCTGTAAGGATTTAAAGTATGAATAATTTTTCATAATCGTCACTGCTAACACATCCAGCTAGCATACATGAGTTAACAGAATTTGTGATTTATTGTAGGTAATCACAGCCATGCTGATATTCAGTAGAACCGCACTCTTGTTCGTGCGATATTGCTTAATTTTAAGTTTCACTGCAGTTTATTATTTATTATCCATCCATCCATCCATCTTCTATACCGCTACCCCAGGGAGCTTCGGGCACAAGTCGGGGTACACCCTGGATAGGGTGCCAATCGCAGGGCACAATCACATACACACTCACACACCCATTCATACACTACAGACACTTTAGACACGCCAATCAGCCTACCATGTATGTCTTTGGACTGGGTGAGAAAACTGGAGTACCTGGAGGAAACCCCCGCAGCACGGGGAGAACATGCAAACTCCACACACACAGGGCCCCGGTGGGAATCGAACACCTGACTTTGAGGTGTGAGGCGAATGTGCGCCCCTATTATTTATTATAAAAGAATTAAAAAATGTATTTGGTTCAGCAACTAAAATTGCATCTTTTGCAATTGAATCACGTTACTAACTACTAAACATGCCTTACCCTGGGTTATCCAGTCAACTTTATGTGGGGTCACACAAACCCTTGTTTGTAGAAACAATATAATTTTTTAATAGATTTTTCTTATCCACCTCTTTGCATTACACATTTTATGGGCACATTTAAGAGGATATAAAAATGTTTCCTTTTCCTAAATGAAGCACTCAGCTCAAACCGTAAACTGCATTATAGATCTACGTGAATGTCAGATAACGAACAAACCCTGTACTTTAAACCCGAGGAACATTTATTTCAGATCACTATCCTGGTACTCTGACTAGCTTTCGAGAGAAAGAAAGAGTTGTGTCTCATTGTGTTAACGTTAATGTTCGGCTCTGTTTGGAGGGCAGGAAGCAGGGGCACGTTCTGCTTGCCATAACCTTTCCTGTGTGAATCGACTGCTTGTTTCTGGCTGCCTACTACCGCTGCTCCCTTAAATCAAGACGTTTTATACTGGTCACCTTTGACCCCTCCATCTCCCTGCCTACGTCTCTGAGAACGGTCACGTTACGCCGCCCGCCGTCATCACCTGAGCAAGTCTGGGTCAAGACGACTACACAGGACTGAGAGCTATTGTACAGCGCTGTCCAAATCACTTACTACATATAGAAGAGCACGTTAATATTGCTGTTCCACTTCAGGTTGAGATATTTGTCTCAAATTTAGCTCAATAATAAATCATCTTCGGCTGTAGTTCATTTTGAAAATCTAAAGCCAGGAATTGTTCTTGATGTAAATGTAATATTTCTCTCAGGATGAGGACGGGAGTTGGCTGTAATTTATCTGCTTGTAAACGGGACAACCTAGACGGCATGTCTGATTAGATTATAACTGAAAAGAAGTGCATTAACAGCAAACAAGTATGAAAAAAGATATTTCACTGCTGCTACATGTTGCAATGACACTAATTAAATATTACACAATTTGCCAATCAACACCAAAATGAATGCATTGCCATGATAGCAAGTGGATAATCTACAGCATTTCTACAAGCTAAATTCATGTCACACCCCTCTTCATTTCTTTCCACTGACTTCCTGTAGCCGCCCGGATCAAATTCAAGGCCTTGATGCTCACCTACAAAACCTTTTCTGGAACAGCGCCCTCCTACCTCAACACTCTCCTGAAAATTCCTACTCAGTAGTACCTACTCAGTGTGGCTCAAGGTCCCTTTCCAGAACCTTCACACTATCTGTCGGTCAGTGGTGGAATGATCTTCCAACCTCAATCCAGAATCTGTCACTATCTTAAAAAAAAAACAGCCAAAGACCCACCTCTTCTGTGAACACCTAACCAACCCCTAAAAAGCCAAACCCACATTATCCTTAAAAGAAATAAAATAAAATAAATTTACCCTGGCTCTTACACCTCAACTCTGCGCACTTTAGCTTATCTAGAACTCAATTATAAATCTTCATCTTCTCCACTTGATATATCGCTCTGCTTGTATTTCCTCATTTGTGAGTCTCTTTGTATAAAATCGTCTGCGAAATGAATAAATGCAAATGTAAAATGACTAAATGTAAAATGTAAAACTACGTTGTACTATTCTTACACTTTCAGAAATATCATACTGCTCATAATTACGGAGTGATTCTCAAAACAACATCTTCTATACCTTCAATTGTGCATCTTTCACCTAGTAAATACCTTGTGTATATTTAAAACCTATTTAAGATGTTCTTTACAGTCTTATTATTAAGGATAAAACACATGGGGGGTGATGTTCTAGGGAAATAATCAACAATTCTTCTCCCAACTCTGTTGAAGTTAATAAGCCAAATTAGCATAACTTATGTGACAAACCTGAAAACTCAAAGTCCTCGGTTCGGAAGTCTCTGTGTAGAAAACTTACTGACTGTTAAAAGAACTGACACTGGAGATTCCTACCACAAATGTTAAATAAACATATCCATGTAAAAAATAACAATAATAATAATAATAATAATAATTTAAAAAATTTGTCATTACATTCCTACCTGCCTTGGGAACCTTTCAGTCATGTTTGTTTTTGATGCCATACATTACCGTGACTCTAACTGGTCTGGTTTTAAAAGGGGTCAACAGTTTTTACAAGTTGGAAACTTGCTGCTGCCATGACATGTTGTGAATTGACATTAAAGGCTAGGACAAAGAGGCATAGTGGCAAATAATGAAAAGAGGAGAGAAAAAACACAGTAGACTGGAATGGGGGGAAATCTAAATTGTGCGGTTTCAAAACTTGCAAAATGGCAGGCTGCTAAATAAAACTACTAAAGCAAGAAAGGATCGACACAAGGAAATACTGTTTTCATATGGAAATAATGACATGTTCCTGAACGAGTTACAGGACTAATAATGCTGTTTTCATTTAAAAAATCGCTCCATGGACCATATATAGATCAACATCTCCCCCTTTAGGCTGTAATGGTACTTCAAACAGTCCAGATCATGTTTCTTTTTAAATATTGTGATTAATGGTTTATTAATTAACCTTCCGAAATAATACAAATCTGTTTTAAACCTTTTTGTGTATGACTTCCAATCAGTACACAGTTCTCGTTTATGTGTTATGAATGATCTTCTCCTCTCTGCTGATTCTGTGGCCATCAACATTCTGCTCCTCGATCACTGTTCTGCCTTTGATTAAGTAAACTGTGACATTTCCCATTTGTCAGCTATCAGGGTTATAGGTGTAGCTCCTGCCTGGTATAAATCTCACTAATGGACTTCATTTTGTTGCAAACTTCATCCACAAATCCACTTAACTCAGGGGTTCACCAGGGGTTAGTTATGGGCCTTCAACTTTACATCATTTACATGCTCTCGTTGGTGCACGATCTCCATTTTTATGCTGTAATAGTCAGATTTATGTAAACGCAGGTTCCAGCATCTCCATACTGTGACTTGCTCTTGAATCATGAATTTGTGATACATTATATGGCTTAATGTTTGTGGAGGTCTGACCATGATACCCAGATGTGTTTTTTCCCCAAACTGTCGCCACAAAGTTGGAAGCACACAATTGTATAGAATGTCTTTGTATGCTGTAGGATTACAATTTCCCTTCGCTGGAGCTAAGAGGCCCAAGCCTGTTCCAGCAGAGCCAGGCTCTGGGTTACTGATCGGAAGGTCAGGGGTAGGTTCAAGCCCGAGCACGGCCAAGCTGCCCATGTTCGGCCACTGAGCAAGGCCCTTAACCCGCTCTGCTCCAGGGGCACTGTATCTGCAATCGATTAACGACCGACACTTAGTAGTACCTACTCAGTATGGCTCAAGGTCCCTTTCCAGAACCTTCACACTATGGCTGACCCTGCTTCAATACACAATATTTTTAGCCATATAGTGTGTGTATAATTTATATATTTATATATAACAATTATATATATATATACTAGTATCTGAAAATCTGGATCTTATCCTCAGTAGGGTCATTATTATACCTTTTATATCTAAGCCTGGATATTATATTTTATTTTAACATTCTTTTGTCCGCCATCATAACATAGCTTACCTCCAACACTTACTGAAAACAAAAGATGCCAAAACTTTTGTCCATGCTTTCATCAATTCAAGTCAAGTTTATTTATCATTTGCCTACTATGTCAAGACACATGTACCTTGAAATGTTTATGTCAAAACTGAGCTAAATTGCTTTACTCATGAGAATTTCTTATTACAACCGTGAGACCGATAGACAAAGACTTACTTCATCGTCTCTGACTCGTTCATCATAAAGATAAATAGAGTTCCACTTTGTATCTCCATAAAAAAGAGCTGAAATCACATCACTGCAAAGAGAAGCTGACGTTTAAGAATAACAGTCTGGAGCCCCAGCATCATCCAGCACCGTTCGAAGCTCTACACCACATCCCTCCCGTCATCTGGCTTAATCAAGGGCTCTCAGATCAAATTAAAGTTACTCAAACCAGACTCCGTCAATAGTGCAACAAAACAATTATCAATCCCTTTCCCTTTGTGCTATCTATTCAGATAAGCCATCATGAAGGCGTCTGGCGTATTGCCCCACCTCATTATTGCTCATATCTCCTTCCATTTCTGATCTTTGTCAGTTGGTGAGGTCAGAACAGGAATTCTGGTTCAGTCTCCGGCCATAAGGGAGGCCTCGTGGTTTCAGATGATCAAAACAGATGTCACTTCTAATCTTGGGATATTTCTGATATTGTTTTGGATTGAAAGAAGGGAAAATGTTGTCCATTTAGTCCAAGAATTTTGAGTGTTTACATGTGTGTGAATGCGTATTAGCACGAGTCATTCGTGTCATGACGAGTCCAAACGCCATTCCATTGACTCAGCTTGATTAACCTATTGGATTTTTCACTGGAAAGGACAACTTTTCACTCATGCATGTTATTAAATTGTGCAGAAGCGGGTCAAAGGTGATCGATTAGCTAAGCAGATGTGGTTGGATGCAAGTGTGAGTTGACTTTATTCAGACATTTCCATGAGACGTCGGTGTAACCAGCAGACAGGATCTTTAAACCAAACAAGCCCAACCAAGAAAATCCATACTCTGTTACAAAAACAGTCTAAGGAACTTTTTTTTGGGCGGGGGCAAGAAACCATGCATGGCCTAGTATATCTTAAATACAAGGGTTAGAAGAGTTCTGACTAGAACTGTTTCTAAATTTTTTATTTATTTATTAATTTTTTTTTCAAATGAAGTGTTTAAATTCTTTGGATCTTTTAGATGTCAAGACTAGACCTGAGGTTGGGTTGCACCAATGAGGACAGGATTAAACAGAGTTTAACGTTAACCAAGGGTTCATTTCTGATTTTGTTCAAATTCAAGTTTAATGTTTACAACTGACTTTAAAATCTTAACCTCTGATTAAACCCTTGACACATATTATGTCTGAAACGGTACCTTATTCCCTGCATGGTGCACTATTTAGTAAGTTTGACCTTTTTTTCAGCAAAGTGGACAATGTGCACTGAATTCATGAATGATAAAAAATAAAAAAAATTATAAAAAAACAGGGAACATGTGAGAGTGGGTGGAAACAGGGCGGAGCTAGAGCTGGTGTGGAACACATCTTAATATTGAGGAGTCTTTTAAGGCCAGTTTATCTGCGTGGTGGTAAAATTGAAACATTTTATACTTTGTAAATTAAGTAATAAATTCCTTTATTCATTCATCTGGAGACTATTTCAGGAACACTGGGCATGAGCAGGACATTTATATTAGACGGCAGTACATCGCAGGGTACCATGCACACATATGTTCACACACTTCATCACACCTAGTGGCAACCCAGTATCAGTCCATATAGACACGCGGAGAACATGTGAAGCTCCACACAGATAGTAATGCAAAATCCAAAACAGATATGTAAATATCAATTAAAAGACAAATAAAAGTTTCTAAGTAAGCATACAGTCAAACTTTCTGTACAATTTTGATTAGTTCGTGGAAATTTGTCTGTAGCACTTCAAAACTCCTGCATGAGCCTTTAGACACATCATGCTAGGCTTTGATGTAGGATTTTCAAAATGGAATAAAAGTGTTATTCTATCAATCTTACATTCAGTACTACAAGCTTTATTTATTAAAGATTTATAATCCCACTATCCTGTGTCACCTAGAAGAGTATGGTTCCTCACAAGGTTTCTTCATCATGTTGTCTCAAGGAGTTTTTCCATATTTAAGTTTGGGTGATCATTTATAGGACTTTGATTTCCCATTCAGAGGTTAAACTTGGCCAGTAAGGACACTCCGTCACTGAAATTCAATTTGACGGACATACCTCGCTGAATCCCTCCAGCTCAAAGTCGGTCAAATGCCGATCAAAGGTTAGGGCAATGTGAAGTCTTTTCAGAAGGATGGGTCTTTTCTTAGAGGATTTCTGAACTTTCTGAAGAATGGTAACCACCATTTTGTAATGACCTGAACCGCCTCCTGGACTTAAAACCCCTCCTCCAGCCATACACAACCCCAGAAGCTTGACCCGAGGACCCATGGTGAGCGTCCCTGCATGAAGACTTTCTCTTGTTTGCCGTCAATTTGATTTCATAGTCGTTACTGGCGCATACCTGAGGGAACACACAGGGGGAGCTTAGTGTCCTCAATGTAGCTTTTAATAGAAATGGGGTAGGGGGATTTGTCCTGTTTCTACACAAAGAAGAAAGAAGCAGAAACCCCATGAAGCCGTTTTCTGCTGATTAAATCTAATTAGCACAAAGGTGCTTCTTAAAAAGGGGGATTTTCTGCATGAGGGGTAACTGCTCTTACCATGGCCCAGCCTTAGCTTTTTCTGTTTCTTTTTCTGTCCTGTGAAGCTGCACTACTGGTGGAAAACTGAAGACCGAGACTGACCGGCGTTGTGTTCTCTATATTTTCCCACTCCATTCATGATACAGTATTGGCACTTTTCCATTAGACATCGTGGCTCTGTAACGAATCCAAAGGACTATCATTATCCTGTTTGAATACCCTTTTTTAATTTATTTTTATTTTTTTATTGTAGCTGAAATGATCGACATGATCTCACATTTGTAAATTTGTACCAATTCACATCTGTATGAAATGTTAGGAAGGTGGAGATAGCATGTCTCACTCTCTCACAATTTGTATCAACCAAACAAAATCCACCCACACCACTCTCTCATGTTAATATCTTTTAAATGATGTCAGGTGGCAAAGCAGTGGCAAAGCAGGTAGCACTGGTTTCATACTGAGCTCAGATTACTGACCGAATGGATTTTCATGTTCTTCCTGTATACACATTTCTTCCAGGTTCTCCGATTTCCTCACACCTCCTCAAAACAAGCTAGTAGGTGGATTAGCAACACTACGTATTAAGGAGTGTGTGAATGAGTTTGCGTATGGTGGCGGACTGGTCTCCCATCCAGGATGTATTCCTACCTCACACTCTGTTTTCCAGGATAGACTCCAGATCCACCAGGACCCTGACTAGGATAAAGTGATTCCTGAATGTGAGTCATTAATGAGAAGAGTTTGGAGAAGCACAGAACTGTTACACTGAATAGAAACAAGAGATGGCCTCACAGCTTCAGGGTTTGCTCTGAAGCTCAGGTGGAACTGCATGGAATATCGCACGAGTTCCCTGTATTCACATGGGTTTCATCGGGATTCTCCGGTTTCCTCCCACCACTATATATAGCTGGATTGGCGACTCTTAATTTCTAGGTGTGAATGAGTGTGCACATGATGCCTTGTGATAAACCGGCATCCTATCTGCAACCCTGACCAGGTTAAAGCGCTTACTAAAGATTGAACTAGAAACAAGAGCAAGATGTACCGAGAGTCAGAACTAAACAAAGGGGTTGAATATAGTGCTATTGCTTCTCAGATTTTTTTTTTTTTTTTTTTTTTACAAACACCAGTCACAAGCAGTCAGTTAAACCATGAATACAAAAAACACAAAGCTTTGACATCTGATATCTGTACATCTGTGCTGCCCTCTGGTGTATCATTTCTGCTTTAATACATGACTTCATAGGATTCAATTATGTGATTTACCAACAAAAAGGATACCTTTTACAGGTTCTAAACATTATAAAAATACATTCATATGGTCATTCTTAACAGCAGTGCAGCCTACCGCATTGATTTACATTAATACTCTACTGAGCTATTACAGTTGTATACTTTATACAGCTGATATAATTGTTTGTTTAAATGTTAAAATAATTTATGTCGTGATTAACTTTTATTTAAATAGAAAAAAAATAAAGATTTAATCCACTGAACTCAGGTCAGTGGGTGTAAAGCCATGTACTGACCACTGAACTTCATTTATTAATTCCCTAAATTAACTATCAATACCATGAAGATGCTATTGTCTATGTTGTCTGAGATCCTCTATACTCCTCCTCTTGGCTGATTCTGTTTATTTAGGCTGATTAACATAACACAAAAAAGTTTCTTTTTTTAGTCAAATTCAGAAATACCACGGGTGTCTAGTTGTCTTGAATGTAAGCTAGCTTACTAGCAGTTAACTAGTAGCTGACTAGCTTAGCAATCTAATGCTAGTGTTATGAGGCTTTATGGGATGGCAGGAATACATTAGTGTTTCCAAGATGCATATTCATACATATTCAAACATAGGTCCTAGATCATTTATAGTAGTTGTTCCTGGTAGTTTATTGTGAATTCTTTTTATTAAAAAATAAATAAATAAAAACACAGTTACATTTTTTAAAAAGTTTTTAAAGATATTTACATTTTTTAAAGTTAATGTACATTTTTCCTATTTACAGTTATTTACCCTCCAGGTTAAGCCACACTGTGAATTTGTTAGTGGAAGTGACTTAAATCGGTATATTTTCTGGTCAAATTTCCTGTGGAATGAGATCATTGTTGTATACAGGATATGGCAGGTTAAGGAACAGCTTGACTGATTTGCAGGTGAGCAGAATCAGGTGTATTTAGAGTATATTGAATTGGGAATCTCC
The DNA here is from genome assembly GCA_012411365.1 of Ameiurus melas. Classification (NCBI taxonomy): domain Eukaryota; kingdom Metazoa; phylum Chordata; class Actinopteri; order Siluriformes; family Ictaluridae; genus Ameiurus; species Ameiurus melas. The sequence goes on along the minus strand of CM022760.1, from coordinate 8,735,573 downwards.
AATACATATTGTGTTGTGTTATATCAATACATTGGTGTTGGTTATACTAGCTGAATGTTTCCTCGTCCAGCTCCGGCGCTTTAATGGGAGCAGCTTTAACTTCCGGTTTCCAGGATGTCCTGCACTGCCTTTTTCTTCTCTTCCTTTGGGAGTGTGGGAGTGTTACCCTGCATATGCACCTGCATGTATTCCTCCAGCTGCGTATCTGTCCTGAGCTGAAAGCCTCCACTCTCTCGGAACGGATCCAGTGGGTTCTGGGATTGCCTGGATTTTCCTGGACTCTTTAAATAAACATGGCTACCCGTATGCTTCAATTCACTTCTCATGAAGGTATTTCCAGAATTCTGGATATCTTTCTCTGTGGTGGTGGTGGTGGTGGTGGTGGTAGTGATGGAGTTGCAGACTTGGCCCACTCTGCAGGCCATCTGGGGTCTTCTGGATTTAGGAACATCTGCCGGAGGTGGGATGCTGGAATGCAGGGAATGCTGGAGGTTGAGGTCCAGCATATGCGCTTTCAAAGGCGTGTATATTTTAAACATGGCTTTAAATGAGGACTGTTTAGGGGCTGAATGTGGCCGTTTAGACGCTTTCAGAGCTGGAGGAGGAGATGTAGCTCCTGTTGGAGGAAGACCCCGGGCGTCTCGTACTGTGGCATTCAGATCCATGGTGGAGGTGGCCAGGTCTTTGCTCTCAGTCTGACTGCTAGGACGGACCTTTAGGAGAACCTGGGCTGTTGTAATGGGCTGATGGGGGCCTCTCTTCCTCACACGCTCTTGCACAGCTCTCTCACTCGGGGTTATCACACACTTCTGGGTCACATATTGCTTTTCTGTGAGATATAGTGCAACTTATGGGTTTCCATACTCTGTTTAATTTTATCCAGTGCTACCAAAAAATCAATTATCATGAACTTGATCGCAAAGTGCTGTAGAATTCTCGAATCTCGAAAGGTCAAAATGCATATTTGAAGCATAGCATGTCTCTATATTTACCAAATAAATATGGTGGTGCATTTAAGAGGTGGTGTGTCTCTCTTGAATATTCATCAAACGTAACAGATTTAGTTCTAAAAATAACATCAGCACAAAGAACAATCCAGTAACCTGCCATAATTGATGAACAGTTAGTTACAGTACAGACCGTGCGAGTGTTGCATTCTGGGAGCTGAGAGGCTCCTCATCCGTTGGGAGAGAGATGGTGTTCTGGATCTTCTCTCACTCTTCTTTGGTTTAGATGTGCTTGCTAAAGCCGGCTGCTTAGGATAAGGAAGTGCATTATCAGTGGTGGACTTCTGCTCTGACACTGCACTGTAATCCCACTGCTGCTCAGCAAACTGCAGAAGCAAAACATGGCTGCTGCTGTTCACCACGATACTGAGGGAGAGAGAGAGAAAGAGAGACATAGAGAGAGGGAGATATCAAGAGGGAGAGGGAGACATCAAGAGGGAGACATAGAGAGAGAGAGAGACAAAGCGAGAGGGAGAGCGACATCGGGAGGGAGAGAGGGACATTGGGAGAAAGAGAGAGACATCGAGAGGGAGACATTGAGATAGAGAGAGACATGGGGGGAGACATTGAGAGAGTGAGAGACAAAGCGAGAGGGAGATATTGAGATAGAGACATGGAGAGAGAGACATGGGGGGGAGACATCGAGAGAGAGATCGAGAGAGAGACATAGAGACAGAGAGGGAGAGAGAGACATGTCCCATCACATATATGGCAGAGAATATGACCAAATGTCCTGAAGATGGTTTTATGTGTATACAGTATGTTTTCTGTATATGTGTGTGCGATTTCTGGGCAAACTCACATATTATGATGTGTGTATAAAGAATGTATAGCGCTTTCATCAGTGCCAATTTTGATGACTCTGAGACAATCCCCACTGAGAAAGTTAAAGACCCGGATCCTTCCATCCACACAGCCAGTGATGACTCGCAGGTAGAGGGAAGACAACGTCAGCACCTCCCTACAGCAATACAACACATGCTATAAGCCATCATTCTCGAACGCTGTTAAGTTCTCGATTCTGATTCATCAGAAGGTTCTTTAACGCGGGTTCTGACAGTGGTTCCGACTGCAGGGCAGCTCTTACGCGGGAACTTGGATAGCGGACATAAACACATTATATATATATATATATATATATTACGTGTATATATACATAAACACATTAAAAACTATTTGTGTGATTGTTGATATGTTGAAGTTTTCTCTAAGGAGATTTTTGGAATGAGTCTCCAGTGGCAGTGTGATGTGTCGTTATTTAATTAGTAAAATATAAGTAGTGTTAGTATAAAGCAATTGATGATGGGCTATTATAGAGAAATAATCAACTTTCAAGTTGTAACAGTAACCCGCTGGGCCATATCTCCTCATCTTTGATTATTTTCCTATAACAGCATGCACCCAAGTGTTTTAATCCATACATATATGTATACAAGATGGATCGATCAGCTTCGTTGGAAAATCCCATTTCTGATCTGATACATTTGATACTTGTTGAAAACCTATAAAACCCTGGCTTAAATCAGACAGGAGTCACCGTGGGTGCTGGAAGGTCATGAGACACTTGTTGAATTCATGGTCAGTGCTCCAGGCCATAACCAGACCGTCTGATCCTCCAGACAAGATGTGAAACTGGTCAAAGAACAGACACTTCACAGAGCCCCGGTGACCCTCTGTGACCTATAAACACAAACACACATACACACATATTTCACAGATGTAAATACAGTGCATTTAGATTCGGCTGGTAAAATCTGTGATATGCCGAATGTAGACAGTCTGCATTTCAGGACAATGCTTAATAGGATGTGAAATATCCAAAAGAAGATCTGGATATACAGTGAATATTATGATATTTGGGGATACATAGGTCTTAGATCAGTTGATTTGCTCATGAATAGCCATGACTTTTTATTTCCTGGCCAATAAGTTAAACAAAATAGGTTACACGGTTTAATACCTAAATATTATGACTTTTTTTTATTTCATTTAATTACTTTTTTTTTTTAATTAGTTGAAGAGTGAACAACTTCCTGACAGCTGTACTACCTGCTACTGCACATTAGGACATTAGAGTTCCCGTATCATCCTGTCAGCGTACCTTTAGAAGTGTCGCTGTCTCCATGTCCCACATCTTGATCAATCCTCCCTCACAGCCACTGAGCACCAGAGACGAGTCGGCCTTCACGCACACTACGGGACTGCGGTGACGAAACTTCATCCTGTCACAGCACTGACCGGTCTGCAGGCTCCACACTGACACCGACATGTAACAGATGCGTCCATGTGTGAATATAAATGTTATGGGAACTGACCGGTACGTGGCCTGGCTTGTTAAAATGTCGACTTTACACTTTTACCTTTGACTTTGCAGTCTCTGGCTCCGGAGACCAGATGGTTTCCGTGCAGGTCCAGGCAGGTGATGGTGCCCGTGTGTCCACACAACAGCATCACGCATGCACCCGTCTTCAGGTTCCAGCATCTTCCAAATAAAATGTTCATTTTAGTTAGTTAGGGTCTTCACTCTTAGCAACTTAGCAATATAAGCAGTATTTAAAAAAAAATGGGCTGAGATCATGAGCTTGGTGTTGGGGTGTGTAGTTGCACTTGGATGGGTTTAAAAAGAAACGGTAATGTCACGGCCAGTAAAATCACCTTTAACACACACCAGGCATGTTTAATGGCATCCTTGGTCCCTTTCTTTTCTGTTTATAAATGCTACGTCAGACTTATGACGGAATGTGAAATGGCACCTCTGTGTCAGTGTAGTTAATCTTACCGGATGCTGAGATCGAAGCTGGCACTGATCACCAGCTCTCTCTCCTCACACACCAGCACTGCTCTCACACTGCCCGCATGGCCGTGCATCAGCGGGGGAACCTCCTTCAACAGCATCGTGTCCAGCAGACGCACAGATCGGTCCTTAGAGCCCAGTGCCACCAACCTGCCTCCACCATAATGGATCACTCTGCTGGGGTCTTCTCTGTCATGAAGGACGATAATGGACAAAAAATAATAATTTGCCTCATATTGAAAACACAGTAATTCATCCATCCATCCATCTTCAACCGCTTATTCCTGCTTCAGGGTCGCGGGGAACCTGGAGCCTATCCCAGGAAGCATCGGGCACAAGGCAGGGTATACCCTGGACAGGGTGCCAGTCCATCGCAGGGCCACAGTAATTCAATCACAGGTAATTCAATATTTTTATTGAACTTTATACCACAGCATTGTTGAATTCTCCATTCTGATTGGTCAATCTCTTTTATGATTGGGGGTGCCATTTATAGCTGCTCTAATGTGAATGATAACATTAATGATAACAACTAACTTGTTTCATGGACATTCCGTAACATTAAATTGTCTTTGTGTTGTTTAATAAGTAATAATTGTAATCCCTGTCAAACTGATGTGGTATAAGGGGAATAAAACACTTTGAGATGTGCTGTTCTAGGAAAACAATCAACTCAAGGGTGGTAACACTAAGTCTGTTTCACGTTAGGACGCACCGCCGATGAGTCTCCTATTACAACATGCGATCTTATCATTTTATCATTTGCAGAGCCTGTTGTAGTCCGTCCATCCATCCATCCATCCACTTTCTATACCGCTTATCCTACAGGGTCAGGGGGAAACACGGAGCCGATCCCAGGGAGCATCAGGCACAAGGCGGGGTACACCCTGGACATGGTGCCAAACCATCGCAGGGCACACTCACATACACACTCCCACACCCATTCATACACTCCGGACACTTTGGACATGCCTGGAGTACTCTAAATGTATAAATCTTTGACTACCTTTTAATCATAGCTGTCATTGTAATTTGACTTGTGTTGGAATTATTATGGGCTGGAAGTATAACTGAAATGATTTAAACGATGTATCGCTCTTGTAATGGAAAGTGATTTCAGTATATACAGCGGTGCTTCAAAAGTTTGTGAACCCTTTAGAAATTTCTATATTTCTGAAGAAATATGACCTAGAACGTCATCAGAATTTCACACAAGGCCTCAAAGTAGATAAAGAGAACCCAGTTAAACAAATGAGATAAAAAATATTATCCTTGGCCATTTATTTATTAAAATAAGGAAAACGATCCAATATTACATATCTGTGAAATGTATTACTTGTTATTGTGTCTACTTTTAGGACCTGTCTGAGACTCTGATGATGTTTTATGTCATCTTTATGCAGATATATAGAACATTCTAAAAGGTTTACAAACTTGTAAGTTCCGCTGTACATATATTCAATTAGCTTATTGTTAAATAATACTATATTATATAACGCTGCAGCACAGCAATACAAATCAAAGTTGAAGGCTAAATCCAGAATTTTACATTTCTTAATAAAAGTGTAAAAAATAAACCCAGCTAGAATACATTATACACATGTACTGTACGTTAGAATGTTTTAATGTAATCCCAATTTACTTATCCTTGAACTGGAAAAAGTATAAAGTTGTGTTTTTCTGTGTGTAGTTATGTTTTTGTAAACATAGAAAGCCACATATATTTTTACCTACATTAATACATTTATTATTATTATTATTATTATTATTATTATTATTAGTATTATTATTATTATTATTATTAGTATTATTATTATTATTATTATTATTATTATTATTGTAGTAGTAGTATAATTATTACTAGTAATTGCGTGCATTGTTGGTAAACCTTTGCTATTAATGTACTAAGAAATTTATGATAGTTGAAGCCTTATTTTCACTTTACAGTATAATTTTAAATGTTCTGTTCTGTATGGTACCTGTCCAGCACGACTACAATGTTGTAGACGCCACAGTATACGTTCCTCTCCTCCATCTCCACGACCTTAGTTTTAATCTCCGTATAGACTGACTCAAAGCCCATGGTATCCTGTTGGAACACACACACACATTGTGACAACACCTATAATAAGGTATTATCTGACAGACCTACTTAGGTGAGTATGAATTCTCCAAAAATATTAGTGACCTTCTTATTTTTTTGGAAACTCTTGTTAGACTGGATGCATATTCGGATAGGCACTAGGACCTCACGGATCCTGGCATAGATAGGGTTGACTGCAGAAGGGATTCCCTATGAGAGAACACATGATATTAGGATGAGGGAGGGAGACCGACAGATGTAATATTAGTATAATGGTTATACATTCAAAGAGAGTATAAATTCATGCTAAACATATTTAAACAAAATATACAGCTATGGAATCTATTCACTTTCTGTCTGAACATCAAATGTATCACCTTCAAAATCACTGCCTGGTCCTCCACCATCTTTTTCACGATGTGTTCTGCTACGATCTCCTGGGTCAGGTACTGCCAGTGCTGGGAGACGTGTTTACAGCTCTGTAGTGTAGCCTTATCCAACAGGCCTGAGACACAGCACACACTTTTACATCTGTGAGAGTGGGACTGTTTACTACATTACACACTCGTCAAAGGTCAAAAATATGGAGGTCAGGTTTGTTTGGGGGGGGGGGGGCGTTCTCAGGATGTTCATCCAATTATCATGGTTAAGATGACGTGCGAGTACATAATACCATTCCACATGTGTGTGGTGGTCTGGGAAAACCTCTCTTTCTCACAAACAGCCCAAAATTATGACCAAAATTGTGACTGAAGATGATATTTTATCACTGCACTGTTTAATGATGACTGATCTGGCCCGTGTTCGTGTTCTTTTCAAGTGGCTTTTGATCTTTTGAAGACTCAACCTACTACTTTTCTCAAAAGTGCCTCTTTGGCAATGCTACAGTTTTTCGCACATTTGGTAGCAGCTGCAGAACAAACTGAGGATCTTGTTGCTAAGGGGTGGGGGGTTTTAGCCCACTGTCTCCATCCCACATATGCCTATCTGTCTAGTGCATGACGAGCCTTTACAGCCAATGAATTAACCTGTGAATGGTTAATAAAGCCATGACAAGGATAGTACACGGAGCTGAAAGAATCTGGTGGTAAGTGCAAAGGTCAAGATCTGAGAACCCGGCTAATCCCTCTAGATCGGAGCACAGTAAGTATCAGAGGAACATAGTGTATGGATCAAATAGCATTTGAGAGAATGGTGTGATGCGGAGGTCGGTGTGTTCATATTACAATAAAATAGTACGCGCTACACCATATTGAAGAAAAAAAAAACAACATAGCTAAGATATCAGGGTCATTCTAAGTACCAATTAATATCTAGTCCGCGATGGTCCTGTAGTGATCTCTTAATTAATTGACAGAGTTGATGGGGCTAATACAATGTAGTTTGCAAAAGACATATTTATCGACTGTTACAAAGCACTGATACTGGAGACTCCTTCCATAAATGTTAAATAGAGACATCACCTTACAGTATGCATTACATCACCAGATCAATGATTGTACATTTTTCGTTGTTACATAACGACACTTTTTAAAATCTGTTTATTATCAATATTAGATTATGTGGAGGTTCCATTATACGAGTCCCTGTGTTAGCTGTTACTATAGAAACAACACCATTCAGCATGTGTGCATTAATATAAATCTGCTGTTGGAATTTCTGCTGCACTGCTGTCAGAGCTGCTGTTAATGAACACCTTCTGACCAATCAGAATGAAGAATTCGACAATGCTGTGGAATAAGTGAAAAATATGAACACCTTTTTGCTTGCAATATGAAATTATGCTTTCACTTCACTATTGTTTACACTCCATCTTGAATAAAAAGGTCTCAATACTTTAATAATAATTTTGTTACGTGAGAACAGAACTTAAGCAAAAGGAGATGTGACGTTATGGTGCACTCTGCTACTACATGCTGCTTCTCTCACCTAAAATCCTCTTGGCGAGACCGACTGGAAGTGCCCGAATAAAGTCTCGGTGTTGGCTGACTCCTGACATGGATTTAGAAAACCTTTGGACCAACATGATGGCAGGATCCTCTACGCCATACCAGTCTGCATCACTGCTCTTCAACCTCTGACCCCTGAGCATTACTTCCTCCACCTTATTCCAGCTGGAATCCTTGGCTATGGAAAAACTTGTGTTGTGAATGCTGATATATTTGCAGTATGTGTGGTTGCGTCTGAAAATATTCATATATGGATCGAACATTTGGATATATTGATCTCATTTCTATAATGTCTGGGTAAAACCCAATGTTTATCCAACCATCTTCTATACCGCTTATCCTTTTCAGTGTCACGGGAAACCTGGAGCCTATTCCAGGGAGCATCAGGCACAAGGCGGGGTACACCCTGGACAGGGTGCCAGTCCATCGCAGGGCACACAATCACATGCCCAGTGTTTATTCCCAAGAATAATAAAAAAAAATTGAAAAAATCGGACTTACTGGGTTCTGAGCTGTCCTGAATTTCTAGTTCAATGTTATCTTGGGTTTCATGAGGGAAACTGGCAGGCTCATAGATCGAGCTGGCTTGGACGGAGCAATATGAAGGAGCAATTGTATTGAAGGAGTAATTTGATTCAGACACAAAGCTCTTGTCCAGCTCAGTGCTTGACGAAACTGCAAAAAAAAAATATATATATATATATATATAAGTAAACTTTTTTATTATTATTATTATTCTACTCACATTTTAAATGTTGTTTAGTTCGTTTAAGCAGCTCGTGTCTTGAGTCGACTATACTGTGGCCGTGAGATTTTACTAAGCATATCAAATTAGTGTTAAAAAGTCCATTTGCTTTAGGGATTATATTTAGATCATGTAGGCTGTTGATGTAATGTCAAAACTGTAAGTAATCGAATAATTGTTTCCCTTTCTGTCTGACTGGACAGAATTGATTGGACCAATCAATTCTGACCAATCAGAACTGATTGGATTATAATCAATGCTGGGTTAAAAAAAAAAAAAAGAAACGTCCATCACTAGTAACGACCTGTACTTAGGGATTACCAGTATCATTCAGTTGTTATTATGATAACCGATGTATGTATAATGGTCAGTGAATCAATTATTATTATTATTATTATTATTATTATGAAATGAAGTCTCTTTTACCTGTGTTAGATTGCAGGAAGTTGAAAGGGCGTTCCTCCTGTGCGATCAGCAAGCGCGCCAGATTCCCCAACACGTGCAACAGCTCAGCGTCGCAAAACGCCAAGAGCCCGAATAAATAATTCGTCTTCGTCAAGTTCGGGCTGTTTTTAAACCACTCCCATGTGTCTAACATTTCCTTTCCGAGTAACTGATCATCCGGAGCTGAGCTCGAGGAGACCGTAGCCATGTCTCCGGCTTTCACGCGACTCCTGGTGTAGGTGAAATCTTTCCCCATGGTCACCTGGAGCACGTTCTGGACATTTCCCAGGATCTCCAGACTCTGACACCGCACTAAAATTCCTGTGAGGAACCTCCGCTTTGCAGTTTCTCCTGCTCCTATGAGCCATTGTGTCGAATTGTACAGTTTCCTGGTGTAGTGACAGGAATCAGCGTGTGTCTCATCTAACTCTTTACTCTTCTCTGATTTACAGCTCAAGCAGCTGCTCTCCAATCTTCTCCTCTCGTCCTGCATCTCCACACACATACACACTAAAAGGCAAACATAAGCATTTAGCCTTCATTAAAAGTCTAAAAGTAAGTATAGAGAGATAAGAGTTTGCCAGCTGCCTCCACATACAGGAATGTTATGGTAGTTATACGTTGCCAGGCAACAAGACTCACACACTACACACGTGCTTATAGGAACAAAAGTGAAGCAATACATATTCATTGTAGTCACTGGATAATACATTGACTTAATAATGCAGTACTAATCGAATTAAAATTACGACAAGAAGCCAAAATGACAATGAAGCAAAGATCCTTCCACAAAGCCATATACACCCCATGGTTAAAAAAACAACAACAACAACAACAACAACAACAAAACAATAGAGGCCTTACCACTGACTGGTAGGAATCAAGAATTTAGAATTAGAATTTTATATTTATGTAAGTCATTGTGTGTTACTGTCTGTGTGGATGGGAGTCTATGATCTAAGAAATACTCCCTGATCACAGGGACTGTGACTACTGTTGCAGTCTGCTTCTTATCGGTACACAGAAGTGTGTCATGCTTGAGTCATGCTCTGCGTTTCATATCTATAGTAGTGGTTCAGCACAAGCACTTCAGAGCGCTCTCGTTATTCTATCCTGCTTTATTCTATCCTGTATTAACCATCTTTCTGTAATAAACCCTTTTCTTTCTTTTTTTTACCTTCAGAGGACAAGTCTGTCAGTGTTGTCTAATTTCCACGACAAAACAACAAATTACCAGTAGAGAGAGACCCACAGTGACCATTACAGTTTCCATTAAAACCAATACTAGTCCCATTAAAACCATTTCCATTATTGGGCCATAATAGTATCCACTACACGTAACATGCGATACCCACAGTGACCATTAAAGTTTCCATTAAAACCAATACTAGTCCCATTAAAATCATTACAAATTCTATGAGAGGTTTTTGTATTTTTTGCAGGTGGTCAAGACTGTAATCAAGTCAAGTGGGATTTTGTCATTCCTGTCTACTGTAGCTGGTACACATCAGAACGAAATGTTGTTGCTCCCGGACCACGGTGCAATACAGAGCAGTATTCAAAAGAAGAACTTCAGTAAGTCACTTTGGATAAAGCATCTGCCAAAAATGCCATATATGTAACTGTTAGTGTACGTAAGATAATATCTCTTCCATCATTTCTACTGAAAGTGAAGGGTTGTGTGAAAAATTCAAGTGCGCCGCCCGGGAATCGAACCCGGGTCGCAAGAATGGGAATCTTGCATGATACCACTACACCAGCGGCGCTGTGTGGAGGATCTTAACATAACGTTCACATAACGTCGCTTAACACGGGATATTTATCGTAGACTGTATGACGTATAGTACATATAACTAATAATATTGAGGTTTTATAACACGGACCTTTTACGGTGAGGTAATTAAATATATGCCAATTAGCTTGGTGGTTAACCAAGTTTCTAATTTTATTTCTTTTTATTTTATGCTACAGGCTTCGTCTCTGCTTAAAATATAACGTGCAGTTCCCTCGAGTGACCGCATAATGTCGCTGCAGATCGAAGCTGCATGAAGAAGCTGCCGTGCTGTGGAGAAAAAAACAAAACAAAACTAAACAAAACAGAAATCCTCACCGAATTTCTAGTGGTTTTAATGGTTATAATGGGAATTGCAATGGTTTTAATGGAGATTATAATGGTCCTTGTGGGTCTCTATTGGTAATTTGTTGCCTTCTACTGGTGGCATCTTATGTCTAGTGGATACCGTTAAGGACCTATAATGGTGATGGTTTGTAATGGTATTTGTAGTGGCGACCATTAGAATTTCTGTGATGGTTTCTATTTTGTTTGTTTGTTTGTTTGTTTGTATGCTAAGTGGACCTGGATACACACACACACACACACTCAGAAAGGGCTGTTAATTAGCTGAATAGTTGACACAAGTGAGTTAAGAGCTGTAAAAACACTAAAATGCACAGGACAGTTGGTTCTCCAGGACCAAGGTTAGAAAGCCGTGTCTTCAGTGAGCGCCCATGCCAAATGATTTATTATTTAGCCATTAAGATTTATTTAAAAACACGTTTACTTCTTCAAATATAACAAAAAGACTTAGGCATTTCAGGTAGCTCTGTGAATTCATCTGGTGTAAATGCTCGTGTTGTCCTCAGTGTAGTAGTGTGTGGTGTACGAGGGCAGAGTTTGAACCCTGTGCAGGGTTAAGTTTGTACTGTCAAGGGGAAATACATCTACACACTGTAGGATAAGAATGACTAGTCATCCGAAACCAAGAGAAGAATTCATACAAGACATGTCTATTTTTTGTCACTGGCTTTCATTATTCTCTGCACACATAGACCTACATCATCTGCACTCTGCACATGATTTCTGAATTGTGGAGTTTTCTGTGCTTCCTCTTCGCTCTCTTATACGTCCTTAAGGCTCATCTGTACCTTACTGAAAAATATCATACATTCTTCATGTGTTTTTGCATCCAAAGACATGTGACATTGTGAATAACACAGTGCATCCGGAAAGTATTCACAGCGCTTCACTGTTTCCACATTTTGTTATGTTCCAGCCTTATTCTGAAATGGATTAAATTTATTATTTTCCTCAAAATTCTACCAACAGTACCCCATAATGACAACATGAAAGAAGTTTGTTTGAAATGTTTGCAAATTTATTAAAAATAGAAAACAAAAAAAGCACATGTACATAAGTATTCACAGCCTTTGCTCAATACTTTGTTGAAGCACCTTTGGCACCAATTACATCCTCAAGTCTTTTTGAGAATGATGCTTCAAGCTTGGCACACCGATTTTTGGGCAGTTTCTCCCATTCTCCTTTGCAGGACCTCTCAAGCTCCGTCAGGTTGGATGCGGAGCGTCAGTGCACAGCCATTTTCAGATCTCTCCAGAGATGTTCAATCGGGTTCAAGTCTGGGCTCTGGCTGGTCCACTCAGACATTCAGAGAGTTGTCCTGTAGCCACTCCTTTGTTATCTTGACTGTGTGCTTAGGGAGATTGTTCTGTTGGAAGATAAACCTTCGCCCCAATCTGAGGTCCAGAGCGCTCTAGAGCAGGTTTTCATCAAGGATGTCTCTGTACATTGCTGCATTCATCTTTCCCTCGATCCTGACTAGTCTCCCAGTTTCTGCCACTGAAAAACATCCCCACAACATAATGCTGCCACCATCATGCTTCATTGTAGGGATGGTATTGACCAGGTGATGAGTGGTGCCTGGTTTCCTACAGACATGATGCTTGCCATTCAGGTCAAAGAGTTCAGTCTGTGTTTCATCAGACCAGATAATTTTGTTTCTCATAGTCTAAGAGTCCTCCAGGTGGGCTGTCATGTGCCTTTTACTGAGGACTGGCTTCCGTCTGGCCACTCTACCATTCAGGCCTGATTGATGGAGTTCTGCAGAGATGGTTGTTGTTCTTCTGGAAAGTTCTCCTCTCTTCACAGAGACACACTGGAGCTCTGTCAGAGTGACCATCATGTTTTTGGTCACCTCCCCGACTAAGGCCCTTCTCCCCCTGATCGTTCAGTTTGGCTGCGCGGCCAGCTCTAAGAAGACTCCTGCTGGTTCCAGACTTCTTCCATTTATGGATGATGGAGGCCACTGTGCTCACTGGGACCTTCAATGCTGCAGAAATGTTTCTGTACCCTTCCCCAGATCTGTGCCTCGATACAGTCCTGTCTCAGAGACAATTTCTTGAACTTCATGGCTTGGTTTGTTCTCTGACATGCATTGTTAACTGTGGGACCCTTTATACAGACAGGTGTGTGCCTTTCCAAATCATGTCCAATCAACTGAATTTACCACAGGTGGACTCTAATCAAGTTGTAGAAACATCTCAAGGATGATCAATGAAAACAGGATGCACCTGAGCTCAATTATGAATGTCATGGCAAAGGCTGTGAATACTTATGCACGTGCTTTTTTTGTTTTTTATTTTTAATAAATTTACAAAGATTTCTAACAAACCTCTTTCACGTTGTCATTATGGGGTATTGTTTGAAGAATTTTGAGGAAAATAATGAATTTAATCCATTTTGGAATAAGGCTGGAACATAACAAAATGTGAGAAAAGTGAAGCGCTGTGAATACTTTCCGGATGCACCGTATACGATCATGTGATAATGTCGGGTCTTTCAACATTTTATGCCCTGAGAGTGCATTTGTGAAAACATCATGTGAGTGATAACACTTGACCATGACATGAAGTATGTAAAAAACCACACGTAATTTTATTTGCATGTGAAATATATATGCTATTTTTGCAAGGCCATGCAGAGAGATTCATATACATGTGATGCAGTCTGTTCATTTGCAAAATTCTCTTATCTCTATAGATAACCCAGCGCTGGTCCATAACACACGGCGTGAGAGGGAGATTCGTTTCAGTTCAGGCGAGCAGAGGTCTGTGTGTGGTGACTGAGGAAGGAAGCTGGAGAAAGAGAGGTGAGACATACGACGCAGAGAGATGACAAGCGCTGAGAGTCACATAAAGAAGGCGTTCGAAGTCACAGGGCCGACCTTAAACAGGAAACGTCGACTTCCGCAAGACTTTCTCACCAAAGATGTATGGCAGCTTGACAGATCTTGAGAATGTCGCACTGACACAACTTACACTCAAGCCGATTGGTTGAAGCTCTCTATGCTTGGCCGAGGAGGAGAGAGGACTTCAGGTGGATTTAGAGTTGAACAGGAAGACGACTAGAAACTCTTTGCAAATATGATTCCAGCTCAGGATGGTTCCACCACTGACCGACTTCTCGTTCCACCACAAGAGGCAAGTGCTTAACATGTTTTATTCTTCACACAAGCAGAAAAACATGGACATTTCCTGACCTGAGCTCTAAATACGATCAGATTAAAATATATATAATTACGGTACATCAGGTACATGATTAAATTTTAGATAATGTAGTTTTCATGTGGTTCATAAGAACATGTTTTTGGGGTTTTTTTTGGAGCAGCAGGCTACACATACATGACTAAATGACAGGCCAATACCAACGAACACATTTTATTTTCCATTTACATATGCATCCATTTATTTGTCATCAATCCGAGGCATTTTTCTACAGTTTAACTGTCCTACCTCTGAGACCAAGCACAATGAAAATCCTAAACAGTGTTACCAAGCTTCCTTATCATAGTGAACGAGGAAGTGCAGCCACCCACCAGAGCTCTTCTTGTGTATTTGCATGGTCATGTTCCGCAAGCTTGTTGTGAAAAAAAAACAAACCAACAAATGAAGAAAAAAAAAAAAACGGCCGTCACAACGGATGACATAACACTCATTTACAGCACAATTCACCGATCTTAGGTGATACTGTAAATAGGTGTGACTCAGGGTATCTTTCAAAAGCAGCTGAAGACGAATTTGAAAGAGCAATAAAATGTTCCTACTTACTTTGAATGTTAAAGATCCACAAGTCTGAAGTTCACTTCTTTAGTTTGGGCCTGGAGTTAGAAGGCTAATGTAGCTAACTAGTTATAGAGGATTGCATGTGTTCTCAAAGTGTTCCCCACGAAGCGTAGTCTGTGATTGTTGGATTTAGTTAAAGAGCTGGGCATTATTATAGTCCTTATTGAGTTTTACAGTTATTTACCCAGTCGAATGGGTTTAATCCAAAGCTTAGTATAAATAATGTCAATTTGAACCTTATGTGTTTTGTCAGTGGAGCATTTCAGGAGTAAAAAGCTCTATGATGCAAATAAATAGCCAATATTTGGTTCACATTTAAATAAAGGATCCTGGGATGGGTTTCTCAAAAAGTACCACAAAGTTAATATAAGCTTAATTGAGAGAGAGAGAGAGAGAGAGTTCAATGTGATGCTGACTCTACAGTTTAAAGGTCTTTATTTTGTGATTCTTTTGGAAACTAGACCATGGCCATGATCGGTTTAACCTCATTTAAATTCTTAACATAAATCTGTAGTGATGTGGTCCATGGAATTTATTTTACAGTTAAGAGGGTCTCTGAACCACAAAATGTTCCAGATCTCCAAAAATAATAGTTTGGCTGAAACCATTGTACCTGTGGTGCAGAAATAAAGATAAACCACCCTGTTTCGGTTCATTTCATTTTGGCTAAATAGGCTAAATTTGGGGTAAGGCGGAAATTTGATATTGGGGGGGTATTTTTATACCTTGAAAATTACGAATCAGTTGGCAATAATTTACAGAACAATGCGACTGCATTCCAATGTACAGATTATTTAAAAGAAACTCCTAGAGAATAATTTTTTTTAATGGATTAGTCAAGAAGATATTCTTCTTAGCCATTGGTAGCTCTATCCATTTTCTGTACCACTTATCCTTACTGGGATGCGGGGAATCTGGAGCCTATCGCAGGGAGCATGGGGCACAAGGCGGGGTCAATTAGTCGTTCATTAATCCAAATGTATCGCAGTATGGAAGTTTGCTGAAGTGTTGCTAAGAAAGCACTGACAACAATTTTTGTCAAATTAAAAAAAAAAATAAATCAATCAATTATTTTAAAAATGAAACGGAACAAAGGTAGATTTTGAGGTCAAATCTGTTATTTGTTAGTGAGGCACAAGTCTATCATGATGACTTGAGAGACTTGATGATGACTTGATGACCATAATCCACATGGATACACTAAAGATTTGAACGTCCCAAAAACACATTTTTGGTTTATTCCCAAATTCCCCCATTACTTCAGAGTATAATGTCACCTGGATATTGTACATTTGTACCCAAGAGCTGCTTCTGCAATCATAAAGACTGTAATCATACGCCTGTATACTGTAATGATTTAGAATCTCACTATCCGGTGTCCAAGTGGAAAGGATGGGTTCCTGTTTAAGTCCGTTTCCTTCGCAAGGTTTCTTCCCAGTGTCCTCTCAGGGAGTTGTTCCTTTGCCGCTGTTGCCTCTGGCTCATTTATTCGGGATGCAAATTTCTGTAAATCTGCTTTGTGACGATGTCTATAGCTACAAGTGCTATACAAACAAATATATCATCGAATTTATATATTGTGACGTGAAAATCATATTGCCCCATTCACAGTCTTATATTATACTAATATCATATTACAGCTCTATATTTACACTTCCTGATAATGCTGAAATAAGACATAATGCAACGAGAACCTCTATAGAGCTAAAGCTTACTATTGATCATACAAAGAACCCTCGAGGAACCCATTTTTCTGTATGTAGAGTCTCCAGCAGTTAATTCCAATTAAATTGTAATTCTCCAGTCCCAGATTAACTGGATAATGCTTTCCACTACCTGCTTCCAACTTTTTTTTTTACCTTTCTGGCTTTTCAGGGTCAATCGTCTGGTTCAGGATCAACTCGAAGCAGACAGAGACAGGTACTCATGCATTATGCTAGAGATATTCCTTTAGATTATGCTAGATTTGTAAACAGTTTAACAGAGCAAACAGATGTCCTTATGTCATATGATTACATGTAACAAGTTGCTCTGGCATGGTACATGTTAACTGAATTCAGTTCAGTCACATCTGTATGGTTGTCCATGTTCTTCAGGGCTCTCCTGCACGAAAGCTGGGCATGACAAGGAAACTGAGGGACAGAAAGGTAAATGCAAGCTTTTTTTTTAAAAAGATTGTATACATCCAGGTTTGGACTATTTCCTGGAAAACATGTCTCACTCTCAGTTTATAATGATCTCATGCCGTGTGACGATAAACATAAATAATCCAGCATGCAGGACAGGAAGTCAAGCTCAGTCTGCAAAACTATAGCTCCAGTGATACAGTGCGATCAAGCAATACCACGCATTCTTTTCCGTATTCGATACTGCTATTGAAACTTTGAGTATCCGCTGATTTCAATGCTCTGCTACAACTACTAAGCTTTAAAATGGTTTCTGTTATCCGAAGCACTTAACTGAAAAAATACATAGCTAAAAATTCAGCGATGTTTCCGCACAAAAGCGACGTACGTTGCAAATATAACATATTTTATAGAGTATAAATTATTAACATAATATAATATAAAAAGAATCAATCCTAACTGGTTTGATCTGATCCTTACAAGATCAGATCGAAGTCAGACTGTTTTTTTTTTTTTTGGTTCCTCCTTTATCCAATCCACAATTTGTTGCTGGTCTTGGCCCTATATTAATCTTAGTTATTGTATCTCTAGTAAATACACAGTCTTCATTAACTGAACAGTAACTGACTGTAAATTCTAGGTGATATAAGCATACCATGTATATATAAGTGCATAAATGTTAGGTAGACGAGTTGTACGTAACGAAATATGAAAAAAAATAAGATTGTACTGAGCCAAGTATGTAAATCAAGATGCTTTTAAAAGTAATACAATGTACATTTACATTTATTCACTTAGCAGACGGTTTTATCCAAAGCGACTTACAAATGAGAAAAATACAAGCAAAGCGATATATCAAGCAGAGAACAATACAAGTAGTGATGCCATGCAAGATCCATTAATTGAGTTCCAGAGGAAGCAAAGTGTGCAGAGTACACTCTTTATTATGAGTTGGTTCGGTGTTCACGGAAGAGGTGGGTCTTTAGCTGTTTTTTGAAGATGGTGAGAGATTCTGCGGTCCGGATTGAGATTGGAAGTGCAATGTAAAGCCCATGATAGAAAAATGTTCATAAATCAGCCTTTAGAACTTCATCAGGACATTCAATATAATCTGGAAACTTGCTTAATATGCTTTAACAACATACGAAACATTTCTGTCACGGTTTTACAGGGAAAATACAAATGATGAAGTAAATCGCTCTAATGCCGAAGATGTGAAATGAACACAATTTTAAACGATACTTACCAGTAGTACATGTGGCAGTCCTTCATATGGCTGAAATTTGCAATAGTAACTGCTCATAGATGCCTTGGCTTCATTACAAATCAAAACAACGTGTCATTTCAGGATCATGAAGATCCAGAAGAAAAAGCGAAACGGCACAAAGAGTTTGAGGTGAGTGATTAGACACGGAATATAGATTGACTTTAGATGCACTCTTTAGCGAGTCCACAGAAATGGTCAACATACTGAGAGAAAAATGTTCGCACAAAGGCTTGTCAAAATCATGGAGAATGATTGGTTTGACATATTTGCATTGTAATAACTTGAAATGATTCCAAAATACAGACTTATTTCTCAGAGTTACGTCACTTTGTGACATTTTGGTGCAAGAAAAGTGTTGCATGCGTACAAATAATGACATTTATTGTTGTTATAGCTGTAGTAATTACATTATGTAATATATATATTATTAAACATGTCAATCCTGCAGCTGAAACCACTGTACAAGGAGCTGCTGTACACCATCAAACACAGACTGGGCAAGCCGAACACCAACACGGAGTACAGCACCGCTCAGCTCCAGGACTATATCAAAGAGGTGAGCTTACAGTGACGCCCACGCACGCACGCACACACACACACACACACACACACACACAGGAACCAGTACAGAAATATAGACATACACGGCAGTTGTTTTTCTCTTTCTGTCTTTCCTTTTTTTTTTTTTTTTTTAGGTTGAATACCTTTTTTTGAATACGTGTTATTATTATTGTTTGCTGTTATTAGTAGTAGTAGTAGTAGTAGTAGTAGTTGTTGATGTTGATGTTGTTGTTGTATTGTTGTTATTATTGTTTTCTGTTATTAGTAGTAGTAGTAGTAGTAGTAGCAGTAAAAGTAGTAGTAGTTGTTGTTGCTGTATTGTTGTTATTATTATTATTATTAGTAGTAGTAGTAGTAGTAGTAGTTGTTGTTGTTGTTATTGTTATTATTATTATTGTTTTCTGTTAATAGTAGTAGTAGTAAAAAGTAGTAGTAGTAGTTGTTGTTTTGTTTTGTTGTTATTATTATTGTTAGTAGTAGTAGTAGTAGTATAAAAGTAGTAGTAGTTGTTGTTGTTATTGTTGTATTGTTGTTATTATTATTAGTAGTAGTAGTAGTAGTAGTAGTTGTTTCACCTACTACTCCTCCGTCAACAGCAGCAGCACGCAGCCAGCAGCAGCAGCCGTCATTGCCGGCTGTTCTGGTTTGTCACACTACCGTCAGCAGCAGCAGCAGCAGCAGCACCCAACGCGCCAGCAGCAGCTGTCATTGTCATCATTGCACCGTTTGTCATCATCATCATCATCAGCAGCAGCAGCAGCGTTAGCCTGTCACCGTACCGTCGTTACCACTACTGTCTCCGTCAATGGCAGCAGCAGCAGCAGCGCCAGCAGCGCCCGCATCACTGCCTCAGCGTCGTCACCATCACTGTCAGCCAGCAGCAGTCGCAGCGTCAGCCGGCACCGTCAATGTTCCGCCGCAGCTACTGCTGCTGTTGCTGTCGTTGTGCCAGCAGCATGTCATCGTCAGCAGCATCAGCAGCTGCATCACCAGCAGCTGCAGCTGCCACAGTCAGTACCGCACCGTCATCACCAGCAGCAGCAGCGCATTGCCGTCGTACCGTCACCACTCCTCACCACACAGCAGCAGCAGCAGCAGCGCCGCGCGCGCGCGGCGGCCGCGGGCATCGTCATGTCAGCAGTTGTTGCAGCAGCAGCTAGCACCGTAGTCCGTTGTCAATACCACATTGTCACACATCACAGCAGCGCAACTGTAGAGCTGCCGCTGTCGCTCTGTCACCATCACTGCCAGCAGCAGCAGCAGCAGCAGCAGCGCGCCAGCAGCAGCCGGCTCGTCACTACCGTACCGTTCAGTCATCAGCAGCAGCAGTAGCAGCAGCAGCCCGCCTCGTCACCGTCACTCAGTCACCACCACTGTCCCGTCACGCAGCAGCCAGCCAGCTAGCAGCAACCGTCATTGCTCGGTCTGTCGTCACCATCACCGTCAGCAGCAGCAGCAGCAGCAGCTGTGCGCAGCAGCAGCCGGTCGTTACATCGTTGCACCGTCGTCATCATCATCAGCAGCAGCAGCAGCAGCCGTCAGTCACCGCACTGTCGTCACCACTGTCTCCGTCCACGCAGCAGCAGCAGCGTGCCAGCAGTTGTCGTCACCGTCAGCGTCGTCAGTCATCATCACCGTCAGCAGCAGTAGCTGCAGCTGTTGACCGCTGTCACCGTCGTCAGCAACGTCACTACCACTGCTCGTCTCGTCATCAGCAGCGCAGCAGCAGCAGCAGCAGCAGCAGCAGCAGCAGCGCCAGCAGCCTTACTGTCATTGCACCGTTACCATCATCATCAGCAGCAGCAGCAAAGCAGCAGCAGTCGTCACTGCACCGTCGTCACTACAGCAGCAGCAGCAGCAGTGAGCAGTCGTGTCGTCGGTACCGTCGTCACTATCAGCAGCAGCAGCAGCAGCGGTAGTGCGTACCGTCGTCATCATCATCACTATCAGCAACAGCAACGCGCCGCAGCAGCCGTTACCGCACTGTCGTCATTATCACTACCAGCAGCAGCAGGGCCGTCACTGTATTCACCGTCGTCACTACCACCGTCTCCGTCACTACCAGCAGCAGCAGCAAAACAGCAGCAGCCGTCACGCACCGTCACCAGCAGCAGGCGGCAGCAGCAGCAGTGTCGTTGTCAGAATTGTCGTCATCACTACTGTCTCCGTCATCATCATCAGTAGCAGCAGCAGTGCCAGCAGCAGCCTGTCACGCTACTGTCGTCATCATCATCAGCAGCAGCAGCAGTGGTACTGGTCAGTCACTGTACCGTTGATATCATCACTGTCTCCGTCATCGCAGCAGCAGCAGCAAACACAGCAGCAGCTGTCACAGTATACCGTCTCCGTATAACATCAGCAGCAGCAGCAGCAGCAGCAGCCACTGTTGCCGTTGTACCGTCGTGTTACTTCATCATCACCATCATCAGCAGCAGCAGCAGCAGCAGCAGCAGCAGCAGCAGCGCTGCGTGCACCTCGTCACTACCACTGTCTCCGTCACTAGCAGCACATCAGCAGCACTAGCAGCACTAGCAGCAGCACCACTAATACAGCAGCTGTCACTGCACCGTAACTCATCATCATCACCACCACTCAGCACACCAGCAGCAGCAGCAGCAGTTAGCAGGCCACTGGCCACCGCGTTAGTCACACATCACCATCAGCAGCAGCAGCAGCCGTCACCGCTGCTGCACCGTCTACACCACCAGTAGCAGCAGCAGCAGCCGTTCGTCACAGTCATCACCATCACTGTCTCCGTCATCAGCAGCAGCATCACAGCAGCACCAGCAGCACCGGCCCCCCAGCGCAGCACCGCGTCATCACCATCATCAGCAGCAGCGCTGCACCGTCGTCACCACCAGCAGCAGCGCAGCAGCAGCAGCAGCAGCAGTAGCTGTTGTTGTTGTAATGTCTCACATACGCCCCATCATGCAGCAGCACTAGCAGCAGCATCAGCAGCACTAGCAGCAGTGAGCGCCAGCAGTCGTTGCCGCACTGTTGTTGGCTATTACACAGTAGTAGTAGTAGTAGTAGTAGTTGTTGTTGTTGTTGTTGTTGTTGTTATTATTAGTAGTAGTAGTAGTAGTAGTGGTAGTAGTAGTTGTTGATGTTGTTGTTGTATTGTTGTTATTATTATTGTTAGTAGTAGTAGTAGTGGTAGTAGTAGTTGTTGTTGTTGTTGTATTGTTGTTATTATTATTGTTAGTAGTAGTAGTAGTGGTTGTTGTTGTTTTTGTAGTATTTTTATTATTATTGTTTGCTGTTAGTAGTAGTAGTAGTAGTTGTTGTTGTTGTTGTTGTTGTTATTATTATTATTATTATTATTATTCTATAGGTTTTTTTTTAAGTTTCATTTTTATTGAACATTTCTGCTGAACATTTCTACAGAACAATTCTACATTTCTATGGAACGTTTCATTTTTATTGAATATTTTTGCTGACCATCTGATGAACCATTTCTGCTAAACCTTTCTGTTGAACATTTCTGCTAAGCCTATCTAAATCGCCTTTTCTGTTCTGTCCTCCCCGCCCTTTCCCAAAAATAAAAACAAATTGAGAAACAGCAGTAAATGTTCACAGGTTTTTTTCTTTTTATACAAAGGAAAACAAAACTGAACCCACAACCCACCCCTCCGGCTCATCATGGCTACCCATTAACTGTCGCTGGTTATAAAGATATTATAAAATTCAACAACAGGCACCAACCTTTAAGTGGGTAGTGTCTGTAACTCCATAAAGTAGGCAATAAAGGGATGCTATTTATGAAAAAAACTGTACAACCATTCATCGTATATCTTCAATAGGTTTTTAAATGTTGTTGTGAAGACTGCTTGATGGAAGAATAAATAACTTTTCATGTAATTCATGATGTTGGAACTGTTAGTAATATGCACTGAAATATCTTCCAGGCGTTTGGCATGACGGACGCTGAGCACGAGAGCTTGTCTGAAAAAGTGGACAATGCAATGGTGATGAACGTTTCATTTAATAACCAATCTTTCATTGTCATAAATCAGCTTTCTGGTGTGTTCACACAGAATCTGTATGTTGTCTTTCATTCACTGTTCACCTGCTGGTTGATTTGTACAGAAACCAGTTTACTGCCTGAAGATCACAGTCAAGGAGGCCAAAGGGATTCTGGGAAAGGACATCAGTGGTATGAGCTCATTTCCTCTCTGTGTAATAGCATCACTAATAAGATCACAGGATCATGTGATCTCACTTGTGATATATTATAGCTAACCTTATCCCTCTATAAAGAATATCCTGAGGAAAAACAGGAAGTCATAGAAATTAGCACAGTAAACACTTCCTCCTCTGAATGAGTGCATAAGAGGTGGTGATGTCTTTCCTCCCTGTCTTTATTTCCATGTGTGTGTGTGTGTGTGTGTAAGGCTTCAGTGATCCATACTGTCTGCTGAGCATCTTACAGAAAAGTCACGGGGCTCAGAGCAGCAAACCTCAGAAGGCTGTGGTGAAGGACTCGGCCCAGCAAGGGGAGATCTTCCAAACCGATGTAAAGAAACAGACTCTCAATCCGGTGTGGGACGAAACCTTTAAACTGTGAGTGTAAAGAAATGAAAGAAAGAAAGAAAGAAAGAAAGAAAGAAAGAAAGAAAGAAAGAAAGAAAGAAAGAAAGAAAGAAAGAAAGAAAGAAAAACTCTTTTATACACATTGTTTGTATTATATATTACACTCCTTAAAGATTTAAGAAATTAAAAAAATAATAATAAAATAAGGAATCCCACACATTGGCATTATTTCCAAAATAAATAAATAAATAAATAAATAAAATCATTTACAAGCTTAAGATTTCATGTTAAAATGTATTTAAAATCATAAAAACATACATTAATTCAATTAAGCATGTATGCAGTTCATATTTGTGAGTATACATTTGTATAGCATTTGATTTATATAATAACGGGAACAGTATCTGATTGATACGGTGTTTGAATTTATATATATATATATGCTCTTTACGATCATCTGATCTGGCACCATTTTACAATTTTCCACAACAACACCACCGCACTTAAACTTGCACAGGAACGATACTACTTTCTCAAAAATTTCAGAGGAAATGCTGCAGTTTATTGCTGCATCATTCTGACAACCGACGAGTGCGTGGTTTATTTGAAGGCGACCGACTGTACGTAGGGCCTTCGTAACACATTCATAAGCATTCATAATTGATTAAGTAATAATAAAGAATTTCCGAACAAGCTCAGGGTATATAAGAAATAGGAAGATTAGGTCGTTACTTATCATGGTCGCTAAATTAACAAATAATCAGAGCGGAGTTTCAGAAAAAGTATCACAGCACAAAAATGATCATCGAATGGTAGAATGAGTATCACATTGACCTCTCTCTCTCTCTCTCTCTCTCTCTCTCTCGTTAAGATGGGCTTAACTTTGTGATACTTTTGGGCATTTCATCCCACTCTATTGATGGCTTCAACAAGAGTGAATAATTCCATCCTGGATGATTATGCATACAGAAGCTACGTTAAAATTGTGACTTCTATTAAGTCCAAGTCCAGGACTCGAGCACCATATAACTGGTTTATAGTATATTAGCATATTACTGTGATCATGTGAGATCACAGATTTTGACTCTCCATTTCTGTCCTTCAGGGTATTTGAAGACATCAAGTCTGCCAATTTGCATCTGGAAATGTGGTGAGTAAAAATGTAAAGTGGGCCAGTGTGTCAGTTTCTTTCCATCTGACTCACTGTGGTTTAATGAGTTGGAATATATATATATACTGACTCACATGACGCTCACTTCACAGGGATAAAGATGAGGAGGTGTCGCTTGCTCAGAAACTCGACGAATTCCGGACAAACTTTCATGGGCTGAAAAGGTCACGCTGCCACTCGCATGTCTTTCTCACACACACACACACACACACACACTCACTCACATGCTTATCAGCCCACAGACAGTGTGACAGTTAAAATGGTAAAACTGATTTACATGCGTGGGGGAAACAGGTTATGATTTGATTTGCTTTCTGCTCTGATTTCATTACAGGATGTTAAAGGACGCCAAGAAGGAGAAAGGGCAGGACGACTTCCTGGGAAACATTGTCCTCAGACTGCAGGTAGATGTGCAATGGTGTGAATAATGACATGCACTGAGCTACAAGTTTATTACGTATAATGTTTACCCTGATTTACTGATGAGCCCAAAAAACGTGCTGATGTTTACATCGTAAGTGACATTTAGGCCATTTACAATGAACAGCTGTGTAAATGACATTAAAGTGGATACAGTATTTAAATTATAAGGATTTTGCATTATATATATATATATATATACGTGGTGGACAGTGGCGGCTTTGTGGTTAAGGCTCTGGGTTACTGATCAGAAAGTCGGGGTTCAATCCCCAGAACTGCCAAGCTACCACTGGTGGGCCCTTGAGCAAGGCCCTTAACCCTCTCTGCTCCAAGGGGCGTTGTATCATGGCTGACCCTGCGTTATATATATAATCCGTTTATATAATCACAATATGCATTATAGGACCTGCACTGTATAGAGGACAAATGGTACATACTCCAGCCTCGGACAGAGACATACCCAGACCGAGGGCAATGCCACCTGCAGGTCAAATTAATCCACAAACAAGTGAGTGCCATTACTTATCATTACTAATCTACTGAGAAATTCTACTGCCAATGCCAAACAATGTGGGCCAATACATCAGCTACAAATATACAACCATAATGACTATTAGCACACACAAGCTAGGCTTATATGTTAAAATTACATTTTAAGTTTCATTTTAGAGCGCTCTAATGCCTTACCAATAGAAATTATGGATGGGATTAAATTTTTTTTAAAAATACACCGTCAAATGATAGGCTCCAGGTTCCCCCGCGACCCTGAAGAAGGAGTAAGTGGTAGAAGATGGATGGATGGACATCGTCAAAATACATCATTCCATTTACCTCAAATGATCCCACACCATTCGAATGGGGGTGGAGCCAAATACAATACAAGCCTGAAACAAACTAATGCAATCTGTTGCATGGCACTATTGTTATTACGTGTAGAAATGCATTAAACCACTACAAACGGCAAATTTAAGGTCATTTAAGTTATTTAATAAAAATGAACTCGTACATGAAATGCAGCTCCATGCATCATCATCGTGTTAGAAGGAATGGTGTTTAATGGTAACTGGGGGAGAAAAAAAAAGATATACAAGGGTTTTTTTTTTCCTGCCTATAACTTAGACTGACACCTGAAATTATATATATGTGAAACTATAAGTAAATTATGCCCAAAGCATGTGGGAATGATTTATATGGTGTTTAAATCTTAGTTGCTTTCGTGTAAAGATCACTTTGCATAAGGAGATATTTTGAAGGTGGTACAAACAGAATTCTGCTAAAAGACATCAATTCAGTTTTAAATCAGATACCGGTTGTCAAAATATCCATGCAATTCAAAAATTCACTTTTGGGAGTAAGCAGACTTTAAACTGCTGTAAATGTGCAAAAGAGAAAGTCTGTAGTAGTTTCAGTTTCAGAACCATATATAAGAGAAAACATCATCATTTCACCATGGGGTGGGATTTCCCAGGCCACCCCACACACACACACACACACACATTGTGTTTCCATGTCTGAACCCGATACATTCAACACCGTGACAGTTATTTCATCATGATAAGAAGGGAAAGGTAATCAAATCTGTGCTCTGCGTTTGTGATTGACAGAGAGATGATACACTGAGCGCCGGCCGAAGTCTGTATGTGAATTATAGTGGCATCTTACAGCAGTTTGTGCAGGCGTACATCTCCAAACAACAGGTATTCACCCTACATAACTAACACTCTGAACCATTTATACTCAAGCAGATATTTAACATTAATCACGTAATTAAAGGCTGAAATGCCATGACTACAATAAAGGAAGTGGACTAGTTTCAGTTTAGTATAGAAGTTTACATACTCTCAGAAGAAGAAAAAAAACATGTAAGACCAATTATTTATATATATATATATATATATATATATATATATATATATATATATATATATATATATATATATATATATATATATATATATATATATATATATATATATATATATATATATATATATATATATATATATATATATATATATATATATATATATATATATATATATATATATATATATATATATATATATATATATATATATATATATATATATATATATATATATATAAATAAACGTGGTGGACAGTGGCGGCTTTGTGGTTAAGGCTCTGGGTTACTGATCAGAAAGTCGGGAGTTCAAGCCCCAGCACTGCCAAGCTACCACTGGCGGGCCCTTGAGCAAGGCCCTTAACCCTCTCTGCTCCAAGGGGTGTTGTATCATGGCTGACCCTGCGTTCTGACCCCAACTTCCTGACAAAGACTTTGGTATATGAAGAAAACTATTTCACTGTGCTGTAATGTATATGTGACCAATAAAGACTTATTATTTAGTGTTTCACAGATATTCATTTACTATCACAAATAACACAAATAATCAACAAGTTTACAGAATGTTAAGATAATAATACGGTGAAAAGGTCAAATGAAGTCGGTTAAAACGTTCAACATTTTTAAAGTTCGTTTCCGTTACTATCATTTTAACCAATTTTTGTCTTCATACATTATAATGTATTCATTTAGATGAACTGAAAACAGTACATCTTTATTTCATCCAAAACATGGTAGGTGATTTAATCTTCTGTCAATCAGCTTGTATGTTAAAACAAGCACTAGATCGAGGACCTATGAAGTTCAGCCGAACTAGCTGAAATAGTCTTATGGTGCACTGTAAAACCGGATGAGTTCATTTAACTCAAAAATATTTGAGGAAACTAATTACCTCAAAATGTTTATGTTGACAAATCAGTTTATTTAAGCCAAATACACTTAAATATAACAAAAATTTAACTCAACCTTTGTCATTTAATTAGTTTCCTCAATGGGGCGCACGGTGGCTTAGTGGTTAGCACGTTCGCCTCACACCTCCGGGGTTCGATTCCCGCTGGGGCCCTGTGTGTGCGGAGTTTGTATGTTCTCCTCGTGCTGTGGGGGTTTCCACCGGGTACTCCGGTTTCCTCCCCCAGTCCAAAGACATGCATGGTAGGCTGATTGGCGTGTCTAAAGTGTCCGTAGTGTATGAATGAGTGTGTGAGTGTGTGTGTGATTGTGCCTTGCGATGGACTGGCACCCTGTCCAGGGTGTACCCCGCCTTGTGCCCGATGCTCCCTAGGATTGGCTCCAGGTTCCCTGTGACCCTGAAGAAGGAGTAAGCGGTAGAAGATGGATGGATGGATGGATTAAAATGAGCTGATTTGAAAGATTCTGTGGGTTCTTTCACCCTATTTTTAGTTTATTTATTTTTTTGTTTCAATACATTAAGAGTAATTTGTTTATCTATCTATCTATCTACAGAAAATTATACATCTTTTTTAATCAGAAACTGGTTAAATCAACCGTTTGTACTTAAGTGTACTTTTATGTAGAACAAATAATAGCTAGACAGATGGATGGATGGATGGATGGATGAGATATAGATCTTTCTGTGGACACTTCCTGTTAAATGAAATCCTGAATCTATTGATTTCACTGGCTAAAAAAAAGTTTCTCACTTTACTGAAGACTGAGAGGTAGACATAATTTAGAAAAATGTCGTTATAAACCAATGCATGATGTGTCCATGATCTGAGTTCTCCTTAACTTACACTGCACTACAACGCTGATGATGTGCTCTAGTCAAATTGTTCCTGCGTCATTTTATAGGAGGAAGTACTCAGTGCTAATCAGACTCAGTTTATCTCTGAAAACAATCATTTGGTTTGATTGAGTATACACTATACACTCTATAAAACACAGATACAGTACAGATATACGTAACCAAACACTAATGTGTAATGTGCACTTGCATGCGTGTGTTATTCTCTTTCTTTTTTTGCTCTACTGATAATCTGTGTGTTTTTGTGTGTGGTCAGGACGGCGGACCCTGGAAGGGTGAGTTGTGTGGAGAGGGCAGCACGCTGCTGGAGTACTACGCCACGCAGAATGATATTTCACCTTTTCTGCAGGACCTGGCGTGAGTTTCTGAATATACAGTATACACTGATTATAAGAATAAAAAATAAAGTCTAGAACATTGTCTCTCTTTTATTTATTTTTTTTTTTTTAAAGATGTGTGAAAGTTATTCGTTAATAAATGCACCTAAAATATTTAGTGCCTAATAGACATGTTTATGCAGACTCGCGTGATAAACTGAGCAGCGCTTGATAAAAATCTCATGTGTATGTGTGTGTTTTCATGTGCATGTGCGTGCAGGAAGTGGGTGGCCTACAGTAAACTGTATCAGAGCTTGGAGGTGGACTCTACAGTGCTGTTTCAGCAGCTGACTAGCATCGAGTACCATTGGGACCAGCAGGAACTCCCGTACCAACAGGTCAGGGGCTCTGGAAACATCTGAAACATACCACAAAATCAGAAGTGTTACAGGAAGTCATACCAAGGCTAACACACGCACTTTAGCGGCCATATTGGATGATTTCAAATTTACTACCCAACAAAGTTTCTAATGTCGGATGACTTTTGGACCGGTTTTTATTTTCTAAATCGATATTTTGTTTAAAATCACAGTATCGCAGATTCGTCTGAGTATTTAGTGTTGGTCTTTGACACGCTTCATACACACATATAAAAAATATTTTGCCTTCTACTGTACACCAGTCATTTTCCAAGGATTACTATTTTTAATTATTAAAAACTGACACATTGTACTTTTGAAACATTTATAGTAATATATTCGATGTTGCTATAACGTGTGTTATAGAAGCTATAAATAGTCGTTTTCTCACCAGCGACTCTTTTCTCTCTCTTTTAATGTTGAGACAAAAAAACATATTTCAAGTTTTCAAGACTTTCCTGTGGTGGAAACCATAGTTAGAGCTTTACCTGACACTTACAAAGTGCTGACACTGGAGACTCTTTATAAAAGTACCAAAAGTACTTCTATAAAGGCTTCTGCGAAGACTTTCCACTAGATTATTGGGGCGTGGCTGTGGGGATTTGTGTTCATTCAGCTACAAGAGCGTTATTGAGATCAAGCAGCGATGTTGGTTGAGGAGGTCCGGAGTGCAGTTGGTGTTCCTGTTCATCCCAAAGGTGTTCCGTGGGGTTGAGGTCAGGGCTCTGTGCAGGACACTTGAGTTCTTCCACTCCAACCTTGGCAGACCATGTCTTCGTGGAGCTCGCTGTCATGTTGGAACAAGTTTGGTCCTGATAGTTCTAGTGAAGGAAAACTGCAATGCTCCAGCTTTCAATTTTCTGTCAATAGTTTGGAGAAGAACCACATATTCGGGTGTCCACATACTTTTGACCGTTCCATGTATACTTTTTTTTTTTTTACCGAATTGATGTGGAAATGTTTCCGTTTATTTTCTAGCATCTAAACCTCACTAGCTAATTGTCATTTCCTCACGATTTGATCAAGTTCTTAGATAGATAGTTACACACTGATACTGGCTGTCAAAATGTCTCCACTGTCACATCATCATCATCAAAACAGAGAAGAGTGCTTGCCAAGTCTGTACAGACAACAGCAGAGAATGTTTTTAAATACCCTAATGAAAAAAATTAATAAGAAGAAATGTAGTCAGCAGAACAAACCTGACTGAATTAATCAGCGATTATTTCCCCCGTCGGCGTGAAAGGGTACAGAGATTAGTTAGGTGAAGAAATGATGACGAGGTTCCGGTTAGTAAAACACTGTAAGTGAAACTGATGTGGCTGATGCTGATGATGAAAGTGATCTATCAGCATTTCCTACTGTAAACTTTTCATCCTTTACACTTTAGCAGTGATGTTGTTTTTGCATAAGTAGATCAGTGGTGTAAATTTAAAGGTAAGAGAGGTGTCAGATTTCTGTAGAGTTGGAATGAACTCTAACTTAAATGTGATTTTCGAGAGAGAGAGAGAGAGAGAGAGAGAGAAAAAAAAAGTGTTATTTTGGACTTTTGGTTGCAACCAGATTTTAAAATGTAGGAATGTTACTTCTGGTTGAGACACATGCAAAAGAGGAACAAGTGTAAAATGTCGAAAAAAATGACCACGAATTTACTTGAGCGTAAATTTGAACCTTGGATTCTGAAGTCGTGCATGTACTGTAGGAGGTTGGTTGTAGGTGTGCAGAGAGACACAGTGCATGCTGTCGCTACTGTCGCTACCACCGATGTTGAGATTGTTGCATGTGAAGTGTTGCTATTTTCACAATGGGTTTTCTTGCGTGAGGTCTGATGTGGTTAAAGATGGACATGATGTGGTGCAGGAGCGCTCACACCAAATCTATTTCTATATTTACGATAAATCGTAATTTATCATTTGTGTGTGTGTGTGTGTGTGTGTGTTAACAGAAACAAGAGCTAGGAGACTCTCTGCATGGCTTCCTGCAATACGGTCTATGCTTAGTTTCCAAGTACAGAGACATTGTTCCCCCGACGCCCAAATGCACACCACGGCTACACACACTGCTCAGGTAGGGCACTGACAATACCATGAAACGGAAACAAGTGTTTCCTTTTGGTTACTGGGGTTAGGTTAGGGTTAGATTTAGGTCTAGTGTTAATTAGCTGTGTATGTGTGCAGGGTTCTGGTCCAGATCTGTAAGACTCGAGCTTTTCAGAAGCTCAACCCAGCAAACTTTGCCTTACACGACGAGGTCATTGATGCATTACTGGTAAGAAAGAACTCGATAATTATGTGTGAAGTTATAAATCAACACCATGATTAGTTGCATGATTTCACTGCTGGATTTCTCACAGACCGGTACTGAGGAGTGGTTCAACATTAAAAAAGGACTACATCAACCAATGACAAAGGTGAAATACTGAATATTTTATACATATTTCATTTGATTTTCTTTTGAAGGTCGATGTAATGTTCATGCCTATCTGTTACAGGATTTGCTGGAGGCTGTTAGCGCCCTCTCTCTACTGATTAAGGAAGTGCAGGAGGACATTCGTCTCAGCAAAGACGTCTGGAACAGAGTGTTTGTCAGGTAACAAGTTTGTACATAGATGATTATATGAATATTATTAGTGAAAATCATACACCAATAGATTTAAAAGGAACCACATTAATGAATATGATACCATAGAGTGATGACCACTTACAGGAAGGGATTGTTTTGGGGGGCATGAACGCAGCTTAAAAAAATACCGTGGCTGATATTAACAGTTACAGCGATAGTTTCTTAAATACAGTATCAGTAACTGTGACAAAAAGGTCATTTCAGTTGGTTCATTCTGTACATTTCTGCTTCTGTGTGTTGTTTGTTGTAGTTTTAGTTCCATACATCAAATACTGTGAAAAGAAAAGAAAAATTAATAAAGTTGCCTTCAAAATAAATAAATGAAGAATTCATGATGAATAAGAATTTTGTACAGTACTCTGTAAAACATAGACATACAGTTGCAACCAAAATGATCAACCCCCCATTGCAAATCAGGTTTATTGTCAAAATTTACAGACTTTCAGCTGTTTGCAATGAACTGATTTCTCCAGTTTCGAAATTATTCAACCCCTTCAAGGCAAGCATCTTCAGTACTTAGTAGAGCACAAAGAAAGCAATGAAAACCATGGCTGTATACACGAGTGCTCGTTAACCAGAAAGTGATTCAAGTGCAGGTGGTCATGTGACTGATGAGAATGATGCAGTGGCTGCTGGGAACTGAAGCCCAGAGTTCCTTCTCTGATACATGACCTGCTGCAAACGAGATGCAGGGCTTCTGGCAGCGTGCCTGAGGAATCTTAGCCCATGCCTCATGAGGAATGGCATCCAGTTCAGTAATATTCTTGGGTTTGCGTGATGCATCCGACCTTACTCAAATCCCATTAGAGATTTTCTATGGGGTTCAAGCCAGGTGACTTCTATGGCCCTGTAGAATCTTCCAGGACTTCTTCTGCAGCCAAGCCTTGGTAGGTCCAATGACGCCCAGGCTTCAGCTTCCTTACAGACGGCATGATGTTTTTTCATACTTCAATGAATCCATCTTGCCTTCCACACGCTGCATGTTTCCAGTGCCAGAGGATACAAAGCAGCCCCAGAGCATCACCGAGCCACCACCATGCTTAACTGTGGACAGTGTTCTTTCTTCATTCTTCTTCCTCCAGACATACTGCTGATCCATTGCGCCGAAAAGTTCCAG
Organism: Ameiurus melas; assembly: GCA_012411365.1. NCBI lineage: Eukaryota > Metazoa > Chordata > Actinopteri > Siluriformes > Ictaluridae > Ameiurus > Ameiurus melas. The sequence continues at coordinate 8,702,453 of CM022760.1, read as the reverse complement.
TTTTGTTTCATCTCACCACAGAAGGGAATCCCAAAACTTCTGTGGCTTATTTATATGATTTTGAGTGACTTTTCTTGTGCTTTTGGGTCAGTATTGTTGTACGTCTTGGTGTTCTGGCATAGAAACCTTCTGCGTTTAGTACACTCCTTACTGTGCTCACTGAAACCTCAGCCCATGTTACCACCAAGTCTTGCTGCAGGTCTTTTGCAGTCACTCGAGGGTTTTTCACAACTTGCCCTCTCAGAAATCTGGTTGCAGCCGTCGAATAGCTTCCTTTTTCTGTAACTGTATTAGTACCATATTCAAAACCACCATTGTCAAGTCCAAGACCAGGACTAGCTAACATCAATTCAAGACTGAGTCTTAAAGTTGTCAAGGCCAAATCTAAACTAACATTCAAGACAGAAAACCATCAAATCTTTTTCAAGACTGAGCCTTTACTTCAACTAGTTTGCTTCATTTGTTTGTTGAAACAATGATTAGGCATTCTTTTTATAAACTCTCACTCATGACTGTTAGGATTAGAGAATCTTTCTGTTACGATTCTTAAGAAGAGAGAAAGCAAAAGCACATTCTACCCGCTACACATCATCTCGCACCAAGTGGAGAGTTTGGGAGAGTTTGCCAAATAACGCACAGACACGCAAAGTTCAAATGGTAATATATATACAGAGTATATATCATGCTTGACACCCAGCAGAGATAATGAGTTAACTATTGATGGGCTAGGCAGAAGGGCATTTTTGCATTTAACAGAAAGTATATCAACGTATTAGAGGAACAACTCCATATATGGTATTCAGGAAGTCATGGAATGTTATTTGGTTTTGTGAAAACCCTTTTCCAGATTCCCAAAGATTCTCAACTCACACCAAACTGTTTTAAAGATGCATTAGGTACAGTTAGTCAAAATTACTTTCAAGCGCACTCAGATATTCAACTGCTTGAAAGCCCGGTTATAAGACTATAAACGAAATTCTTTTAAGCTCTGGTGTTAGCAGTGTTCGCTACATGGGAGTTAGTGACAGACATCTAGCCCGTGTGAACACAAACGAGCACCGCCGTCCGCAGCACAGTTTTCCAAACGAGTTTTCTCAGCTACACAATAGACTTGTGCTGAGGCCGTAGCTTAAAAATGATATATACTGCGGATTTCTTTAATCAGGTAATACATATTCTCCAGGTTATTTATACAAGTAAGAAAACAAAGTTATTGCACCTTTAAATACATCTTAAAGTAAATGTGTTGCATGGCATTTGGTTCCTTAATCAAACTCGTCAACTAAATTAATAAGAGCATGTCAATGCAGATGCAAACTGTAGAGCCAACAGACTCACTCGGATTCACTCAGTTGCTCTAATATTTACACTGTATTGGGAGTAAATAGGAACCCATTTGGTAGATAATCTCAAATGCAATCGCGTTGTTCACAGTATAACATCTAGCCTTAGTTACAGTATTTTAATCTGCAGGATATATGATCACTCAGCATATTTAAGAAAAAAATCTACTTTTATCAAATTATATATGATTTAAAGTTTATGCCAGTGACCAATTATTTGAATTTTGTTTCATTATTAGATTTTTTTTTTTTGTATTTCAACTACTGATATGACCATAACCACTTATTATATACTCATTTAGTAATGAAATCTAAATCATAATGCTCTCCCTGTCTCTCCTCAGTGCTGTGCAGTTAGACGTGTTTACAGTAGTGTACCAGAAACTCGACTCTCTGGTGAGACATTTCATTCAGTCCTTTATAAAAATGTGTGTTATTGAGGATATAGTGATATTTAGTAACGCTGTCTGTGCTGTATACTGTATTTATCAAATTGACATTAGTGATATTGCTGTTTTCTGTAACGAAGAGTATTTCGTTAAGGTGTGTGTGGGTGTGTGTGTGTGTAGCTTGCAGAGGAGCTTCGAGCGATGCTGTGTCGGTTGGAGAATCATATGGATCAGTCTTTGGCTAACAGTCTGTTTCCTGTGTATCTGTGCCTGCAAGCCATCCACAAAGATAAAGCTTATCTTCAGAAGAGGTGAAACATTCATACATTAAAACCACACGGGGGCAGAAATGTTGCATAATACAGACGATATGGCAATATTTGGAGTCCTATTACAACTTGGAGTTAAAGGGATTTATGGCTCCATAAATCAAGATCAGGATTTAAACCCTTAGGGCGCTTTTTACATTTCACAATGTGTAAGGGTTCTCAGCAATTATTTATCAAATTTACAAAAAAAATGTAAACATATAAAGTACACTGGTGAAGGTGTAAGTGATTGTGCCCTGCGATGGACTGGCACCCTGTCCAGGGTGTACCCCACCTTGTGCCCGATGCTCCCTGGGATAGGCTCCAGGTTCCCCGTGACCATGAAAAGGATAAGCGGTATAGAAGATGCATGGATAAAGTACACTGATCAGCCTTAACATTAAAACAAACTGCTGATAAGTGACGTGAATAACATTGATTATTTCATTACAGTGGCACCTGTCAAGGGGTGGGATATATTAAGCAGCAAGTGAACAGTCAGTTCTCGAAGTTGATGTGTTCAAAGCCGGAATAATGTGTAAGCGTAAGGATCTCAGCGACTTTGGCAAATTGTGATGGCTAGATGACTAGCTCAGAGCATCTCCAAAACGGCAGGTTGTGTAGGGTGTCCCTGGTATGCAGTGGCAGTGGTTAGTACCTACCAAAAGTGGTTCAAGAAAGGACAACCAGTGATGGCGCCCAAGGCTCATTTATGCACGTGGGAAGTGAAGGCTAGCTCGTCTGGTCCGATCCCACAGCACATATTGTTGAAAACGTTCATGCTGGCACTGATGGAAAGGTGTCCGAACACACCACATCGCAGACTGGGCTGCGTAGCCGCAGACCGCTCAGAGTGCCCATGCTCTCCACCACAGAAAGCGCCTACAATGTTATATTATGGCTGATTGGTGTATGCATGAGATGATGTTGCTCCACAGCTAGAACGCAGCTTGCAATTCAGTACAAGTACATTTACAGTTTATTACAGTCTCTGATTGTACTGGATTATGAAATATCTCAAAGGATGGAACACTTCTTTTTTATTTTTTTATTTTTTTTCCCCTTCTTGTTCAGAGAGAAGATGCTCCAGCTGACGAACTTCCATGAGGATTTCCGTGAGGCTCTGCCATACTGGCTGAATAAAGCGTTCAGCACCACGATGGAGCGAGTAGAGAAAGCAGTGCAGGTGGATCAGGTAATCCGGTGATCTTTTACTACAGGATCTGCTGTAGCCTACAAAGTGATGGCTGATGACAATATTCAATTCAAAGGCTAATTTGACATCACTGTTATTATTATGAAACCATTTTGGCTGAGCCTTAGAACATTAACATAAAACAAGAACATTAGAGCATAAAACTATAGGCAAGACTTTCATCATTGCTGTGTTCTTTGTGGGGGTTTTTTCTAGGTTAAATGATTTCAAGTGCATAGTCATGTCATGTGTCTCACGAATAAACAGAAAAGCTACACTTCCCATTTGCCATCTCACTGAAACCAGTACACAGTACACAGAATGTACTGTTCTGTTTTTTGTACCTTTGTTTATTTTGATTGGACGATGCTCAGTGTATCAGCTTTTCTTGCCAAATATAGGACTTTCTTTGTATTGCTACTTCTGATGGTTAGTGGTGCTGTTTCTCGTGGTTTGACACGTGTGTGTGTGTGTATATATATATATATATATATATATATATATATATATATATATATATATATATATATATATATATATATATATATATATATATTTTTTTTTTTTTTATCAACAGTACACCATGTTAACAACAATTAGGGCAATGTAGATGCCAAAACTCAAGCCCTATTTATTTTATATTTTTCCTTGAAAGGGAGGAAGGGCTAATCTCCGCTAGCCTGTTTATACAAGCTGACCATGAGAGTGTGTAAGAGAGTGTGTATAACCCTGAGAGTGTGTATAATGTCTCACACCAACACACCGATATGATCAGTATCAGTTTGGTCTAAACATTGTCGTTTTGTTGGAGACTGTCTTAAAATGAAGGAACTGTGGAACTGCTACACTAAGTTAGCAAAAATAATACCTAAATTGACAAAAAATAAACAAATAATTCCATGGAATACAGACAACTGTTGTGTTGTCTACTGTGTACTTTTACACAGTTTCCCCCTTTACCACAAACTTTAGTTGGTCATTTTTAACATATGAAGCATGAAAGATAAATACGTTTTTGCTAACAATACTTAAGGGCAGTGTTCATAAGGCTTCACCGCAGCTACATAATCTCCATAAGTCATTTCACGTGGTAAAAATATTAATAACAGTATTTTGTAATTGTATACAGGTTCCTTGATAAAATATTCGTATCTGTGGATACATTATTAATATATTACTGAAATTTACAAAGGTGTGTGTGTGTGTGTGTGTGTGTGTGTGCAGTTACAGCCTCTGCAGACTGGAGCAGTACCCATAAAGCACAGCTCCTCAGCCGTGGACCTGGCAGCATGTCTACAGCCCATCTGTCAGCTTTGGGAACAACTGAGCTGGCCCGACTCAGAGGAGGGCTTCATGCTCATGGTCAAGCTGACAGAGGTGGACACACACACACACACACACACACACACACACACACACACACACACACACACAGATGTTTGTCTTACTATCCTTGTGAGGACCTACCAATAGGGAGGGGGGTCAGTTTATCCTCATGGGGACCAAATTAATGTCTCCACTCATTCGAAACGATCATATATTCCTATTCTTGTGAGGAAATGTTGTCCAGAATGAAGATATTAAAACATGCCTATGATCTCTGATTCATCGCAGTGTAGTAACAGGATTAAAAAGTCCCCTCTGTTAACGTACAGGCGCGTGTTTGTTCACTCATATCATGTCATGTGATTGATTGTGCCATAATGTGTGTGTGTGTGTGTGTGTGTGTGTTAGGATATGTGTAAGATTGCCTCCATGTACTGCCGTTTGCTGAAGACTCGGGTGAAGGAGCTCTCGGAGAACTGTGATCCAAGCAGTGCTGTCAATATGGTGAGCTATCCCAGGAATAACCGTCCTCCAAAGATCCTCTTTAATCACGATGCTCTTTCAGGACCTGTAAAAAAAAAAACAAATACATAATGTTACATAATTAAATAATGTTACATAATTAATGAAATCAAAATTCCATCTATGTGTTCTGTTGAATAGTTGTGTGTCGTGGTAAACGATCTCGAGCACCTACGGTCAGTGCTGACCCGCCTGCCTCAGCAGCTGAACTGGGCGGGGCTTCGAGAGAGGACACGGAACGTGATTGGAGAAAACCAGTTTCAGAACACGCTGCCCTCGCAGCTGCTGCACACACAGGCCACACTGAACCGAGAGATTCGCTCGGCTGTAGATACTCTCGGTCGGAAGGTAACAACACCGCTTTAGAGAGCTGGCACTTTAAAGGTGCAGGTTGAAACGTATGAACATCTCTCTCTAGACCTTTAATAATCAACACATTTCATATAAGACGTATCAAAGATACTGCAGAGTATCTCTGATTGTCAGTATAATCATGTAGAGGCTTTGGATAGATGTTTGTCTACAGTTTTTCGGACCTGAAAATGTTACGTAAAAGGAAATTTTACAAAGACTATTTTTATTCCCAGCACATGGGGGGTAGGCTCAGCTGGGAAAAGAACACTGTGCTAATCTGGAGGTTAAGCATCCATTATGTGTTCAAAAATATTAGCTTTGTAGCTTCAGTGCAAAGCTAAAAAAGCAAGCGTAAAACACTAAATGTGTCTCAGACTGAAGAATAGCACGAAAACTCTAAAATTGACTTCCTGAATTTTCCTTTTTTTTCCAGTTTGAAATACATTACGAAAGAACCTTTTACAGTTACCATACCAACGTTGATTTATTCTCACATAACAGCATGTCCCAAAGTGCTGCTATATCATTCCTCCAATGCTACAGCTATTTGTCAAAAAACATTTTGTTGTTAAACATGTTAACCACTTACATTATAGAAGCTACGAGCAATAGTCTCTCGTTTTTGGTTAACGCCGACAAAAATAAAAAAAATCCTGGTCGAGTTCCTGAGAAACCTAAACTGCTCTTCTGACACTGGAGACTCCTTCCAAAAATCCTAAATGAAAAACTGCTGTTACAGAGCTACTGTCAGATCTGCTGTTATAGAACCTTCTGACCAATCAGAACTGAGAACACAACAGCGCTGTGGTATAAATGCTCGCTATTCACAGACAGAGGATGACGCAAATACCGACATCATTTACACGAGGTCCTGAACAGTGTGCTGCTTTTTTTCAGAGTGCGTGTGAGAATCGGAGCGAACGTGTAACACCGTTTATGTGTCTCTTTTCTCTCCAGCTGCACACGGACATCGAGAATTACGTGCGCAGGATGGCCACACGACACCGGCTCCCTTCACGATCCACAGAGGATGTGCGTCTCATAGTACTTCATTCGTGTTGTTAACCTGTGAAGCAGTGACGAGTACAAGGCGTTGCTCAAGCGCTCATTAGTAGCAGACTGCGAATATACACTCGCACACACTCATTTAAAACCAAAACAAAAGTGTCCTTAAGGGCTCTTTGGATAGTTAGGGGATTGTTAGATTTCTCGAAAGGGTTCTACTTGGAACCCGTGTTGTTGGTTTATGTATTCTGTAGCGCTGTGAATGTTATTTAAATGAGAAATTGTGTTCTCTGTCTAGGCTGTGGATCCTTTGATGCGGTATCTGGAGAAGGAGCTGCAGTATATGAATGAAAATCTGGTACAGGAGAACTTTAACAGGTTGGCTTATTTTAATATCGGGTCACTGGAACGTCATATCTGGGGGCGGGGGAGGAGTTGTTTAATTTCATCAGCAAAATGCTGTAATAAAGAACTGCTAGCACCCAAAGCTTGAGAGTTGTCATTTGACTAACTACAGTTAGTAACTTTAGTTATAATAACTTAAGAATAAATAAAGTTATACAATAAATAAAGTTATAAAAAAAAAAAACATCAAATCTGGCAAAATTATATATATCCTCAAGGGCTATATGATGTACAGTAGGAGCATATTGATATATTAATACTATACATGTATATCACATTGATATACTAAATTGTGATATTTTAATACAAACAGATGAACATGCAGACTAGCCCGAAATAATTCGGCCGATCATATCAGCGGTACAATTTATCAAAACATTCAGCAAAACACTTCTGGATTCTTTTTCGATTCATACGAATAAAGTTGCAGTTTGTTCAACGGTTTATCCGCACGTTTCCGACACATTTCCATATCTGTATCGGAAAAAAGAATTTATAGCTGATATATATTGTCCAGCCCTAATCAGTCCCTCCAGGATGTCGCAGATTTGAACCAAGACGAGACGCCATCACTGTGAAAGACCGTTCGTGCGATTGCAAATTCACTAGATCGAGTAGTTTTCAACAAAAAACAAAAACAAAAAACTGCAAACCGCATCGCAATTTTATTTATTTATCTATTTTTTTTAAGCTACAGCAAAATCAAGCATTTTTGGCCGCAACGATCACAAAAACAGCTCCACAGAATCCTGTACGGACTCCGGTTCGATGTAAAAGTGTACGAGGGATGGACGATATGACGGGAAGATCATATTTTGTGAAATTTGGACAATACATGAGATGCATCAACACTCGTAACATTTTTAGTTCAACTTCAGGAAATGGGTAGAGGTGAAATTCTCTAGACTTAGAAAATCTAAGTAAGAAATAAGTGCAAGAAATATTTGTGACTGTATTTTATCGGAGAGCAAGAGAATGCAGATTTAAACACGTCTTGGTGAATACACTGTTTTAGGATTTTGTCCTGTAAGGAAAAGCATGACTATGAGCCAGAATGTAACCTCTGTTTTTTGTGTGTGTGTGTGTGTGTGTGTGTCAGTTTGCTAATGCCGTTGTGGATGAACTCGGTGAAGATTCTGCTCCAGGTCTCGCAGCAGGAGGACGGCAACACCGTGTTCTTTCAGAGACTGCAGTTTACTCTACAGGTGTGTACTCTGTGTACCTCCTGGAGCATGTCTCAAGTCAAAACCATGCACTAAATTCATGTATTAGATTATACATAAGGATAAGGAATACATTCTGCATTTCAAAATGCCGAAATAAATAACAACAGCAAGGGGTGATATTTTGAGCTTGAACGTGGCGTGTAGTTTTAACACATTAGTGTTAAGTAGTTCTTCATGCTTCAGACACATGAGGATCCATTCAACCACAACAACATTTACCAAATCTGCCTTAATGTTGGACTGACTGGATATTGTCGAAGACTCTCCTGTGGTGTTTGCTGTGTGAAATCCGATCTTAACCCATCTGACCTACTAACAGTACACTTATAGACAGCGTCTATTAAAATCACTCATATTGAACATTTAAAATTGGGTGTGTAAATACAATCTTAACATCACGCACCATGTTGTTTGTTTTGTTGTTTGTTTTTACGCTCTGAGGTCACGTTTGTTCAGGAGAAATTCACCAAGGGATCTGAGAATCAATATCAATACTAATGCTTATTACACCGCTTCATGACCAGTCTGAAAGTGTGTGATGATTCATTCTGGGTAGCTCTGGGTAAAACTTTTGCATTGAAAGTGTATCCCATGTCAGCTTCCCCATCATACACTGATTATTTTCAGTAAGAAAATGGCATAGTATTCATTTTAAAGCTAAATCTGGAACTCTGTGTGTGTGTGTGTGTGTGTGTGTGTGTGTGTGTGTGTGTGTGGTGTGTGTGGCAGTGTCTGGAGCAGTGTTTTCATGCTGAAGGGAACGGACTCCCTCTCGAAACGCTACACACAGATGAATATAAGGTCAGCAATTAAACCAATTAGCAATGAAATAAACAATTTAGAAAATTAACGTTTCATTATGAACATTGACTAGCTGTGTAGACATCTGTTTAATAGTAAAATGGAATGATTTTATGTCAGAATTAGTTGGAGGTTTTATATATATATATATATATATATATATATATATATATATATATATATATAATATAATTTTTTTATATAAAAGAGGAGTGAGAGACTGCTAAGAGTTTTTGCTCAGTGCTTGAATGATAAGTGTACAGTCAATATGGTGGTGTGAAACTGACATATATATTTTTTGAATAAATCATAATTTCTTATCTTTTCCTCATTTGTTTTTAATCCTTGCTCCAGGCTCTGAATGAGCGCCTGATGCTCAACTCCATGAGCTGCCAGCAGCTGATGGAAAAGTTTTTTGAGAAGAAAGTGTGGGAGCAGGTATGTTTTCAAATGTAATTATACCTGTAGTGTGTGAGAGAGATTTACAGTGGATATAAAAAAAAAAGTCTACACACCCCTGTTAAAATGGCAGGTTTTTGTGATGTAAAAAAATGAACCCAAGATAAATTATGTCCGAACTTTTCCCTACCCTCAATGTGAATTTACAACGATAAAAAAAAATTACGTGAAAAATGAAACCAGAAACATTTTAGGGAAAAATCTGAATTTTTCTTTTACAATAACCTGGTTGCAAAAGTGTGCGCACCTTTTTATAACTTACAATTATTCTGATTAATCCCAAATAAAGACCAGCTGTTTCTGTAGGATTTTCTGCACATCTTCTTGGTTTCATCCGACTGCTATGGTTACAAAGCATGCATGGTATCTCACTTGTTGAAAGGTATACAAAAAAATTCCTAAAACATTAGATGCATCATGGAACACCATGAAAGCCATCATCAACAAATGGAGAAAATGGAGCAAGAACAGGACATCCCTCCAAAATTTACAAAAGGACAAGACAAAAACATACCAGGGAGGCTGCCAAGAGACCATCAGCATCATTAAAAGAGCTGCAGGAATATCTGACAAGTACTGATTACTCTCTGCATGTGAGAACAATCTCTCATATTCTTCACATGTCTGGGCGATGGGGTAGGGCGGCTAGATGGAAGCTCTTTCTCACAAAAAACATCTAAGCCCAACTAAATCACCCCAAACCATGTGGCAAAATTTGTTATGATCTGATGAGACCGATTCCAAAGGGTATAATATAATTCCATAATTCCAAAAGGCTTGTTCGGTGCAAAAAAAAAGCACATCACCAATAGTATACCATAACTGCAGTGAAGCATGGAGGTGGCAGCATCGTGCTTTAAGGCTGCTTTTGTTCAACAAGAACTGGGGCTTTTATCAAGGTGGAAGGAATCGTTAATTGCTACAAACACCAGTCAATTTTAGTGCAAAACCTTCAATTGTCTGCTAGTAAGCTGAAGATGAAAAGGGATTTCGCGTTTTAGCATGACAACGACCCGAATCATACATCCAAATCAACAAAGGAATGGCTTAAGCAAAAGACGATCAATGTTTTTGAATGACCTAGCCAAAACGCAGACCTGAATCCAACTAAAAATCTGTGAGGTGACCTGAAGCAAGCTGTGCACAGGAAATGTGCACAGGAAATGAGGAGAAAATGTTTTTGCAAGAAAGAGTGGGAACATATTGCCAAGTCAAGATGTGAAACCCTAGACCCATAGACTCTTACTCTAAAAGACTGAGTGGTGTAATAAAATCAGTGGCTGCTTCAACAAAGAATTAATTTACGGGTGTGCATACTTATTCAACTTTTTTTTTTGCTGTAATTTCACATTGAGGGTGGAAAAGGTTCTGACATGATTTATCCTGGGGTGTGTAGACTTTTTTTTATTTTTTTTTATATCCACTGCATTACTAAATGCCTTTAGTTAAATCTTTACTCATTTTACAGAATTTTTATCCAAGCACAGAGCTGTAAAAGGTGACGATAATTCCGTTTTTAAGATGCCACCTCTTGAACAAAATGTTTGTATTCTCAACAGAAAGTGTGTCACGGTGAGAAATACGGAGCAGTAACACTCATCACCTCGTATAAGCGCTCCGAGTCCAAACTGCACGTGGAGGTGCTGAATGCAGTGAACCTCATTCCCCTGGACTCCAATGGTACACAGCTACACCGCATCAACGTGCTTTAAGAGTTAAACAGCACACAGGAATGCTAAGATGTTATTTCTTGAAGAAATGTTTTTATCAAAGGTCATATTGGACCTTTTGGATAGAAACCCAATACAAACCTTGTCTTTGTTTTTAACATTAGGAGATAACTTTTAGTCAAGGAACATTTTATCGACTGGAAATAGTCAGGATGTTGTTTACAGCAAGGTCACTTCCCCACCACTGAAACCACTCTTAAATTCAGGTTAACAGTGGACTTCCAGCACCTAAAATTAATGGAGATTTCGCTGTTCTCATTTTTACTCATGATCGTTCGTTACAATTAAATAGAGATTGAAGTGATCTCAGTCTAATGCTGCTATTCAGGTCTAAAGTCATAGTGATTTAATTATATATATATATATATATATATATTTTTTTTTTTTTTAACTCTACAGGTTTCAGTGACCCGTTTGTTCAGCTGTCTCTGGAGCCGAGGCATAGTTTCCCTCAGGTGGACATACGATCGACTAAGGTCAAGAACCGGGACCTCAACCCACTGTTTGAGGAGTCCTTCGAGTTGTAAGTTAATCCGAAAAATCTTTAATGAAGTCAAGCTTACTGGATTGGGTAAAAGAGAAAATAATCTTTAACAAGGGTGCCAATAATTATGGTTCTGACTGTACGCTATAGATGGGTATAGATTTAGTGTTCTTTCTTCATTATTATTGTTTTTTTTTTTTTTTAAAGAAAAGGCAATTCTTTAATACTGTTTAGACTGTGTGTTGGTTAAGTGCTTGTGCTGTTAACTGACCTCCTATGCTGCGGGGGGCGCAGTGCTGTGTCTTTAGAGCAGTGTCAGTCGGCCGGAGCGTGCCTGTTGGTGACGGTGCTGGACTACGATGCGCTGCGCAGTGACGACTTTGAAGGAGAGGCGTTTCTTTCTCTGAAGGCGGTGCCTGGAGTTGCAGGAGGAGGAGGATGCCTTGACCCCACCCCCGCTCAGATCCGCCTCCCTTTGCTGCACCCCAAACCAAACAGTACGAGTTTCCCTTTCTCCTACGGCTATTTACATTTATTCATGTACCCTGAGTTCTGGGTACAACAACAAAAAAATCCTGATGATGCCACACTATTATTATTATTATTATTATTATTATTATTAAGGTGAAATGTTAATGAAGACCTCACAGCTCCTCTGGGTGTTCACAGGTGACTTGACCCTGAAGATGCTCGAAAAAAAAAAAAAAAAAGCGAAAAAAAGGGGGAAAAAAAGAAAAAAATCTCAAGAAACCTGACACGGTGAAAGGGGGATGAAAAGGCGAGACAGGTTTCGGAGAAGATCATCTCAGTCACTATTGTTCTGTATTTATCTGGATACATTTACATTCTAGTGTTCTAGGTGTTTATTTTATTTTATAGAACATGATGTAAGTGAATTATGTGAAAACACTGGTTCGTAAGTCAGGTCCCTGTAAGTCAGGTGCCGGTCTTGTACACTGTGGATTAAAAAAAGAATTCCTTTCTTACTTCTGTAACTTTAAACACACCCGTATTGATTCCTATTAATTAACTGGCTCGATGAGGAGTGTGAGAGAATAGCAAACATGACAACATGGAAGGGAGGAACATTCGTACTCCAGGACAATGATAAGGAACCATTTTTATTTTAAAATATTTTAATTAATTATATTAATATGAATGGTGTTGTGACATTATGAAATCTCCGGTTGATTATTATTATTATTATTATTTCTGTAAAGTTTTGCCTGTACTTTTTTGGGGTTTTCATTAAAATGTATTCATTATATAAATATACAAGTGACTGGAGACGTGTTAATCCAAAAATATACATTTGTTTATTGTTTTGTAGAAAATCAGAAAGAAATACTGAATGGTTTCGAGCAGACGATTACAGACCTCACAGTGAAGCTCTGATCTGAAAAGAATAAAAAGGAGTTCAATGTAAACTCTTTGCACAGCTCCAACGTGATTTCTCCTGATCAGCCGAAGGACTCGATTAGCGAGAAAACCCTACTCTGTGTAGCAGCCATTCGTGACAGAAACTGACGTGTACTAACGTGTATCCGGACCTGGTGCTAATCATCTTACACTATATTCCCTACGTGACACCAGATGATCCAAAATGGCTGTGCAGTATCACACTCCATGTTTCTACGCTGTACTGTAACGGGTGGGCGGAGTCAGTGCACGCAAAAGACGCTAAATAAAGCTTCACTATTAAACACCTGTCCTAACCAAATACCAAAACGCTTGAAGATCGCTTTCGGTAATGCTACACCGCTTCACGTAGCGAAGACGTTTAAAGCGTTATCGAAGGAAATCCCAGATCTGGGTAGACAGACTATACAACACCGTGAATATTCATTCATTCAGAACAATATCCTAGAAGAGAGATGCACCAAAGTATTCCCGATTTTGATACGATACCGATATCACAGCTGGTCAAGTCCGATAATCGAGTCTGATCTTCTGTAGCCCTGAATGTGGAATATTAACTCGACTGTTTTTTAAATTATACTCACGCCACAGAGAGGAAGAATGCTCAAATCTGATTGGCCAGAAATTTAGAAACCTCTCTGAATGACTGTAGGTCAATAACCAAACACACAACTTGTTTTGGTAACATTCCGCACAACATTCTTAATAATGATTTTCAACAAATTACTGTGATAAAAGAGGAGGATAAAATACTTCAGGATGTGCTAGAATTTATAATTTTATAAATTACAAATTCTGAGTGGTTGCATCTCACCACTGGGTCGCTGATTATTTTCCTTAGCACAACAGCAAATGTTTTCCTTACTTAATTTAGAAATAAAATGCTTGATGAAATATGCAGAAGTCCGAGTTTCCGTCAAAACAGCCGTACGGTATTTCTTTATTCAGGCCAATATTAAACTATAACCTTACAAATCAAATATTTCGAGATTTCATAGTACTTTTACGGGTAAAGAATGCATTTTCCTATCGTTACCGTTCTTATTTGTGGAAAATTTTCAATCATATAAATTTAAATAGAAACTAGCTCGCATTTGTCACGGGTTTCGAGACGCGTGGGAGTCTTGAGTTGCATAATCGCAACTCTCAGTGCTTAATTTAAACAGCAGCCAAACTATAATCAAAACTTTAGCAAAGTTAGCTAGCTATCATGCAGGTTCGGTGGCTAAAAAGAAACGAAAAATCTGGGCATCATGTGAGCGATCAATAATTTCATAAACTGTGGCGTTTAGTGACTTCACTCATCCCAAATCTGGTTTATACGCAGGTTCTGAGAACGGTTCTGTTCTAAAACGCAACCCAGACACCGACCTAAACTATCTGAATCAGCCAAGTGAAAACAGATAACTATTCACACACTTCATTTGGAGTTCAGAGCTACGTTAAAGACAATTTGTGCCTTATATAATTACATTATTATTATTATTATTGGTGGGGCAGTCAACCGCACACTTTCATAGCATTAGACAAATGCGTCAAATCTGATCCAAAAATCGGTCTCGTAACAGTACCCGGTATCCGATTGGTGCACCCCGAACATTCCTCCAACAACACGTTCACACACACACACACACTGTATTGTTCATCTCAACCTCCATGAATCTCCATAACCTGATTGGCTGTTCTGACACTTCCTGGTCTGTCTGGCAAATCCGGTTTTTACACAAACATCTACTTCTAAATGAAACGTAATGGAAATACAATCCAGTTGAAATAATACAGTGCTGATGATAAACATTCATATGGCTGATACTTTTGTTCAGACAATCCCACTGTTTTTTTTTAAACAACAATATTGAAAATTCAGTTGAAAAAAAAAAAAAAGAGAAAAGAAACAAAAACACCTTTTACAACTAGTTATTTACTACTGGGCTTCTGAAAAGAAACAAACCGGTAATAACCAACAGCCATATGCGAGTGTGTGTGTGTGTGTGTGTGTGGGTGGATGAAGCAAGAAGAAGAGGAGCAGATCTCAGACTGGTATAAAAACAGGCTTTAGAGATAGAAAGCAAAAGCCCTAAATATCTCTGTGAATGTATTCTAACGTGCCAAATTCATCCTAGCTTAAATCCGGTGTGCTAAATGAGATGTAATGCTAAACTGTGCATGACGTCGCCCTGGAATCTAACCGCGCTGTGTTAATCTCCCGATAAACTTTAAACAGTGGGGGGGGGTTGGATATGAAAGAACTCATGTTCTGTATTTCTCTTGTGCCGTGTCTTAAATCGCTTCATTATTCACTCGTTCACTATTTACTATAAAGGCAGATCTATATGGAGCAGTACATAGGGGGCAGCAGTGAGGGAGACACTGCACTGGATACATAAATAATTTGCTTATTATAAAAATACTTCAGTATTAAATGTGACTTTTTTTTTTTTTAAGTTGCATTAAACACGCCACTAAAAAAAAGTTTCTAAACAACACAATTATCAGGATATATGAAGTCAAATGCTTTGGTGTCCATTTTGACCAAAACGTTCCGAGTTAAAAGAAATCTCTATGCATTGTGGTAAGCACTCTCGCGCACTATCCAACTAATAGAGAATTCAGACAACACTACAAAATCGCTGCATCCAAAACAGTGCGCTAGAAGGTGAACAGGGAGCGAATGGAGAGCTGTGTGCCGAGTCGTGATGAATAGGTACTAAACTGTACCTTTCCTTTTGCACCTTTAGTATGAATCTTTTACCTTTAAAGCTTTACATTGAAGTATCTTAAATCAATTTTAAAGGTACGTTACATCAAAGTTGATGCACATTAAAGGTACAGAAGGGTACTTTAGTACTGTACTATTTTTTCTGAGTGTGCACGGTTTAAATGTTCAGGAGCGTGAAAGCAGGACGCGTCATAGCGTCGAAAACGATTTGGATAAAGACGAGAGGTTTGAAGAGTAGTGTTCGAGAGACGCAAGATAAAAGGATCAGTGCAGAAAGGGTCACTGTTGTGAATCTGGCACTTGAAACGTTCATATTGTTCATTTTTGCCTCTAGTTGTTTCCTAAGATCAGGGAGTGAGAACGATGAGCTGAGGTTTAAAAAAACAAAACAAAACAAAAAACCTTCTCCTGGAGATCCAGCTTCCATATAACCATAGAAACAGCATAATTATATACCTTAATTCATCATAAAAAAGCAGCCAGACGCACCAGTCAAACTTCAATTTAGTCGTAATTCAGGCTCGTAAATCTCGCCTTAAACTCTGTTCTTAATTCATTTCCTAACCAGCAATCTCTGCTGAAGGTTTTCAGCTTTACCCTGTACTGTTACAACGCACCGACGACTCCTTCGCAAAGTGTTAAATGACGTCTTACCAAAAAAAAAAAAAAAACAACTTTAAACGAGTTGCCGTTTAAATTATTACTACAGAAAGGTCTCAGAACGAGTGCGTTAATATAAATCAATAAATCTGTGATTTGGAGATGGAACCATCGTCAGAGCTGCTGTTATAGAACATTTAAAAAAAAAATAAGACTTCAGAATCGAGAATCGAGAATTCGACCCTGCCACGGTAGAGAAAGAAACTGATACGCACATTATGGGATGTTTACTTTTGCCATCGAGACATGCTTGGGGTTCTCAGTTGAGTCTTTGAAACTGAGGTTTTTAACAGATTTAATAAGAATTTAACATCAAACAACAATGAAACGTAAACTGGCCGACTCAACCCAAGACTAATAAATTTATATTATATATATATATATGACTTTTTGCTACTTTTTTTTTTTTATGTAGTACCAAATTACATTCACATCTGGCTACAATCAAACGTGCATGCAACTACTGCAACTGGCTGCGGAACTGGTGTTGGATTTCAGCTGGAACTGAACTAAATCTCCAGGAGGAGGATACTGAAGCTCAGAGCGATGTTCAGTGCTAAGTGTAAGGGACGGTTCGGGATTATATGGCTGTTGGTTAGGACTGGGGTAGATTCAGGCTCTGTTGACGCTCGGAGCACATGGGGCATTCGGCCGAGGCCGCACAACGTTCACAGCACACACCGTGCTGACACGGCAACGCCACAGAGCCCAACTCCTCACACGACACGCAACATAACCGCTGCTTCCTGTACACAGCCTGAGAGAGGGGAGAGCAAGGAGGGAGAGAGAGAGAGAGAGAGAGAGAGAGAAGATAGATTAAGGTCTCACTCACCACAGAAACAGCTCCAGTATTTCATCAGGACACGTGTGTTTATTATACTGTTTTAATGTATCCTCATCAAGTTCCCTTCATTACACTACAAAAACGGTCTTGGAACACAGAATGGGAGTGTGTGTGTGTGTGTGTGTGTATGTGTGTGTGTGTTTTACCTGTTCCACCGTCCGTAAGCAGGTGCAGATCTGAGTTTGCAGACTGCAGATGGAGCCGAGTGGGAGTTTGTGTAACAGCTGGAGCTGGTGTACCTGCAGTCGGGGGTTATCGGAGCTGCGGAAGCTCTCCAGCGCCTCCTCCAGGAGCGTGACCTGTTCCTGTGCCTCCTCTTCAGCCTGACGTGCTCGCTCCGCCTCCAAACCCAACCGGCCTGCCAGCAACCGAGCCTCTTCTGCATCAGCCTTCAACACCGCCCATGACTACACACGAGAACACACCTGTGTTAGCACGCGCGTGCGCACACGCACACACACCGCCTCCAAATACGTGACGAGACCATTTATAGTCTGTCAATTTGTGCGTCTTGTATTCTTAAGATTTTAGCCTAACGCAATTAAACATCGAGCGATTAATTGAGCGAGTTTTAAAAATTTTTACTGAATGAAAAACATAACGCTCAAAGTAAACTACTTCTGAACTTTACTACAAAAATAAACAGTACTGACTGCTCCATGAAACTGTGTTGTATTTTTTTTTTCATGAAATCAATATATAAATATTATGGGCGTAGCAATCCATCTATCCGAATCGAGGTATCGATCAAATAACTAACGATCCGATGCAAAAGTACCACAGCAGCAGTTTTTA
The DNA here is from genome assembly GCA_012411365.1 of Ameiurus melas. NCBI lineage: Eukaryota > Metazoa > Chordata > Actinopteri > Siluriformes > Ictaluridae > Ameiurus > Ameiurus melas. The sequence goes on along the minus strand of CM022760.1, from coordinate 8,684,469 downwards.
GGTACAGTGTCCAGGTGAAATGATTTCATTTCCTTTCAAAGTACACTCTGTAATAAATAGCTTTCCAAATATACCTTCAAAATATTGCGATTCGTGATACAGCCATGTGAGGGCGCTGGGCAGCTCACATTTTTCTAGCTTGGAAATGAGTTTTTCAGCCCCTCCAGTATTTCATGATTTTGCGCTCGCAGAAATGAACGCAAAACGAAGCAATCTTCACGGTATTCGGAAAAGCTCGCAATTTTGCCGCAGAGTTGTGCCTAAACGTATCATGTGATGTCATCACGACACGCATTCAGCCCTCTACGATACACGTGCGTCGGATGAGTACGGCCAAAAGGTCTCGTTTACCGACAAACATCACGGAGGAAGACAGCACAAAACAATCTCATGCGATTGGATGTTCGCCAAGCAGAGTAGTTTTCTACAAAAAAAAAAAAAAAAAGAAAGAAAGGACCAAAAACTCTGCAAGTTACATGGCAAAATTTTTTAAAAAGCTGCAGCACAATCAAGCATTGTTTTGCCACAACGATCACAAAAAAACTCTAAATCCAAATCCTGAACGGATTGACTTTTCCTTAAAAGGCAACCCATGAAGCATGTGTAACTTCAACCGAGGGTGTGGCCGGTTAGATGGAAGGAGCAGCTTGTTATTGTTTTCACTGAAACTGCAGTTCGCCTAATAAATAAAAAAAAACTACAAAGGCTCCTTTAAATGAGCAACACACGATTAGTACACAAATTACAACAACTTTCATCAGAAATTCATAAAGATGGTATGAACAGCTGACACAGAGTTTGTGCCAGTTGCACACTCATAATACATATATCGTCAGCGACACAAAAACTGCATACCAAAAAAAAAAGATAATAAAACACCAAAGAAACCTGACACAAACCTACCTGAGACATCTGCCTCCAGCTGTGGTCCCAGTGCTTCAGCACCCTGTGTGCCTCATCCACTTCCTGTTTGAGACGGGAGGCCTCGGAGAACATGGTTCCGGTGGAGAGCAGGGCAGGGGGTGTCCCGGGAGAACAGCCCAGGGGAAAATGTTCCCAGATACTACTGCTCATTCCATTCAGACCTCCACGAGTCATACAAAAAAAGTCGAAGGATACACGTTTCATATGTAAATACACACACGAACAACATCATGTATGTATAAGTTACATCTATACACACACACACCAGCATGTCCCAAACTGTTATATCCGTCAAATACCACAGCAATTTACCAGTGAGGTCAGATTTTAATATATTAATGAGGATGTTATACTTTTTATCCATTTATAGTGACATTTATGTAACTATGATGTGAAACATCTGAAACAAGTTAGTTCCTATTATCACGTATAAACAGTCATTTCCTTTCCAGCGTCCTTCTTTCTATTTCTTGAAGTTAACACAGCTTTTTAATCAAATTTAATTTAATAAATACAGATTATGTTGTGTTACATAAAGTCGGGACTACTGTCCGAGCTGCTGCTATGGTTAGTTGATCAACACTTTCTGACCAATCAGATGCAAGAACTCGACAGCACTGTGGTAGAGTGGTAATATAACTGCTATTAACTAACTATACTCGTGCCAAAAAAAAAAAAAAAAGGTATGCCAACCTAAAGAGCTATGAGATGGTCCCAAAAAACTGCTCTCTGGGTGGGTGGGCGGTGGTAACTGGGCAGACAGAAATGAAGAAGCGTGAGCTCTGATTGGAGGAGACGGGGAGGCAGATCGGAAAGGGGAGGGGCTGCTGAGGGATCCAGGGATGTTAACAGGAGCCGAACTCTGGAGCTGACTTCCTCCTGTTCAGACCGACAAGAAATATATTTCAAATAATAAACGAGCACAGTTCCGTTATGCTCTAAAGAATATAAGAAGGTTTTAATAATGACGCCAAGATAGCAGGATCTGATTAATTCAGCCAATGTTCGACAGGTTAGCATTTCATTGGGGAAGGGTTAATGCTAACCTAACAGGAGTCCCATACTGGGCATGGAGCTGCTCTCCAGACTTTTCTCCAGAGCTGACACACCAAAAGCATTCAGGTCCAGATCGTCCAGTGCAGACTCTGAACAAGAGGAGATAAAATAAATAAATGAATAAAATACCACACATATACACCCATAGTACCAGCATGTCCCCGAAAGCTTTCTTCACTCAAATGACTCAAATCCCTGTTGAATTCTCAAATCGGATTGACCCAAAGGTATCGATTAACGTTCTAGAAGAGCTTAATGCAGATCAATGCACTTGTAATAAAGTTAGTGTAGTGTCTGTAGTGACGGCTCGTTCACGGGGGCTCGAGTGACGGATGATCGACAAAAACCCAGTGATAAAGAGATTATTTATTTTTTTTTTAATTGTTGATATTATAAACACTAAAATAACGGTTGATATTGTGAAGCTTTCTGAGGAGACGTTTATTTAGCGTTTAGTGTTCGTGCTTTGTAACTGAAAGAGGAGCTTGTGTTTGCTGTTTAAAACAAAAAGGAATACATTTCGACTGTTTTTAGCACTATAACATAAGTGATAACAAGCTGGAACTGGTCTCAGATGTTCTGCAACATTAAATGTAACTATAAACGTTAATTTAAAAAAATAATAATAATACATTTTTAAAAACTGCAATCGTTAAAACATTACCACTTTAAAAGAGGAATAAAACGCTGTGGAATGTGCCGTTATTAGAAAAGAATCGACTTCGGGTTGGTAACGGTGACTCGGCTTCGTCTCTGGCCGTATTGCTCCACCCTGTCGTTGATTATTTTTCCAGAACAGCATGCCCAGACATGGTTTATACCTTATTTTATTGGCAAGCGATTAAATGGAAAAAAAAAATTGTAATTGCGACTTTTTTTTTTTACACTCCGACCACCGCCCCGCGCCCCCCAACATCGCAATTACTAGATTACATCTTGGAATTTTTCACTTCAGTTTACGCAATTTAGACTTCACTTAGCGAACGCACGCTAACGTCTGGTTTTCCTTGTCTCGAATATATATATAGCCTGTTTATTGAGAACGAAGGATGCTTCGTAATTCACCAATTCACGGAATGCCGAGTGGACGTCTATACTGCGAGGGAAAAGTCAGAATTGAGATGTAATATAAGTCGCATTCACCAGGTTTTTTTCTCCGTGGCGGAAACAGGCTTCCATACAAGTGGAGAGAAGAAGGTGATTTAAATTTAATTTTTTTTTAAAAAACTAAATCCCACCAAATAATTAACACAGTCAGGAGAAGTGGTTGTGGGCTGTAAGAGACACATTATTCATAACCCTGGTAACACACAGCCTTGTTAAATACCACTTAGGATGACACGCATTATTGTTATTTTACATTTAGGAAGCAGCTGCAAGCCTGACATTTTTCACCAGGCTCCTTCATCCATTAGCAGCTCTGAGGTGCACTGACCTACGACGGACTCCACGGTGTCGCTGGTGGGGTAGAACGGCAGTGCGTTGGCATTCATGCTAGATGAAGGCGCAGGGCTGGGAGGAGTCGCAGCGAGGCTGGAGGGCACACTGGACGACAGACTGAGGGGGCTGCCCACCGGTAGAAACACAGACAGCTCCTACAACAGTAGATCATCATCAAAAACATCATTTACTATTTTAAAAAAATAATACTTATTAACAAGAGCAATGTAACAACTGGAAATAAGCAAATCTTGAATTATGACAAAATAGTAAATGAAAAAACATAATAGTACCGGCTTGCTATGTGAACCGATTTCTTTATTGCGATGTTCCATTGCATACGTCTTATGTTTTGCCTAAAAATAAAATAAATAAATAAATAAAGCAAAAAATAAATAAATAAAAAAAAAATGAAGGGGAAAAAAAAAAAAAAAAAAAAAAGGAATTTCGGTTACCAGATAAAAAAAAAAATTATAATAAAAAAACCACCCTGAGATGAGATGGTACCTTTTCAATACTAATTAAAAATGTGTATATTCTACTTTTGATACTTTAATATTTTTTACTGGGATTGGTGATGTTTACTACTAATGATGGAACGTCACATACACTTGCTGCCCAGTTTAATAGGAACACCTGTACACCTCCTCATTTGAGCGGTTATCTGATCGGTCGATCATGTGGCAGCAGCGCAACGCATAAAATCAGCAGATACTGGTCAAGAGCTTCAGTTAATGTTCACATCAAATATCCGAATGAAGAAAACGTTTGATCTCCGTGACTTTAATTGTGGAATGGATGTTCGTGCCAGATGGACTGGTTTGAGTGTTTCAGAAACTGCTGATCTCCTGGGATTTTCACACAAAAAACATTGAGTGAGCGAGAGTTCTGTGGGTAGAAACGCCTTATTGATAGGAGAGGTCAGAGGTAAAAAGGTCAGATTGGTTCGAGCTGGCAGGAAGGATATAGTAACTCATACGATCACTCTTTACAACCGTGGTGAGCGGAAAAGCATTGCAGAATGCACAACACATCAAAGCGTGAGGTGCCACGCTTTGGCACCAATTGTGCTGCTGCCACATGATTGGCTGATTGTATAACCGTATAAACGAGCAGGTGGACAGGTGTTCCCAATACAGCGGACGGTGAGTGTATAAGCGTATACAAATCTGAGCCTAAACATATACTAGAAAAGTACCGAACAGTTCCCCATACCTGATCCTCCCGCTCAAAGCCCGGCGCTTTCCCATAACCCACTTCTCCTGCCCAGATGGAATTGAGGGGATCCAAAATGGAGGTGTCCTCGTACAGAATCCTTCCCAGAAGGCTTTGCTCTGGGTTGTCGGTGACTGCTGAAGTGAGGGCTGATGAAGGAGAAGAGCTGCACTCTGGGTAAGGCTGATCCTCGCTCATACTCGATCCTGGTGGTGGTGGGGGACACGCATGGGCACAAACATGAAAGTTCAGCTGTCATAGAACTAATCACGATTCCTTTTTCGAGATCTTGTGTATATTTCATTTGGATGCCAAACACCTGACACTAGATGGTGGTGTGCAGGGTTGTAGCCTATGGTTCTCTATGGACAGACCATGATGTTACACACACACACACACACACACACACAGCTCAAGCTACAATGACAGAGTTCTTACTCTCGAGGTGGGCGAAAGCACAGAAAGGCCCTCTGGGGCAGCTGCCACTCTGCTGCATATCATTGCATTTGCTGGATTTGTAGATCTGCACAGAGAACCAGAGCTGGTTAGACAGGTTACAAAACAAACCCACTGGCACTAGTAATGCTGTAAGCTGTTCTGAATAGATCGTTAAATAAAATTGCATTACTCGTGTTATAAATTTATTGTTATGAAAACGATAGTAAGTAAAAATGCATTTTGAAAATAAATCACGTTTTGTGCGTTTTTGCCCCGAAGATTTCTCTCATGACACCTGAATAATTCTCCACTTGGAGCGGTTCGTCACTGCGTAACTGAACGTCAGTAAAAGAAGACGGCGGTGTTGTAATTTTATATCTTCAGTGAACGGAGGCGAGACCAATCAGACCGGGTTTACAGGAAAATATGTGGAAACACTCGTGTCTTATCGGCTGACGGTCTGTCAATTCTGCAAAACGCTCGCTCACAGTCAGTTTGAGGGGGATACTTAGCAGGAAATCAAGGTGTGTAAATGTCTATATGAGTTCCAGTTTACGTGAACATATGACATGACATACATACATACATATATATACACATACATAATATATATACACATACATAATATATATATACACTTTAGATGACACCGTAGCAGCTAAACCCATACAATAATAGCTTAGCTGTGCCTCCACTTGGTTAGCGACACCAAACTAACCATGTTAGAAAAGTTTTATATTTTACCAACAGTGACATCACCCGAGGCAGGTTTTATGATGAACAAAACCTGTTTCTGATCGTGTCATACATTGACGTACACTAAATTTACTGAAAGAACTACGAGTTCCACTTTGTACTGATTACAGCATGTAAAAAGTCAGCAGTTTAATAATAAGTAGTAATTAATCATCTGTAGTGGATTACTTTTTTCTAATTAACTAACCCACCACTGTCAATGAGTGGCACAGCTAGCATAGTAAAAGTCGAAAAAGCATAAAAATTCGTTGTCATCTCCAATATCGTCGTCTTAGAGCGAGGCTATAAATACTTCAGCTAAACTTTCGGCACCTCTGCTTATATAATCACATGTAGTCAGAGATTACAAAATGTAGTTTTCAGAGTTCAGCGTGATGAGGTTTATGGTGAGGTTAGAGCTGTTATTTAATCGATGTTGATATTGGAATGGTGTACAGTACCTCAGGGTGGAACTGCTGCTCAGTACGTGTGTGACAGTACTGGCAGCTCTCGCCGCTCTCGCACTTACTCGGGTCACCCCACTCATCACTGTGCTTCACTGAGGGACATGGCAAGGCTCTGCAAACGCAAACACACGCACGCACACGTTTCAGTGAGTCCAATAAAAAAAAGCAACAATTATTTTTACATTAGAGATCCTTGAAACCTGTGAGCAGTATTTCTTGAGATGTGTCAGCCGTCGTTTAAGTATGTTAGTACTAAAATATAGTAAAAAATGTATATCATTATTGTTGCAGTGTTTATTAAGTTTTAGAAATAAATAAATAACCCTACCCGCCCATTCTTAAGATACTATTGAAACGTGCATGTTGAAAAACTAAAGAAATCCATTTATCGGTCCGTACAATGCTTGATTATGCCGCGGCTTTTTTTCAAAATTTGTGATGCAACCTTGTTTTGTGTTTTTTTTTAGCGCAGACTACTTGAATTTGCAAAATCGTAATCGCACGAAATTGTTTTGCGCAGTGATGTTTGTCGGTAAATGCGACCTTTTAGCTGTACATGTGTTCGATGCATGTGAACCGAAGATGGCTTTGGTTGAATGTGCGTTGGTTGAATTTTGCTTGATTTTGTGTTACTTTCTGTGAGCGCAAAGTCACGAAATCCTGGAGGGAGTGAAAAATGAATGCTTAGAGCGGAAACATGTTTTCAGCATTTGTTTGTTTTTTTGATTGCGTCTTGATGCAGAAAAAAAAAAATCGTCAAATCATTTTCCAGCATTCTTTGATTTTCATATTTTTATAAAATGATGCATCAGTTTTCAAATAAAACAAACAAAAAAAAACAAATAAAAGGGCGTCTCCTAAAAGGGACGGACGGCCTTGCGTTCACTTTTTTCCAAATGAAATGTAACTGATTTTTACTTTATTGTTCTTAGCACACGCTACTATATTACTATTAAATAAACAAAACACTGACTTGTTTCGAACTTGTCTAGAAATCAATGTCTAGGGGGAAAAAAAAATACTTTATTGATCCCGTTTTGTGAAATGTGACGTGTGATAAAGGACGTGTAACGTACAAAATATAAAAAAACACCTATACATTAGTGACGAGAAATTAAATAAACGAGTACATTTAAACATTAAAGTGCACCTATTATGGTTTTTGAACCGCGCCTAATTCTGTTTTAAAGGTCTCAGACAATAGATTTACAAGCGCCCACGGTAAAAAAACACTTTAACGTGCTCGTAATTTAAACTGCAGCATTACATTTCCCCACCCAGTGTCACGAACGACTCGTTAAATGATCCGTTTTAAAGGATTCGTTCTACACTCCTCCTTTCAGAGAGCATGCTCTGCTCTGATTGGCCCAAATGTCTGTTGTTATTGGTCTACCTCTGCCAGTGTGTTTCAAAAAGGAAATGCCCACTACCGTAACGGGTTTCAGCTCCGTCTGTCAGCGAGCAGCCGATGAAGACCAGAGGAGGGGTCTTTTTGTTATAAACCTACGTAGGTTAGTACAGGAAGTAAAGTCCGGAATCACTAACGACTCGATTCAGCAGTTCAGAATCGGTTCCTTCTTTTGGGAGTCGATAACTCCGTATGTCGTGCGCTTTGATTTTTGAAACACTAAATGAAAGGTAAAATAATAGGTGCACTTTCAATATTTTTAAGCAATTAAAATGCAAATAATCTGACAACTCTTGTAATTGGTAGCATCTAAAGCTGATTTGAATTTTTTTTTCACCTTTGGTTCATACCTGTATTTGTGCTTGTGAGGGCAGCGCCTGCGGTCTTTGCTGTTGTGATAGTACGGGCAGGCGTAACCTTGGCGACACAGACGAGGAGGCTTTTTACAGAGCTCGGTCTTGTAGTGCGACAACACGTAGCTGTTATCTGCAGACGGCGAGAAAGGAGAGACGATCCCAACCCACTGTCATTAAACAGCAACGTTTAACAAACTTACTGTTTATTAAATGATTTGAGCGGTCACGCGAATTTGATTTAATATGAAAACTCAAACGAGTTGCCTATGAATAATGTCAGCCTGGACCTAAAGTTTATCTGTTCATGGAAAGATCAGGAATAGAAAGCTCTATAGGCTCAAATAAACACACAAAATAAGATCGCATACATTTACAATGTGTATTGAGGGGTTCAGGGGATACATTTATTTATATAAAAGGTACAAAACGTTTGAAAAGTCATGCTTTAGCCGTGCAATATTTTTAGCCAGCTGCACCACTTAAACTTAAATATGATCTTTGCTTAACGAGGCTTCAGCACAACCGATGAGCTAACGATAGAGCGCATAAATCGGTCGGTGGTCCTCACCCTGCCATCGCGGCTCCTCACTCAGAGTCCTCTCGATAAGAGCGGCGCTGGCCACTAATCCGGACTGTCCATCCCCGACACCGCTCTCCATCATACCGGATCCGGTCTGAACCTCCAGAGCCTGGGCCTCCCTGCACCACACACATTTAACACCGTTACTACAGCGTGTCCCAAAAGACTCCGTACGTAGGGGGAAATGAACACTTTTTAGCTAAACCTTTCACACACATTTTAGAATAATACTAATAAAGTCATCAAAACTCTGCAGTAACACAAATGGAACTATGGGAATTGTGTTGCGATAAAAAAATCCAAAATAAATAAAAATATTTTAGCATCTTCGAAGTGGGCATCCTTTTTGCATAGAATTTCCTGAAACGTATTCTTGGCGTTTTCTCACCCGATTTCTTGAGGAATTTCCCGGAGATGATTTTTAAACAGGATCAAGGGAGTTCCCACCGACGCCGGACTCTTATCGGCTGCTCGTCGGAAATATTTCGCCCCGAGTCGTACGTTTAAAAAGAGATTTTATTTGTAAATAAAAGGTTCGTTTTCTGACGAAAGAACCGAATACATTGGCACGATTATATTTCTGTCTATGACACCGATTTCACACGATTAAATCACGCACCTTCAGATCAAAAGATTTTTAACATCACGAGAAAAGTTTCGGTCGGGTGTCCACAAACATTTGACCGGCGGTGTAGCTGGAGACTTTTGGGACTTGCAGTAGTATTAACAACCGATCGATATACAAAGTCTAAACGTGCTGTCTAAGGAAGCTGTGTCGTACCTGATATCAAAGACGGGACATCGCAAATCGTGAGAGCCGTGAGCGAAGGCACAGTGGGGGCCATTTTTACTGCAGTGGCCTTTCGTGTCCGTCTCATGAATACAAGAGCCGGTCTTATAGTAACGCAGGTGGTAGCGCCGCTCCGTGTCTCCGGCTGTCCGGTGCAGGAAAGGACATCTGGACACAAACAAAATGCACATGGTTAGAGATAAAGAAACTGGGCTGCTTTAAAGCGAGACATGTGTGAGGGTGTGATTTCTACATGTACTCGATTTGTTTTTCGATAATTTTATCGCAATGACCCTCGTCAGCCCTACACGTTCAATTCAGGTAAAACGGACTAACAGGCATGAAAGCGTTCATATTATGACCTTTACTAACACTGTACATTGGTAAAAATATACCTTTAAATACTCTATATAAATCATAAAAACCCCCGACACTAAACAATCATCCATTTTAAGAGCATTAGTGTGACAAGAAAAAGAACACACCAGTGTTTAGGGTTTTTTTTTTGTTTGTTTCAGCCTAATCTCCCTCCACCACATCTCTAGCTCGATAGATTAAGACAATAGTTTCAACAAAATGTTTCTGTAAATAAGTGAATTTGTTTACTCTTTACATGCACCCACAAGGGGGAGCTGTTAAACTCCGGCCATTAAACAAACAATCAAAATATATAACAGACATTTAAAGCTACATCCTCAACAATAACAATTAAACAGATATTATGTTTTATATATATATGCCTTATCCAATTTTCCAGCACTGAAGCTATACAGTATAAAGCCATTTCTGTCTTATTATCTAGGTTTTTTAAGAAGGGGGGTATCCACAAGTGATCATGCCTACATAAATATGTTATATAATACATAAACAAAAAATTATTTGCTCTAAAAAAAAAAAAAACCCAGAGCAATTTGCCATTGACATTTTTAATTTAAATAAATAAATAAATCAACTTTAAAAAGAGACACTCCCTTTCAAATACGGAACTTCGTTTCTAGATGTTTTCCTGATTTCCCTTCTGCTCCTCCTGAACAGGCCTGGGAAGACCTGTTTTCAAATAACCCGCATCAGAGAGGAACGATTTCTAAGATTTATGATTTTATTTTGATGCTAGGTAGTGGGTCGAGTAACAAAATTAGGAATGCATGGGAAACAGAGTAAGGAGTACAAATAAGTGAGTAGTGTTGGGAACATGCTATAGGGAGGGTACAGACTACCACTTCTTGTGCTCGTCTTAGACTTATACAGTTCAAAGTTTTAAATAGAGTCTATCTGTACAAGTCGAGATTGTCTGTGATGTATCCGGATGTAAAGAACAAGTGTGATAAATGCCATGGCTCTCCCTGTCATCTTGGCCATATGTTTTTCTTCTGCCCTGATCTCCATGGTTTTTGGTCTGGCTTTTGTACCATCATGTCCACTATTCTCAGGGTAGATTTAAAGCCTGGTCCATTGATTGCGATATTTGGTATTCCTCAAGCTTCAATTCCTTTGAGCTTGATACAAAAGGATGTTATTGCTTTCACATCCCTTATAGCAAGACGTTCCCTACTGTTACACTGGAAGTCTGCTAAATACCTATCTATCTCTCAGTGGATAAAGGACGTGATGTTTTTTCTGAAACTCGAGAAAATAAGATATACGATAAATGGTTGTACAGATAAGTTTTTTCATAAATGGCATCCCTTTATTGCATACTTTATGGAGTTACAGACACTACGCACTTAAAGGTTGGTGCCTGTTGTTGAATTTTATAATATCTTTATAACCAGCGACAGTTAATGGGTAGCCATGATGAGCCGGAGGGGTGGGTTGTGGGTTCAGTTTTGTTTTCCTTTGTATAAAAAGAAAAAAACCTGTGAATATTTACTGCTGTTGATAAATCTGTTTTTATTTCTGGGAAATGGTAGAAATGTTCTGTAGAAATGTCCAGCAGAAATGTTCAATAAAAATTCAACTTAAAAAAAGAGACACTCCACACCTTTTAGCCCTTTATAGTTGCATGTTGTGGAAGTCAGTTTCCGTTACTTATTTATGTCATAGCAGCTATGAAACCCTTAAATACAAAAATAAAAACCCTACCCTTTAAAAGTGACTTCTACTCTAAGTGAGTCTAGTAAACAGGTCACATGGCAAGAAAACAATGTCAAAACGTCTCGCCCACAATATCCGCACATATGCTACAGACGATGTAGAGAGAGGTCAGCCTGAAAAACTCTGGAGTATTCCTTCAATAACAACAACACGTTTGGGAATGTCCCAAAAGCATCATACCACAAAGAGCAACGTAACATGGACAGTTAAGCTTAACGCCGCCATGCTTTTTGGGAGCCTGTGCTCAGATTTTGCACGAATAAGTGACAGCGAGAAGAGCAGCAGGGCCGTCCTCTTCTTACTCGTCTCCGTCGGGGCAGGTCCCTGTGCCCTCATCGTATTTGGCGCAGTAAACATCGGGGCTGTAGTTAAACGCGCCGTCCCGCTTGCGGATGGGCCGTCTCCGTCTCTGGTTCAGGAAATGCCAGTGGAAGCAGGTGAAAGGACGATGCTGGGTGCACTTGTGCTGCACAAACAGAGGACACTGCTCCGTCCTGAACTCCTTCAGATATCTGAGAGAAAACAGGGGGCGGGGCCAGCACACTCATGAATATGCAAATAGAAACACTGAACTCTTTTAAATAGGCTGTTTTTCTTTGTCTAAAGGTGATTTTTTTTTTGTTGTTTGTTTTTCACAGACTAACTCCTCAGATGTGGCTGAGTGCAAGTACGTGTGGACGTTTCGGCGCAATTTCTCAACACTCAAACGTTTTCTCAACACTTTTGAACACAAGTGCGCGTGGGCGTTTCTAATTAGCATATCATGTATAGTCATCACACGTTACTATTTCCAAAGAGCAGCAACATTCGTTTTGTAGCTTCTCATTTTATACATTTTAGAACATGTATATTAAACAATTTACTATTGTCAAATGTTTTATAATTATTACTATTATTTTCACCCTTTAGGAAAGGAAGCTTATACAGCTAGCAAAGAATTCTAGCACCTGTTCTTTAGCTATATGTATCTTTAAAAATCAGTTATATTTAATGTTTATTTTTTTTTAAATAAAATGGTTACGCGAAAATAAAATCACAGTAGTGAAACAAACAAACGGCTATCCAGCGCTCAACGCTTTTGCTAGCTAACTTAAAAAAACTTGCTAGCGTTTGTGTTTGGTTTACGGGCCGTATTCGAAACGGCTGCCTACAGGACACGAAGTGCACTAGATAGGGCACTGAACACTGTTACGCCGCCCTATAAATACGCCACTAGTAAAGGAAGCATGACGTGATTTGGGATTCTGCACCTGTAGGCCTCCCATAAAGTTGGGATTTAACAGACAATGTTGCACGTTAAAAATGCTACAGAGCAATGTTTGTGTTTGTGTGTGTGTGTGTGTGTGTGTGTGTGTGTGTGCGCGCGCGCGTACTACCGTGAACGTACGTGTAGTGTTGCGGCTTCTCCGTTTGCGCGTGCAGAGCGTTGGCGGGAGAAGACAAAGGCGGTGAAGAAGAGGAGGATGATGATGAATGTCCAAGGTTGCCTGCCGATGCACTGGCCTGTACAGGCGCTTTGGACATTTTTAATAACTTACAAAAATCACCGCCATCAAGCTATTTCGCTAAAACTGTTAATAGCTCCGAGGACTGCGTTCTTTTTCGATGTACGCATGCGCGGAGTATTTCCGGGTATTTCCATGAACCCGGGGGAACTTCCAGATTCGATATGCGCATGCGCGGAGCATTTCCGGGTGTTTCCATCAACCAGGATGAGCTTCCGGATTCATGGTGATGACGTCGGAACATAAATGAACAAAACGCCAGACTCGGTGTTACTTTACATCGAAACTAGTTTTTATCCGACAAGGAGAACTTGATAAAATATGAAACTAACTATATATTCGTTTACGGGAAGTCATTTATTGTTATGACGATTTTTTTTCTTCCCATAAACAGAATGGAAGTGCTTTTCTCCAAAGCTTAATCCTTTTTAAATCCTTTTTAGTCATATATTCTTCCCATGCATGGAGAGAGAGAGAGAAAAAAAAATAGAACCCATCACAGAAATTCTAATGGTTTCCAGGACAAATATCATTACTGGTCCTTAATGGTATCCACTAGACAAAACATGTAACCAATAGAAGACAACAAATTACCAGTCGAGACCCACGGGGGCCATTACAGTTTCCATTCAAACCAATACAATTCCCGTTATAATCATTAAAGCCATTACAAATTCTGTGAGGGTTTCCATTGACTTTTTTATTTTTTTTCCCAGTGGGGTGATCTTTAATAAATGATAAACAATAGTCATTTCCCTAAGAAATAATCCATCCATCCATCCAACTTCTATACCACTTATCCTTTTCAGGGTCACGTGAACCTGGAGCCTATCCCAGGGAGCATGGGGCACAAGGGGGACTGGGGGAGGAAACTGGAGTACCCGGAGGAAACCCCCGTAGCACGGGGAGAACATGCAAACTCCGCACACACAGAGCCACAGGAATTGAACCCCCGACCCTAGAGGTGTGAGGCGAACGTGCTAACCTAAAATTCTAGATTCTCTACTGTTATAAATTCCATATCTACTATTAATCCAAGCCAATCTCTGTATACATAAAATATATTTTTTATGTATATACCCCCCCCCTTTTTAACTTTCATTATTGGGTCTAAAATGTGTTGTGTGTATATCTTATTATGTTTGTTTATTATGTGAGGTATTTATTCCTTTTTTTTTAAAGATGTATAAAAAGAACACTGTTCTGTTCGTTTTCTGCATTTGTTGAAATAGACAAAAAAGGAGAATGAAATCATGAAAACATACTTGTAGTCATATCATACATTAATATGTTATGCACTTTAGCTTATCATAAATAAGCTTAATCCTTACATATACAGGTTTGTTTGTTTAAACTCATCTGTATCCTCTCCTCCCAAATTCTTCGGAGGTTTCATTATCACAACGGTTATGTAATAAAACATCTGGCCTATTCAGACTTTTCATTCTTATTATTTACTAAAACAATTTGAGAACTAAATTGCAAGCAACAAACACTGCAACACTTCATCAAACAAGAGTTACACACTGAGTTGCATTACCATTGAGTAAAGTTAAAAATAACGATAATAAATAAATAAAAACTTGCGTTCTGGTTACTGACACATTTTAAAACTTATGACAACGACAAGTGTGGAAAAAAGTCAAAATCTTCAATATATATTAGGTTCGGTACAGCAGCGATATACAGTAGACTATGGAAATACACTCACCATCCAATTTATTAGTAACATCTGTACACCTGCACATTTATGCAGTTATCTAATCAGCCAGTCATGTGGCATCAGAATAATGCATAAAATCAGTAGATACAGTTCAAGGGCTTCAATTAAAGTTCACATCAAATTTCAGAACGGGGAAAAATGTTATCTCCGTGACTTTAATCGTGGCATGGTTGTCGTTATCAGATGGGCTGGTTTGAGTGTTTCAGAAACTGCTGATCTCCTGGGATTTTCACACACAACAATCTCGAGTTTACACAGAATGGTGCGAAAGACAAAAAACATCCCGTGAGTGGAGAGTCTGCAGGTTGACACACCTTGCTGATGAGAGAGATCAGAGGAGAGTTACCAGACTGGTCTGAGCTGCCAGGAAGTCTATAGTAACTCAAATGCACACTCTTTACAACCGTGGTGAGCAGAAAAGCATCTCAGTATGGATAACACGTTAAACCTTGAGATGGATGAGCTACAACAGCAGAAGACCACATCAGGTTCCACGAACAGGAATCTGATGCAATCATGGGCACAGACACATCCAAACTGTATAGTTGAAGACGTAAAAAAGACTTTTTTTTCTGATCTTCAACTGTCCGGTTAGTACCGCTGCAACACGATCGGCTGATTAGATAACTGCATGAATATACAGGTGTATAGAGGTTCCTAATAAAGTGGATGGTGAGTGTAGATGTAAAATCTCTTCACATAATCACGAATCTTCGTTTTCGCCCCGTGGGTGTGTGGTAAGCGATGTGACAGAGATGAGTTATCTTTTTTCTTTCATGTGTAGAAAGACATAGTTAGTGCTAAAATTATTCCACAACCAAAATAATAACGTGCTCAGCGGTGATCCATGAGTAATCACACATTAATCATAAAAAATAAAGGGACTCTTGAGGGAATATACATACATGACTGATAAGAACCTACAGGTTTATTAAAGAAACTGACAAAAACATCAAATTTAACACTGAGAAAATAATATTTGTGTTCAGGCTTTAATATAATTTTTTTTTTCCCAAATGGGACATTTTGACCCAAGCAGGAGATGAGGGTGAAGGTAAGCCCTGTAGATTGGAAAACTTCTGTGTTGCCAGAGCTTATGTAGTGTTCTCACACGAACCATTCTGTGCTTTTAAACCCCGCAGCTGTGGGAATAAAAAGGCACAGTAGAGCTCAGGAAAAGACAAATAGATAAACAAAGCGATATGGATCAAATAATGCTGTACAAATTCCAACTGTAGTCCATCAGGCAGGACATGTCTGGTGTCCAACCATTGTGTCATTAGTTTTGCTATGGCACTAGATGTTTAACGTAGTTAACATTTTTAAGTACAGACTAAAACACTCAGAGGTGTGCTGATAGCATGTCTATAAGTTGTATTCCTCTTATACCAAAGCAGTTTGCCGACAATTACAATTTTGCATGAATTAAACACCAACAGGAATAGTATTTATCCGTTTAGCGTTGTGGAATGTCCACGAAGTTATTTCCTGTTATGACGGCTATAACCGATCGCTTAAAGTTTCCCCAACCTCTAATCTTGTCAGCGTTAAATAAATATGGCTGCACTAAAGAAATGCAAATTGGACACCAAACATGACCTGGTTACCCTGGCTATAATTAACGCAAGGTTTCCAGAAACATCCATTTAAAGGTATGAGTGAGATTTGGTTCCTCACCGATGCGGTGGATGATCTCCTCACACTCAGTGCTGGATGCCGCCTGCAGAACCACACAGCAGAAACCCGTATCTGGAGTATCTCTGAAACAGGAAATAAAAGAATCGACACTCAGTGTTAATATTGACCCAGCTAATCAAGTGCAAGTGTTGACGTTTCTGCTTTTACTGGGAAGTAACTGATTACTTATCTCGGTTCTCTAGGATGATGTGGGGGGTTGGGGGTAGACTAAATAAATATAGATACATGGTTTTGGAGGTCCATCCATCCATCCATTTTCTATACTGCTTATCTTACTGGGTCACGGTGAACCTGGAGCCTATTCCCGGGGAGCATGTGGCACAAGGCGGAGTACACCCTGGACAGGGTGCCAATCCATCGCAGGGCACAATCACATTCAAAAAAAAAAAATAAATATAATTAATTTTTTTTTAATAAAAAAAAAAAAAAAAAAAAAAAAAAAAAAAAAAACAAAAAAAAAAAAAAAAAAAAAAAAAAAAACAAAAAAAAATTCTCCCCCCAAAAAAAACAAAAAAATAAAATTAAAATTTTAAAAACTTTTTTTTTTTTTTTTTTTTTTTTTTTTTTTTTTTTTTTTAAAAAAAAAAATAGCTCAAACTGTTTGTTTTTATTATCTTTGCAGGTCAGTCAGTCAGGCGTCTCACATCCCAACAGCACGTCCTGAGAAAATCAGGGTGAAAGGCTTATTTGTGTTTTTATTGCTCATATGCTGCAAACTTATTTCATTTAAATTACAATTCAGAGGTTACAGTTCAAAAGTTTGGACATACCAGCTTGTAGCAGAATTTACTTCATTTATACTATTTTATAGTAATGGAATAATCGTGACCAAGAAAAGTATTGAACAAATCGAAAGTATTTTATAGTTTAAATTAAAAACAGTATTTCTGAAGAAGCTTTGCTTACTTTCGACAAGTTCTATTAAGTTCTAAATGTTTGGCAAAACAACTTAATTTTCAGTAAAATCTACTAATTAAAACTACATTTTGGTTCATAAATCAACTTCACTATTTGCATTTGTCTTAGAAACTAATTTTTAACCCTTGACCGTGTATTAATTATGTATTAATCATTATATAACTGCGTTTACATGCACTGTAATACAACCCCAATTCCAAAAAAAGTTGTGATGCTGGGTAAAATGTAAATAAAAACAGAATGCAATGATTTGCAAATCTCATAAACCCGGATGGAATTTACAATAGAACATAGAAAACATATCAAATGTTTAAACAGGGGAAATGTACCATTTTAAGGAAAAAATAAGGCAATTTTTAATTTGTTGGCCGCAACACGTCTCAAACAAGTTGCACATCTGGAAAGTCACCATCAATGCTGAAAGGTATATACAGGTTTTAGAGCAACATCTGCTTCCATCAAAATTCCATCCCATCTTTACTTCTGAGAGACTCTGCCTCTCTAAGATACTCTTTTTATACCCAATCATCTTACTGACTTGTTCTCAATGAACTTTATTAGTTGCAAAATGTTCCTCCAGCTGTTTTTTTTTTGTAACACTTACTTTTCCAGCCTTTTGATGTCCCGCCCCAACTTTTTTGAGACGTGTTGCGGCCATCGAATTCAAAATTTCCTTAAAATGGTACATTTCCTCAGTTTAAACATTCGATATGTTTTCTATGTTCTATTATGAATACCATACGGGTTTATGAGATTTGCAAATCATTCCATTCTGTTTTCATTTACATTTTACATTTTACACAGCGTTTTTGGAACTGGGCTTGTAATGTCATCATTATTATATAATATTATTTCAGCAGTTACTAATTTTTTCTTTATTTTAACGTGTTGATGGGCTGTTGTTCTATTTCTGATCTTTTCCCTATAATCAGTAGAGTTATTATTATTATTATTATTATTATTAAACATTACTGTGCCAAGTAGCAATATGAATATTAATGATTATTCGTTATTATGACTATAAAACATTCAAATCAATCTTGATATTATTTATCATCATTACAATAACATTTCATCGAACATAATGATATCTTAATTAATGATATCATTCTTTGAATTTATTGGCTCACTACCACGACATCTGCATAAAATAGGGTGTTTCATGCAAATGATATGCAAATATGATAAACAGTGGTATGTTATATGAGGGTGAGTAAAGGAAAATAAAACAAATAGTTGTCACAAACGTGTACAATTATTCTACGCAATCTCCATTTAGTTCAATACAAGTGTTTTAGTGCTAGTGTCCGGATTCATCTAAGAAAAGCATCTACTAAAAGTACGACAGAACGAATTTAAGGTTTTCATTTGACTCACACTTATAAGTATAAGTGACTGGTCATCAAGCCAATTTCACAGATGAGTAAAAACAGGCTGTGCATCATTATATGATTAAGTCCCTTTCACTCTGGGTTTTCAAAATGCGGTTTTAGCAATCCAATACACTTATTTTCTGATTCTGGTGCTAATGTTTATTGATGACATTAGGTCATATTATGGCAAATGCTACATTTGAGATGATGTATTATTAAAAAAAAAACAAAAAAACAAAATACATGAGTCTTCTTTGCTGGTTGGGTGTAATCATACCTTCCTGCTCTGCCTCTTTTGCAGCACAGTGGGTATGGCGTATTGCAAAACCTCCTTCCCTCCATACTGACACAACCAGGAAAAAAGGGGATTAATTAGTGAAGTCAGCTTCACTCTTTACAAACTAAGAGACATATTCCGAGAGGATTTCAAATAGGAATTCAGGTATTCAGACCTCAAACGCAACTACAAATGTACTGTGAGAAGTAAGAACATGGGGTGAAGTGTGCCTAAAACAGAGGAGTGTTTATGTACGAAAACACAGGTATTGTGTTTAAATACGAAACACAAGTGTTTCTGTTCTGTCCAGTTCTGCCCTTACACTTAAGCCAATTTGTTCTAATATTTTTGGGGGGTGTTTTGTCTTAAAGGCAAGTGCTTGTATTTAAAGATGGTGGTCTGGATGCTATGGTAATATATTGGCATGTATATGTGCTGTCTCTGATGCTTCTACTGAATAAAACACACACGAGCGCTTTCCATAATCTGTATGAGAATCCCTGAAAATGAACTTAAGCAGGTGTGTGTCCCGTCTCTGAATTCCCATAACTTTCCCTCTGTAAATAGTGAGGTAAAATAAATTGCCAGCCCAAAATAATCAATCAGTAAACTCTATTCCCGAGCAGTGATAGCGATTATGAATTGGTACTAAGTGAAAAACGAGTGCACCGTTAATATTTACTGTACCATTCCTATATTTGTTTTTCCTAACAGCTGCACTGCATACAGGATCCTGTTAAGAGAATAACAGCAGAAGAGTTTTATCCACAAATGAAATCACTCATAAGTCTTCATTGACTGTGAGCACACGGATGTCCTGGAGTTTCTCACCGTCCCTCTTTGACACACTGGCTCTGGCTGTCACGCTGTACTGTGGGTTTGGGAAGAGGCGAGCCAAACTCCAGCGAGGGATTCTCCTGTTTCAGCTGGCGTAAAAGCGGCAGCAAGGGGCGATACACAGCGCCGTTCTCACCTCTCCAGCGCAGTAGGCGCAGGAATAGAGGCTGTCCTTTTAATCTGGACAGCACCACACCTGCCTTTTATCAACACACAATGATAAAGTTGATTAGAAACTAAATAATGCCTGCATAGTCACAAGTTACATAGTTACAAATCGGGTGCCAACACATCATGATGATGTGGCTTATTGACTTTTTTTTTTCTTGACACGTACAATGTATGTGATTGTTAATAAACTTACAATGCTTCATTTTTTTTGCCTTTGTTTAGTTATTCATTTTCATGTGATTCATTTACATATGATTCATTTTCATGTGATTCATATTCATGCATGTGATTCATTTACATGTAATTCATTTTCATGTGATTCATATTCATGTGATTCATTTACCTTTTCTCCCTTTTTTACCTTCTCTTCATTTTTTTTTAAATAAAATTATATATATATATATATATATATATATATATATATATATATATATATATATATATATATATATATAATATTTACAAAAACGTAATTGGAAAAGAAAAGGGAAATAATCAATTGATAAAAAAAAATTGTCCAACCAATTAAAATATGAAAGTTTTAACACCTCACAATACGATGGTAATAACTTACAAAATCAATATCATATTGTCATTTAAGTTTATCCATCCATCCATCCATCTTAAACTGCTCTTAAACTGGATTCTTTTTCAGGGTCACGGGGAACCTGGAGTCTATCCCAGGAAGCATCGGGCACAAGGACACAATCACATACACATTCATACACTACAGACACTTTAGACACCATAAAGTCTTTGGACTGGCGGAAGAAACCGGAGTACCCAGAGGAAACCCCAACAGCACGGGGAGAACATACAAACTCCGCACACACAGGGCCACGGTGGGAATCAAACCTCGGACCCTGGAGGTGTAAGGTGAACGTGCTAACCACTAAGCCACCATGCGCCCTAGTTAATTTTATGATTTCCTTTATAGTCATTTCTCTGCCTGTGGATACATACATAAAATATGAAATGCTGTTTCTCCCAGACCGAACAGTGCAGAACAGATGAACAATAATGACTAGAATAGAGAAAGTCTATAAAAAGTTATATACACTGAATTTGTGATGTCATACTCCACAGTAATGGATAATGGCTCATATGAAAATAGACCCTCGGGGCTTTAAGAATTTGCAGTTTTTCTTAAGAATTTCTCTCTTTTTTTTAACCTATCCTGCTAGATTTAAATGTCATAGAGAAAAGCTTAAGTTGTGCTGTCGGTTTTATCTCTGTACCAGTGTTATTGTGGAGACGTGTGAACTGTTTGCCCAGCATGGATCTCACACTCCTCCCGTTTCCCATCGCCCTGCTCTGCAGCAGCTAAACACAGAGTCACGAGACTCTACACACAGAAACCCAACTGTGTCCTGACTCATCTTATAACAGACTCACGGCAATAAAATAATTCATTAGTTTATACTGATTGAAAATGTCTGTTTGATAAATCAGTTTCCATTCGACTGACCGGAATGGAACACCGGTGTACTGCGTGAAAGGGTTAAAAAGTTTAAAAACCATACAATAGAAATATCAAGTATATATAATATATCCAGCTGAATATCAAAAGGAACCGTGTTTTTGGTTCTAGAAGAGGCTTCAACAAATGCATGTCGCACCACCATCTATGATCATATCACAGATTTATACCATAGTGCTGAATTGTCAATACTATGGAAAGCTACCGGTTCAATCCGATAATTCACAGCGACTTTCCACATTATCTAAGGATAATAATAAATGGATAAAAAATAAAAAAAAAACACCTTTCGTTTAGCATTTGTGAAATTTTTCAAACATGGGAAAGTTTTCAGAATGGAATAAGTTTTCCGGGTCTCTGAGTAACATAAATAGCTGATTTTTTTTTTATGTTATTTTAACTCAATGTAAATATATAACAAACAGATTAAAAAGTATGAGGTCTTCCATTAATAAGTAAAAAAATAAAAAAATAAAGTTAGTGTTGGCAAATCATTGTGGTATAAGAGGAATAAAAACGAAGATGTTGCTGTTTATAAGAAAACAATCAACTTCATGGTGGTAACAATAACTCCGCTTCACACCACTACTCTTTGTTGATTCCTTTCCTATAACACCATGCCCCCTAAGTGTTTTCTTCGTTCCACTGATCAGCCCTAGTGCAAACGCAATAACACAAACCCTGCCTTTGCACAACACCGAGTGGCATCAGTGCTATCTGCCTATACATGACATCACTGTTTTAAACATGAATGGACTGAAATCACTCATCTGCGTAGTTCTAGTACACCGAGAAAAAGTTCAATTGAAAAATAAGATAAAAATAAGCACCACGTATGAAATATGATGCCTGCATAATATACATAAATAGATCATGAGGCTAAATCCGAACCTTTCCATTGCTGGAATTTCTCAGTGATATGCCGTTGATTTCATCGATGATGTCTCCAGGCTCTGCAAACATGTCTGCCTGAGCCACACCGCCCCGGAGCAGCTCCAACACAAACACACGCCTGTCCAGATACCTGAGAGAAACAGGGGGAGCATGAGAAAGGCAGATAACCGAGACTCAGACAGAACAGAGAACACATCGCGTTAGTCATCACGTTCAAGCAGAATTAACGTTAGAAAGTGTGTGTAAGTGTGCAGAAGCATGTGCAATGTGCAGAAATCCTCAGCGTGAAAGCTGAGCGAAACATGCTGCTGTAGGCATGCTAACCTGAGAACCATCCCCAGCTCGCGACACGGCACGGCCTCATACGTTTCACACACCTATAACACACGAGTAGGCTTTTATCATGCATTATCACATGCACATAGTGCTAATTATGCAAGTCGCGATGCTTCTGGGATTACTTACTGGGAGCAGCCAGCTCTCATCCAGAAAGCTGCAGTTCTGAGGACATTAAAATGGGATCAGTTTATTTAGGGGTGTAAATATTTCTCTGCTAAATTCAGTTAACACATATGCATCAATTTTTATCACTAGTGTTTATTATTTAGATTCAGTCCCAGTAGAGGAGGTGTGGCCTCTTTGCTGTCACTCACCAGAGAAGGAGGTGTGGCCTCTTTGCTGTCAGTCACCAGAGAAGGAGGTGTGGCCTCTTTGCTGTCAGTCCCAGTGAAGGAGGTGTGGCCTTTTTGCTGTCAGTCCCAGTGAAGGAGGTGTGGCCTCTTTGTTGTCAGTCCTAGTGAAGGAGGTGTGGCCTCTTTGCTGTCAGTCCCAGTGAAAGAGGTGTGGCCTCTTTGCTGTCAGTCCTAGTGAAGGAGGTTGTGGCCTCTTTGCTGTCAGTCCCAGTGAAGGAGGTGTGGCCTCTTGCTGTCAGTCCCAGTGAAGAGTGTGGCCTCTTTGCTGTCAGTCCCAGTGAAGGAGGTGTGGCCTCTTTGTTGTCAGTCCTAGTGAAGGAGGTGTGGCCTCTTTGCTGTCAGTCCCAGTGAAAGAGGTGTGGCCTCTTTGCTGTCAGTCCTAGTGAAGGAGGTGTGGCCTCTTTGCTGTCAGTCCCAGTGAAAGAGGTGTGGCCTCTTTGCTGTCAGTCCCAGTGAAGGAGGTGTGGCCTCTTTGCTACAGTGTTGCATTCAGAGCGGATGTTTACCTGTATGTTGAGCTTGAACTCCATTTCAGTGAGAACCAGACACAGAGAGAGAAAAGGCTCTAAAAGGTAAAAAAAAAAAAAAAACCACAAAATAATTGTTTCAATGTTAGATGCCTTAAAAGTATATCAAATACATGTTTATTACTGAAATTAAAAGCCTCACCTACAAATTCCTCATTCCTCAATACAGAAATATCAGGACTGTACCACTGCAAATGGGCAAATGAATGACAATTATTTATTTTATGAACTGATCCAGTACAAGTAAAACAGCAATGATCTCACTGACCTCCATGATGCCGGATGTGTGTAGCAGATGGTTGACTATATTTCCCAGAGTTCTCCTGCTCAGCATTAAGCGGATGAAGTAGCGTCCCCGGCCCTGAGCGCTGAGGAGTTTGGGACACGCTGTGGTCTGTTGTACAGCTAAAGAGACAGCGCTCAGCCTTCAGAAGCAACGGTGGGGTATAAAATGAATTATGAAGATGACTGATCAGGATAATCAGGTGCCACTGGCTATCCAGGTACTTAGCAGAATTCACAATGCCATCAATCTACACAAGACAAAACATCACTGATCCACCACTATATTTAAAGAGAGTTTGGGTTTTCCCCCCCATGTGTGCTGGTGGTGTTCAAGGCCAAAATGTTGTGTAAGTTTCTGTCACGATGTAGAGGCAAATGCAGTGTGACCGTTTTATTAAAACAAAATCCAGCAAACAAATCCAATACGATAAGCAGGTGCAAGGTCAAAGCAGGGAAATGGGTCAGACCAGCAGTAAAGAGAATATCAGAGGAGAACCAGAGTACAAAAACCAGGATATGAGCAAAGTCAAAGAACCAGAACAGCAAACATAAACAACAGATTGGTAAGTCAGGGTAAAAACCACTGAGCGTTACTTCGCAAAGTTCAAAGTGACTGAAGTTCCTATTATAAAGGGTGGTGTGTGAGTGTGTGTGATTAATCATTAGTACTCTGGAGACTAAGCGCATGCCGGCGTGCGACGTTGGGAATTGTACTCCGTGTCCGCCATGTTTGTAGGCAGCGGTGCATTCTGGGAATTCCGAAAAAGAGTTCTGAAACGGAGTGGACCTGACAGTTTCTCTCAGGAAGAGCTTCTTTCATGCAACCTTTACAATCAACATGTTATGATAGTGGTGTTTAATAGATTATTTTGAAACTGGACAAAACCAAGAATCAGCTAAGCTGTGCAATAATGAATACTGTGCGTCTCTGCGTCAATCACCATGCTCATCCATTCAATTTTAACAATTTATGTATTTTTATTTTTTTTTAATATCCATGAACTATATGACTTGTGCAGGTCAGTAAGTCACTTGTGTGGGATTTTATATTTATGCAACCTTATCCTTGTCCCACAAGGAACCAGGATATGTTCAAAACCAGTTAGGTAGAAATGATCTTAGGGCAGCACGGTTGCCTCACAGCTCCCGGGTCCTGGGTTCGATCATGAGCGCAGGTGTGGAGTATCACATGTTCCCGCTTTTGGTTTTCTCTGTGTGGTCCATTTCCCTCCAGCCTCTCAAAAACAAGCCAGTATGTGGATTGGCTAAGATAAATTGCCACTATGTATGAATGTGTGTGTGTGTGAGTGTGTGTGTGTGTGTGTGGTTCCCTGCGATGGACTAGCATCCCACCCAGTGTTTCCAGGATTGTAATGCATTGTGAGACTAAGACTGACCTTCCACATGTGTCCAGTTGAACTAACTGCTCAAAACAACACCAGTAGTCTCTGTGTGTCAAACTCAGCACCGGTTCTGCGGGCCGGAAAGGAAGAAAAAATAAAACAAAACAAAAAATCAAGTTCAAATGATATCACAGTACACAATGCTGTGAAAAAGTATTTGCCCCATCCTGATTTCTTCTGTTTTTGTATATATCTCATGCTAAAGATTTTTAGATATTCAAACGGAATCTAAGATAAAACAACCTGAGTAAACACAAAATACCGTTTTCAAAATGATAATGTTATTTATTGAAGCAAAAAAGTTATCCAGTTCCAACTGGGCATGTGTGAAAATGTATTTGCCCCTGTTAATTATTAATTGCCCAAATTTAGTAATGAAGTTCAAATGGACTAAACGTAACCAGGCCTGCTTACTGCAAACCCTGTTCAATCAAATCAACACTTAAATAGAACTTTTTGCACAGGATAGGTTAACAGCATTGGTTAAAAGGTCTTACCCAGTAACACATTGTTCCAAAATTGAAAGAAATTCCAGAAATGACAAGGAGGAAGGTGAGTGAAATACATCAGTCTGTAATTACAGTATAGGTCATCATAGACATCATTACATGTGTGTATGTATGCGCTGTGTTGCACGAGAGTATAAGTGTGCCCATGAGAAATTCTGTGAGGTCCCGTGAGTCGCTATCAGGCATTAGAGTGTTCCTGACTTATAAAACCATGTGTGTGTAAATCTTCACAAATGTGCTTTAGCTTACATCGGAAATATTACAGCATCAAGCTAGATGTCAGACTTGTATTATATTAAATAGTTAAAAACTGAAGTGTTTTGTTCCACTTATACCATAGCACTTAGCCAATTCTATTAATTAAAAAAGCTAAACATAATTATTTTTATCCATTTACAGTTACACTTAATGTTATGGAATGTTCACAAAGAAGTTACTTCCTCTTACAACATATGTTATAGCAGCTATAAACAGTGGCTCCTTCGCCATCCTCTCTTTTCTCTGTCTTATGAAGACAAAAATAGCTGCTGCTTGTCATGTTACCTAGAAACAGGAACTTCCTCTGTCCTGAAAATGTTCCTGTGTTTAAAAACGGTTACAGCTTTACTTCTGACTGTTACAAAGTGCTGATACTGTCCATAAATGCTGTTTAAACATCTCCTTACAGAGGTTTATGTTGAGCATCCACCATTCAAATCCCTGGTATATGTTGATACTTTAGAAATGCTAATGTGTTGGAACCATACTAACCTTGCAGCCGGAACTATTGACAGAGCTGCTGTTATAGAAAATGCATCAACACCTTCTAACCAATCAGAATCGAGAATTTAACAGCGCTGCATGGCTGATAAATGCACTACTGATTTATGTATGCGCCTCGAGGCCACGGTTGCGTCCCTGGTTTAAAAGAAACAGTTGAGAACCCGGAGGAAATGTGTGTGTATGTGTGAGTGTGTGTATGGTGATGAAGGAAAGAAAGTCTGTTCTCACGCTGCAGTCCTTTACGCAGAATAAGCTCCAGGAGCTCACAGCATGAAGCCAGATGAGGACTTGAGTCAGTCACGGTGTCTTCAGCCTGCAGCTCCAAAATACACACTGCACACCAGACACTGAGTTATAGAGCATATTTATACAGGTATGAGAGATAATCCAATGGAATCATTACGTTTGTGCTAATGTGATTTTGCTGTGCTATGATTAAATGATAGTAAAGTTATTTGTGCTCCTGGATATTGTGCCATAGAGGACTTGGGTAACTGACTCGTTCCAGTAAGGTGTTCCAGGAAGTGTTATTCCATTATCGAATAAATCTGTCAATGCACATGAACCATAATAAACCACACCTACTTTACACTGTGTGAGAATGTTTCATGATGTTGAAGTCTCTGAGCTTGGCCTTGTGAATTGTATATATATTTGCTTTTTTATTTCCCCTTACTTTAAGAGCTTTTAGTATTTTTTTTTTCCAATTCATGGTTGCTTTGATAACTATAACTTTAATGTTAGTATTATTATTACTTATCTAAAACTACTGTTATAATTAATGCTTAAAGTACTAAGTAGTAGTATTAGTAGTACAACGATAAGGAGGAAGACAAGTAGTATTGTTAGTAGTAATAGTAGCAGAAGGAGGAGGAGTATATGTAGTGAAAGTAATAGTAGTAATATTGTTATTATTATAACTATTAGTAGTAGGAGCAAGAGGAAGAGGAGTATAGGTAGTAGTAGGAGCAAGAGGAAGAGGAGTATAGGTAGTAGTAGGAGCAAGAGGAAGAGGAGTATAGGTAGTAGTAGGAGGAGAAGGAGGAGGAGTATAGGTAGTAGTAGGAGGAGAAGGAGGAGGAGTATAGGTAGTAGTAGGAGGAGAAGGAGGAGGAGTATAAGTAGTAGTAGGAGGAGAAGGAGGAGGAGTATAGGTAGTAGTAGGAGGAGAAGGAGGAGGAGTATAGGTAGTAGTAGGAGGAGAATGAGGAGGAGTATAAGTAGTAGTAGGAGGAGAATGAGGAGGAGTATAGGTAGTAGTAGGAGGAGAATGAGGAGGAGTATAGGTAGTAGGGAAGGAAGAAGAGATAAGTAGAGGTAGTAGGAGGAGAAGGAAGAAGAAGAGGAGGAGCTGCAGCAGTATTAAAAAGACATAGTATTAGTAATATTAGTAGTAATTGTAGTAGCAGCAAGTAATGGTAGTAGCAGAAGAAGTATTGAGTAAATGCTATTGCCTTAAGGACAGCTGCTACACCT
Organism: Ameiurus melas; assembly: GCA_012411365.1. NCBI lineage: Eukaryota > Metazoa > Chordata > Actinopteri > Siluriformes > Ictaluridae > Ameiurus > Ameiurus melas. The sequence continues at coordinate 8,656,436 of CM022760.1, read as the reverse complement.
GGCTTTGTAAATCAGCCAGTTCACTGGCTATTTTAAAACAAATATTGACATTGGGACAAGTGTGAACATCATTGTTGACATATGTGCAGAGAAGGCTAACACTGGAGACTGGCTGCGTCCTAATGTCACTTTGTTCTCTTCATAGCGCACTGTGTAGGATGTGAAATATAATGGTATTACCACCTTTGTGGTGCAATATCCAATATTTTAAAAAATATCTATAGCCTAATAACATGGGAGCTATTTGATAATAATAATAATAACAATAATAATAATAATAATAATAATAATAATAATAATAATAATAAATGACTTGGGAAAATTAGTTAGTTAGTTAGTTAGTTTGTAGCATAATCACACACACATCAGAAATCACGAGTGGCATATATAAACAAAATACACAATATAAAAAAATAAAAAATTGTAAAACATTGATGAGGAATAATGAATGGAATGCCAGACCAGCTGGTCATCAGTTAACAGCTATTAAAGGAAAATGTAAAATGTAATTGCTTGCGGGATAAAAGATCATTTAGACTTGTTTTCCATACAACGGGGAACACAATACCATTGGCCAGATGGCAATAATTCAAAAGAAGACGCCAAAGGATGCCTTTTGTCACTTAAAATAATATAATAATAATAACACTCACTCTTTATGAATACTTTCTGTACTCTGTAACATAATCCCTAACAATTTACTTGCCATTGTTACCACTTTTCCTCAATGATATATCATTAGGGTAGACTTTGAAAAACTTAGTAGAGATGACAGAATCCACATGTCCACTGTCTCAACCTGTTCATTAATATCTACACCACCAAAGACCTCCCACGGTGTAGCCTACATTCAAATGCATCCCTGCAAAGCCATTGTACTGTCATTATCCCACACTTTTAACAGTCTTTTCCTGAGGCTTCTTCCTTTTCAAGTCACCTCTAATAAACAGGGCGGAGACAGACTACACTGTGATCAGACGCCCCCTCGTGGAAGGAGAAGAGATGACATATAAGCCTTTTGGACAGCTCCATAACACATCTAAAGTCTTTTTTTTTTTTTTTTTTTTTTTGTGGGGCAGTCAACATATTGATAGTACGTATACAAACTCTTCTTAACATTGCAGTTATTAAAATCACCCAGAATAAACTTAGGAGCATCAGGAGAAATTGCCTCAAGGGACAGGATCAGATATGATCATTATTACTAATTGGGAATGCAATGCTGGGGAAGCAGCATATGAACTCTTACCTTTCAGCGTCTCGATAAGCGGGTCTTTAGCTGGCATTGCTCTTAATTCTCTTATTCCCCATGAAACAGTCTCAGGTACGCATGGACGCTGGCATTTCCTCCACTGATCCGGAGGGTGTTGGAACATAGACGTATTATACAGTAAAAAGATAACATGTAGCAAAATAAGAATAAAAACGTGTGCTGCTTTCAGCCTGGGCTGAAGAGACCGAGCACAGATGAAGAGGGTAATTATGCAGAATATGAGGTTATGAATGCGCGTTATGTACGCATGCGTTTAAGCAAATCTGTTCTTTAAACAGTTCAATCATCACCGCCCCTTCCTTTGGAAACATGTTTTTTTGGCGCCATCTGGTGCCTGGAATTAGATTTCAGAAAATATTCATTACCCAATTAAATAAGCAGCGTTGTGGTTCGAAAACACAATATGAATATGGCCAAACGTTTCTAGACACCTGACCATCACATCCATAGAGTATGCGGCTCTTCCCCAAACTGTTCGAGTTACACACTTGTATAGGATGTCTCTGTATGCTGTAGCGTTACAATTTCTCTTCATTGGAACTAAGAGGCACAAACCTGTTCCAGCATGACAATTCCCCTGTGCTACAAAGCTACAAAGCGAGCTCCATGAAGACATCTTTTGTCAAGATCGGACTGGAAGAACTCGTGTGTCCTGCACAGAACCCTGACCTCAACAACACTGGACACTTTTGAGATGAACTGGACCACCAACTGCACTCCAGTATCAGTGCCTGATCTCACTTGTGACTGAATGAACACAAATCCCAACAGCCACGTTTTAAAAATCTAGTGGAAAACCTTCTCAGAAGAGTGGAGGTTATTATAACAGCAAAAAGGGGACTGCATCTGGAATGGGATGTTCAACAAGCACAAATGGGTATTATAGTCAGATGTCCAAATACTTTTGGTATAGTGTGTATCAAGAGTGTTTTAATACATAGATTTAGACTAAGGTGTACCTACATATACCTGGATAGAGACCCCAGGACAGATCCGCTCATGATCGAGTCAGGGACCCTAGAGCTGTGAGGTGGCAATGCTACTCACTTTACCACCATACTGCATCGCCAATGACTCTTATACTGGGTAATAATATCTGACACAGTTAATATTATTTTATTTGTCTAATTTGAGTCCGATTTGAGTATTATATTAATATTTAGATCCTTAGCTATTTGAGTCTACTGATTCGTGCCTCGAATGGATTTTTGTTATATACTCAGTGGACACTTTAATATTGTTCATGGAGCCTCATTTATCAAGCTTTAGAAAAGTTGTGTGTAAATATTTTCCAGTCAGTTTGATTAAAACCTCTCCATCCTCACACGCACATGTTGCTAAAATGCCAATCAGCCATAAATTATCACAGACATTCATGTCACAGCTGATTTACATTTAGCCACACCCACAAAACACCATCAAAGTGACCTAAAATGACAGAATAAGACTAAGTGATGAAAGAATGTCTCCCAAAGGTGGTGTGCACTCAATGCTCCAGTAATGCAGCTCAGCCACTGTAGCTTGTTGACTACCGCAGACACAAACCTAATCTTCCTCCTTTGACAGGGTGCCATTACTTTTGTCCTAACTGGATGGCTAATGGCAATACATCAACTGGAAAGTTATTTGTCTTATTTGAAGTCATTAATATGAAGTGATTAGATTGGACAAAATGCTCCTGTGAAAAATTTACAACTAAACACGTTCATATCCAGCTGGATAAATGAGGTGATATTCCATTTGTAGCTTCCCACTCGGCAGCCAGAATGAAATGAAAGATTAAAATAAAAGGTTGTAAGTGCACCAAAGTGTGATTGGTCACTAAAGCATATCTACTTCGCTAAGTCTAGGGAAAGAACAGCAACATTGCTTAATCGAACAATCTCCATATAAACCCTGTAGAAGTTAATATAACCCAAGTGCTACAAGGACACTGAGAGACCAAGTCATCTTCATAAAGGGTAATCTAATACACATCAGCACCCCACAGAACCTCTTCAGAGCGTGATTGTCCCTGCTGCTCCCTCCATCACTGCTGATTTGAACCATCTGGTTCAGGTCAGAATGTTCTCACACTCATGGAGATCAGACATGTGGAGCAGCATTAGGCCTGAGAGCATCCTGCAGTGAGGACAGATGACAAGCTCACAAGTGAATCCATTAAATGCTGGATCAGCTCTCTGAGGTGCTCTAGAAGAACCTGTTGACATGAAGAGAAACGGCGAAGAGAAAAATCCATTCCAATTAGTATCATCGTGTTTTTCTTTTTCTTTTGAGGACAGCATAGTGGTGATGTTGGAGAACTTGGAAAATGTGAGTTGCTGTGACTTTGCCTATATCTCATATTTACACATTCCGCTGTGTACAAACCTGTGATCAGGAGAATCCTCAAGTCTGCAGTTGGTTATGTGCTGTCTATATCCCTAATAACAGATAATAATACAGTATAATGCAAATTTTAAATGAATTCTAGAGCTGTACAGCAAAAATGAAACGTGACCGTCAGGGGCAACGAGGCATCCATTTCTAAGTAGCGAACAGAACATGACAGTTAATTGGGAAATTCATGAAACACCTGAAGCGTTTTATAGTGTGGTGCCTGGTAGTCCATTAACATGGAAAAACACCCACGGTGTGGACAGAGCACACAGAAACATCTGCTCTCCATACTGCCCAGCACCAACTCATTGAACGAACACACAATACAAAGCTGTAGTGACTCTTAAACCTTGATATTTTGTTTGAAATCCTTTAACTATTAAGACCTAATTTAACATCAGATTTATATATTGTGGTGCATCACTCATAAACTAGGTTCGGCAAGGCTTGTTTAGTTAAAACAAATCAATTTATAGGTTCTACATTTGCATGACTTGCCCAAAGACTTCCCCATGTGATAATGCATTATTAAACCACAGTGCTAAATTCTCAAATCTGATTGGTCAGAAGGTTTTGATTAATTTTCTATATCAGCAGCTTTAACAGTAATGACAGCACTGGAAACATATTTTTATTTATTTATATTTATTTCCATTAAACATTTTATTTTAAGAAAAAAAAAGCTACAGTAATATTATACCTGGAAATTAATGAACATTAATTAACAGATTAAATAAAATAAATCAGAAGTCCAATGACAACTGAGCTTCTGTGAGTCCCAGGCATCCATGTGACATGGTCACACATCATACAGTACACCACGTATGCCATGCAACGTTAAATGAAGCTACAACACTTTTGTTTTGTTTTTACTGACAGAACACTGGCATGTTTATATTATTGCCCAAGGTTGTTCCACATGGTGAAGAGAGGGAGGAGATGACAATACACAGCGATAAACATACAGGATAAGAACTTTTAAGTTGCCAGATTATCCATTACTAGACCAGCTTATCGAATAAAATGGCTTACACCACTGATTGGTTAGAAGGTTGATTCATTTTCTACAATGGCAGCTCTGGCAATAGTGCTCATTTTAAGTTTCTATAGTAAGGACTAATTAACTGGGACTTGTATGGTGGATGCTCATGTAAATAAAGTGTAAACATTTCTCATTGGTAAATATTTGTCACATTTATCACAGGCAAACCTGAGTGGACTCTCAGTGTCCAAGTCTTGATTTGCATTCCTGCATTTTCACCGTTTAACAGCTATCCAAATCTCAAATTATACCAGAACAGAAAAAATCTTGTTCATCGGTATGTTCAATTAGGTTAGCTAGCTAGCGGTTTCCACAGCTAAACGTTTTTTAAGCTATCTTGTCAATTTTGCAAGTCAAATGTGACATCCTTAATAATATGACTGGACACTATAAGTTAATTACTGAAGATATGTGCTATGCGTGCTATCAGTTTTATCCAAACAACAGTCCGTAAAATCAAAATTGGACAGACGTTCTCAGAGGAGTACTACATTTAAAATAACATTTGAAATCATTTTAAAGTTGAGCGATAATAGGATCTAATTGTCTAAGCCCACTAGCAATACTGACTGAAGAATCAATTTTCGATTGCTTTACACTGACTGTACTATACAGATTATACACAAAAAATGTCATCAGATGAAATATCTATGCATTTGATGCAAAGATATTCAAAAGATAACATCCTCCAAATGTCCTTATTCAACAAAAGACAAGAAGAAGGATTTATGTCCTACATTATTCTTCTTTGAAATGCTTTTTGGATGTCTCACTGTCCATGCAACATGTCACTTATATTTTTTAAATCGTTTAAGATTTGTAACATCAATTACTTTCCCAAAAAGGACCAGTCTTCTGCGGCCGCCATGTTGGTCAGCTAACGTTGTGATGAGGTTTATTCTTTTCTGATTTAAGTGTAAACATAAATGGTTTTGATCCATGGTCAGATTATTACCACAATAACTGTCATCATCTAAGAAGAGGTTTTTGTAAACCTTAGTCTACGATGAGTTCAATTAATCTAAAGAACCATTAATCTTTAAGTCCCATTAAAAGAGCCAGCTGCTAACTTTCTATGACTCTCGTTGAAGGCCAAAAAAAGTAGGAAAGAAATTGGAAGTTTAAAAAGGGGGAACGAGGAAAGTACATCTCGTATGAATGCACAAATGCAGGCAGATACACATACACCAAGGAATTAACCTGTGTGAGGCAGTATTTCACACAGGTTACATAAACCAAGATTAAGTAACGTTGAAGGTCATGAAGGCACTCAGCGTTGTTTTCTCATGGCTCTTGCTCAAGAATCGAACCTTAGCCGATCCGTCACTGTGATTGGACCCGTCACTTGATCCAACCTCAACCAGGCTCACTGTCTGTGCCTGCGGAACCATGTTCACCTGATTCGCCAACCGTTTCCGTGAGACGCATCCAAACACCTTTCGGAAACCTTTGCGGAAGTGCTTAGACACCAGAGCGTACACAATGGGGTTGAGGCAGGAGTTGGTGTAAGCCAGTAGATGTGAAAGAATGCGTAGAACATAGGTGGCATGGTTGAGAGGAAAATGGCCGAACCACATGCACATGATGATGAGGTGGTGTGGCAGCCAGCAAAGGCAAAACAGAACCGCTACGATCACAATCATCTTAGTCACCCTGCGTTTGGCGAGGCGACTCTCACATGCTTCCTGCATGGGGTCTACACTGGTCCACAGGTAGCGGATGGTCCTGGCGTATGTAAGACCCAAGACCAAGACGGGAATGAGGTAGCCAAATACAAAAGTACAAATGTCCATGGCTCTACGGCTCTGGATGTTCCAGGCAGGGATGCACACAGTGGTTCCATTCAGATCCATCTGTTGGTAGTAGCTAAGGTAGGGACTGGAGAACACCAGCGAGAGAGTCCACACCACTCCAATGGAGGCGAGTGTGTTATGTGGGGTTCGCAGTTCTCTAGCATGAAGGGGGTAGCAAATGGCTAAATATCTGGAAGGAAAAGATGGAAATATCATTTTCAATCACGTCAGAGTGAAATATTTTGTAACAGAAACAACCATGACTACTTTCAGCAAAATCCAGCAACATATTAGCTTTGTATATTATTGATAAAATAAAATATTTGAGCACTAAATAAATGTACACACTCAGACCCAGAGAAAGTGGCAAGATTAGAATTCACTGTACAGTGGTGCTTGAAAGTTTGTGAACCCTTTAGAATTTTCTGTATTTCTGCATAAATACGACCTCAAACACCAGCAGATTTTCACACAAGTCCTAAAAGTAAATAAAAAGAAGCCAATTGAATAACTTAAACAAAAATATTATACTTGGTCATTTATGTATTGAGGAAAATGATCTGTGAGTGGTAAATGTATGTGAACTTTTGCTTTCAGTATCTGGTGTGAGCTCCTTGTGCAGCAATAACTGCAACTAAACGTTAAGGATAACTGTTGATCAGTCCTGCACATCGGCTTGGAGAAATTTTAGCCTAATCCTCAGTACAGAACAGCTGCATCTCTGGGAGGTTCGTGGGTTTCCTCACATGAACTGCTTTTTTCAGGTCCTTCCACAACATTTCTATTGGATTAAAGTCAAGACGTTGAATGGGACGGGGGCAACAAAAGGCTGGAAAAGTAAGTGTTACTAAAAAGAAACAGCTGGAGGTTAATTCGGAACAGGTCATAACAAGATTGGGTATAAAAAGAGTATCTTAGAGAGGTGGACTCTTTCAGAAGTAAAGATGGGCAGAGATTCACCAATCTGCCAAAAACTGCGCCTACAATTTGTGGAAAAATTTCAGAATAATGTTCCTCAAAGTAAAATTGAAATGACTGAATATCTCATCATCTACAGCACATAATATCATCAAAGGATTCAGAGAAGCTGGAGAAATCTCTGTGTGCAAGGGACAATCAATATTGCATGCCCGAGATCTTATCCGAGGTGCATGCAAAATCAATATTGCATGCCCCTCGGATGGCACCGCATTAAAAACAGGCGTGATTCTGTAATGGAAATCACTGCATGGGCTCAGAAACACCTCCAGAACTCACTGTCTGTGAACACAGTTCGCCGTACCATCCACAAATGCTGGTTAAAGCTCTATCATGCAAAGAAGAAGCCATATGTGGACAGGATCCAGAAACGCCGCCGTCTTCTCTAAGCCAAAGCTCATTAAAAATGGACTGAGGAAAACTGTTCTGTGGTCAGACCAATTGAAATTTTAAATTCTTTTTGGAAACTATCTGGCTTTTTATCAGTGCTCAGTTCAAAAGCTGCATCTCTGATGGTATGGGGGTGCATTAGTGCCTATGGAATGGGCAGTTGACACATCTGGAAAGGCACCATGGGCGGGGTGGCTGTGGCACAGTTGGTAGAGTGGGTTATCCACTAATCATAGGGTTGGCGGTTCGATTTCCAGCCCGGGTGACTCCACGTGCCGAAGTGTCCTTGGGCAAGACACCGAACCCCAAGTTGCTCCCGATGGCAAGCTAGCATTTTGCATGGCAGCTCTGCTACCACTGGTGTGTGTGTGAATGGGTGAATGAGACACAGTGTAAAGCGCTTTGGATAAAAGCGCTATATAAGTGCACATTTACCACCATCAATGCTATAAGATATATACAGGTTTTAGAGCAACATCTGCTTCCATCCAAATTCCATCCCATCTTTAATTCTGAGAGACTCTGCCTCTCTAAGATACTCTTTTTATACCCAATCATGTTACTGACCTGTTGGCAATTAACCTAATTAGTTGCAAAATGTTCCTCCAGCTGTTTATTTTTAGTTTACACTTACTTTTCCAGCCTTTTGTTGTCCCGTCCCAACATTTTTTTTTGAAGCTTTATGTTTTTCTAAACACAAAACTTCTCATTTAAAACAGAAAGGTCAGACAGGCAGCAATGTTCTTTTGGAAGATCAGTTCAGAGAAGGTGTTGTAACCTTTTCCAGCCTGACAAGCATCAACAACTCTTTTTCAGAGGTTCTCAGAAACCTCCTTTGTTCATGCCATGGTACACTTCCACAAACATGTCTTGTGAAGATCAGACTTTGATAGATGCCTGTTCTTTAAATAAAACAGGGCACTCACTCACCCCTGATTATCATCCCACTGATTGAAAACACCTGACTCTAATTTCACCTTCAAATTAACTGCTAATCGTAGAGGATCACATACTTTTGCCACTCACAGATATGTAATATTGGATCGTTTTCCTCAATAAATAATTGACCAAATATAATATTTTTCTCTGATTTGTTTAATAATTGGGGTCTCTTTTACTATTAGGACTTGAGTGAAAATCTGATGTCTTAGATCAGATATAAATGGAAAATTCTACAAGGTTCACAAACTTTCAAGCACCACTGTATATATCAATATGGCAAACCCAAAGCTTATGCTGTGATGGTATTTATTAATATAATAATTAATACATAATTCATATTACTGCAGCTTAATTCTTTTTAAATAAAAAATGAAGTGTGCTCCTGAAACATAACTATTTTTAATGCTTGATTTCTCAAACCCTATTTTACTCTTGTTCGTCAAAGATATTTCATTGTTGACGCATATTATATATATATATATATATAAAAAAATACAACAGCATGCAAAAGTTTGCATACCCAAAAACATGTAAGAGAAAATTACATTCATACCAACAAGACATTTAAGGTGTTATGTTTCACAGACGTTTCTTCATAAGGACAAGAAACAAAAATGGACAGTGTATCTTAAGATATTAACATATATTCTTTTCAAATGATTCCTCGTTTGCTTTAAGTTTTGGTTAGTTGGACTGCTGCCTTATTGTGTATTCACAGACTTTTCATTTATCATTTTTTTCTCCCAGTCACCACAGGGGATGCAAACATTTGAACTGTATACACTTATAGAGTTAGATGTCATTGCTTACTATTGGCTTAGTTAGCAGATATTAGGTCCTCTATACCTTTCATATTGACACAACTGCTTTTCTGACATATTTATATTAGACAATGGAATTTCAACTGTAGGACCTGATAACGTCTCATAGTGGAATTTCTGTCTCGAAAATCATTAGAATTACAATTGAGGACATACCTGTCCAGAGAGACAGCAGTAAGTGTGAAGATGCTGGCATACATGGTCAGATAGATAATAAAGTGCACCACTTTACACACGAATGCTCCAAACACCCACTCGTCCATGGAATAGATGGTGGCCTGGAGCGGAACGCAAAACAAGATGAAGCAGAGGTCAGCGAGACCCAGGTTCAGGATGAACATGTTAGTCGTCTTGCCATTCATCTGTCCATTGCGAAGCAGTACAGCGAGGACCAGGCAATTTCCCACTGTGCCGAGCACAAAGATAAGAGCAAATACTGAAGCGATGATCGCTGTCTCAACTCTCCTGTTCGAAGAGAAGTAAATCTGCTGTGAGGCGTTCATTGTTTCTGTCGATCCACAAACCGCGCAGGTGTCACAGCAGTTCACACAGAAATCAGGTCTTTGACATGGTCTTTTCTGCTGTGGCTGAGAAATGGGAGGGGAAAGCAAACCCCCCCACACCCTGTAATTTTTTTTTTTTTTTTTTTTTTTTTTTTTTTTTTTTTTTTTTTTTTTTTCCCTTTCCCCAACCTCCCTATCCCCATCTCTTCCCTATTATATGACACCTACCAACTTGGTAGAGGAAGGCTAACACACTTTTCCTCTGAGACAACTGCATCTTCTTGATCTGCTGCATTACAGGCAGTGTACCACATTCAGAGGAATCTGCCCTCTTCTATCTACTGTACATGAGCTCACATACTTAAGTGTTGTGGCAATTGACGTTGGAGAGAGTATGCCCCTGCCCTCTGAAGACCATATGCTCCTCCCACCTGAAGACCAAGGCCAACTTCGCTCCCTTAGCTCCTGGCCAGGGATACCTGTGGCATTATCAGAATTCAAATGGCTCCATCCCCAGACAACAGGTCATTCTAATACATAGTGACAGCGAATTTACAGGGAATTCTGCCAACTTATAGCCTAGGCCATCTTTATGTGGAGCATCAATTCTTTTTTTCAGATCCTCAGAGAGTTCTTTGCCATGAGGTGCCATGTTGAACTTCCAGTGACCAGTATGAGGGAGTGTGAGAGCAATGACACCAAATTTAACACACCTGCTCTCCATTCACACCTGAGACCTTGTAACACTAACAAGTCACATGACACCGGGGAGGGAAAATGGCTAATTGGGCCCAATTTGGACATTTTCACTTAGGGGGTGTACTCACTTTTGTTGCCAGTAGTTTAGACATTAATGTCTGTGTGTTGAGTTATTTTGAGGGGACAGCAAATTTACATTGTTACACAAGCTGTACACTCTCTACTTTACATTGTAGCAAAGTGTCATTTCTTCAGTGTTGTCACATGAAAAGATCTAATCAAATATTTATACTTTTGTAATAAATATATAATATTTAATCAAATAAATAATATAATATTTATGTATTAAAGCCTTATATACACAGTATGTTTAATGTAGTATCTAAGTCCACGTAGCCCTTCTGTTCATTTTTGCCATCATATAAAATTGAATGCTGCCCTCTAGTGGAGAATGGTGAACACGACTGGTTCAAATCAATATACTTATGTAGGAAGACTCCATTATTAGCATTACACATATGACATTATATATATATATATATATATATATATATATATATATATATATATATATATATATATATATAAAAAATAATATATATATATTAAATATATATATATATATATATATATATATATATATATATATATATATATATATATATATATATATATATATAATAACATATGATAAATGTATGTGATTACTCAAATGGGTTCATAAAAAGTCTTAGCAAATTTTATAGATTGTCAGGGACTTTTTGAAGGGCAGGCATGTGACAACAGGTTTACATAACAGGGATATGCAACTTTTTAAATAAGAAACACTGTTATGAAGGCCACAGCTGATGCAGCATGAGTATATTCATAATATATCCTAATACATTCATTGGAAATTGTACAAACTGGTTTATGTATTTCTGGAAATGCATTACAAGTAATGCACATACTGCGTAATAAGTAAAGTTCATAGTAATGTTCATGTTCACATTATACCACCTGCGTCAAAGAAACCTGGTCCTATCGGTTATGTCTACTAATTCTACAAGATGATTTTTTAAAAAATTGGTATTTAATTAGCTTTGTTCGATTTTATTAATAATATGATGTGTGTGATGAGGCCCACGGTGGCTTAGTGGTTAGCACGTTCGCCTCACACCTCCAGGGTTCGATTCCCACTGGGTCTGTGTGTGTGTGGAGTTTGCATGTTCTCCCCGGGCTGCAGGGGTTTCCTCCGGGGACTCTGGTTTCCCCCAGTCCAAAGACATGCATGGTAGGCTGATTGGCGTGTCTAAAGTGTCTGTAGTGTATGAATGTGTGTGTGTGTGTGTGTGTGATTGTGCCCTGCGATGGACTGGCACCCTGTCCAGGGTGTACCCCGCCTTGTGCCCGATGCCCCCTGGGATAGGCTCCAGGTTCCCTGTGACCCTGAAGAAGGAATAAGCGGTAGAAGATGGATGGATGATGTGTGTGGTTTGTGCATAATGACATATCAGCTGTCTGGTTTGCATTTACAGTAATAGCCACAATACATGTGGAAGAATAAGAACCCATCAAGGGCTTTCGGTAGTTAAACAGCCTTAATTTATTAAATAATTAAGCTGTTTGTGATAAGGAAATATCTGTTGTTTATTTACTTCCCAAGCTGGACAATCAAAGAAACTGTAGGGGTTTAGATTAAACCACTTTATATTAGAAATGGCTCAGTATTTAAAATAACTAAATAAATAAACACCACCACAATATAATCAATATACACGCAGCACAGAATTTTTTTTAGTTAGATTTTAAGAACAATATTGAGAAATATATTGTTTTTTTTTTTTTTTGGTTATACATAGACTTTTTTAAGGGTTCCGTTTAAATTTGATGGGTTCTAGTATTACACCTTTTTTTTTCTTTTCTAAACCTATTCATATTGAAGTTGAGTGACATAAAATGGGATGGGACATTAATTACAAAAAAGAAAAAGAAAAGAAAAGATAAGAAAAAAAACAACCCTCATGAGGGGACAATAAAGATTTTGTTAACAATGTATAGTTGTATTTATATAGACTATTAAAGCCACTACTAAGACAGAGAGAAGAACGGAATAAACAAATAAGCAAACAAATAAATAGATAAATGAATATATAAGTGAGGGAAAATATTACGCACAAGTGCACATGAACAAATCAAATGCAAATCAAATGAACAAACAAAGCAATTTGACAGCAAAACAGGAACAAATACGTCAAGATAACAAAACAGGATGTATAATGGCAGGGTGTTTAAGACTTTAAGTCAGGAAAGCAGTAACTCATGCACAATATTTAAAAAAAATGTTTTCGTTAGTTCCACAGTGCCAGAGGAGTTTGGATGTTGTGTTGCACGAGCATGTTTGTTTCAGACCAGGAAAATAATAAATGGCCATGAACGAGAAAAAAAAAACATTTCCAGGAAATTACGCTAGTGCTTGCATGAAAATGACATCCATCCATCTTCAACCGCTTACTCCTTTTCAGGGTCACGAGGAACCTGGAGCCTATCCCAGGGAGCATGGGGCACGAGGTGGTACACCCTGGACAGGGTGCCAGTCCATCGCAGGGCACACTCACATACACACTCACACACACATTCATACACTACGGACACTTTAGACACACCAATCAGCCTACCATGCATGTCTCTGGACTGGAAGAGGAAACCGAGGTTACCGGAGGAAACCCCCGCAGCACGGGGAGAACATGCAAACTCCGCACACACAGGGTCATAGTGGGAATCGAACCCCCGACCCTGGTGGTGTGAGGCGAATGTTAAAAAGATATCACTGATTTTTTTTTTCGTAGTGTATGTTGCATATTTTCAGCCATGTTTCAGTTTGGCTGCTTGGTTTTGACTCCTGTAGTCTTAACCTTTGACCTTGTGTAACCCCTCTTCCCAGTCATCTGGCACTCCTTGTTTGAGTCAAGGATTTCCACTATATTCATAGAGCCAAGGACGCATTCACACACACACACACATACACACACACGTGAAACCATTCAAAATGTCTGTCTAGTCAAGTGGTTTTATTGTCCTACAATAACACAGAACTAAACACAGTGCAGTAAAGTCCAAAATATACAATAATACACAAGACAATAAATTCCCAGGACAGTGCACATTAACTAGACAGGACAAGAGAACAGTACGGTGGAAGGAAAGAAACCAGAGCAAACAACTAACTGTAAAATGTTGACTCTACCCTAATGTAATCTGTGTAGAAATACATATGGAGAAAAAGACTGTAGCAGCAAGATCAAGCTGTGTATATGTATATAGTCTGATACATTTTTTTTTTGCTATTAATAGGAAGCAGTACATTTACACTGAAGCAAGTATGAAGTAAAATGCAATTAAACCAAAAAAAAAAAAACGAGCCATAAACATAAAGATGGAGATTTATTATGACGCGAATCAAAATCCCACCATTCCACGGGATCTCATTTTAACAAGCTGCTCTTTTCCGTCATTAAAAATGAATACGAGTCGGTCTAAAATCCACTAACAATGAGCTCAGTGATGACAACGTGACAGAATGATGACGGGTGAAAGTGTCCGAGAATGAGTTTAAAGAACAGAATACACAGAGCAAAGAGAAGCTGAAGAATATGAGAGTTTGAACCCTGTGACCCTGCAGTTATCTCACTGCACCAGCAGAAGGCAGCACTGACCTGACAAACACATGTCCCGAAGGTCAATCAGTGCAGTCATGCTTATAGAGTGTACCATCAAAGTGTACTACCCGGCCGAACTTAGTCCCACTGATGACATAAACATCCCGAATAATTCATAATTCTGGGTAAATACTGGGGTTTGTGTTTTGCTCCTCACTGGGTGGTATGATGTAACTATAAAGACCAAACCAGGTGTACTAAACTGTAATGTGCAGCAGCGGACAGAATGGAATTACAATCATAGCGTGGGAAAGATTACTTTCAGGAGTTGCTTTTTGGTTAAAAGCTGAAATGTCTATGTGTGAGAGAGAGGCCAAAGACGTCTCCATCCGTAATGATTTCCCAGACTGTTGGTGGCTTGCTGCGAGCTGTGCGTGATATGGCCTCTGGAGTCAAACAAAGGACACATCATTCACAGAGGGAGAAATGAAGAAGCAAAGGAAAATGGTTCCATCAGTTTTCTTAGCATCTCGTATCACTCAGCCCTTTTCTTGAACGCACACACACACACTCAGTTCCTCTTCAGAACTGAGATGTTGCTGCTTTCCAGTAGGCTCCCTGTCAAAAGAACTGCGGTAACATATGAACTCGGACCGCCAATTTCCTTCTGATTTTCTATTCGGTGCAACAAAAATTGTTCATAAATTGTGGCAGGATATGGATATCATGTCCTGATTGGTCAACAAGCTTCCCTACTCAGTGCCTCAAACACAGATGCATTTTTATTATTCATTTTCATTCGTTTGTTCATCTTCAGAAAGCAATTTATCCTGGTCAGGGTCACGGTGAATCCACAGCCTATCCTAGGAACAGTGCAAAGTGGGAATACATCCAGAATAGGACATCGCTCCATCACGGGGCACATGGATTCATACCTTTAGCATTGCCAATACACCTACTTGCATGTGTTTGTAATGTAGGAGGAAACCAGAGAACCCATAGTAAATGCATACAGACATTGGGAGAACATGTGCCACTCAGCACAGACAGTAACCCAAGGACGGAATCAAAATGGGGACCCTGGAGCTTTAATTATTATTATTATTATTATTATTATTATTATTATTATTATTATTATTATTATTATTATTATTATTATTATTATTATTATCATAAAGTCATAAGGTTATAGCCTGTTATACACTTAAGTCATACATTTATGACCATATCTTAAAAAAACATTTACCATAACTTATATCGCTGTGCAATAATAATTCATCTCAAAAAGCTACAGTGAAAGTTTATCGATTAACCTTGAATATAGAATCGAATAGAACAATCCACATTATTAGGAACACCTGCTCATTCTTTCAACTATCCAATCAACCAACGGAATGGCGCCAGTGCAATGCATATGATCATGCAGATACAGGTCAAGAGCTTCGGTTCACATCAGAAAATGTGATCTCGGTATCAAAAAAATGTGAAGATTGGACAAAAAAGGTTGACTGGACTTTTTTCTATCTATCCAGTTCATGGGAATTTATTTCCAACATGTCTCACCATATAAAGTTCCACAGTTCTAAAAGAAGTTTATTTAGCATATTAAGTTTGCCGTAATGGTCGCACGGTGGCTTAGTGGTTAGCGCATTTCCCTCACACCTCTGGGGACATTTCCAAAATTGTCCGTAGAGTGTAAATGGGTATGTGATTGTGCCGTGTAATGAGTTGGTACCATGTCCAGCATGTCCCCTGTCTTGTGCCCCGAGTTCCCTCTGGGATAGGCTCCAGGTTCTCCCGCGACCCTGTGTAGGATAAGTGGTATGGAAAATGGATGGATGGAAGTTTGCAGTAATGTCTGTATGTCTAACTATCCACTTCATGTGTGTGTGTGTGTGTGTGTGTGTGTGTGTGTGTGTGCAGTCTCCAAAGCTGCTGTCTAACACACATGGACATCTGTATGTACCCCTACATACACATAGACATGTACACACACCCACACGCAAAAGGAAGGAAATAATCAAATAGTCTGCAAGTGAGCTGCTGGGCCAGTTCAAAGATGTTGGCCGAGACTAGATTAACTGAAGCCGACAGCCTCACACTGCTCTCACATGGGAACATTTTAAACCCTGATGAGTTTAACCCTGATGAGCAGGCTCAGTGATGGAAGTGGAGGAGATAGAAAGACACAGTTGGAGGTTTTAAGTGTAATAATCTACTACTGTGACTACACTATAATATTAACGATACATTGTATATTTTTTAAATGGGGGCATTTGGGAAGCACAAAGAGGAAATAACAATACGTATAATTATAATACACACACATACACACACACAGGTGACAAATAAACACGATGCTCTCTTATGCTGTAGGGACTTATGTTTATTTTACTAGTATGGATCCACTTGTCCCCTTAGAAGGAAGCATCACTGCTGTTCTTCTGATTGAACACCTTTATCCTTAAGCAGTTTGCTGTGAGGAATAGAGTTGGGATTCATTGGAATCAGATAAACATCTATCAAAAAGTCGAAAACAGAACATATTGTCCGCGGAGCTAGAGAGAGGGATGAAACGGTATTAAAGTGTTTACGGAGAGTGTCACCAACAGTAAAAACCATCACTCAGAAATGGAAGAAACACAGACACAAAGACAAAACCGAAGAATGGAAGAATGATAATGGGACAAAACTGCCAGAGAAATTAATATAATAATATAATAATATTAAGAAAAAAGAAAACAACCAGAAGAGGACCTGAAACATTCCTTAGAGGCAAGTGGCATAAAAGAACACAATTATATTAAATTCAGAAATCTTAACATACGCTTCAAGAGCATTTTGTTGATTGTGATAGGATCTTATGATATATACGATATATTAGGGCGGTGGTGACTCAAAGGTTAAGGCTCTGTGTTACTGAACCGAAGGTCGGGAGTTCAAGTCCCAGTACCTCCAAGTTGCCACTGTTGGACCCTTGAGCAAGGCCCTTAACCGTGGAAGGGGACATATGAAAAGTGTTTGAAATTGTCTCTTTTTATTATTTCAACACTCCATCACACCCAGTTTCATCTATAAATATGACCACAGAAAGGTACAGTGTCAGTTATTCCCAGATCTGTTCACCATATAAAGTCATGAAATTCAACAGCCATCGTCTCTCAGTCCCGACGAGCCGCTCAGCATTCGCTTAGAACCCAAAAGTAATGGCCTGTGCCGGCTTTCTGAGCGCAGCACAGGAAGCTGTATTTCATCTCCAGTTATCACATGGCTGACAGCCAGAGTGCGAGTGGCAATGAAGCTCCAATGGCCACAACCCACAAATCATAGCTGCTTCATTAAGACCGCCTCCAGTCCACAAGTGTCAGCACATGCAGAGAGCCTGACCGAATTCAGTGACCTCAGTGCATCCTGCTTTAGCCCTTTCAGTAGACGCGTACGCTGACCTATAACACTAACCTCCGCAGAGTACTACAATGTTTCATAAGGCTTTCTTCAGCTTATGAAAGGCCTCTCTTGCTATCGTTGTTAGTCCCACGTGTTATGAATAGCGTGTGTTTTTAATACGTGCATGTGTCCAGTGAATAACGTCATTGCTCTGGAAGAAGGGCTACAGGAGTGTTTCATTATAAACCTGTGCCATTAAAAACCTGTTGGCATGATCTGACTTTTGGCTCCCGCGAGCTCACATTCTGATCTTTTTTTTTGGCTTCAGTGAAGGAAAACTGGAGGAAAGAAATGTCCAAAGGATGCAATCCATAATATGTCATATGTAACACTCTTAATTATATCTTGATTGGTAGATAAAGCTAATGAGTAATCATCCTTAACGAAGGACTTCTTCTTGATGCAGTTATATTATTGTTCATCTGGTTAACCGTAATACTGAGACCGATGACACACACTCCACTCTGGGCTATATTAAAAACAAAACCTGGTCAAATGCAGACTTATTTTCCACTGTTGTTTGTGATCATTTTTCTATCCCTTTAGAGTGCAAAGGTCATCGAGGTCAGGTGGCAGTGCGTGCAGGTGCTTCTGGTTGTCTGGGGGTAAGCGAGAGGGGAACACATGTCCTGAAAAGAGACACAATCACGCAAGCTGCGTGTGGTTTGTCGCTGGCTGCCAAGAGCTCTCACTCTGTGTGCATCTCAGACTTTTCTCCCAGGGTTATCTGATCCCCCCCTTCATCTCTCCATTCTTCTTCCAGCCGCCCGCCCCCAAATCCCAACCGCACACAAATGGTTTGAATAAGAGGCCGGCATGACTGGGCCATGGCTTCAGATGAAATCCCAAAGAGCAATAGTTTACTTAGCCTAAATACCCCCGATTAGGCGAATTCAAACATTGTTGTTATGCGGTGGAAACTCAAGGACCTATTGGCCGAGTCTTTTAACCCTGTTCCGGAAAGGACCTACTGCAGAGTTTCGTCATTTACGAACCACAGTTTCTGGTGGACTCAAAAAGAATGAAAGAAAGTATTTAAACAAAAAAAAAAGAGGCAATAGCAGCGTCAACAAAACACCCAAACAAAACAGTGAAATCAAATCTGAAACAGTGAAAACATGAATCATCAATGAGGCACACGCTACTCGAGCTTCTGTAACTACAGGAAAACACGTCTGACCGCAAGTGCTCTGTCCTGCCTCACGAATCACAATGCATCACGTAATATTTTCCTTTCTCATTAGCTGGGCCTGCCGAAGTGCGCAGATCTGTCTAACACTATCCGAACACTGGGGAAAAGCTAAAGTCCAGAATATGTTTTTGTAAATTTGTACGTAAAAATGTGTCTATGTTTTCAATTAGTTCTGGTATTTCACTCACTGATGTTCCGCAAAACAAAGTGAAGGAGAGCGCGTTAACCTTTTAACTTCCAGAGAATTCTTTGGAAACTACAGTCCAGGAATTTTAAAGCGTTAAACAGGCCTTCTTTTAGATCAGGCTTCTCAAATTCGTTATAGGTAAGGGGCCCGTGGGGTTGCAAAGGGATCTAATGTTTTCAAATTCTGCAAAACCAAGGGCATGAAAGTTGTCTGACCCGGTATAAGGATTCGGTTTAAAGTGATATAGGAAGGCTGACCGTGCTTGGAGAAGACAAGCTCTCCTGCTTGCACAGCTGCAGTCGCCTCAGAAAAGAACCCATTTTCTGCATAATCAAGGTGATTGAATTTCTGTTTCCAGATGATGGGCCTTTGAACCCTTTAATTCCTTTGCCTAGGGCATGATGCCAATTTGTTGGGATTTTAAGATCAAGACTGCATCTTATCTCTGCATACACACCTGCAAAGATGCCGTCACAACTTGGAAAAGTTCTGTCATCACCTTTGGCTGGTCAGAAAAAGCCATGGTATGCTCAGAAAAACTAAATGGACTAACATTCTGGCTTTTTCTGAGATACAATGACTCAGGAGTTGATTCACACTCAGACTCTCTTTCTCTCTTACTGAATTGCTCACATTCTCATGCTAACGACGTGCAAGCTCCCATTTTCATAGACTTCATTTTTTTGTAAAATTTCATCAAGGTTTTACAACAAACAAGAGAAATCTTGCGGATCAGACTCATAAAATGACTCTGTAATCCTATAGTTTCATCCATCCATCTTCATCCGTTTACTCCTTTTCAGGGTCGCGAGGGAACCTGGAGCCTATCCCAGTGAGCATTGGACACAAGACAGAGTACACCCTGGACAGGGTAGTTTCATGATTCCTTCAAATATAATAAGTTCAAGGCCTCAAAAAGAAGAGACCAATGCATTATTATTCTACCATGATGATTTTGATTTGTGTAGATCAGCAGTCACCAACCGTGCTGGGCAAAAGGGCAAAAATCAATTGGGCCTTCTTGTGTTCAATTCGGCAACTTCGGCATCAGCATCAGATGTTGTATGAGGTGTCTTTCTATTGGTTTAGACAAAATAAACCTTCAAGAACACCCTGTATCTCACAGCTCCAAATGCCACAGTGCTGACCAATTTGGGAATAGTTCTTCCATTCTCTTCTTAGAATGGATCTTTCTTTTCACTATTGACATAAATAAATAGTCACGAAGAAAAAAAAGAAAACTGACTGGTCTCCAGATTTAACCGTTTAATGTCTGACAAAAACTTCTACTGGATGAATGTGTCTGTGACATGCTATAAATGAAAAAGTTACAACCCCAGCTTATTCAGTAACAACAAATTATATAGTAACCACTATGAGGCCAATAAGCAGTGTCTCTAAATGAGTGTTTTTGTCACTAGATTTGGTGCCTTTTTAGACCCTGTTCAAATGTATTTCTAAAATGGGACTAGTGACAAATCTATCAACTTTTCAAGCAGACGTTACAGTTCTCGAGCTGCTGGTTGTTCTTGAGAGCAGTTTAACTCAACTCACCAAAAAGCCTGACTGGGTTGTCCCTGTGTGAACCAATGTTTCAACAATGTTTCAACAATGTTAACCAGCGACCAATCGCTGAACACCAGTGCCTCCCAATGACCAATCCCTGCTCACCATTGTTCCCAATGCAATGACCAATCTCTGATCACCAATGTCTCCCAATGACTAACCATTAATCACCATTGTTCCCAGTGGACAATTGCTTCTCACCATTGTTTGTCCCAACTGTGCAATTCCTTGTTCCTTGCATTAGCTTCCCTTAGTGGCCATATATACAAACAATACAAGTGAGTTATTTAATTTCCTTCATGTTTCTTCTTTTTTTTTTTTTTTTTTTTTACAACTACTCACTTCTTTTTGTCCTTGATTTTAAAGCATTTTGTAAATATGTAAATGTGATGAGATGTTTGTGATGACCAAAGATGACGTCATACTGTAAGAAACACGTTATGATGTACTATTTTCTATTTTGATAAAACTGTATTGTATTAGGAATGGTATAAGAGTGAGGAATATACGACCAGTCCTAAGGCTTTAAGGGGTTCAAATGTTTCATCGGGTATTTGAAATCAGGCAGGGCACCTCTAAAGCATCACACATCTAAAATACATGTCACCATTCTTATAATTGAAACAGATGGTGTTTCAACAAGTGATGCAAGTCACTTAGTAGTAGTCATAGTAGTAGTAGGGCATATTTTCCACATTTTACTTGTGTGTAAGTGTGTGCACAAACAGGCATGTGCGAGAAAACACAGCAGCTGCTGTAATGCCTCGCTAATAGCTACACATCATTCACTAACAATCCAGGTCATACTAGATGAAAAGTTTCAATCAGTGCTAGGTTTTTATTACCACCATAACAGTGGAAATAAATAGTTGTTACGCCTTTAGGGAGGAATTCATTAAGGCCGGCTGTCTAAAGTCAAACCAAACGAAATTGTCACACTTTGTTTACTCTAACGAGACACGCTGCGTAAATAATTCAATTATCGTGCATTATCAAAGCATAAGAATTATGAACCATCTACAGAGAATACAGACGGTTTGTTATGAGCTGTAAGGACAGTCGGTCCTGTGGTCTGCACTCCCTCACACTGTAATCTGCTTATCCAGGATTTCACACTTCTGATCTGAACAACCTAAGTGGTCCAGTTATCTGCATTTGTGGCCCTTTCCTTTACACACGATGTACTATAGCATATGAAACACCACTGTTAAAGTTGCCTCAGGGGTAATGGGTCTCTGAGTCTTGACAGCAGGCCGATTTTCCACTGTTTTAACGAGAATGACAGACGGGGGGAGGAAACGCTGTGAGTATTTATAGAAACAGCTGGAATGTGCCCCTAATTGTGCTTAGTCTATTGCTCGTCTGTTCACCATTACGCCACTTTTCAACAATGGCCCCCGAGAAGTGCGAGATTCACTAGTGAGTAAAACACAGCATCCTGTTTCCATTCCAATCACTTTGCAGCCTGGAAGACATCTGTGTTTTCCTTCTCAGGACATGCGTGTGATCTTATTGGTCACTGCTTTTTGCGCCAACCAATCAGAGACAGTGCTTCAAGGGTAAAAAAAAAACAAAGCTGGTTCAATACAATAAGAGTAAAAATATCCATAGACTATAATAAATCTTTATGGATGCTCTTTATTCATGATGGAATGAGGATGGAAAAAAATGACCCGACAACAGCAATGATTCTTTATTAAATACATATTCGTACTGTGTTTCTTCTGGATTTCTGGTGTTTAATAGTTTCCAAACGGCTTCCATGGTGGAACAGTTGCAATATGAACAGAATTTGTCACTGACTATCCCCTGAAATCTAAGGATTACAGATTGTGTTCCTCATCATAGGTCAGCATTATTTTCAATTCTCACTCAAATTCAGACAAACTCTCCATCCTTCAAAACAACTCAGAAAACAGGGGTGGCCTAGTGCTACAGACCTCACATAAAACTTTTGATCAGGTTTCAAACATCACCAAGGAAAGCTGATATGAGTCAAGATCTCCAGGCTCATTGTAGCCTCCCTTAAATCCACACTCAAGACTAGAGGAAAGAAACAGGATGAGCCAATCACACTAATGAAAGGCACACTGTTTCCTAGCTTCAATAAATCAGTTGCTGTGCAACTTATGTCATGTTTATTTTCTGTTGTCACTACGCACTTTTTTGCCTATTGCTCTTAGAGTTGCATGTGTAAATGTGTGGCTATCACGTGCAGACTCTTTGTACTGGTGTTGGGATATGTCAGGACACTTCTGTAGGTATCATGCAGCATTGGCCTTTTGACAATCGAAAGTGTTAAAATCTTTGAGAAATGATGTTATGACTGCTCCGGTAATTCAACATGCTAAGCCAGACAATATGACACAATCAACTGATCGTATCTTTAACTAAGGCATCAGAGAGAAGGCCCAGCTTGGAAAATGCTTTTAATACGAGTGCATCCGGGCCTATGTCACCTTGCATGCGACACACTACCGGCTCTGGGTTCACATCTGTGCTGCACTCTGAAGCAGCCTGAACATCCAGCGCTTGTTTGCATTTCTCTGTGATGACCCATGCTCTGACCTGATGTGAGAAATGGCCATTCTTTATATAGTCCACCTCCATCCAAACCTAACCACAAGATCTTTATCGGGGTTTGGCCTTCCCTCTCCGGAGTTTACACACGTAAGACTGTTTATTCCAGACACTCACGAGACCTTTTTCGAGCTCCTCCTTCGCCAGACGGACGAAATGTGGGACAAATATTCATCCCTTACTGACCTTTACTCTTGACACTACAGTCATGACTCACTCATTTACTAATCAATGAGTATTGCAATCCTAACCCTACCCTCTCATCTTTGTTTCGTGACTACTTGCCACGCTCACTGTACATCAGTGACAAGGAATATGAAGAGGAAGTGACACTCAAGCACATCCTGTTTACATCTGCACGCACAAACACACACACACATGTACACGCACAATCACTCTTGGCTCCCTAGAATAAAATATGAGTTGTGAAAAACAAGTCATACTTTGTGTTTCTAATGGGAATAATCAAAAACAAATGCAGACCATATTTTTATAGTACAAAATGATTGCATAGTAATTTTTAATGACTTCTTTTTCTGCCTTTAGGTTTTTTTTTTCTTTCATTCCATTCGTTTTCCTTTCATACCTCTACAGGCTTGTCAATGTGGAGGCCAAGAGGAGCAGAGACAGCACAGGTTATGAGCAAGTTTAAATCTCTACATTAAGATCAGATCTCTGGTGGTGGATTTTGTTTGCTGGGCGTTCTGGGCCCAATTCACATTTCAGTACTAAAAACATTATAGATTTTTGGGTTAGGGACCAGAACAATGCTGTCTCTATCAGCCAGTGCTACCTGATCACTCTTTTTCTCTCCTAAGTGTCTTGTTTTGACTTGCTAACCGGCTGCGGCAAAAGGTACGGATCCAAGAAATTTGTTCTCCCAAGCGGCATGCCTTTGTGTGGACCTTCTCTTCACCTCCTTTGAACTTTTTAAAACCAAATCAGATGGCGTGGGCCAATCATGTTATAAAACAGCAATGTTCTTTTGGCCATGATGCAGGCAAAAAGATATTGTTGTGACTATTAATATCATTTGTTTCCTGTAAAAGGTGCAACTCATGTCAGATTACCATTTTATGCTCGGTATAATTTGCTTGACTGGACCAACTCAGGTCATTGCCCAAGAACATACCTCAGAGCGGTTAAACAAGTTCATTTAACAAGGCACCATGCAAGCAGCTTAAAAACAGCCACAGACTTCAGGTCAAGGCAGGATAGTCTGAGGCCTAGTGATGTACTGCATACAGACTGTATTAATTGTTTTGTGCGTGTTTTTTGTTTAAGCTCTAGTGGTTTCGATGTTGAGGGCCTGTAACCACTGAGGTATAAGTTGCATTAATCTAAAGATTCTTTGCTCTACCCACCACACCATTTTGATCAAATATTTATCTCTTGAGAGAGCATGCCGAGATGACTCCCATAAGATTTGCCTGATGTCCTCTATTAAAAACAGATAAACGGGCCAACCTTGACTTCATTTGTGAAAGATGCTAAGCTGTTCTTCCTTCCATTAATCATTTTTCTGCCTTCAGTAGTAATTCATGAGAAACACAGACTTGCAGCTATTCTGACAATGCACAGACTCAGCATAGACTTAGGAAGTATAGACTTGCAGCTATTCTGATGATTCATTAGATTAAAGGACTAATGAGAGTGAGAGGAGTATAGATTCTGTAGCAGATTCAGCAACATACTCACAATGCCAAAGCTAACGCTGAAGTCCACCCATGGCAGCACCACTCCTCTCCATTTCCTATGTAAAACAGGTTTGCCCTACACAGTGAGAAGCCTGCTGTATGTGCTCTGGATATTGGAGACACTTGATGGCACATCTCCCATTTATCTCCTATATCCTAGAAAACGTTGTAGATCAGCATCTAAGTTCATACCTGCATAGGAATCATATACATTAAATATTTCAGTCAGAATTAGGGAATTTCAAAGTACTGTTTAGGGAATTTGAAAGTACTGAAAAGGCACTGGTTAAACTACTAACAGACCTACTATTGCCTCCTGATCAGGGTTGACGCTTTGCCTATAATACTTGATAGGAGTGCAGCTTGTGATGCCATAGATCATGATATTCTTTCAGACAGACTCGACTATTTTGCTGGATTTAAGGCTCTTTCCTGTCTTCGGTTTTATTTGTCTAATAATTATCAGTGTGTAAATGTTAATAGTGATTTCTCTACGCATACAAAAGTACAATTATTCATAACCCTGGTATACACTTTCACTGCTATGTTATGCTATGACACACAGATTTGCATATGTCTCAGCAAAGCCAGATAACAGACACCAGCTTAATAAAGTTGAACACTGGATATTCACTGTGGAAAGACACTGGATCTTGAGAAGGACGTCCTCCTACTCATTCTGACATGACTAGGGCCACAGGCAGTTAAAAGTATGTTTTCTGATTATGTAGTAACTCTGGATGGCCTTTCAGTTACATCATGTGCAGCAGTGAAGGACCTTTGTGTGATTACTGACTCCAGTCTCCCATTTCTTACCTCAAGGTTGGACAATTGCAAAGCCTTGCAGACTGTCTGGATGTTCAGTAGCTGAATAATCAAGCTCCACTTAGTCTAGCATGCAGTGGCCAGAGTAGATTTCATACACAAACCTGTGATCTAAACTGCCTAAATAGACACAGACAGACAGGTATTAATAGTGGAAGGCAGCTGTAAGCATAAACAAACTACCTTTGTTTGGAAGACATTTATCTCGTTATCTCATTTTAAAAATTTTAGGACATGCAGAGAAAAAAAGAGAGAGAAACAATTAGTGTTAATTAATTTGGAAATTAATGTTAATATGAAAAGCTATTCTTGCAAAGCAAGATATTTTGTGAGGCACAGCATGACAGACCCTGACAGCATGACCACACCAACTATCTTGCAAAATAAACAAAGAAAGTGTAAACTGTTACTTTGCATTCATTAAATAAACGCAGAGTTATTTTTTGTTATAAGCGCAGATTACATTTGGATTGATATTGTTAATGACCATTGTATGGTAGTGTATTTATTAAGAAATATAACAATAATAATAATAAAAATGCATTAAAACTAAAGGACCAGACAATGCATGTTTGTACTCCCATGTATCTTCAAAGATCTGGAAATGCAATCTTCTACACCATTTCCCCTCATCCTCCTCGCTGTCCCCATTAAGCAGGTGTTATTTTCTTTTCTCTGTTGTCTCTGTGACTTGCCGATGTAACGGGTATGGGAAATATTCCATAAATTTAATGTGTAGAATTATACAAAAGGAGATGTGTACCTGGTGTGGCTGTCTGTTTGTGTGGGCGCTTTCCCTTTTGGTTGTCGTGATGTCATTGGTTTGTGTAATTTCCTGTTTTGAGTGATTTTTTTTGTATTTTGTTTCAACATGTGCGCCTTTCGCGTTATGGTTGAATGGGAGAGAATAAATGAAGAGTCGACCCAGTTGCCATCCGCCTATTTTTACTTGATAAAATAAAACACACAACGCAGACTAGAAACAGTTGCACCGATATGACTAAATGTCCTTATTAATATCCATATTTGTCCTTTTTTTAACCATACTCTGAGCCAGGAGAATAAATGTTCTTCAGCTATTGGCTGTTAAGTGAGACACTTTCAGTATCTAATATATGGAGAGAAAAATACACATTCACTCAATATTTAACCACTACATTTGGCCAAAAATAAAAGGAGTACTCTGCAGCAACTTGGAGACAATGTCTGTAAAATGGTGACAAAGTCTGAAAAAACCAAAACCAAAAACACCTGCACACTTCTTGCTGAGAATTCATTAACCAGCTGTATAGGGGATTTTAGAAGCATGCGTATAGGAATGAGGTGTATGCATTGCACAGAATTACTGTATCATTGAATTCACCAGTGGCATAGCATTGTCGGGGCAAATTTAGTTTTCTCTAGTACCCACCCACATTGGGCTATTATATCACCCAGGATGAAAATACACCTGGTTGGAAACAAACCCACAATACCAGTATATTGTATCAGGAATTATATAGACACCATGAAGGTATTATAGAAATACTGTTGTGTGCGTATTTATTGTGCACCAAGTAGTGAATAGAATAATCAACAACTAAAAAGCTGGCACATCACTGCTTGCTGTCACAGAGACAGGTTTATATTTGATCACACTGCATTAGGACCAACAGCTCCACTTACTAGACCCCATCTGCACTGCTAATGCATGATCATTATCATCTCCCTTCCCATATATATTTTTTCCTCAACATGTGAGCTTGTATTGGTAAAGTCATAATTCATAACTATTTTTATGAATGCTTTTTTTTACAGTACTGAATAAAAATACAGGCCAAAATGAGTACAAACATTATGTGAATAATAATAATAATAATAATAATAATAATAATAATAAATAATAATAATAATAATAATAATAATAATAGTGACAATTTGTGTCCTCTGACTTTTGAGATAGAACAAGATGCCTGCTTCAAATAAAGGTCTTAGTAAACAACAAATGGATCAGGGTACACATTAAATTATTTCATGTATACATATGCTATAAAAGGTTTTGGGAAACAGGAAAAGGGTTTTTTAAGAACCTGCTTACAAATGAGATAACGAAGTACTTAGCATTGCAAACGTTTCAGGAAACCCACGCATGATTTATAACCCCGCTATCCTCCAGAAGGGAATGGGTTTCCTTTTCAGTCTGGTTCTAACTCAGTGTTTTACATTTGCTCATTCTAAAATAGATTCAAATACACTTACAACTCTCTGGCAAAGAGTAAAGAAGAAAGATTCACAAACAACCTCAGCTCTTTCCCTTAGAACATATATGTGTTTGTCCATCTCAATATGTTCTCTTAGGTTGGTTACTTTTTGAAGTAAACTATCATGTTTCTCACTCTCTCATTTGACTTAAATGTGTATTTTTATATACTGAAGATTGTATCCTGTACATGTTGCCATTTGATGAGTATTCATAGCACTAAAAGTATATATATATATATAGTATCTCACAAAAGTGAGTACACCCCTCACATTTTTGTAAATATTTCATTATATCTTTTCATGTGACAACATCAAGAAATTACATTTCGCCAACATATACTGTGACATACTGAAGCAGAGCATGATCAGTATGCAGTATTCCAGCATGATAACAACCCCGAAACACACCTCCATGACGACCACTGCTTTGAGGGTGAAGGTGATGGATGGGCCAAGCATGTCTCCAGACCTAAACCCTATTGAGCATCTGTGGGGCATCCTCAAACGGAAGGTGGAGGAGCACAAGGTCTCTAACATCCACCAGCTCCGTGATGTGATCATGGAGGAGTGGAAGAGGACTCCAGTGGCAACCTGTGAAGCTCTGATGAACTCCATGACCCAGAGGATTAAGGCAGTGCTGAAAAATAATGGTGGCCACACAAAATATAGACACTTTGGGCCCAATTTGGACATTTTCACTTAGGGGTGTACTCATTTCTACAGTGTTGTCACATGAAAAGATATAATCAAATATTTACAAATATGTGAGGGGTGTACTCACTTTTGTGAGATACTGTATATATAAACCTAATCCAACTAATCCAACACCTGTGGTTATTTATAGCTTTTAATGTTCTCTCTCCAACTATGTTTATTTGGTTCAGTGGATAGAAGCAGGAGTGGATAGACATCACTGCTGGATCATTTAATAGATCTATGCTTGGACAAGACTTTCCTCACTTATAGTTTGCTTTGGAAAAAGCATTAGGCAAATGAAATAAATTGAAATTTAACTATACATCTTATGACAGCCAAGAGCCTTAATAGAACATTTAGTAACTTCAGAAGGGGATGGTTTGCCTTTTCAGTCACTTACAGTAGTGTCTTTAAAGGTTTATCTAGTAGTTTTGAGTCTAGGCAACTGGAAATATTTTATAACCTTGAAAAAAAAAAGCCTATAATGTTTTCAACCTCGTTGTAACATGAGGTCAGGACACCAGACTTACAACTGCTAGACATTCAAATTGTAGTTTCAAAAGTACAATAAAACTTGAGTAAAAATGGACATGTAGTATTTCTGGCCATCTGTGGACAGCCTCCCATGTATTTATTAGGTCCTCATGTAGCAACATCTGAAAAACTCATCTTCACTCTCTCTCCACCTGAAGAACTTGAAGTGCCAGAGGCGGAAATGAATGTGATCAAACAACTGCTGAAACACTTACATAACTGATTCAGAAAGCTGGATAATATTTTGCCTCTTGGCAGTGAGTGATGTCACTGAGGCACTTGAGTAACTGTGGCAGGGGAAAGTCAGTGATGTCTTGACTGAGTTACAGTACTTGTTATTCAATCCACTTCCATCGCTGTTCAGCTGTGAAGGCAATTAGTGGAACTGAGAGCCTGTGTCAAATGTGCTTACCTTCTGCAAAACCTTTCTGCCACTTAGATATGTATGTTAATGTTTGACTGCACTACAAGAAGTGAAATCATTAAATTACCTGGTGATAATGTAATCTGCAGTGAGCTAAGTATATAGAATATAAACTCACCAAAAAAAAAGAAACGTTCTTTTTTCAGGACACTGTATTTTAAAGATAATTTGTAAAATCCACATACAGATCTTCAATGGAAAGGTTTCAAACGATGTTTTTCATGCTTGTTCAATGAATCATAAAAACAATTAATGCACATGCAGCTGTGGAACAGCCATTAAGACATTAACAGTTTACAGGCAGTAGGTAATTAAGGTCACAGTTACAAGAAGTTAGGACACTAAAGAGACCTTTCAACTGACTCTGAAAAACACCAGAAGAAAGATGCTTAGGGTTCCTGCTCACCTGCATGAACATGCCATAGACCTGCTGCAGGGAGGCATGAGGACTGAAGATGTGTCCAGAGCAATAAACTGCAACGTCTGTAATGTAAGACGCCTAAGACAATGCTACAGGGAGACAGGAAGGACAGCTGATTGTCCTCGCCGTGGAAAATTACATGTACACACGTGTCTCCCTCAGACGTGGTCGAGAACTTGTAAATGCCTCGATGGATGAGTGGAGGAACATCTCACAGCAAGAACTGACAAATCTGGTACAGTCCATGAGGATGAGATGCTCTGTAGTACTTAAAGCAGCTGGAGGACACCAGATACTGACTGTTACTTTTAATATTGACCCCCCCCCCTTTGTTCAGGGACTCATTATTCCATTTCTGTTGGTCAAATGTCTGTAAAGCTTGTTCAACTTACAGTGCCTTGCGAAAGTATTCGGCCCCCTTGAACTTTTCAACCTTTTGCCACATTTCAGGCTTCAAACATAAAGATATAAAATTTAATTTTTTTGTGAAGAATCACCAACAAGTGGGACACAATTGTGAAGTGGAATGAAATCTATTGGATATTTTAAACTTTTTTAGCAAATAAAAAACTGAAAAGTGGTGCGTGCAAAATTATTCGGCCCTTTACTTTCAGTGCAGCAAACTCACTCCAGAAGTTCAGCGAGGATCTCTGAATGATCCAATGTTGTCCTAAATGACTGATGGTGATAAATAGAATCCACCTGTGTGTAATCAAGTCTCTGTATAAATGCACCTGCTCTGTGATAGTCTCAGGGTTCTGTTGAAAGCGCAGAGAGCATCATGAAGACCAAGGAACACACCAGGCAGGTCCGTAATACTGTTGTGGAGAAGTTTAAAGCCGGATTTGGATACAAAAAGATTTCCCAAGCTTTAAACATCCCAAGGAGCACTGTGCAAGCGATCATTTTGAAATGGAAGGAGTATCAGACCACTGCAAATCTACCAAGACCTGGCCGTCCCTCTAAACTTTCAGCTCAGACAAGGAGAAGACTGATCAGAGATGCAGCCAAGAGGCCCATGATCACTCTGGATGAACTGCAGAGAACTACAGCTGAGGTGGGAGAGTCTGTCCATAGGACAACAATCAGTCGTACACTGCACAAATCTGGCCTTTATGGAAGAGTGGCAAGAAGAAAGCCATTTCTCAAAGATATCCATAAAAAGACTCGTCTAAAGTTTGCCACAAGCCACCTGGGAGACACACCAAACGTCACACCAAACATTGAGAAATGGCTTTCTTCTTGCCACTCAGTCATTTAGGACAACATTGGATCATTCAGAGATCCTCGCTGAACTTCTGGAGTGAGTTTGCTGCACTGAAAGTAAAGGGCCGAATAATTTTGCACGCACCACTTTTCAGTTTTTTATTTGCTAAAAAAGTTTAATATATGCAATAGATTTCGTTCCACTTCACAATTGTGTCCCACTTGTTGGTGATTCTTCACAAAAAAATTACATTTTATATCTTTATGTTTGAAGCCTGAAATGTGGCAAAAGGTTGAAAAGTTCAAGGGGGCCGAATACTTTCGCAAGGCACTGTATGTCTCAGATGTTGAATGCTTTTATGTTAATACAAATAAATAAAAATAAAAGCAGTCGAATGTGAGAGGATGTTTCATTTATAAGATATAAATGTGACACAATCTCTTTGTCCAAGCCCTCATTACTTGCACTTCTAAACCAATCCAAAATGAGGAATCACTTATGTTCTTCAGTGAAACAATCATGTTATGTGCCTGTTTATTTCACGTCCTGTAGCTGTCTGCATAGTTCAGTGTAACGAATGGACCTTCAACACTGGGGAAAATGATCAGAGTCTACAATTCCTAAACGGCACCAAATGATGCCTGGTTCAGTGACCAGCTTCACACAGCTTTTCTGAGAGCACTTGAACGCTGATGCAGGATCATAAGGATCTGTAATTTCTATTTGGATTCATAGTTATATTAAATAAGATTCCTTTAAAGTTATTTTACAGAAAATAAAATAATAAAATCTCGGTGAGATTATCCTTAGTGAGATGATCACAAGTAGCCTAGATAAAGATCTATATTTTGTTCTGGAAAAGTATAAACCACAATTTTGTTACCTCACCAGACCCCAAAAGAACAGTGAATTCCTCTCTTTGAAGAACCAGGCATAACTCCCAGGTTTCAGAGGTAATATGATCACTCAAGCATGGCTGAGTGTAACATGCGAACAACAGGAATGATTTATTTTTAATTATTCCTGTAACAAGAGGTTGATTTTTCTTCCTGGCAAGTTTATTCCAACACTTACATACACTCCCACCAATTTATTGTCTATTTCCTGTTTCTATAATGACTCTTAGTTATAAATGAGATGAAATCAATTTATACTAATGGCGACAGGGTGGTACAGTGCGTAGCACTGCCGACTCAACGCTTCAGGGTCCTGGGTTAGATCCTAGGCTTGGGTAACTGTGGGTTTCATCTGGGTTCTCCAGTTTCATCCCACTGTCCCAAAAACATGCAGGTGTGTATATTGGTGGTGAAGCGGTTTCTGAAGATGAATGAATCTGTTTATACTATGGTGAGTAAATATATGGGTATATATAAATCCCGCTTCTACCCTGTGTGTGCAGAGTTTGCATGTTCTCCCTGTGCTTCTTCCTTCTACATGCTTTTATGCTGACTGCCATTTCCAAATTGTCCATAAATGTGTGATTGTGAGAAAAAAATACACACATACACACTCCCATTCCCATATATATATGGAACATGTATATACACCAAAACATTAAAAGCACTGACAGGTAACATGAATAACATTGATTATCTTGTAACAGTGTTATGCAGTGGTTAGTACCTACAAAAAGTGGTCCAAGGAAGGACAACCGGTGAACTGGCGACAGGGTCATGGGTGCCCAAGGCTAATTGCTGCATGTGGGAAGCAAAGGATAGCCTGTCTGGTCCAATCCCTCAGAAAAGCTACTGTAGCACAAGTTGTTGAAAAAGTTCATGCTGTAAACTGCCAAAGATACCTTCAATGGGAACAAGAGCATCAGAACTGGACCAAGGCACAATTACATTAAAATAAAAGGCATAAACATAACAGAGCTAAAATAATCAAAGATGGGGTGGTGTGATGCAGCGCAACACAAATCAGAGTTAGTGTTACTATCCTGAAGCTGATTATTATCACATAACTGATTATAGTTGATTATATTCCAATAAATAAACCCCAAAGTGTTTATTCCTCTTGCATTACAAACATTTGCCAATGATTACACTTTGTTATTTATTACAGAGTGACACATCATGCTTTTTTATCCACTTAGTTCCTGTTATCACTTACATTATAGCTGCTGTAAACACCAGCATGTCTCTCTCTCTCTCTCTCTCTCTCTCTCTCTTTGAAGTTAATAAAAAATGCAGAACAAAATGCACCACAAAGCACAAACTCCTCTGAACCAAAGGTTCTCCTGTGTCAGAAGAGTTACAGTTTTACCTCTTACTGTTACAGTGCTGACACTGGAGACTACTTCCATAAATAATAAACAAACATTTCCTCACAGAAGCCATTATGTAAAAAATTCTAAGTCTTTATGTGGTCTTCTACAGTGAGGGTAAGAAGTATTTGATCCAGCTGATTTTGTACGTATGCCCACTGACAAAGAAATGATCAGTCTATAATTTTAATGGTAGGCTTATTTGAACAGTGAGAGACAGAATAACAACAAGAAAATCCAGAAAAACGCATGTCAAAAATGTTATAATTTGATTTGCATTTTAATGAGGGAAATATATATTTGACCCCCTCTCAATCAGAAAGATTTCTGGCTCCCAGGTGTCTTTTATACAGGTAACGAGCTGAGATTAGGAGCAAACTCTTAAGTGGAGCGCTCCTAATCTCAGCTTGTTACCTGTATAAAAGTCACCTGTCCACAGAAGCAATCAATCCAAGCAAAGATTCCAAACTCTCCACCATGGTCAAGACCAAAGAGCTCTCCAAGGATGTCAGGGACAAGACTGTAGACCTACACAAGTCTGGAATGGGCTACAAGACCATTGCCAAGCAGCTTGGTGAGAAGGTGACAACAGTTGGTGCAATTATTCGCAAATGGAAGAAACACAAAAGAACTGTCAATCTCCCTCGGCCTGGGGCTCCATGCAAGATCTCACCTCGTGGAGTTGCAATGATCATGAGAACAGTGAGGAATCAGCCCAGAACTACACGGGAGGATCTTAACAATGATCTCAAGGCAGCTAGGACCATAGTCACCAAGAAAACAATTGGTAACACACTACGCCGTGAAAGACTGAAATCCTGCAGCGCCGGCAAGGTCCCCCTGCTCAAGAAAGCACATATACATGCCCATCTGAAGTTTGCCAATGAACATCTGAATGATTCAGAGGACAACTGGGTGAAAGTGTTGTGGTCAGATGAGACCAAAATGGAGCTCTTTATCATCAACTCAACTCGCCGTGTTTGGAGGAGGAGGAATGCTGCCTATGACCCCAAGAACACCATCCCCACCGTCAAACATGGAGGTGAAAACATTATGCTTTGACTGTGTTTTTCTGCTAAGGGGACAGGACAACTTCATGTACCGTCAAATCTTGTATGAGAACCTCCTTCCCTCAGCCAGGGTATTGAAAATGGGTCGTGGATGGGTATTTCAGCATGACAATGACCCAAAACACATGGCCAAGGCAACAAAGGAGTGGCTCAAGAAGAAGCACATTAAGGTCCCGGAGTGGCCTAGCCAGTCTCCAGACCTTAATCCCATAGAAAATCTGTGGAGGGAGCTGAAGGTTCGAGTTGCCAAACGTCAGCCTCGAAACCTTAATGACTTGGAGAAGATCTGCAAAGAGGAGTGGGACAAAATCCCTCCTGAGATGTGTGCAAACCTGGTGACTAACTACAAGAAACGTCTGACCTCTGTGATTGCCAACAAGAGTTTTGCCACCAAGAACTAAGTCATGTTTTGCAGAGGGGTCAAATACATATTTCCCTCATTAAAATGCAAATCAATTTATAACATTTTTGATATGCGTTTTTCTGGATATTCTTGCTATTCTGTCTCTCACTGTTCAAATAAAACTACGATTAAAATTATAGACTGATCATTTCTTTGTCAGAGGGCAAATGTACAAAACAGCAGGGGATCAAATACTTTTTTCCCTCACTGTATAACAGCACATATTTAAACCTGCGTATTATAATTTTTAGATTATACAGAGCATACACCATAGAAATTCCTGTGTAAGTTGTTTCCATAGGAAAGATAATATCAGAACAAGTGCACTGACCTAAAGCTGTGATTTTCCTTGTAGTTGGCACTACTGTCATAGTTGCTGTTAGAAAATTCATTAATACCTTCAGACCAATTACTTTGCTGTCCGTTAACAAAGGCTGATGAAGGTTGTGTAGCCCTGCAACTCATCAATGAAGAGTTATTGTTGGATTTTTCCAGTAGCTAAGGTTTCTGGCCTATCGTTGGAAAAATGTATTATCAAATAAGTATTAGCTGAGTAAAATGTTAAATATTTGGACTTTCCAAATCACAATTGCTGTTCATTTTCAGAGGAATAAGTGACACTATTCACTTCCCAGCTTGACGAAAAGGTTAAAACAACTAATGAACTGTTCAACAAAAACATTGTTTTCATTACCGATAGGCCTTTCTATTAGTAAAAGCAATGAGCACCGTGGATCACATTTTTTTGGTTTTGAAACGTGCAATGTGTTCTGTTTTTACAAATTTCCATATCCAAATTACTCAAATTAGAGGTTCTAAAATAAGAGTGACAGACAATCTGATCAAAGTACATGACTCCAGCTCACTTCAAAAACCGAGTCACCCGATAGCTTCATGATTCTTTAATAGACAGCGCTCAAATTCTCTCATTTCAGCACCACTGGCATTGTAGCCAACACAATCAATCTCTGCTCCAAAGGGTACAGTTTTTCCCCTACACTCAGACCATCATAGTGGCTTTGAGGTAAAGATTTCTAGATGATCAAGATATTCTGTTCCAGAACAGAACATCTGAGACTCAAGAAACATAATAGCTAAATCTACAAAAACACCATCGAAATGCATGACTGATTTGCAGTATGCATTAACAGGCAAAGGAATTCACGAAATGCCCTGACATGATGACTCACTTTCCCCAGGCTTTGCTCCACACACCGCCGCTATCCCTGGGGTTGCGGTTGTTCAGCGTCTGCTGTTTACTGAAAATACGCAGCCAGCTCCTCCGACATGGTCGGAAAAGTCTAGGTGAAAGAGATCACCGCAATTCTCACCATGTGTTGAATCTGCTGCCTTGCTTGAGCCTTGAAAACATTCCCTGAGGAGAGAGGAAAAGCCAAGAAGGTCAGACTCAGGACCTGTTATCTCTGGCGTGGCAGGGTCATAGCTTCTTACCGTTGTTGGCTGATCCAGCCTCTGCGGTTTCTATTTAAAGAACCACCTCATTGTTGACCATCTGATTGCCGGAGTTTAAACCTGTCCACAGTATTTTATCCATCAAATGATCTACTACCAAAAACTAAGTTGACTTATTAAATTATAAAAACAAATGCACTATACATTTGATAACTTTCCATCAGTTTGTGTTAATTCATGGATTTTTTCAACATTTTTGTCTCTGCAGGTCTCTATAGTCGATGATACATTTACACATTTGGAGTCAATTATCTGCAGAAGATATACATCCATTTGCATCACCATTTAGTCCATAAGTGCTCCAGGAGAGAGTAACCCCCCACCCCCACGCACCTTGTTGAGATTGTTTGCTCTGTGCCTAAGTCCATCAAGATGGACACATCTTGCAATTTTTTTGCACTTAATATCATAACGTATAATGATGTCATGATTGTGTAGCCTGTAGTTGCAAAGTGTTTGTACGATAATGCTTTTTATGAGTAATTATTCACTGCCTTGTGGACTATTTTTAAAATACAGCTGGCCCAATGCTAACTGTCCTGTTTCATGTTTCATGGCAACTGTGCTAGTGCTAGTTTCCTTTATAAAAAATTAAGCAGACTGGTGTGATGGCAGGGCAGATGTTCACACATGCAATCTGGTTTAGACAGGTAAATACACTCAAACAGTTGTAATTGATACTGCTCTGGTGGCCAATCTCATTTAGCTGTGGGCTAAATAAAATGAGGCCACAAGTCATATTTGGCCCATGGGCCTTGAGATTGACACTTCCACCTTAGTTATAACAGGGCCAAATGAGGTACGAGTTCAAGTAAGAGTGGTCCAGTGGAAGAATGGGTAAGAGGCAGCAAAGACTCTGAAAAAACAGTAACAAGTAGCAGAAAGAGACACAGTATTTGGTACACAGTATCAAATTCCTGGTCCGTCCTAGCCTGTACAAGTGTATAGCAAGTGACTTAGTACATATGCCAACATATGCCAACATATGCAAAGTAGCAGCTATCCAAAAGCTCTGGGTTGGTACTGCTAGTGATCAGGATCACTGGCAGCATGATCAATGTTCAATACAACTGCGGAAGCTTGGTATGATGCTACCAACAGGAAACAAAGGCCAAAACCCTGAAGCAATTCATTGGCAAGCAATTTATCAAAGGTGGTGAGAAGACAAGCATCAATACTAAAATGCAGTCGCTTTGGGGCTTCATTGTACTACACAGGACTTACCATTGGCAGCACTCTAAACAACATAATGCCAAACACCTTACCCAATTGTCAAAGTCAACAAATACATGGGAAACCTGCACTGATTGAAACTTTGAATGGAAAAGAGACAAATACAAAGGTCTGAATAGTGATAGTGATAGTATCACCTTGTCTGTTGAAGTCAGGTGCAGAACCTTTAGCTTTATCTAATTAGATTTTTTAATTTGCCTTCTTAATAAAACAAAAATATATAATAAATACAGAACAATATACACAGGGCAATAAATATACAAAACAATAAACACGCAATACAACAATTCAGTGTTGTGCAGGTAAGCTACATTTAGATTTACATTTATTCATTTAGCAGACGCTTTTATCCAAAGCAACTTACAAATGAGCTACTGCACTTCTATTGTGTAGTGTACTAGCTACAATAATAATAGCTACTACTATTGTGTAGTGCACTAGCTACAATAATAATCGCTAATACTATTGTGTACTGTACTAGCTACAATAATAATAGCTACTACTATTGTGTAGTGTACTAGCTACGATAATAATAGCTACTACTATTGTGTATTGTACTAGCCACTATAATAATAGCTACCACTATTGTGTAGTGTACTAGCCACTATAATAATAGCTACCACTATTGTGTAGTGTACTAGCTACATAATAATAGCTACTACTATTGTGTAGCATACTAGCTACAGTAAAGTTTATTATTATTATCATTATTATTATTATTATTATTATTATTATTATTATTATTATTATTAATAATAATATTAATAATGATAATAATAATAATAATAATAATAATAATAATAATAATAATAATAATAATAATAATAATAATAATAATAGCTACTACTATTGTATAGTGTACTAGCTACAATAGTAATAGCTACTTCTATTGTGTAGTGTAGCAGCAATAAATGTAGCCGTGATATTGGCATCAAAAAAAGTCACATAAATAAAAAGTCTGATGCAGATTTGTAAAGTGCAGGTGTGCAGTGTTATTGAGGTGTTATTGAGTCATGCTGGGTTAGGTGTTTGAATAGTCTAGGTGAGCGTGGGGGGTCAGTGAGGGTACAGCAGGGTTTTGGTGGTGGCCTCATAGTGCTTAGTGTGCTAAAACTAAGCTTTCTTCAGAGTTGCTAAATTCCTAATATACATCGGATGTGAGTGGACATAAACTTATTTCTGGAGTTTTTCCACATTTTTATTACTACAGTTTACGAGATGTTATAGATGCAACTTACCTCTAAAAAATGATCGATGCTATAAAAATAATCAATTCTACTGAAATCCGTTCTGGACCAAATTCCACGTTATCCTTTATTGTTCTGCAGAAGAACTGCATATATTTTCATGAGGAAGGGGTAATTTGAAATTTGAAGTCTTGGTAGAGCCAGGGTCAAAGACGTGAACTGTGATGTCATCAGGTTTAACACAGAATTCTAATGCAGTCTTAAAGATGAACACTTGAGGAAGACAACCTCTGAACTCATCGAGGAACATTCGGAAACCTGCTGGCTGGTGATCATACTGACATGCACAGCAAATTCCAGACAAAAGCTTTTAAATTCTTTGATGGATTAGTACAAAGCAAACAATGTGTCCTGTTTAAGTTCTAGAACTTGGATAGTTTCGAGCTTTTGGAGACTTTCTTTCTTAATTATAATTGACAGTTGTATTAGTTGTTATCATCTATGCACATCTTGCAAACATTTGATCTCACTGTACCTCCCAACAAATCAAAGACCACCTACGATCAATTCTCGAACATAGTCAGCTATCAAAATATGAGCATACTCAGTTCTCACACAACCTACAAATGCAAGTGAATCCAGCCAAAGGAATGAGCATACAGAGTAGTGCTCCTACAGCTGCTGCCAATCCTCTGTATCTGATTTATTTTTCACTGTTGTGTTCTGAACTTGGAAAATGATTTGCTTCCATATCAGTGTCTCCGGTGAAGGTAAATGGATGTGGTCATGGGTGTGGATCAGAAATACAGTACTTGAGTCACGCCATTTGAACATTTTCCATATCAGCTCATTCACTCTAGTTTCTCATCCGCTTTCCCTCATATTACCTCACCGCAACCATTAGTCTCCACTCTTTCTCCCTAGCCCCCACCACAATGGGGTAAACACACTTCCCCACTGAAGAGTTTTCCATACTGACCATACTATACACTCTTAATACTAACTCTTTAGTATGAGATACACAATGCAAAGGTGGGAAAAAAAATACAGTAACCTTGTCACCTTTATATGGTGATAAAAATTTTAATTGACCCATGTGTAATCTGTTTCAAAAGTCAAGGTGGCATATTTGTAACATGGTTTTCAGAATTTGGATTATTACTGACTACATCAAATTGAAAAAGATGAAAATCCAATAAACTTGAAATTGAGAACATTTTGAAAATATTATGTTTGGACTACGTATGGAGGTCATACATCTGAATACATCTGAAATTTAATTTTTGAGGTGCCACATGCTGTGCTGGAATGAGAGTTTGCTCACGATTTCAAACCTGTCAATGTGCTAAAAGTTCAAATGAGCCAATGGCCATTATTAAAAAAAAGAGATTATTTATTCATTCTTCTGCAGAGCCACAATATCCTGGTCAGGATCCAGAGCCTTGGTAACACTGGGGGTGAGGCTGGATAGGATGTGTAGTGTTTCATCGCAGAGCACCCTGCACAAGTCCTGGCCTGGGCAGAAACACCAAGCCACGCTTCCTCCATTGTCAGTCCTCCACAATCTCTATTTTCATTTATCTCTCAATAAACCTGTTTAACTTTCTCTCCCTGAGTCTGTGTTCTGCTTTTGGGTCCACAACTGTAACTGTCCATAACACATTATCATTTGTATACAGTGAAAAAAACAACACCAAAAAACAGTTATTTGAACAAGTGTCCAAACTTTCCATAGGGCTTCTACATAGGACCATCTCTAAATGTGAAATCTGTTTTTTTAGGGCACTATTTAGAACTTTTAAATGTTTCCAAATAGGGACCCTCTGCATGCTAGATGGAACCTTTTTGTAAAATTGTATTGCTGTTTTTATGATTTACATTTTTCCCCTGATGAATTTTATTCACTACATTGCAAAAGACAAATCTGTACATTTTTCAATAATTATATATTTGTAAGTCAGTGAGGTAACTTTCTATCTAAATTCCTAACAAATCTAAACTTTAACAGGTGTGTACAATTACCCATCTCTTTACTTTATCTACATTCACTTTGTATTTATCTTGCCAATTTTGTATTAGCACTCAGCTAGATTGTCAGATCATTTGAGAGATTAAAAAAAATAAACTGTTGTTAGTTAGTCTTAGCTAATATTCTCCTACGTTCCTTGGATCCTTGTTTAAATGGGAACTAATTTACTTTGAGTAACTAAAAATCGGTGTGCGATTAGAGATAGACATGTTTTTTTCTTTTGTGAATCTTGTGCTTCATTTTCTATCTAAATGTAAGAGTTTATGCTTTACAAATTTTAGTAAAGAATTTGAAGCTTTACTTCAACTGTTACCCAAATATTAATTTAGATTAGTAATTACACTTTTTACTGAGTAACCCTTTTTGGGTACTTTTACCATTTCTGCCCAATACCTGCTTTTCAGGCATTGGTCTATAGGTTTATATGGTCTATAGGTATATGAACATATAAAGGTATAAATCTATTTCATTAAATGTTTAAATCTTGACATCAACCTTGCTTCTTAAACAGTTATATACATAGGTTTCTTGTTGTCCATCTGGTTTTATGTTGTGTTTACTGTTACTGAGCATCATAATTCAGAGTCATTCAGAGTGTAGGAAAATATACCCCTTACACATGTAAGTAATAGCACCTCGAGTGGCTGCATGCTGTTCCTGTTCACTGTATACTGTATATATTGTTAATTATATTACATAATTTATATTTTGTATGCAGAATTTTCCACCGTTTAATAACTCCAAGCTGCATTACTACAAATAACTTCATCCTAATGACTGATCGACAACCAGGAGCAATTCATACAGCATAAAAATGTGTCGTGCACAAAGCCGAGGTTCTGGTACAACTCAACAAAGTCAACACAGACAGTAATGATCAATGTGTGGGGCAGCCACAAAAACACACTTTTAATGTGTGAGGAAACGGAAATACCGACGGGTTCAATCAGATTCCCATAAAAGCAGGGCCAATTGATGGCACAGTGCCCATGGGTGAGATGGAAAGTGTGGAGAATTGAACATTCACAGACACACACGTGGCATCACAAGCTGCTTACATTCAACTGGGTCTCTGATGGCCAGCTGGGTTTATTCATTGATCACTGAAACATGAGCAAAACAGGTCAATGAGAGACGTCATTCGGCTGTTTCTGGTGGAGATCCACTGGGATTTTACTGCTGCTGTTTGGACTAAAACAAGTGCACCATTTATTCAGTTGTCAGATATTAAAGGGATACTTGTTTTACTTAAATTTTCTTTTTCACACTCACACATGTAT
Source organism: Ameiurus melas (assembly GCA_012411365.1). Taxonomy (NCBI): domain Eukaryota; kingdom Metazoa; phylum Chordata; class Actinopteri; order Siluriformes; family Ictaluridae; genus Ameiurus; species Ameiurus melas. The sequence goes on along the minus strand of CM022760.1, from coordinate 8,614,020 downwards.
GCTTCCATTAATGACCACTTTTGACATGTACTTTATGTCAAAACTACCACATTGTTGCTGAATTCTCAAATCTGATTGGGCAGAAGGTGTCAATTTCCTTTAACAACAGCACTGACAGTAGTTCTAGGTGGAATTCGAATAGTAGGTTTATATTCATGTGCTCCTTTACATTTCTATAAAAACAGCTCATTCACAGGATCTGGTATGCTGGACTCTCCACATACTCGAATAATACAAAGATTAAAAAAGGTATTGTTATTTAACAAAGAAAAACCTATACTTCTTGATATGATGAAGGTGATTTGGAACCCTGTGTGTATCTAAGAAAGAGTACTTGTGATATAGGTAACTTTTTACAGAGCTTCGTGCTGACACACTGCCACTCCCCCACTGCCACAGTAATGTTTATTTAACATTTATGAAAGGAGACTGCAGTGTCATACCTTTGTAACAGTCAGCATGTTTCCTGCCGTAGGAGAGTCGACTTGGTCCTTTAAAGTTTCAATAGAGAGAAAACCGGAAGTGTGGTAAGGGAAAGACTGCTTATACCTGCAATAAATTCTGTGAAAACAATAACAAATATATGTGTTATCACTGTTCCCTGCAAAGGGAAATGGACGTTGCATGAGCTTAACTGCCCTCGCACACGACTGGTATCTGAAGTATCTAATATCACGCCTATTTATAGCCCTGTCGTGGTCAGGTGACATGGCATAATTCATGTTGTGTGACTATAAAATGGTGTCTGCAAACCACGTCATCAGCTTCTCTTTGTCTGAAGTGCTGATGCAATTTACAGGCATACACCAGTAGGACAAAGCTACACAACATCTCATTCACATTTATGAGATTCACAAAAGGATGTCTGCTCTCACATTCTAGTTGCCTGGAATGTAGATTGCTCTTACAGACAAAACCTCCCATCCACCAGAGAAGAATTAGTGGGGGTGAAGAGGGGGCGTGAACGTTAATCCTCCCTGGTGAATGATATATGAGACCACAGCTGTATTGTCCAACACATGGTGACCTCTCAACTGAGGAGAAGAATTTCAATGCTAAGAGTACAGCCCACACTTTTAGGTGATTTATATGCCACACTAGATGAGGGCTGCTCCAGAGACTATGAGGGAGGCATCTTGCGATAAGGGATGCCCCTAGATTGTGACCAAAGATTAGAAACTGGAGACACCTCCAAGTTCTCAGAGCATGTAGACATTGCTGCATTACAGTGATTACTCCCGACTTTCTCATGTACAATGGACCCAATGGTATGACGTTAGCTGCTGCTATCATAAGCCCCAACAGTCTCTGTAGTGACTGGAGGGGATGCCCAGATATAACTTTATCTTGCTCTATGTTGATAGGATAGCTCTATTTGTGTTGTGGATAGGCTCACCCTCATCATATTTGAATCTTATATAACCCCTAGAAAAGTTGCTCTAAACTGGAGAAGCAACTTTCCCTGAGATTCAACCAGTGCCCCAAGTTCCTTGTGTGGGTGAGAACAACATCTCTATGTTGAATCACCAAGTTCCTGGACAACGCTAGAATTAAGTCGTCCAGGTATTTTAGCACACAGCTGCCCTGGAGTTGCAAAGGTGCCAGCAAAGCATCCATGCACTTCATGAAGGTGTGAGGGTATGAAGCTAGCAAAAGGAAGAACCAAAATTTATATGTGTTATCTTCAAAAAAGAACCTCAGGAACTTCCTGTGACTGGGCAATGGAATATGTATCCTTTTTAGATCTATCATCACAACCCAATCCTCAAACTGAGTCTGAGGAACAATAAGTTTGAGTGTAAACATCCTCAACCTGTATGTCTGAAGAGTAAGGTTCAGATGATGCAGATCTAAAACGGCCACATGCCGTTTTATGCTGTAGACCAGGAAATAATGGCTGTAAACCTTCCTCCCTCAGAGAAAGAGGTGCATGTTCTATGGCCCCTTTGTCCAAGGGAGATCTACTTCATGGGCTAATGTCGGGCTCTGTATTGTGCTTACTACTGTGGTGAGCATGCCTCTAAAACAGGGGGGTCCAGCTATGAACTGGACCCAGAACATTTTCTATGGAGGACAGAACCCATGGAGACCCATTTGGCAGTAATTTCCACCCTACCAGATGCTCTTTAGTGATGTTAACTTTCAAAATTTTGTTGAAGGGAAAGCATCAGATTTTTGTTGCCCTGTGACAGCTCGATGACCAGAGAAAACTCAGGCTGACATTGAGTATGGGGAGCCCTATAGTAGTACTGGGGGCTAACTGTCTTAAAAACCTCTCGTCTAACTCCCTCTGTGGCACCTCAGGACTGATATTTTTGCCACTTCAAAACCGATTAGCCTTTTCAACCCTTTCATGCATAGTGGTCTCTACAGTGGACAGCGATTCAATGGCATTTTCTGGCTATTGCAAGGATTTCAATAGAATAAGTGCATAACAGCCACTAGAGTGAACACTAATTCTTTATTTGAACGCATGGAGTCCACTGGAGTGGACACTTCAATAACTTTTTGAAAGATGTATGTAAAAGTAAAATTAAGGTAAAATTATTTGTTTATGCCTAAAGAAGAGTAAAAACACAGAGAGAAAATAATTTACACCTGCCTTCTATGCCTCCCTGACAGTTCAGAAGGTCTGCCTGGTAGGCCTGCAAACACTGCTGTTGTATGCCTACAAACAAGACCTGCTGCCGCATTTACTTCACCAACCAATGCTGAGGTAGTCTTGCATGACCTGGATGGCAAAGAGAGACGTCGATGGAGAGAGGTGGCTCACAAGCGCCTTCTCCACCTTCGGTATACAAATAGCCCTACTGTCTATCCCCCATGATGGCCAAATAATATGACGTTGTGGAGTTATAAACACAGCGTTAATTAGAAGCGTGACACTTCATGCTGCACTTCCAGATAAAAAGGGGAGTTTTCTATGGTGTGAGGGAGCGTTCTCCTTCTCACGGGCTCCCTTGAGTCAGAGAGGGTGGACTGACTCGCCATATCGGAGCCCATCGCCCTTGGACTGAGGAATTAGAGAGCCGCGAGCGGAGCTTCTTTATTGTCTCTTTTTTCTAATATATTTATGTATAGGAGCGAGAAATAGAGCAGCGTATTTACCCTCCGGCTCATTCTGATTTGAACGGGATAGTGACAGAAGAGATGGAAATATATATACTGTTGCAAACAGAGAGCAGTGAAGAGTTTTAGGCATGTTAAACAGGCAACAAACATACAGCTGAAAAAGAGAAGCTGATGATGTGGTTTACAGGTGCCATTTTATAGTTGCGCAACATGACACATCACTTGACCATGGCAGGACTATAAATAGGTGTGATTTTACACAGATTTCAGATACCGGTTGTGTGTGAGGGCGCTTCCCAAAGTGTGAAGCTCATGCAACGTTGAGTTCCCTTCATTAACATTAAATGCACTTATAACCTAGAAAACAAGATCTAACATTAATTAATGAATTAAAAAATAAAATTTTGGGCAAATCTCTGTGGTATAACTGCAACAACAACAACACAGGCCCTGCTGTTATCGAAAAATAAACAACCAGACACACCATCCAGGCACGGATTGTTATATCCTATAACAGGATAGTTTGTCATGTTTTATTCCTCATGTACTGTATACCACTGTTTTGGAGTTAGATATATGCATGTATTAATTGAAAATTCTCTAAGCTGGAATGATACTGCAGTCAGAACCACAGTGCTTAGTAAACTTTAAAAATGAAATGACAATAAAATGTAGCATGCATCACTTAATTATTAAAACTATATGTTTTAAATTGGCCACAGTCACACACAGTCACACAAATCAAAATGGTCAATCCCTGCCTTAAATCAGCCCAGAGTATAGGGCAGTTGATTGTGTGGCATTATATTGTCAGTATCTGGCAGGACACCACACCCTGCCAGTTGAAAAATTTCCCTGAAGCTGAAATGAGGTCATGATGTCCAGGAACCCAATCACTGATAAAGACAATGGGTGCATGCAATGGCCCTTTCATGGCCAAGCTGACTCGCACCAGTCACAAAACTGAGAATGAACCAAACACACACCCTGCTTCCGGATCACATTACAAGGTGGTGCTTGGCCAAAATAGTCATTTTCCTGTGCAGAAGTGTAATCAGGTAATAAGGTAATTTATACCACAGCGCTGTTGAATTCTAAACAGAAGATGTTATAACAGCAGCTCTAAAAGTAGATCTAGCTACAATGCAAATCACAGGTTTATATTAATGTGCTCATTCAAATACATTTTCAATCTATTGAAACAACATACCATGACTTACAGAACTTTTCAGCGAGGAGACAAAGGAATTCACACTTTCAGGTTTCTCAGTAAGGCCATCACTGCAAGATGCGTTTTTGTCTTATTAACTTCAAGAGAGGGATTAGAGAGAAGGTGGTGAGAGGATGCCTGTTCAACTGCTACAAATGAAGTGAAATCAGGAACTAACATGTTCCAAAATATTACAATGTAACGATAAATGGATAAATACAGTGTCGCAAATTTCTCCATAGATAGGGGAAATGAACACTTTTTAGTAAAATGTCTTCCAAAATGTTTCATACTTCACATCAAACATGACACTGTTAAAAAACTTATTAACAATTTCAAAAAAAACTGGAAGTGTTGCCGACCAACTGAGAAGTGGACATCCACGAATATCCACTGATGAAGGCACAAAAGACATGGAGTATGGAGCATACATAATCCTGTATGAGTAGAAACTTTTCTGACACCCTGTAGTATAATGTCATCTTTTTAGTTAAAAAAAAAAGCTGATGATTACTATCACATGACATTATTTTAATTAATATAAAGGTTGTAAACTTTGGCAAAATTGCTGTAGGTATAAAATTTATTAAACACTTGGATGTGCTATAATAGGAAAATAATCAGCATCTGGTTGGTAACAGTAACTCATTTTTGCATCAGGTCACATCACACCACCCAGCCATTGATTACTGTTCCTATAACAGCATGTCCCAAAGTGTCTATTCCTTTCTTAACAATACTTATTTTTTGGCCAGGAAATGTAGTACAATTTCATATTGTTTGTGTATTGTCCTGAACTGATGACAGGTAGAATTTTTTTGGGTTGCATGTTGATTTTTCAATGATTGAAATTCTAAAATAGCTTCTTTTTTTCAGTCCAAACAAAATCCTGGATCTTTTTCATTTGAAGTCTAATGAATAATCATGGTATTTATTCCAAAACGCATGTGATAGCAGAAACCTTTAATACATAACCTTAACCATTATATTATGCATTATGCATTATAATAATACTTGCCATAAATTATTCTAATCATTAATTAAGATTTATTGTTATTTGTTGGAAGTACCCATGCAGTCTAGTGCTCTCATATTACCTAGCTTTCTGTAGGCCAGGAAAGCAAGCACTAACTGTGAGTCCATCAATCTGTCCATCCATCCATCCATCCATCCATCCCTCCATCCATCCATCCATCCATTGGGGCAGTGGTGGCTCTGTGGTTAAGGCTCTGGGTTACTGATCGGTAGGCCAAGCTGCCACCATTGAGCCCTTGAGCAAGGTCTTTAACCCTCTCTGCTCCAGGGGCGCAGTATCATAGCTGACCCTGTGCTCTGACCCCAACTTCCTGTCATGCTGGGGTATGCGAAGAAAACAATTTCACTGTGCTGTAATGTATATGTGATAAGTAAAGACTCATTATCATTATCATGTTCTATAACTTATCCTACTGGGTCTTGAGGAACCTGGAGTCTATCCCAGGGAGCATGGGGTACAAGGCGGGGTACACCCTGGACGGGGTGCCAATCCATAGCAGGGCGCAACTGTAAATACACCCACCCTCAAAATATGAACCAAAGTGTGTTTTTCATTTGGAATAATTTCTAAGGATATCTTTTTATCCATTTGAAGTCTTACAGCTAATTAGGGTGTCTTATTTAATTAAATCCCACAAAAAACTATGTCAATTGTATCATGGAATTGTGCTTTGATCATATTGGTATTAGAGCCCCAAAATCTCTGACAGTGTCATTATTTTCTGCTCCTCAATCCTTTGCATCTCGCATTGGATGAGATCATGGAAGATCTCTGGTTTTGGAAAGGGGAAAATAGCTTTACATTGTCAAATGCTTCATAAACTGAATTTGTTGTGAAATAACAAAGCATATAACCATGGCAATAAATAAAAAAATATATTTTAATCTGATTTATTTCAATTGCAAATACAAGTAACAACATGTCAGACATGGTCCAAGGTTCAAAGGACAACTAGGAGTTCAAAATGAATTACTGTCTGGGCAAGGAAAAAGAGAATATGAAAGGATCAATGTTACCAATAGTTTCCATTAGTTAAGATGGGCTTTTCTTTACACAGCTTTCTGAGGGTGGGACTCTCTAATCAAACGGGAGACAGAAGCAATATCGCTTGATTAATGCTCGCCATAAAAAGGTCCTAGACTCCTGCTGGATCAATTAAACTCATAAAAACAGCAGTTTTTCTTTCTTTCAGAGACATGAATGCTAAATATCCTCAATATATTTATTTTTTTTTTTTTTTTTTTTTTTTTTTTTTTTAAAAAAAAAAAAATTTTTTTTTTATTTTTTTATTTTTTTTATTATTTTATAAAATTAATTTTTTTTTAAATTAGAGTTGCAAGCAGCATTTTCAGGGCCCAAGCAAGCGGACTCGGTGAGGCGCACATTCACAGATGCTAAAATTGTTACCTAAGCAGAGCCAGAACTTTAGGCAAAGGGATTTAAGAGTGATTTGACTGTAGGAGGAAAGGTCTACATCAATAGTCACCAACCCTGTTCCTGGAGAGCTAACTTCCTGAATTCTTTAGCTCCAACCATAATCATTGCCATAAGAAGTTCTTGATAAACTTAAACAGGTGTGTTAAAGTTTGGTTGGAGATTAAATGTGCAGGAAGGCAAATCTCCAGCAAGAGGGTTGGTAACCACTGGTCTAGATGAACAAATGGGCAGTAGGGTGGCATTGCTGCTGCCACTGCCAGTACTATTGTGATCTGTGGTGTTGTTTGTTGCTTCTTTGACTTCTTTTGCTACTTTAACTTATTCTATTGCTATTGGTCTGACCTGAATGTTTTCTTAAAGATTTACATTTACATTTATTCACTTGGTAGGCACTTTTATCCAAAGCGACTTACAAATAAGCAAAGCGATATATCAAGCAGAGAACAATACAAGTAGTGCTACTATACAAGATCCTTAAATTGAATTCCAGAGGAAGCAAAGTGCATAGAGTAGAGGTGTAAGTGCGTTGTGTGTTTTTTTTTTTTTTATGAGTTGGTTAGGTGTTCACGGAAGAGGTGGGTCTTTAGCTGTTTTTTGAAGATAGTGAGAGATTCTGTAGTCCGGATTGAGATTGGAAGTGCATTCTACCACTGGGGAACAGTAAGCTTGAAGGTTCTGGAAAGGGATCTTGCGCCATGCTGAGTGGGAACTACTAAATTTCGGTCACTAATCGATCGCAGATTGCGAGAGGGAACGTAGGCCTTCAGGAGAGAGTTGAGGTAGGAGGGTGCTGTTCCTGACAAGGTCTTGTAGGTGAGCATCAAGGCCTTGAACTTGATTCGGGCAGCTACAGGAAGCCAGTGGAGGGAGATGAAGAGGGATGTGACGAGGGTTGTTGAAGACGAGGCGCGCTGCAGCATTCTGAATCATCTGAAGGGGTTTGATGGAGCTGGCTGGGAGGCCTGAAAGCAGTGAGTTGCAGTAGTCCAGTTTAGAGATAACAAGAGCCTGGACTAGAATCTGTGTAGACTGTTCGGTGATGTAGGGTCGGATTTTCTTGAAGTTGAACAGGAGGAACCTACAGGACCTTGCAGTTGCTGAGATATGGTCTGTAAAGGTCAAGACTTCATCAATAATCACCCCAAGGTTCCTGGCCATCCTGGTGATCCCAGTGAGGTTCTGGTTGATTGAGGGACAGGCTGGGATGACGAGAAGCTCAGATTTTCCCAGGTTAAGCTTGAGATGGTGCTCCTTCATCCAGACCGAGATGTCCGACAGGCAAGAAGAGATGCGTGCAGAGACGGATGGATCATCAGGCTGGAAGGACAAATAGATAGGGTGTCATCAGCATAGCAGTGATAGGAAAAGGCATAAGACTCAATCACCTGCCCGAAAGATGTAGTGTAGATAGAAAAGAGGAGTGGACCCAGAACTGACCCCCGTGGAACGCCAGTTGTGAGTTTCTGAGTTTCAGAAATACCTCCGCTCCATGATACCTTGAAGGATCTGTCAGAAAGATAGGATTCCACCCAGCATAGAACTGTTCCAATGATGCCCTGGTTGGAGAGAGTTGACAGGAGGATCTGATGGTTCACAGTGTCGAAAGTAGCAGAGAGGTCAAGTAGGATGAGGATAGATGATCTAGAGGTTGCTCTAGCTAGTCGTAAGGCTTCAGTGACAGAAAGCAGAGCAGTCTCCGTGGAGTGGTTGCTCTTAAACATTAAAAAACAACAACAACAATTTAACAATTCAAAAACATTTAAGGTGTAGGTGCAGGAAATGTCTGGACTCTTTTAATTAGAAATCTTCTCATCACTTCCGGGTATTGGGTTAGACACATGGGCTTAGGTATGTATTTACCTTGGGTTGAGAGGAATAATGGCCATTTTTCTATACTTTTGCAGTATTAGCAATTAGGAAATAAGACTTAATACTCAGGAACAAAAAAAAATGTGTTACATAGTTTAATAGGAGGAATTGTTTGTTTATTGTTTATGGTGAAGCTACATTACTGGACGATTCAGCAGAGACGGTACTCTTTCACTGTTTAGGCTTGCTCTTTTTGTCATGTTAACAAAAGTCCTTGAGGTATATTTCTACAGTGTTTTATTTTTGCATCACTAAATGTAAATCAGCTATGCTGTGAATCATTTGATCGGCATGCACATGGGAGTACTGAGAAAATTAACATTACTGCAATTTTTAAATGTCTGAAGATTTAGTTCAGTTCAGTTTTAACTTTATTAAAAGACGGCCGGCTGTACTAGGGCACCCATTATAATCCACTAATTCACTAATCGTAGGGTTGGCGGTTCAATTCCCGGCCCATATGACTCCACATGGCGAAGTGCCCTTGGGCAAGACACTGAAACCCAAGTTGTTCCCATTGGCAAGTTAGCGCCTTGTCTGAAGATTGACATTGAAGAATGGCAGCTCTGCTACCATTGGTGTGTGAGGGTGTGTGAGAATGGTTGAATAAGACACAGTGTAATGCGCTTTGGATAAAAGCGCTATATAAGTGCACCATTTTAAGTTCATTGATAAGAAACTTAAAGCTTCATAAAAATAAACCAGAAACATCTAAACACTGGTATTGTACTGTTGCTGTACTGCATACATTTCCAAGTACACTTGATCTTGGTGGCTTGACCGTCTCAAACATATCCTTGGCTGCACTTTGGTATCAAATGATCTAGTATTTGTTTGAATTTTGAGGACTAGACGTAGCTATACTGATGGTTATTAGCAGTGTTAAAGTCAAGTAACAATTCCATATTTAATGCTTTTTCAAAGGGTCTCAGAGGTAAATTCAGGCCATTAATTTAAAAATTATTCAGACTTTCCAGTAAAAGTTTCAAGGACCCTGTTTATATCCGATTGTTCATTGCTTCTTATCTCAGTGGTATCCTGAACGTATGCATGTAAACCTTTTGTTACTTGTAGACTTGAGTTAGTCGTACTTAAAACTGATTATGTAAGATTAAAGTGTATTATTGTTAATATTCTACAATTGCTTGCTCCTATTAAGTATGTTCAATTAAAAAGTGATACTTTACATATTAAGTGATACTTACATAATAGTCATAACATTACCCACATAGAAATCACACATAGGTAGCGACTGCCTTGTCTGATGTCACAGCTGTGTCTAGTTTTTGTCTAGTTTATTTTTCACCTTTGATTAAATATTTTAATTGTAAATGTTTCCTCTTGCGGTTATGTTAATATCTGGAAATCCAGTGCCAAAACCACAGACCCTTCATAAGTGTTTGTGAGCACTATGATTAAGGGCTTCGGGTCTGGGTTTTTGCCTGTGAGGCTGCACACAGTGCCTTTGGCCACCTTTCCAGCTTTCCAGGAATATTTCAGGTGTGATGGCGGAATGGAAAAGTACAGCTTTTGCCATCTTCTCCTGCTTTTTACTTCTCTTTCCAAATGTTCCTTTAAACACCAGTATTATTATTATTTTCCAGTTGGACTGTATTCAATGAGCAGTTTTGGTGTAAAGGGAAAAAAGTGGGGGGAAAAAAAGTCCTTCACACACAGACCGTGTAATAAGATATTTCTCCTTCCTCTTGCTTCTTCTCCCTTTTTCCCTTTCCAGTAAATGTGCAAGCAACTCCAAGCATTTATTCACCTCCTGAGTGCTAACACACGCTTTCACACTCATCAGATACACTTCCAAACACAATGTTCAATGTCGGGTTTAGGCAGTGGCACTTCACACATCCTGACAGGAAAAACAGGGAAATTACACAAATCAAGTGAGACTGGTCGACAGAAAAAAGGTAGGCATTAAAATAAGACCAAGAGCTCTGCTTCACACCTCTGTTAGGTTTAATTACGGTGATTAATAATGGATAGCCCGGAGGCACGGATGGAGAGGAATGTGGCTTTTTTGCTCACTAGTATCAGGCCTGGTTTTGTCTGGAAGATATTTTTAGCTCTGGCAAGAGAACGTTTTGTTTTTCTGGGAGATCGACACTATGTGTGGAGATGGTGACTGTTTTCATATGTAGAGGATTAGGAAAGGTGTGACGCAAAGGAGTTTGCATGCAGACATGGTTATTCTGAGGTTAAGGGTTCTTGCTCGATGTATGTTTTATGTTTTGTTGTTTATTGGAATACGCCAAGAGTTTAAGGAGTTAAGTTGGGTTTGACCTTGAATCTTTCAAACAGCTGTGAACAGAACTGTCAAATTATGACAAGCTGTTTGAGCAACTGCCATGCATGCATTGCTTGCATGTAGATCAAGAAAACAAAATGTTTGTGGAACAAATAGGAAGCAAACATGGAGGGTGTACACACCTGACGAATCCTGGATCACAGACTGTTTCAGTGTGGACTAATTTATGCCATGCACTAAGTGATGTTTGAAGTCTACAGTCCATACGAACAAGCTCACAAGCAATGTGTCTGGCAACCAAAGAGTGCTGTCTACTGACTCGGTCATCTGATGAGCAGACAATAAAACAAATACGAGTGTCGAGTTAACAGAAAGTGAAGAGTGTTTCTGATGTCAAAATGTTTGTGATGATATATGCTTACATTTGTTTCCTCTGAGTAGCAGTATGAACAAACAACCATTTTAGTTTTCATTCAAAGTATTTCAATTTCCATTCCGTTTATTGTAATAATTGTTTATCTATTTATAATAATAATAATAATAATAATAATAATAATAATAATAATAATAAATCTAGTCTTATAGTGCTATTGCTGAGCTGGCCTGCACCCTGTCTGAGACTCTCTTCTCTGCTCACTATTACTCATTTCTCTACAGCACCAGAGCTGAACTATACTTGTGGCTGACTTCCTTTGATGGTGTGGCACCTTCATTTCTTAAAAATAAATAAATAAATAAATGCAACATGCTTCCTAATCACCTGACCCTAGGACTAGGAGAGTTCTTTTCAGAACTGAAAGAGGACATGGCCAGGCTGCTCCAATTGGGAGCATCATGATAGGCCCATTGTGGTCCCAGCTCTGTAGAGCTTCCAACTCTGAATCTGCCACATATACATTCTGCATCTCCACTGCATCAATCCTGTAGCAGTTAGAAGGACCTCTTCTGAAACTGCTCCCTCACCTTTACAGTATGGGCATTTTTTGCACCCCATGTGGTGCTGGATGGTCATCACTTCCTCCAACAAATTTGGAGTACCATTCAAGTGCAAGATCCTGGTGCAAAGGCCTCATACTGCCACCCTCTGGAGAGCACTGGTATGCAGGTCCTTTAACAGTCAGGTCATGTAAAGGAGAAACAACCTAGGCGCTGTTTAGATTTGGTATGAACATCTGTTTCAGGTGATCCGGTCACAAGTGGGCGACCAAGGCCACACCAACCAAGCTAGTACCCAGACTAAGGGGGATCAGGGGTTAAATAGTTGTTCCAATCTCAGGTGGACACCCAAGAGACCTATCAAATAAAAATATGTATGAAAAATATATAGGATTTTTAATCCTAGGCCTGGGCCTACACATTGGGCCTGATACGAAGACTGAAGTAGTAGTAGTTTTACTAGTCTCGTGGGGCCAGACATGAAAAATTATAAATATTCCCATGAGACAGGCATCATCAGTAAATGCTTTTTGGGGATCGCAAGGGACCTGGAGCCTGTACTTGGATCACTGTGCGCGAGGCAGGAGCACACTGAAGATGGGATGTCAGACCATCACAGGGCGCTATGCAAGCACATTTTCACTTACTGACAATTTATTGTAGCCAATATGTATGTGTCTGGACAAAGTTATTGAGGATCAAGACTGAAACAGGGACCAACAAATACATGTAATCATAGGTTTCTCAGTGACATTGGAATTATTATTTCATTTTGTAATTGAACAGGATTGATGTGAATTGCAGAATTATGTCCAGTAAACAGGTAGAAAAAGAGCAGAAAAATATCACAAACAAGGACTGGAATTTGAAGAAGAAAATTACTGTCTTAAAGTTTAAATATTCCCTCTTACCTGGACAGGTCCATTGCAGTTTTGTTATCCAGACAAACAGTATAAATATGTGGACCATGGTTATGTTCATGTGGAAACATGACATTGGTAAGAAATCAACTTACTATAGCTTTTACTTTTCTAAATGTAAGCACCACCTTGGATTGCAGGACACCTAAGTGGCCACAAGTACAGTCTACCAAAACTATTGCAAAGGGCTCTAGGTATCTAATACAATAATTGATTAAACTCAGTTTTTCCGGACTTTTCCTGCAATATCCATCCATCCATTTTCTATACTGTTTATCCTTCCGTTTGGGTCACAGGGAACCTGGAGCCTATCCCAGGAAGCATCGGGCACAAGGCAGGCTACACCCTGGACAGGGTGCCAATCCATCGCACGTCACAATCATATACACACACTGTGGACATTTTGGAAACACCAATCAGCCTACCATGCATGTCTTTGGACTGGGGGAGGAAACCGGAATACCCAGAGTAAACCCCCGCAGCATGGGAAAACATGCAAACTCCGCACATACAGGGCCACAGTGGGAATTGAACCCCTAACCCTGGAGGTGTGAGGTGAACGTGCTACCCACTAAGCCACCTCCTGCAAAATCATTGGTCAAAATGTTAACGTGAGCAAAGTCAATGCCAAAAATGAGCTTAAAAAAATTCTGCAAAGGGAGACTATTTTAAGTCAATTAACTGGGCCTCTATTTGATGCTAATTTTATACCATGGAAAATCACCTCTTGATCCACAGACTCTTAAATAAATGTCTGCTGACAACAAAAGAAAAAACATTATTGAAGCCAATCTAAATGGACATCCAGCTGCCAAAACAGATCAGGTTTAGAATTCTGGCATTCCTTTCATTCACATGCCACTTCATGACATGTGCCAAATGTTTAATTACACAGCAGCATGTAATAACAAAATAAAATGAGAAAAAAAACACATGTTTTTTCAGCTAAAACTCTGTCTACTTCCTTCTTGCATGTGAGCTTTACATCTTGCTTTCTTACCTTGGAAAATTAAGCCAAAAGAACCGCATGCTCTCACAAATGTGTCAACATATTCCTTATACAATACTCAGTGCTGTTATAATGTATGTTTTTATATTTATATCTACAGATTTTACAACAGTTTTAATGCACCACCCATCCGGTAATCGGTATCCATAGCTAGGTTGGATTTCCAGACCTATGTTAAATCTAATGTGGAATGTAACCTGTGTAGAACTGTTTTCAGCTGTTTAAACACCTTAAACATGTTTAATTATACAGAACTTTTACCAAATGAAGCATGAACCCTAAACTGTCCAAATCTATTAATAAAACATTGAAGTAATTAAGAGATCTTGTATGGTAGCACTACAACTCTGCTTGATATGTCACTTTGCTTGTATTTGTGCTTTGGATAAAAGTGTCTGCTAAATGAATAAATGTAGTAGCAAAAAAAAGTGTTATCAAAGTAATTTACATCTTAATTACATGACTCGACAACTGGTACCATCACTGTAGATCAATATACTGTGACCTGCACAAATCATCTTACCTTGCATTCCCTCAGTATGACCCCCTAAGTGTTGTATAAACACCCATTTTTAATTATGACTGACATTATATCGCTTATATTCTATATGTTATAACCACCTGGGAAAATTGTAAGATTTTGGAGATAAGTGGACCAAAATTGAGCTTGATATTTGATCAGAATTATATGGAAATGTTATATATACATACACTGTATATATTTGATTATAGCTGCTTGTTTGCTATTATGTTGACTAAGCTAGATAAATTCATCTACACACATCTGCCTAAAGATGAATAAAACCTGTAGCTAAGTATTATTTCCTTACGCAGTAAATGTCACACTTTGATCAAGTTGCTGGATAGCTACATGCCATAGAAAATGAACATTAGCTTAGATTGTAAGCAAAAATTGGAAGGCAGGAAACCTGCAATACCTCTGCACAGTCCCATTGTAAAAACAGAGAAATGGCTCATAAATGGAGCAACAGATAACTGTTATCAATATTGCAGGGAGATCACAAGTTGGAATCTCATCAATGCTAATTAGATAATTGCTGGGAAGAAGCCAATGGAGCAAAACTGGCCCAGTCATGGGTCTTTGAGCTTTTGCATGTGAAAGAAGGTGGATAGTGCTTTCCTCCAAATGGCCTCTGAAAAGATGTGCTTAGATGGCTTCAACATCAAACCGACTAAATGAATCAGTGATCATTTCCCCAGTGACTTTTACTTCGGGTGATGAGACAGACACTGATGTGGTAATAATCTGGAATAAGCCCTATACGGGGTGCCCACCCATTCAACTCAACCCATGATTATACTCTGAATTGTCACAGCAGATCTACACACACACACACACACACACACACACACATACATACATACAGTGAGGGAAAAAAGTATTTGATCCCTAGCTGATTTTGTACGTTTGCCCACTCACGAAGAAATGATCAGTCTATAATTTTAATGGTTGGTTTATTTTAACAGTGAGAGACAGAATAACAACCAAAAAAATCCAGAAAAACGCATGTCAAAAATGTTATAAATTGATTTGCATTTTAATGAGGGAAATATGTATTTGACCCCCTCTACAAAACATGACTTAGTACTTGGTAATGACTTAGTAATTACTTTTAATTTTCAAAGCCCTGGCTGAGGGAAGGATGTTCTCACCCAAGATTGGACGATACATGGCCCTGTCCATCTTCTCTTTGATGTGGTGAAGTTGTCCTGTCCCCTTAGCAGAAAAATACCCCCAAAGCATAATGTTTCCACCTCCATGTTTGACGGTGGGGATGGTGTTCTTGGGGTCATAGGCAGCATTCCTCCTCCTCCAAACACGGCGAGTTGAGTTGATGCCAAAGAGCTCCATTTTGGTCTCATCTGACCACCAGAGGACAACTGTGTGAAAGTCTTTGGCATCAACTCAACTCGCCGTGTTTGGACAAAATCAGCAGGGGACCTAATACTTTTTTCCCTCACAATGTCTGAGTACTAGTATGGCAATAACACTGTTTTTGGGTCAGCAGATATGGTGTAAGGCTTTGGAAACTGAGCTTCATGTTTGGTTACATTTTATTGTTTAAGCCATTAGGGAAAAAAGAACCTGCTGCCCAATTGCTTCATTTGCATTGCCAGTCAAGTGAATCAGCCATAGTATTGCTTTTGAAGAGAAGACGATGCAGGAGTGCCTCAAGGCAACTTTGGCTAGATTTGCCGGGCAAAGGAGCAGCTTGATGGAAAAATTAGACCTGTGGCAGGGCATTTGTGCTTGTAGGTTTGGTCTGTGTGTGTGTGTGTGTGTGTGTGTGTGTGTGTGTGTGCCTTTATTAAGCATCTGGATCTAATCAGTAACTGTTACTCTACTTGAAAGCCTAGTGTAGTCTCAGAGTGCCCACTGGCTTGTGCAGTGGGAGAAACTTCACTATATAAAACAAAAAGTGGGCAAACCAATAAATAACCTTGAACAGATTTTATTCATTAAGTATTTAATCATTTTTGACATCCAGTACCTTCTGCCATCAATGCTGTACCTTCAGCTTAAGGGTCATGAACATTTTTTTTTTCTTCAGATGTATTGCTTCATTCAGCAGTTCAGCATAACAGGAAGTTGATTTTTATCCACTTTTTCCATGGTGTAATAATACATGTAAACATTTACAGTGCTGTGAAAAAGTACTTCTGTATTTGTGTATATCTCATACTAAATACAACATGAAACAAAGGCAAGCTGAGTAAACACACAATACAGTATTTATATATTTATAAATTTTTTTATCAAAGCCAAAAACAAGTTATCTAATTGGCCTGTCACCAATGTGAAAAACTAATTGCTCCCTTATCTTAAAATCATCCCGGCACCATCACACTGATGCCACAGATGAATTCTTTTTGTGTTCTTTTTGTGGAATTCTGTGTTTGGTTAATTCTAGATGTAATGGGACCCCTGTCTTCCAGACTGTTCCACTTTCGACTCATTAGCCCACAGAACATTCTCCCAAAAGGTTTGAGAATTGTCAAGGTGTGTTTTGGCAAAATTCACACTAGACAGTGGTTTTCACTTCGCCACTCTTCCATGGATGCCATTTTTGCCCAGTGTCTTACTGATAGTGGAGTCATGAACAGTGATCTTTATTGATGCAAGAGAGGAATGTAGTTCCTTTGATGTTGTCACTGGCTCTTTTGTGACTTCCTGGATGAGTCGTCGCTGTGCCACTTCTGCCACTTCTTTGAAGGTTCACTACTGTGCTGAGTTTTTCCATTTAGAGATAATGGCTCTCACTGTGGTTTGCGGGAGTCCCAGGGCCTTTGTGTAACCCTTCCCAGACTGATGTATTTCCATCACCTTCTTCCTCATTATTTCTGGAATTTCTTTCAATTTTGGCATAGTGTGTTACTGGGTAAGACCTTTTAACCAACTTCATGCTGTTGAAAAAGTTCTATTTAAGTGTTGATTTGATTGAACAGGGTTTGCAGTAATACATGAAATACATTCCAGTTCATGAAAAAAAAACAACAACAACACTTGTCCAGTTGGTATTAATCAATAAATAACTATCATGTAAAAACTGTTAATCAATCATGAAAAAAAAATCTGAAATAATTAAGTATGCGATATACTTAAAAACAAACGAAATCAGGATGGTGCAAATATTTTTTTTACTTTGTACATTTACAGCATTTAGAAAATGCTCTAATCCAGAGCAACGTACTTGTGTTTAAGTGCTTGGTACATGTAGTCTCCATCAAAACCGTATCCTCATGCTAGTACTAGTAGTTCAGGGTATAAGACAGAAAAGAGTTTTGATGCATGTCTTTCTTGTATGTTGAGGGATGCTGGGTCCATAATAGAGACCTGAAGATAATATCATGTCATCCAGCTTTCCGATATATGAGAACACACTTTGGGGGCCGGCCTTTTCTGGTCAAAGACAACAATGCTCCATTTTTTATTTCTCGTTGGTCATCCATCCATCCTTCTTCTACCACTTTCTCCTTCTTCAGGGTCGCGCTCATTGGTCATTATAATGGATTAATGGATTTCAGTCAATTTCTCTTGTTGAACCTATTTACAAATACCGTTAAAAATGTTTTCAAATACAGCCAACTGTATTAATTAGTCAGTCAGTGTTTCTGAAGTCTTTCCCATAGCAGCAGTAGTGTGTGAACATCCATTCAGCACAGGAGTGTTCATGAGATGCCTCTGCTGCTATTAATTAACTCATTAACACTTACAGCAGTGAACACTTTCTGCGTGCATGTGTGTGAGCATGTCTCATGCTCACACACATGCACGCAGACACATAAACCACTGCTCAAAGGGGGAAAATCGGCAGAGTCCAAGCACCAGACACGCAAGCGGATATACTTTGGATGTGTTTTCACGAGGGGCTGCTGCGTTTCATTTTTCATTGCTGGCCTGGCTGCTCTGTGGCCTCACAGGGCCAGCCCCTTGTCCAGAAGAGCTGCATATGGATGTTAACTAGTAGCAGAGTGCACACGCTTTCAGATCCCCGTCACTGCCGCCCACAGCCCCAGCACTCCATACCAGATGGGTGCATCACCTCACTTTGGAAAGAATGAATGCACTGCTTCGTAATGTGTTTTGAATGAAGACAGGTATTTGTGAGGCACACAACAGCCCCATCCTAGTCACACGTAGAAACCACAAAGAGATCTGTTTGCTATATGAAGATGACAGTGGTACCGATGGCCTGCAAGCAATACCACAGACTACTATTTAATTACCAAAAAAAAAGGAAATTGAAATAAAAATGAAGCAACACGAACAATGTCAACACTGATCTGGTAGTTAGTTTTTGGAGTAAGTGAATAAGTCTAAGACAAACAACACAAGTCAATAAAAAACAGACTGTGAAATTTTATTCTGTGCAACGCATTCTGCAGGAACTGCCTACGGAAGACCTTTAAGTTAATCCACTGAACAGAGGCAATAAATACACAACTTTCTAGCCATTTGAGTAATTACTCCATGCATTATTAGTTCCTTGTGTGAACATAGAGCTTTGACTTTGACTCAACAGTAGATGCATCTCAGACTGTGGTGTATTGTTTGAAGTGAACTGACCTGTGGAGACAGAGCAGAAGCCCTGCCGAGATGACAGAGCAGACTTTGGGGATGAAGACATCAGGGCCACTTCAAGCCCTCACAACATCCCCTTTAATTATTTTTATAATGCGAGTGAAAAAGTGAGTGGAAACTATGCACATTCCGGGCTCCTGTGGTGTTGAAGGGACTTTTTTCTACTCTGTGGTACCGCTGCAGGGTTGGATCAATTTACACTCCACAATCTCAAACACACGCACGGACATACACACACATTTGCTCTGTGATGGTTTGAGGTTTGGGCAGGGTGACAGAATAAATATGTTTTTGTGTTCCAGGGCCTCGGTTCCTCCTGTATCTCCAGTCACCTGATCTAACTGCCGCTAGTACCCTTTTTCCATACAACATGCCTACATAATGCTTACTGTTTCTAATATTAACCTAGATTTAAGGGTTCACTGGTACAAGGAGCAGGAATGGGCACCAACCACATTATCTGTTAATCATATTCCTCATTATTTAAGATAATTTTCGTTGTTTAGACAATCAGAATTTTCTCATGGCTTTTATTCATATGGAGCTTCACAGTAGCTGCCATCGATCTTATCATGTGACCTTATCATTTGTTTTGTACAGGCTCTAACTCTCAGGCTTTCTCTTTTGTTCAGTGACACCCCCCTCTTCAGTATCTTCTGTTTTCATTCTTACTGGCTTTTGAACTTCCATGCCTGTTTGTTTGTACCACGTGTTCTGCCTTTGACATTACGGCCTATCCTATGTGCACTCATTCTAGCAGTCTTTTTATTCTCCAGCATCCTCTGTCTTGCCCCTTTTCCCCGGTCAGTTCCTTGTTATGCTCACCCACCAGAATTTGGAACCACTCCACTTCATGCGAGCGCAAAACCACAAGTGTTGTTCTAGCTGGAGCGTGCCCAAATACTGCCGCACCCGAGCATGCACTCTCTTTCTCTCTTTCATTAGGAATAACGTGGGGGAAAATGTGAAGGACAAAAAAACAAAACAACGCACTTCGATTTGAATGGAAGAGGTCTCTGGCTGAATGGAAGAGGTCCCACGGTTGGTGCATAAGGCCTAGAGAAAACCAGACCAGATGCTAGGCTGGTGTAAAGATGCCCCATCTGGTGTAAAGAGGACCTCAGCTGGATGGAAGCATCAAGTTAGATATTAATATCCCCAAGGTTGTCAACAGAAGCCCCAGGCTGGAAGGAGGAGGCTATACGCTGAATGTAAGAAGCCCCAGGCTGGACAGAAGAAGCTTCAGGCTGGACAGAAGAAGCATCAAGCTGGACAGAAGAAGCATCAAGCTGGACGGAAGAAACAACAGGTGGGACAGAAGAAACTCCAGGCTGTACAGAAGAAGCTCAATGGTGGACTGCAGAATCCTCAAGGCTTGAGAGAAGGAGTCCCATGCTGTACAGAAAATGACCCAGGCTAGACAGATTGAACCCTATGCCATACAGAGAGGCTGGAATTTGTCAGACTGAAAGCTTTTATCATTCTATTATGAGGGTCTTTATTAAAAAAAAAAGATACATCACATATCAGCCAAAAAAACAAAAACAAAGTTCACAACTTAGATTCCCATCAAATTATTTCCTTTTAGTTTAAAGAAAAATAAATAACACACACAAACACAAACACACACACACACACACACACACACACACACACACAAACACACAGGCATTTGTTAGACCCAAGACACCTGCATTGAGCCTTAAGCTTATGTGGTTTTGCAAGTGCTATTGAAATTGGAACAGGTCAAAGTGACATGCCAGCTTTTTGGACCATTAATATAACAAGAAATATTTTCATTATTCTTTTGGGGTTTTATATGGCTGCTGACTGCACACACTAAGTATTTGTGGTGCAGCACTCTTTTAGCCAAGAAAAACATAATGCAGGAGGGAAAAAAGGGTGAAAATGAATTATGCACATTTACATACTTATTTCCAAAAAGTATGTGTCCAGGCCAATTTCCAAGCATCATTAGACCATTAATGCAAGTCACTGCCATGATTTCATAGTCAAATTTAACTAAAGACACAGTAAATATTGATACTATTCAACTGTAAACCAGTCTTATCACATTCTAACAATTAACCATATGAGCATGTGTAGAAATGGATCAATCTACAGTGTAAAATATCTACAATTCTTCAAAAATAAATAAATAAATAAATAAATAAATAATTATGCTGCCAAAACTGAAAGTAAGGATTCAATTAGTCAGGCATACAAAATTTGTTGGTTAAACATAACTATGATCCCTTTCTATGAACTATTTCTATTTCTAAAAACTTTTTTTTGTAATAATAATAATAATAATAATAATAATAATAATTAGAGATGCACCAATACTAAATTTCCAAGCTGATACGATAAGCGATGATTCAGAGCGATATCGGCCAATACCGATAACCGATACCGATAGCTCTGCCTTTTATGCCTTCTTTTAAATGAATAATAATTAATTCCACAATTCTGAAAGAAATGCAAATTAAAACTTTATTCTCTATATTTTAACAAGTTACTGGTCTCAAACACAAAGCACATTACTCTAATTAACATTAACACATGAACAAAATTCTGAAGATTATAGTAAGTTTTCTTAACTTAGTGAAGTTATTCATTCATATTTGTCACGTCATGGTGAACTCTCGACTACAGTTCCCAGAGTGCAGCGCCAACTACAAACATGGCCGCTGAGAACTACACTTCCCGGTCACTGAGTGCGGACACCTGTACTCCATCGTAGGTTATAAAGGACCTCGTTAACTTCAGACCCTCGTGGAGTAAATGCTCAGCAGTCTTACCTCTGTCGTTCACCAAGCCTTTGTTTTTGTTTTGGATTTCTACAGTTTTTGGATTTACTGCCTCTATTTGGATTACAATTCCCAGCCTAGCTCAGTTTGGATTGTTCGCACAATCGCCTGACCTACCGCTGTCTTCTGTGTACGTCTTTCGCCTGATCCTCGCACTCTAGTCCTGTTCACCTACTATGGAGGCAGCGGGCACCCCAGAGTGGCAATGCCACATCCTTGAGCAGAATCGACCGATAGCTGTGCAGCGGGACCAGATATCGCGCTTAACCAAGCAAGTGTAACCATTCACGCTCCTGGCTGCGACACCACCACCTCTACCAATGCACATTCTGCTTTTGGCGCCAGCGTATGCCAACGTCGCCTCTACCTACACCGGTGAGATATGCTGGAGAGCCGGAACAATGTAAGGGTTTCCTGCTACAGGGCTCGCTATTTTTTGAAAGCTACCCTGACATGCCAGAAGTCCATAAAGTCAGGCACTTCATGGAGCTCCTAAACGGACGTGCCCTGTCATGGGCTATGGCGGAGTGGGAGTTAGGTGGTGGTGCCAGACCCTCACTAGTGGACTTCCTTTCCCACTACCAGCATGCCTTTGATCATTCCCCTGATGGTTCGGAGACCGGTCAGAGCTCATGAAGATCATGCAAGGCTCTTGTGATGCGGTGAAGTACGTCTTGGAGTTCCACACCATCGCTGCATAGAGCGGGTGGAATGAGCCGGCCCTCAAGACCACGTTCCACCAGGGGCTGAATCCCGAGTTGGTGAGAGAGTTGGCATGTCGAGGCGAACAGCTCACCCTCGTAACCCTCATTGACATTGCAATACGGCTGGACCATCTGCGCTGTACCAACCACCCCGCCCTATGGGGTCTCCTGCCAACAGAGCCAGAACCCCCAACTGAGCCCATGCAGCTCGGCCAGACCTGGAACCACAAGGAGGATAGGGAGAAGCAATGTGGTGAGTTTCACTCCTTTTATTGCGGTGAGGGCACCCACCTCGTCTGTCACTGCCCCCACAAGACACCACGACGTGCCGAGGGAATTACTGACCGCCGACCTTGTCGCCAAACGGTGAGTCCACCCCAAACACACACTCCACATATTACCTGTTAAAATGGAGCATTCACTGCTTTCATTGCTAATCGATTCAGGAGCGACTGGGAACTTCATAGATTAGAAGACTGCACAGAACCTTGGCCTCCCCATGCCCCCCTGCTCCAGCCACATCAAATCCAGTCCATTGACAGGTCCCCCATAGGGGGAGGAGTCATATCACACTGTAAGACTTCAAGTTAGTGCCCTCCACCATGAAACCATAGTCCTTTACATTATGGTCTCCGCCCGGCACCCCGTCATTCTAGGCCTACCTTGGCTGGAGCTCCACAACCCCCAGGTTTCTTGGACTGACAAGCAAGTTACCCAATGGTCCCCGTACTGCCTGAGCAACTGCCTAAATGGCCCTGCGGTCCCTTTGGCAGCCACAACAGTGGAGAGCCCCATGTCTCTTGTTCTAGTCACGGCCCCTCCCAAAGATTGGGACCTCAGTGAGGTATTCAGCAAGGAGAGAGCAAGAGGTTTACCACCACACCGTCCCTACAACTGCCCAATTGACCTCCTTTCCGGAGCCAGTCCACCTCGGGGTTATGTATACCCTCTCTCCCACGCTGAACACAGATCCATGGAGGAATACATTCAGAAGACCCTCCAACAGGGTTACATTAGACCCTCCACATGTGTTCTTTTTCTTGGAGGCCTTCGAGGGGGCCTACGACTGTGTATCAACTACCGGTGGATAAACCAAGTGACAGTCAAGTACCGGTTTTTCCTGCCACTAGTTCCTGCAGCCCTTGAACAGTTAAAAGCTTTGACCAATTTCACGAAGCTGGACCATTTAGCACATACAACCTGGTCCGCATGTGGGAGGGGGATGAGTGGAAGACGGCTTTTAGCCCCACCTCCGGGCACGATGAATACTCGGTCATGCTGTATGGGCTTGCTAACTCCTCCTCTGTGCTCCAAAGTCTAATTAATGACATTCTGAGAGACATGTTTGGGATGAGCATCATCACATACATCGATGACATCCTGATGTATTTGGCATCCCTGGAAGAGCATATCGGCCATGTCGGGCAGGTGTTGCGCCACCTATTACAACATCAGCTTTATGTAAAAGCCGAGAAGTGTGAGTTCCACCAACACATGATCTCCTTCCTAGGATAAATCATCAGCCATAGAGGGTCACCATGGACCAGCATAAGGTCCAAGCTGTGGTAGAATGGCCCATGCCCCGAAGCATCAGGGAGTTGCAATGGTTCCTTTGTTTCACAAACTTTTGCCTTTGTTTATTTATTCATTTTCATATGATTCATTTACATGTGATTCATTTACGTATGATTCATTTTCATGTATTTCATATTCATGCATGTGATTCATTTACATGTAATTAATTTTCATGTGATTCATTTACATTTTCATGTGATTCATATTCATGCATATTCATGTAATTCATATTCAGGTTTCACAAACTTTTACTGATGGTTCATTCAAGGCTTCATTACAATAGCACAACCCCTGATGTCCCCCTTGAGTGGCAAGCCCAGGTGGCTACTTTGGACCCCAGCCACCCAGGAGGTGCTGGACAAGCACAAGAGGGCCTTCACCACGGCCCCCATCCTCAGACACCTGAAGACCCTGAAAACCCTTCGTCATGGAGGTTGATGCGTCATTCTCTCACAGAGGCTCAGAGATAAGCCCAAGCTGCATCAATCCCTAGCGTTCTTCTCCTGCAAGTTGTCATCAGCAGACTGCAATGATGATGTGGGGAACCGAGAACTCCTGGCAGTCAAACTGGCCCTGGAGGAGTGGTGGCACTGTTTAGAGGATGCCACGCACCCGTTTGTTATCTATACAGACCATAAAAATCTTGAGTACATGAGGACGGCCAAATGTCTCACACCCGCCAGGCCCGCCAGTCCCTGTTCTTCTCCAGGTTCCAGTTTACCTTATCACGTAGGCCAGGAACAAAGAACACTAAGGCCAATGCTCTGTCACGAATCTACTGCACTGAGAGCCAAATGGACCATGGAGATTATATCCTGCACCACTCCTGTATTATTAGTGCCATAGAGTAGACTCTGGACCAGGCCTTAGCACGCTTCCCCAGGACACAAATCCTGGCAGCATGTCCTCCCGCAGGCAATTTGTCCCGAAGTGATACCGATTGGAGCTCATCACCTGGGCCCACACGGCGCTAGTGACAGGCCATCTGGGAATACATCGCACCCACTTACTGCTGACTGAGAAGTACTGGTGGCCCCACATGTCTAGGGAAGTACAGCGCGTCATGTCCTCGTGTGCCATATAGTAAGGTACTGCATACTCTACTAGCCGGTAAGATGGTGCTCTTACCTATCCCTGTACACCTGTGGTCCCACCTGGCCCTAGACTTCATCACGGACTTGCTGGAGTTGAAGGGTACCATGATACTAGCAATCCTCGATCATTTTTCAAAGTCCCTGCACCCCATTCCACTGCCTGCCATCCCGTCTGCCTTTGCCACGGCCGAGTTGATATTGCAACATCCCAGAAGAGGTCGTGAGTGATAGAGGGCTGCAATTCACATCTCGAGTCTGGATTAGCTTCATGAAGAAGATGGGTGTCACCGTTAATCTGACCTCCAGTTACCACCCCCAGGCCAACTGACAAGCAGAATGGGCTAACCAAGAAGTTGCTAGATTCCTTCGAACCTTTTGTGCCACCAACCCGGAGGACTGGGGCCAATTCCTCCTGTGGGTGGAGTATGCACAGAATTCCGTGCGACACTTTGCAATGCAGCTTACCCCTTTTCAGTATAACTTGGGCTACCAGCCACGTTTATTTCCCTGGAACGCCAACCCCACTGACTCGCCAGCAGTGGATGAATATATTCACTGGAGTGAGCAGGTCTGGGAACGCGCACATCAACATTTGGAGCAGGCTTCACGCACCGCTAAATGAAAGGCGGCTTGTCACCGGAGGGATCACCCCAACTACCAACCCGGGGACAGGGTGTTTCCATGAGAGACCTAAAACAGCCCCTTCCGGGCAGGAAACTTCCCCCCAGGTATATCGGCCCCTTTCGAATCCAGAAGCAAATTAACGAGGTCACATACCGCCTGGACTTGCCCAAGCATAGCCGCATTTCCCCGTCGATCTATGTCTCTCTCCTTAATCCAGTGATACCGGGTCCCTTGGCCATGGCGGTGCCAGGTGTATCCCCACCAGAACTATTAGAGATTGACGGCCAACCAGCCTAAAGTGTCTGCAACATCATAAACTCCAGACGTCAGAGAGGTAAACTCGAATACCTGGTGGACAGGGAGAGGTATGGCCCAGAGGGGCAGTGCTGGATCCTGTCCCAGGACATTCTGGACCCAAGCCTGTGCAGAAATTTCCATGCCGCTCACCCAGTTAAACCGAGACCACGGAGGGGAGGGGGGCCTTGGAAGGATTCGGCTACCGGAGTGAGCCCTTTGGGCGGGGGGCTCTGTCACATCGTGGAGAACTTGCAACTACAGTTCCCAGAGTGGAGCGCCAACTACAAACATGGCTGACGTGAACTACACCAGAGTACTGAGTGCAGACACCTGTACTCCATCGTAGGTTATAAAGGACCTCGCTAACTCGTTAGCTTTTTGAAGTAAACGCTCAGCAGTCTTACCCCTGTTGTTCACCAAGCCTTTGTCTTTGTTTTGGATTTTTGAGCCAGAGCACTGTAAGGTGTAAGGGTTTCTGCTTGCTTCCTACCAGGTTTCGTAACAATATTAACATTGACTGAATTCTAAAAAACAATCCTAATGTTAATCTTCACATTCACTCGCCACAAAACATCAAACTGGTAATATATAATATCAACTTTTTTTTATATCTTAACCTTAACTGGATATGAAATATACTACTTGTAGGAAAGTAGCCTGTAATGGGTGAAGCACAGACACTCAGGAGGCCATTGTCAGGTGGTCAAATGAGTGTTCAGGGGCAGTGTGTGTGTGTGTGTGTGTGTGTGGGTGTGGGTGTGAGTGCACGGGTGCGTGTGTGTTTGCTTGCAGGCTGGTGTTGCAGGGTTTTTCCGGAGTCGCGCTCTTCTGTGCCGTCAGTGCATAGTCAGAGAGCAGAGGCCTCGCCTGGATCCGAATCGATTGAAAGAACAACAAAACAAACACACACACCGAGAAAGGGTCAATTAGTTAACGCCAAAACGTCAAGCAATAATGAGCGTTTTAAGGAAGCACACGTCATGTGTCATAATATACATAATTGTCTTCATATACCACTACTACTACTACTACTACCAATAATAATAATAATAATAATAATAATAATAATAATAATAATAATAATAATGTGTTTAATTTATATAGCACCTTTCGAGAGCTCAATGATGCTTTACACTAGCAGTTCCATAATACATAAACAATGAACAATCCAACACAAAAAATTTAAAATACAGTACAGATGGCACAGCCACTGAGAGAAAAATGCATAGCAACACATTAGGACAAATAACACTGATAAAACAGATACATTTTAAATTGACATTTGAACTCAGAGATGGATGTGTTGCTGTGAATAGTCAGAGGGAGTGAATTCCAGTTCTTGGGTGCTATAACACTGAAAGACCTGCCAGCCGTAGTAGAGAGACGAGATCTAGGGACAAGGTAGTCGGGTATTTTATCGAGTGAAAGCTGTTTCAGTAATTCCTTATCTACGAAGTACAGGGGAAATGAACCCTTTTGATAAGATTAAAATAATTCTATATTGCCTTTATCTTCAAGAGATTAAGAAGCTAAGGAACACGCTGTGCTATCAGACAGTTCCTGTTACATTATAACAGTTATAAAGTAGTTCCTGCAGAAGCCCCTCTTTCTCGCTCGTGATACAGCAAAACCAGAAATTCCTTCGTCCTGAAAACTCTCTCGCAAAATTCCCTATTTACTGTATCACTGCTGTGAAATTGTCCTCACTGGTGTGTAAGCAAGAATTAGTTAATTCATCTCCATTCAATTCCCAACAAAAATGCAGCACATTCCCCTCAGAAATGTCACTTATAGCTCTATGTGTACATATTAGTCTCACAATGTAAAATTCATTTTGGATAAGAATGAAAACACATTCACCTCAATGTATCTCCTCCAATTTCATTTTTATTTTGGAAGAATGGAGCAGTAGTGCAGTCTCTGATTGACAGAGTAGCATTGAACCAGCTTATGCAAAAATGAAGTGTGCTGGGACACCACTGGGAAAGTTATCAAATGATTAATATTGGCATGGAAATGGAGCCACAGTCTCCATCTTTTACTCCTTCTCTCCCCTGTGAAGAAAGCTGAATGATCCATGTCTTATCCAAATGATTGGTCAAAGACTTATTCTGAACTCTCCTTTAGGTCTTTAACAGTCTCTATCATGAAAGTCCATTCCATGATTCCCACTCAATAACTAGCGCATTACCTGTCGTCACTGTCGGGAGACCTAGTGATTAACATCGTACGTCCAGTTTTGAAAGTTTGGTTATGAGTTATGAATAACCCTTAGGATGATGGCAATCCTTCTCAGAATAACTACTCACCAAGAACTTATCAACTTTTCTTACTCCAAAATAACAGCCACATCACTTACAGCCGTACATCCGTTTGTTTTTCTTGTTTTAGCAGCTCGTTGCAGGCTCTTAAAAATTTTCCAAGCAAAAGAGATTGCGTTATCTGGTGGAGAAACTTCTTCGCAAGGCCAAGGCCAGTATCTCCTCTTCACCAGATCGGCAGTCTGATCTTCTATGTCCCCACTGCAACCGTCAATTTCGGGCTCGGATTGGACTAATCAGCCATCTCCGAGCCCACTCCCACTTAAACTGATGATACTGTGTGGTCCTCATTGACTTTGATGGATGGACTAGCTAGTTAGTTATTTCTGAACATTGTGAATCTGGTTTTGATTTTACCTGACTATTAGATTAGATTTTGAAACAGTTTGTGTGTTTTAATAACACTCTGTATGTACATTAGTCTGTGACTTTGTTGTACACACACTAAATCACAATAAATTAGGTTTCAGAAGGTACATCTTGGGCAAGGGATGAAGGGGGGATTGGAGGCAAGGGGGATGGGAGTGTGCTGTTGTAGCCGCTTCCAGTTGGCGCTCCAGGGGGCTCAGTGGGGCTGAAGAAACTGGTGAAAGTGATGAGTGAGGGAATATGAGAAAGAGTGAGTGAGAAAAAGAGCCTCCATCTCAGTTTGATACACACCAGCCAATCACCAACCAAGACTGCCAGCAACATCATCACTGAGGGAACATGGGGTGAGAATCCAGGCCATGAACTGATTCACACCAACCTCACATGACCCCAGAAGTGCTTAGCAGCTAAACCTGGACAGCTTCAGCACACGTTGGTTAGTTTATTGGCTTAATAATAGTAAGCTGACATATTTCTACTTGGTTATGAGATGTAGCACTAGAAAAAAAACAACAACAATATTTGTTAAGTCAGGTGTTTTAACAGGTATCATGAAAGGAAAAATTTGTAATATGTTAAAGGTACTATATTGTACTATATTATAAGTTCATAAATGTCTCTAAAGCCATAAAAAAATAGTAATAATAATAAAAAAGAGACAGAAAATTCAACATATGAGTCATCACTCAGGGGCATGAGTATGAGTCATTTTCATAATTTCTGCTTTGTGATTAGGTATTTCATTTTGAAAACTTGACAAATGTGAAAAAATACACATTTAGAATATCACTCATTTTTAACATCTGCTTACCCTTCTGTTAATGAACTGTCAGCACACATCAGGTCATAACGTGCCTTGATGAAGAACTGGAAAAAATTGCTACTTGCATGCATCACTGAGCAGTTGTTTAAAAAACGGGCTTAAAAACTAACGAAAAACGTCACGACGTGCGTGCAAATAGTGATTTCAGACATAAGTTACAGCGTGTTCTTGAGGGTGCCGGTAGTCAGTCTGAGGTCAGAAAGCGATGTGTGATCTGCATCTTTGTTTTGAATCAGGTTTTATATATTAAAAAAAAAATTCAATCACATAAAACTGGAATTGGGCTTTTAAAAGACTGATTTATCCTATCTATGTAGTATTTAGAAATAATTATTGTGCGAGAAAAGACTGTCGGACAATTAAATGATATGTGGGAGAATTTGTGCAGTTGTGGGAGACTATCATGGAAAATATTAGCAGGATGGAAAATATTACAGGTAGTTGGATTCCATGAGATACTGTAATAATATAATGCTTTCTGTCTTTGTGATGACAAAAACGTTTTCTGATCCCACCTCCTTGTATGGCTCTCTCTCTCTCTCTCTCTCTCTCACACACACACTCTCTCTCTCTCTCACACACACACTTGTCTAATGAGCTGGTTTGGCTGCTGTTGTGATATGGGCAAGAAATCATATTATGACTTAACGTGAACTGACGAACTGAGGAAAAAATAATTTGTCTGATTCACACAGGTCTAAGGAGTGAGAGAATGAATGAGGGGGAGAATGCAAGCACGCAACACACAGCCAGTTACAATGAAAAAGTTGAGGCTTTCTGAAAATAATAGAAAAAAAATGAAAGAGTTACAATGAGAACATTGCGAACATGCAGCCATAATGATGATAACATAACAGCCTTATGCCTCATATATAATCGTCACGACCTTCACATTTCCTAAACAGCAAAGTTGTTATGATGAGTAAATATTTGGAATTTTGTAAATACAGTGTGACTAATAACAGCACCCTTGGTAAATATGAGCAAAGAATGCTGTGAAAAAATGTCTTTATTCTTTAACCTTTTGATCTTTTGTTTAAAAAAATCACATAAATACTCTGCTCTCATTGATATTAAACAATTGCAAACAATATTTTACTTTGTTATGTATAGGTGTGCAACAATTACTGTCACCCCTATGAATTCATATGAGGAAAAATATATTTGAAATATAACCCCATTGATATTTTAATATTTTTTTGTTGTTGTTTAGTAAACCTGGGTGACTAGGAACAGGAAGTTGTTCAACCCTGACTTCCTGTTTCACAGGGGTATAAAGTGGGGGAAATAAGTATTGAATGCAACATTTTCTTTAGTAAATATATTTACAATGAGGCTATTCACATGAAATTTTTTTTTACCAGACTTTGGTATTAACTCATGAAGTTATGTGTAATAAAGAGGAATGACAGAGGAAAAAAGGTATTGAACTGAAATTTATTAATTTACAATTTATTATTATTTTGGCCCATTCTTTGGCCCATTTAAATCTTGTTCAATTGGATTCGAGTCAGGTTATTGACTGGGCCATTCTAACACCTTGATTTTTTTTTTCTCTGAAACCAATGGAGAGTTTCCTTTGCTGTATGCTTTGGATGGTTTTCCTGCTGGAAGGTCCACCCATGTCTTGTCTTCATCATCAATCTGGTGGATGGCAGCAGATTCTTCTTAAAAATCTCCCAGTAAAGGGCTCCATTCATTGTTCTTTCAATTATATGAAGTCTGCCAGTACCATGTGATGAAAAACAGCCCCACACCATGACACTTCCAACTCCAAACCTCACTGTTGGTATAATGTCTTTAGGGTGATGTGCAGTGCCATTTCTTCTCCAAACATGGTATGTAGTATTACAGCCAAAAAGTCCACTTTTCTCTCGTCTGACCAGACTACACTCTCCCAGTATCTCACAGGCTTGTCCAAATGAGTTGTAGCAAACTTTACACAAGGCTTCGTCATGATTTTCTTTAGTAATGGAGTCTTGCGGTGTGACCATGAGCAGTGGAGTGTATTGACTATTGTTTTCTCTGTGATGATGTCACCTGCTGCCTCCAACTGTTTCTGGAGCTCTTTCCGAGTGGTCCTTGGCTCTTGGGCTACTCTTCTGACTGTTCTTCTGACTCCCTGGTCAGAAATCTTGTGAGGAGATCCTGTGCATAGCCGGTTGAGCAGAGTGATGTTGCTTCCAGTTGCAGATAATGGCCCCAATGGTGCTTACTGGAAGATTCAGAAGTCTTGAAATACGTCTATATCAAATTCCATCAATATGTTTCACAACAATAAGGTTGTGAAGGTCTTGGGAGAGCCCTTTGCTCTTACCCATCATGAGAAGTTTCTTGTGTGACAAGTCGGTAACGAAAAGCCTTTTTTTATAGACCATCAGTTTACTAACCCTGATGATATTAAATTACACAGATAGGGGGTATAATTACTTATGGATTTCAGCTGGTTTCTTGCCTAACCTTGCCTTGGAGAACTGCATATTCTTAGTGTGTTTAATATATATATTTTAATATATATATTTTTTTCCTGTGTCATTCCACTTTATTACACATAACTTTATTGACTTTAATGTTGTGAATTCTTTATATATCCAGATTTCTTGAGTTAATATTGATGTCTGGTGAAAATTTCATGTGAATAACCTCATAGGAAATATATTTACTGAAAAAAATGTTGATGCGTCCAATACTTATTTCCATGAAATGCCTTCGTTATTGTGAGTTGTTGACAAACCAGTAACCCAGGTGCTCCGGATGTTGATATTTCATGTATGGACTATTCGTTTTTTTAATAGTCCTGAAGAAGGGGGGAGGGGGGGGAGTATGGGTGTCTAAAAATATCTTTCATTTGGTACGTAGCTCCGTTTTAAATTAATGTATTTCACATTGATGTGGCACTCCTCAATGTTGTAAGTATAGCACATTCTGCTGAATGTCACCGCCTGCTGCACTATACACATCAGCCGAGGTGAGAGCTGGATCACGGTTGTATGATTTATACCAGGTGGATTTATCAAGGACAACAGATGATCTTTTTCAGAATCAGATACATGTAGGTATGTGGAAAACAGACAAAACACAGCAAAATGAAGTCCAGTCAACAGAAAATGAACATGCTAGACACAAATAATATCGTTTACATACAATGCAAAAACAGAACACCACATTTCGGTCAAATTGTAGACTTTTTAGTACAGGTGTCTGTTAGAAGAGATTAATAATCATTAGTCTGTTTTAATGCTCTGAACTTGTTAACAAATTATATTATTGTATCATGACAGCGTCTAATTTGTAGCCTAGTTAATTAAGCCCGGTAGACTAGGTGCTATATTTCTCATAAGTTGTCTGCCCTTTCATCTAAAATTCTTATTAAAAAGTGGATAAATCAAGGATTAAAATTTTGAAAGAGTTCTACTTGACCATGCAAAAAAATGAATAATAATAAATAAATAAATGTGGTGGTGTTACATGGGATATATAAAATCAAAAGTTATGGAGGTGTGTGAATGAGACTGGAAAAAAAAAAACATAAAAAAACTAAGCAGAAAGTACATGCATGTGAGAATGCATTTGTGCATGTGTGAATGAGAGTATACATTGGTATAAGCATGTGTGTGTGTGTGTGTGTGTGTGTGTGTGTGTGACAGAAGAAAATGTAGAGAGCGTGTGGGAGAAAAGTAGGAGAGTGTGGAGGTAATTACCTGCAGCTGCTGGATATAGCTGGGGAACTGGGGGGTAAATCTCTAACCACATCAGAAATTATCCATAAAATTTACAGCTTAGGAAAGCCATGTGTGTGGCTCTTAGCACCCTTTAACCCTCACTCTCTTCTCTCGCTCACTTTCCTGTCTGGATGGCAAGAGAGCATGCCGAATCATTTATAAGCAGCCTACATAACCTACCCTTTCTCTAACATATGGACAGCATAAATCATCCAAAAGGACAACTAAATACTATGTTAATGGAATGTATGCACTTCCCTTCTCTAGACTCCAACCAATCATTAACTTTCTTTACAGGAACAAAATAGCAGGAAAGTCCATCAATCAACGTAATAAGGTCGAATGACTTAGCGTTAAACACACGAGTACTGCAGAACATATATGGATTGTATACATCTTGAGTTAATTGATAAAATATATTTGCGTGTAGAAGAATGACGCAGAATTTCCACCAGAGCTGGTGACGGCCGCACATCTGAAATACATAAGCGTGCTCCTAGGTCTGTATGTCGATTTATGAAAGCGTGCGTGTGTGCTACTATAGATTATTGGACTTGGTGAACCTGAAGTACAATAACTAAAATATGCACCGCAATTATGTATCTCCGAGTTAGAGTTTGATGTACCACGATCGATTTTCTGACCGCAAGGCTACAAGTTTAAATCCCAGGACTGCCAAAGGGCTGGTGTTGGGGCCTTGAGCAAGAGTGTAGTCACATCCTTGAATTATACCCTGCTTCACTTGTAGGCTGTTTTAGATAAACACCACTGAATATATATATATATATATATAAAAAGATCTTACTTTAAGTAAGATCTTTTCTGTATATGAAGCACAGACTGATCCCAGAGCATAAGTCTGATACACACCCACACCAGCTGTGGTGTAGAGGATTATATTTGAGGCAGGGGACTACAAGCTTTAATGCAAAAAGTCATCACTTTAGGTCTCATCTAAATGTTCTAACCAAGCTTAAACTGAAAAATAATAATCAACTTTTGGTATTTAATATGTTATAGAGCAGATCTGTGTCAATTATAGAAAAAACCACAAGAGGGTGCTTTTATTGCTTAAAACAACAAGACTGTCTTGTAGGCTGTTATTCTGTCACGAAATCACATTCTTAACCGCTGAAATCTCAGCGTATTATTCAGGTACTCGCTTTAAAGCATATTGCTCAGTAACCACTGTGTAATAGTGTAATACAGTCAATACATTCAGAAAACTAATAGGAAATGTATGCAGTTTCACAGTCTTGACATTCACGGACCAGTCGAAGATCCTGTTTAAGAGGGGTTTATACATTGATATGTATATATATACAAAAAAAAATTTAGGAGAGAATTTATCTGAGATGCCTCAAGGTCACTTTCATAATCCTTTGTATAAGCGACCCATGGCCCTTTCATGACCAGTGACCGCAATTTGGCAGGAGCAAGTATTCGTTCACAAGGGGGATAAATGATAAATTTGTAATAGGATGTGCTAAACTATATCTAAATCTCATTAAACAATCACAAGTTTCCTATTGATCCAGAGTGCGAGCTGGCATGCTCTCATTCACTTGAATTAACTTCAGACAATGGTAGCTAATGGAGCAAAGCAGGAGAGAATTTTGTATTAAGAAAAATCACCTTGGTGTAATTTATGGGGAAAAGCTGTAATCATAACAAAACTTTGACTGTTGGTTAAACTGGTTAAACATTATTTTTTGCTTTTATTATTATTATTATTATTATTAGTAGTAGTAGTAGTAGTAGTAGTAGTAGTATTAGTATTATTATTATTATTATATATTATTATATTAATAGTGTGCCATTTAGAAAACAGTGAGCCAAAAGACAGTGTCCATTCATTTTTTTTACCACAAAAGACTACATACCGTTTTCTTCTTGTTTCTTAATGGCTTACAAGACAGAGGATCATGAATTTAAAAGTCACCAAGATAACGCCGATGCCAAGCAAGAGTAACTGCTACCAGAAGCAAATGTTCATCCCATATGTGTCCTGACTGCTGCTTTATCTGAAAACGTAAAAACGTAGTGTTCAGTTAACATCTTGTGGCGGCCGGGTGACCCTGGCATCTCCAGGGTCACTGGTTCGATCCTGATGTCAGGTAACAAGAGGCCAGTTGGATGCAAGTGCAGATTCACGTATAATAAAGACAAAAAATAAAACAAGAACTATGAACTCCTGGTAAAATACAAGGACTAAGAAACATAACCATGAGACAATAAACATGAGACATAATGTGACAAAGGAAGACAAAGAGTGCTGTGCAAAAAAGTGACTTAAATACCAGTGCTAATTTACCAAAACCATATCCATATGGACATGTCTGCAAATCTATGAGAGAACCCTCCCCCACCTCCATCTCCCTTTAATACACAGCTCCCAACATGCACAAAAACTTTGGGTGGCGGTCCTGGACACCCAGACTAGATGTTTCTTAGTTTATCAAAGTCCTTATGAGCGCTACCCCTTGTGGGGACGGAAGAAGGTGTGATGTTTTTCCTCTGGCAGAGATGAGGTGGTCTTCTCCACTCAACCAAGGAGTGATGCAATCTCCCTAGCTGAGCATGAGCGATGGCCACAGAGCAGCCAGCTGGTGGAGTGAAGTTCAAGGTGGAGCCACAGGAGGGAGCGACATCCAAAGTGGAGCCGGGAGCAGTCGAGTCCATGCCAAATCAGGGAGACGGAGTGACATCTTTGGCTAGGCCGTGACCCGTAATGATGTCATATGTGGAGCAGAGGGATAGGGGAATGTCCTCAGTGGACCCAGTCAGCAAAGTGATGTCCTCAGCGAAGCAAGGATGCAGAGAGCTGTACTCAGAGGAGACAGGCAGTGGAGTGACATCCTCAGTGGATCAAGGAGGCAGTGTGACCAAGGTCGGGCAAACAGGGGAGAAGTTGGAGCCCCCTCCTCTAAATATTTCCTGAAGGTATGCATTGCATATGAGTTCCTCATGTTTTTCCTGTGTCAGTGTGGGTCTCTTCCTGTGTATATGGTGCCCTGTAATTGATTGTGTCACATTCAGGATGTATTCCCCCCTCGTATATAGTGTTCCCGGTATAGGCTTCGGATCCACTGTAACACTTACCAGGATAAACTGCTTCCTGAACATTCTTGTCTGCCTCACTATAAAGCAAATATGTTATATTTACATAACATCCTGTGTTAGATCAGCTAATTCATTAAACTGCGATTTACAGCCACACAGCAACCACTGCTGAAGAGAAATGACCTCATGCAAATTAGAAGTAAAACAAGCTTCCTTCCATCCTTCCTTCCTTCCTTCCTTGCTCATTCCTTTCCTCCATTTCTCTTCCATTGAGGAATCTGGTCAATGAATTCACTGGGATTAACACTACTACTGAAAGTATGAATCAGAATAACACCAGTAACAGAAATGCCAGGATTTCAGCACTTATTTGGTTTTATACTGATTTATACTGAATAGGAAAAGTTCTGATTTAAAGTAACAATAATAACATTTGGAGACAAGGAAAGTGTATTTGAAACATAACCATAATAACACTGGCTTCATGAGAAGCAGAGCTTCAAAGGATAATAGTTAGGTAAGTGAAAATAAGCACTAGTGAAAATGAAAGAGAGAGGCTGAATGAGAGAGAGAGAGAGAGAGAGAGAGAGTCTGCCAGACAGTGTGGTGAGTTTGGCCGAGCTTCTGTTCCTCCTAAGCAGCTGATTTCCCTTTCAACGCAAGCCTCAGGGCTGACTCTCACTCGCTCTGTGTGTTTGTGTGTGTGTGTGTGTGTGTGTGTGTCAGATTTGAGTCTCTCTCTCACTGACCCAGTTCAACTGAGGACAGATTCTCAAAGAATCAGACACCACACAGCATCCATAGCCAAGAAGCAGACATACTGACTGAAGCACACTGTAATGACATACACAGTGATTGCACGCTCATAATTCTACTAACTGTTTATAAAATCAAGTTACGTTTCTGTGGATCTGTAGGCCGGTTCCGAGGAGATATCATCAGAGTCGTAGTGAGTCCATCACAACAAGAAGAACGTGAACACATGGAAAAAAAAGAACAGTGGTGGTTGGAAACATTTGTATGACCGTTCTCTTTATTCACTTTAATCTAAAGAAAAACTGCCGCGAATTTTCCAAAGCTGAGTCGTAGCCTGAGAGTGTGTGTGTGTGTGTGTGTGTGTGTGTGAGAGATAGAGAGAGAGACAGAGAGAGAGAGAGAGAGAGAGAGAGAGAGAGAGAGAAATGTTATTAATTAAATGATAATGAATCTTTATTGATCACATATACATATGCACAGTGAAATTCTTTTCTTCGCATACCCCAGCATATTAGGAGGTTCGGGTCAGAGCACAGTGTCAGCCATGATACAGCGCCCCCTGGAACAGAGAGGGTTAAGGTCTTTGCTCAAGGGTCTAAAATGACTGAGTAATTAAAAAAAAACTATGGAAGAAGCATGAATTAAATCAGTAGTTTAATAGTTAATGTGTAAGTTCCCATTCTGGTAAATGGTGCTTTTATCCAAAGTGCTTTACATTTTGTCTCACTCACACACCAATGGTAAAAGAGCTGCCATCGGGAGCAAGTTGGGGTTCAGTGTCTTGCCCAAGGACACTTCGGCATGTGGAGTCACGTGGGCCAGGAATACAACCCCCAATCCTACGATTAGTAGACAACCCACTCTACCACCAGAGCCACAGCCACCCTGGCATTTTTCATGTTTTTACATTTTATATGTTATACATCAAACCAGTGTATGACGCAACCAAGACCAGAACACAAGTCAGGGCTGCAGATCTTTTCATTCTCTTTATTTTTGACTCTTGCTTATTCAGGCCGTTTTGCTTTGTCTGCTTTGGCGAAATGAATCTCAAAGAACATACAAGAGATTTTTTCATGCTCAGTACAGGGTTACATAACAGTGAAGCAGTGCCCATCTTTTACTGTAAGTGCACTGCCTTCTCTTGCTTT
The DNA here is from genome assembly GCA_012411365.1 of Ameiurus melas. NCBI lineage: Eukaryota > Metazoa > Chordata > Actinopteri > Siluriformes > Ictaluridae > Ameiurus > Ameiurus melas. The sequence continues at coordinate 8,575,861 of CM022760.1, read as the reverse complement.
TTCTGTCTCTTTCCATTGGCACAGGTATGAGAGAGTACGTTCAGTCTGTTTGTGCTGTGATTAAAGAGCTGCGAGGGTGTACTCCCCGAAAAGAGCCGCAAATCCATCATTTTATTAGAGTAAAATTCATAACGATGCTCAATTGCTTAGCAGGCTCACTATTGTGTAAAATATTTGTCATTTTAGGAAACTGCAATGATGTTATAGTAATAGCCATGATTAATTTTGTCCCAAAAGGACCCATGTTACACCCCTCTTCATCTCCCTCCACTGACTTCCAGATTAAATTCCGCCCGGATTAAATTCAAGCTCCTTGATGCTCACATACAAGACCTTGTTTGGAACAGCACCCCCTACCTCAACACTCTCCTGAAGGCCTACGTTCCCTCACACAATCTGCAATCGATTAACGACCGATGCTTAGTAGTGCCTTCTCAGCGTGGCTCAAGGTCCCTTTCCAGAACCTTCACACTAACTGTCCTTCAGTGGTGCAATGAACTTCCAACCTCAATCCGGACTGAAGAATCTCTCATCGTCTTCAAAAAAAACAGCTAAAGACCCACCTCTTCCGTGAACAATTAACTAACACACCTAAAACACCAACCCTCACATTATCCTAAAAAAACCCAAAAGAACCCTAGTCTGGCTCTTACACCTCGACTCTGCGCACTTTGCTTTTCTAGAACTCAATTAAAAGATTTTAAATGGTAGAACTACTTGTATTGTTCTCCGCTTGCTATATCGCTCTACTTGTATTTCCTCATTTTGTAAGTCGCTTTGGATAAAAGCGTCCGCTAAATGAATAAATGTCAAATGTAAATGTAATGTTGGAGATGCATCACTATGAGATAGAAAGAAAGCTACAAGCAGGATTATTCCCTTAAAAATAGTGCAATAGTTAGATGAGAATGCTGAATCAGTACTTTGTCTCACACAATGCATACCTCACTGCAAAAATTTGCTATTCAGCTTTTTAATTTTTTTTTTTTAATGTTTGGCCTTTGCTTTGTGGTTATCCAGTCAGATCTAACTCTGATCAACAAAACTTCTCTGGCCTGCTTATTTTTATCCCTTGAACAAAGGACTGCATTTTCATCAGTTGGGAATTATTTATTGACTTGTTCTCTTAAACAATGTTACATCATCGTTCACTAATTTGAGTAAAAGTAATCTGCCCTGATGTATTGAGAGCAGTTATATTATAGGTTGTTCATTAAGAGAAAACATTAACATAACACGTTGTGTGAATATTATCATTTAAATAAAACACAGTATGACAAAAATTTTAATCTACCCAAGAAGAAATTTGTTATTTTTTCCTCAGCTTTAGTGTTGATTTGGCTGCAAACATTAATGGATAAATATTTTTTTCCAGTAAACTAAGCTCAAACACTGATTAGACAAACCAGCAATGCTAGTTGGGAAATTCAGTGATTGCAAATTCTAGGGCAGTGGTTCGTAAAGTGGGGTCCAGGAACCCTCAGGGGTCCATAAAGCATAATCTGGAGGTCCATGATTTATTTATTAATTTATTTATTATAGTGCTGGAAATCACAAACCACCATTATCTAAACTGTATATACATTGGCACCCTTGGTAAATATGAGCAAAGATGTCTCTGAAAAATTGTGTTTATTGTTTAACCTTTTGATATTTTGTTCATTTGATATTTGTTGACATTTGATGCCGTGTATCCTAACAAAACAAAGGGAGCTCAACGTTGCGTGAGCTTCAAGGTGTGGGAAGCACCCTCACGTGTGACTGGCTTCTGAAGCTTGTGAAACATTATGCTAAATCAGGTGACATGATCAGGTGACATGGCAATTAAGCGTGTCGCGTGATATAAAAAAAGGCACCTGTATATAGTATTTAAACCCCTGGTGTGTCTTTGTTTGGGGTGAAATATTGAGCTTCAGTATTTGCCAACTGAGCCGTACTGAGCCTTTGTTCTTTGAGGCAACTGTGGATCAGGTGGTACAGCGTGTTGTCCACTAATTATATGGTTGGCGGTTCGTTTCAACATGCCAACGTGTCCTTGGGTAAAACACTGAACCCCAAGAGGTGAGGTGCAGTGGCTGATGGGAATCATAGTCTCTAGTCCTTCTCTGATATTTCCTTGACAGAATGGTACTTTAGGGTGTCCAATGGGGGCATTTAAAGTTTGAAATTGGCCACTTTAGACCGGGAGTCTCGACAGCTGAGGTTTTTCATAGAACTTGCAAGGACATAGCACTATACTTTAGTTGAACATTTTATGGAAGGCAACAAAACAAACTCATTGTCATGGTTATTTACACTATTTTCCCTGTAATATGTTATTTCCTTTAAACATAATCTTCTGAGATGATACTTACCATTTTGTTTTATTACATAAGCTAATAGCTTGTTTCCCTTCATAGCCTGCAAAATCCTCTTGCCTTATGAAGATATGACTTAGACTGGACAAAACTCAAAATGGGTAGTCAGAACATGACCAGAGCACTAGTACTGACCATATGACCATAAGTTAAATATAAAGTCAAGTCTATTACATTTAAGTGTGATTTAAAGTTTAGACACTCAACCTTGTAAATGAGCAAGCACCTTTCACAATGTAGATCCCTCAGAGAGGAAACCACACTGTATTCCGATGTGGACATACAACAATCAGAAAGATCATTTAGAAATTTTTTGGTAAGGCCGACAGACTTAAACAATCAAGTCACATTGGATCATACTTTTACCAAGTTTAGGATTTAGCTCATATGCTTTGAATAAATAAATCAATTCAATCAGTCAATCAGTGACTGAAATGAGCAAATCTAGCTCTGTAACAGTTATAGCTAGGATATATAGCTATATTACACCTATATTCAGTGATTAGATGCTTCCCACTCAGTGGTTTTCTTATTTGAACTTTTATAAACACTGATACATTTAAATGTGTACTAGTTCCTTCAGTAATTAGGAAAATTACAGAAAAGTAAGCCAGTGAAACTTTGACGGTGCAAACAGCACAACACCGCTGAAACTTCCCACCACGTGTTTAGTGTTGGTTTTCTTCATGTTTTCTGTTCTATAGTCATTGTTTTGATAGAGGCCTTGTGTGAGCTTCACGGATCATCAGACAGTCTAAACAAGGCAACGCTTAGCGCTGCCACTCGCGTGTGCTCATGTTAATCAGTGTACTCAGGCCATCCTCAGCACAAATGAAAACAAGGTTGTCTTCATGGAAATCATTTTAACAGAGCAGGGGGAAGAAAGTGTGCACGAAAATGAGAGAGAAGGAAAACGTCCTGTTAAAACAGTCATGCAAATTTCTAATATAATGTATTCCAACAAAAATCCTTTCAAACTACAAGGAGCCCTAAAAGCCTAATTCAGGAATTCAGAGAGTTTGGTCCAAGCCTAGTAAACTTCTACTCAGACATTAAAACAAATGGTATTTTTAGTGCAACTGGAAACTGCTCAAACTAAGGGCACTGGATCAATTTAAGCAAACAGAATAAAGGGTGAAAAACAATGTTTAGCATTTAGAAAAGAATATTTAAAAAAAAAAAAAACAGCGTGACCGAATGAGGATCAACCATGACACAAGACCCTGACTGAAATGAATAAAAGACTGATTTATAACTTTATTGACTACACTCTCCTCAACAACAGGTCACATTTCTGGGGAACCCCCCCCAAAAAAAACAGAAAACAAAGGCAAACAACTGTCTGACCACAAAAGCAATTTAAAAGCAGAACATACACAGTGCCACTAAAAAGTTTGTGAAACCTTTACAATTTCAGTACCTCTGCATAAATTTGACTTGATTTGTGATCAGATCTTCATCGAAGTCCTAATATCGCGAACCTAATAAAGCGAACCTTATTCAAGGAAATTTATCCAGCAATAAATATCTTTGTTCGAAAAATATGTGAACCTCTAGGAGTATGAGTTAATTTAAAGGTGTAATTGAAGTAAGGGTTTTCAAACAAGAGGATGGCAATCAAGCGTGGGTTTAGCAGGTCCTCCAATGTTTCAAGAACATAAACTTGGGTCTTCACCACCCACGAAGTGTGTAGAACCACTGTCCCAAGCAGTGGTCGTCCAGCAAAAATGACAAAAATGAACACTGAACAAGAATGGTGTGCATGGCAGGTTAGCAAGGAGCAAGCTACTACTCTATTTTTGCTTTAAAGCAAAAGCATTATGTTTGATGACCCCCATCCCCCCACCCCCAAAACATTGTATTCCAGTATAAGAAACTCATCCAAACCGTTAAGCATGGAGGTGTCATTATCATGGTTTTGTATCAGTATCATTATCATTATCTTTGCCGCCTTGAGTCCTAGATGGGTTCCCATTATTGATGCACCAATGAATTGAGGATTGCACCAGCAACTTGTACAGGAGAATGTCAGGGTGTCTGTCTATGAACTGAAGCTTAACTGTAAGTGGGTCATGCAGCAAGACAACAAACCCTAAGCACGCAAGTAAGTCTAAAAACAAATCGTTAAAGCAGAAGAAATTTAACATTTTGGCGTGGCCATGTCAAAAAACAGACCCAATATATTGAGTACCAGTTACCAGAAACATTTGGTTAAAGTTACTGCTGCTCAAAGGTTACTGAAAGCAAAGGACCACAGACTATTTTGACAAAGATATTTAACATTGGATAATTTTGCTCAATATATAAATGCATAAACTATAATGATTTGTGTTAATTGTTTAATTGGGTTTCAGGTCAAATTGATGCAGAAATACAGATCAATTATATAAAGGGTTCACTTACTAGCAGCACTGTAGCTAGGCGAGGTGAATTGATTTCCCTGTGCTAATGTAAAAATCAACTCATCATTATTACCCCCACGGTGAGGTATAACAATATAAAGTTTAAATATTCCCTCATTACTTGCCCTTGTCACAATGGGGGGCAAAAGTTCTTAAAAAGTTGTACCAGCCACACAATTACTCAACTTTTCAATCATGCTAGATTATTAGCAAGCACTTACACACACAAAGTGATCAAAAATAAAATAAAATAAGGAACTGACTGTAAAATGCTACACACAAATGCATTTGAAAAGGAAAATGGCAGGAAGATTGTCGGGTTGGACTCAGCTGGGCTGCAGAAAAATGTTTCGCCTTACAACTGCTCCATCTGATTAGTATCAACACAGTGCTGACACGTGAATGCTTATAAAACAGAGACACAAGAATAACCAGCATGAGAGGGCCGAGCAGCCGCAAGTGTACATACACACACTAGCAATATGCGTGCAGTTTTTCTGTGTATTGCTGCTTTTCATACTTACATTTAGTAGAATTATTTTGCTTAGGGCAACAAAACGATTTTGTATTGGTGTGTTTGTGACTGTAAAAAAATAAATAAATAAATAAATAAAAATTTTCTAGATGCACTGGCTGTATATTTAAGTGCTTGTCTAAAGAAATACCTTTTACACAAAGTGGAGGGGGAACTTTAATCAAATTTAATTTAAGCAATAGAGCAGGGGTCCCCAACCCCCAGGCTGCGGACCGGTACCAGTCCGTGGGTCATTTGGTACCGGACATCACAAAAAGAATAAATAACTTGCATTATTTCCGTTTTATTTATTATCGGAGTCTGAATGATGTTTTATTCTGAAAAATGACCGGATTCTCTCTGTTACATACATCTACGACTCGCTCTTGATGCAAGTCAAGACGCTTGTCTCGATCACGTGATATGTTACTTGGACACGTGATACGTTAAGGGGTAGAGCGGAAGTTACTCATGTTATGTTGTTGGCGTGATGTTACCAGGACGCTGCTAATAAAGCTGTGATTTCACATTGGATTCACGTTTATTATTATATTTTAAAATATACGATACGATATATCGTATCGTTTTATTTTGTTGTATTTTTCCGCCACACCTTAAAGGGCGGACCGTGAAAATATTGTCTGATATTAAACCGGTCCATGGCGGAAAAAAGGTTGGGGACCACTGCAATAGAGTATGACATAAGATCAAAAGCAAGCAGGTAATTCGGAAATGCGGCTCAGAAATGCGGGTTTAACTTAAACAAGGTTGTGAGGCATGACACAGGTGCACAAGATGGTGACAGGAACAAAACCTGTACTAATGGGTAGAATGAGCAGGGTAGCACTGTATCTTCTCCAGCACTTGGTGGTAAAACAAAGTGATCAGAGATGGGACCCAGGACAGTATTGGAGATAGAGAGTAAATCTGAAACTGGATCAGGGGCTAACGTGGCATTAAGTTGAGTGAGTTAGGGCCATGGAACTGAGTTAAACTGAGAAAAAGTCTAAAGCTAGACACCTACCAACTAATATTCTTTTTACAATCAGTTGCCTCTCTTACTTACACATGACCTCCTGGTTCCGAACTAGTCAGGCTTCAAGGCAGGAGACTCCAAAGAAACTGGCTTTGTGGCTGTTACTGAGCAGCTTAATGGCACTATATTAGCCAGCCATCATTGGTCCTGATCTCTCTTGATCACTCAGCATGCTTTGACATGGTCAATAACAATAATCTTCTGTCCGATCTCATTTGTCTTGTTAGTGTCCTACCAAAGTGACATGGAGGGGATATAAGTCTTCTCCATGCAAACTTTCCACTGCAGTCTTACAAGATAAAGTTCTTGGTCCCCTTTCTACCTCCCCCTTTTCTGCATGTCTCTATTTATCCTCTACAACATATTACCTTATTTTTCTCCCTTATACTCATGCTTCTGCTTGGATTCTTGCATGTCTAACAGTCAGTGTGTTTACACGGACAACAATAGTCCAATCTTAATCCGATTACATTCTCTAATTAAGAAACTACCATGTACACAGCCATTTATAATTCTATTAATCTAATTAAATTCATACTCTAACTAAGCAATAATCGAATTAAGACATAATGGACGTGTATTACAGATATGTAAACACCTTAATCACATTATGAACGTCGTGTGAGAGTTTTCACCACATTTCGCGACAGGACATGATCACACACGGCAGTTTTACCGCGAGTTTGGCTGCGTCCCAAACCGCATACTTGCCTACTATAGGCCTGTAGTGGAGAAAAATACATGTATCTTGGCTACTATATAGATGGTAAGTACGCGGTTTGGGACACAGCCCACGGCTTCAAGCAGTTGTCTATTTGCATGTACAGCATGACAAATAATTAACTACACTTAAAGTGTTCGTAAAAAAAAAACTAAAATAAAAACACCCAAAACTGTATACGGTACCATAACGAAGACGAACTGTATGTTAATACGTGAAATTCTGGAGGGACGTCGGACGACGTGGCGCGGTGACGTAATGACGCGGGCTGTTAATCTAATTATGTCCTATAACATGTAAAACGGGAACTTGACAGGAGTTTTCTAAAATCGATTCATGTAAACACCTTAATCACATTATTATCTTACTCAGAGTAAGGTCAATAATTAGATTAATGCTGTCCATGTAAACGTAGTCAGTTATATCATCATGGATGGTAGATCATTACCTGAGTTTAAACCCTAGCAAGACTGAGCTGCTACATTTGCCTGCAGATACACATCCCACAACAAGATCTTGCCATCTCCCTGGAGAACCCTATGATCACATCACTTGAAAATAGACAGTGAAAGGTATTTGGTATAGTTCAGGACAGCTGTCATTTTCTGCTCATGTTTATAACCTGGCCCGGTCATGTAGGATTCCCTTCCACAACATCAGGAGGATCTGCTTTTTCACTTGACAGAGGCTACTCTGGTGTTTGTTCAGTCCTTTGTCAACTCAAGATGACTGCCTCCTTGGTGTGAAGTTATTGCACAACACCCCATTTCTGCAATTCCTCCACTTGCTTCCTGTAGCTGCCCTCATCAGATTTGAAACACTGACATTTGCCTACAAAGCCACAAATGAACCAGCCCCACACTTCCTTGAAGACACTTATCAAACCCCACTCTGCAGCACTAGTATCCTGAGCCTGACCTGCTCTGCCACAAGACACATGGAAGACATGCATTAAGGATTTTCTCTTAAATGGCAGCCAGGTGGTGCAATGAACTCCCCCTTGCTTTCCAAACAGTTGAGTCCCTGGCTGTCTTCAAACAAACATTTGAAGACCTGCCTCTTCACTAAACACTTAAGCACTTTATCAAGCACTAAATCGACACAGAAACAAACACTCTGTACTTGCACTTAGTTTACTGCTGGACTAACTTTGATACTAGCCACTCTGTTAATGGATTTTAACTTTATGGTATTCTTGGATTTGGAGCTTTAGAGTTGGCGAATGCATTGTCACGGACTTCTCCAGTCTGAATTCTGTCTCGCAGAATGTATCTCTATAACCTATAAAGTTCAGAGGCTGGAAAGAGCATAGAATAGCAGTACTGGATAACAAAGATTTAGACAAGGGTTATGGAATCTTTAGATGAGAAGAGCACCAAATAAGGGCACAGTATAGATGGCATGGAGGGAGCTTTTGGAAGTCCATTTAACAGGTCAGGAAATTGAAAAACAGAAGCTGATTAGAGACTCACTCACAAACTTACCATGTGAGAAAATGACTGCAAAATTCCAAGACATTATGAGGATTAGACCTGGAGAGAAACCAGAGTCAAAAGGGAACCAACCCTCTTCTGGTCAACACCTGATTGTAGGATTTTGATATTACGGTAGGTTACGCAGAGAAAAGTTAAATATTACTAGAGATGGTAAAAAGATACGTATGGTTCCATATGAAAATATTTTGAATAGGAGTCTTGCAATGAGAAAAGGACAGATTATAATTATGGCAGCAACTCTTGGGAAGTCCAGGTGAGATGCAGAAAGAATTGGTGTGCAGCTACTCTGGAATTTGAGCTGGAAACCGCAACAGTTATACAAATTGCTCAGGCTAGAGGAGAAAACAGCTTACTGACAGCTTGAACAATGGTGGAAGTGAGAAAGGACAGGAACCGCAAGTCTATCTTGCCATCTACTAAGCGTCACTACGTTCATGTTTGACAAAGTCTTCTATTTCACAAGGGAGCCAGAAGCAACAGAATGTAAACATAGTCTTTTTATTTAGTAGTTTTTTTTTTTTGTTTTTTTTTTACCCAAATGCCATGATCATAGTCCAATACATGAGTCAAAGAACAGGCAAAGGCATCTCAGAACTGGATCACTAACAGGTGCAATACTTCACAAGGACAAAGAATAAACAAAATGATAGACAGTATTCAAACAATTCAAGGTTCAAACAATGACCATGAGTTGTGGCTGAGGCAGAACCGGAACAGGAACTGTGAAAACCAGGTCGTTAACAGGAGGGTTTCGTGACACCCACATGCACAAAGCTATTTAAAGTCTGACCAAAATCATTAGCCTACTTGAACTGCTATCATTAACTTTTTTTTGGAGGTGCTCTTTGGGAGTCCAGGGCATAAATAAACCTGTTTCAAGCCTTTCTTCTCTTAATGGTTTACATGTGAGAACTACTAATGACCCTCCTTTAAGCAGAGCCCATGCAGTCAGTGAATATACAGTAGGCAGGGTGGCCGGCAAGGGCCATGCACAGACAAGCTTGTCTTCTTGACAGTTTGTTTGTTTGTGTGTTTGTTTGAAAGAAACTTAAAGGAGGGATTATTTTTGAACAATTAGATGCAAAATACCTGGAACCTGTTAAAACACCCACCCATGCACGCACACACAGTCATCATTTCAAAATACTATTACCATCTTACTGTAATAATAATAATAATAATAATAATAATAATAATAATAATAATAATAATATGAAGAATAATATTATATATATATATATATATATATATATATATATATATATATATATATATATATATATATATATATATATATATATTAAACATGGTTATTAATGCTCACAATGTAAAAATAAAAAGCTATAATCAATGCCACAGAAGACGAGTAACCCATCTGAATGTGAACACACACTACCAGAAACACAGAAGTTATGAAGAGATATATATGGTACCATCATAGGCAGAGATGTAAAAGTGAAGGAGCAGGACACTTGCTGAACATAGGCTCGGGTCGTATAAGTCGTATAATTAGCTGATTAAGGTCCACCTGTGTGCAGTCCAAGTGTCACATGATCTGTCACATGATGTCAGCATAACTACACCTATTCTGAAAGGACCCAGAGTCTACATCATCAACAAGAAAGCAACAGGAAGACCAATAAGCTGTCCAAACAGGTCAGTGACAAAATTGTGGAGAAGTGTAGATCAGGGTTGGGTTAGAAACACATATGTGAACATATAAAAACTTTGAACCTTATGCAACAAAATGGAAAGAATATGGCACAAGTATAAACCTGACAGGAGACGGCCGCCCAACAAAACTCACAGATCAAGCAAGGTGGGTATAAATTGAAGATTCAACAAAGCACCAAAGAAAACACTGAAGAAGAAATCTGCAAAGATCTACAAAGATCCACAGCGGGGATGGAAGTATCTGTCTAAGACCACTTTAAGCCATACACTTCACAGATCAGGGCTTTAAGGAAGAGTGGCCAGAAAAAAGGACTATTGCTTAAAGAAAAACACATTTGAACACATCAGAAAACACATTTGGAGTTCACCTAACAACAAGGAAGACTCGCCAAACACATAGAAGAAGATTCTTTAGTCAGATGAGACTAAATTTGAAATATTTGGCCATCATGGGAAACGCTATGTTTACCGCAGAACACTTACCAACACCCCGAAAAACACTGTTCCCGCAGTGAAGCATGATGGTGGTAGCGTCATGCTGTGGGGATGCTTTTCATCTGAAAAGACTGGAAAACTGGTCAGGATGGAAGGAAAGATGGACGGCACTTAAATACAGGCCAATTTTTGAGGAAAGCCTGTTTCAGTCTGCCAGATATTTGAGACTGGGCCAGAGGTTCAACTTCCAGCAGAACAATAACCATAAAAATACTGCTAAAGCTACACTGTGGTAAACATTTAAATGTCTTGGAAAGGCCTAGTCAAAAACCAGACCTCAATCCAATTGAGAATCTGTGGCATGACTTGAAGATTTCTGTATACCAACACAACCCATCCAACATGAAGAAGCTGGAGCAGTTTTGCACCAAACTTCTCTCTACAGAAAAAAACAACAACAAAACAATAACAATGGACACATTCAATGCAAGAAACAATTCAACACTTAATCCATGATATTTGTATAGATTATTAAACTTTATTCTATGGATCCAAATTTGCACATTTGAAGAAAATATATCCATTCAACAGTTTTTTTATGGTTGTTCCATATATCCTTATGTGTACTAACATGCAAATGAATTTTCTGTTGTATCAGGTGATAGAGGCCCAGTGGCCACAGACATGACTCATATTTCCTCCAAGCATAAAAGCAATGCACCCCACTGCCGTTTATGAGTAAAGCTAACCTTGTTTCTCAAGAAACAGAAAGACAATTCTGTCTGAAAGTCATTAATGTCTGAAATCTGATTGAGGGACTGCCTAAAGAATGGACCAATTCAAGTAAAGCATTCCCAAGCTCTCAGGTGGCTCTTGGATTAGGGCATTAACAATAGACACACACTACTTTGTCAATCCAAGCCCAATTTTCTTAGCTGTTGAACAATTTTGGAACAGGAGTTACGAGTAAGGCCCTGCTTTTAGAGCATTGTTTAAGCTTTTTTGCAGAAAAATAAATATGCTTCTTGGATGTATTGCCAGCTTTTGTTCTTTTATGTGTAGCTTGTGTTATTTAGAAAGATAAAGGTATTGCAAAGGAATTACAAAGGTTATTATTATTATTATTATTATTATTAGTAGTAGTAGTAGTGGTAGTACTAGTAGTAGTAGTAGTAGTAGTAGTAGTAGTAGTACTGGTATATGAAGACAATTATGTGTATTATATGTAAATAGAGATACAAATAAATATTAGATTTTTTTCCATTTGTCAAATTTCTTGATTCTGCTTGTTGATGTGATTAAAATGGAAACTGTAGTCTTGCAAAGGCTTGTTCCTGGCACGCCTCACATGCAGGTCAAATTTGTGCAATCTCTTTCTGATTACAGACGCACGCTCTTTGACATCAACAGTTACTTGCACGACTTACTAGCAGATCCTGTGATTAAATTTTGGGATTCTCATAGATTTCTTTTTGCACCAGATGGCCTGTTTTTGGGCTGAATTTGCTATGATGGCCAGTCCTGGACACATTAGCAGAGATTTGAAATCTGTGCCAATTGTAGATGCTTTTCCATACAGTGGACTGATGTACTTCAAATATTTTGGAGATCTTTTTTTAAATCCCTTGCCAGACTCATAGGCATGCACAAACTTTTTTTTTTTCTGAGAGCCTTACAAATGTCTCATAGAGCCACCAGATTGTCAGAAATGGTCCTGTTTCTATGATGGTCTATCACAATATTTTCTTTTCTTTTTTTTAAAGGCCATGTTGTTGACTTTCCAGCCCATATTACTTCTGCAATACTTTCCCTCACCCTCATCAAAAGTAATCACAATTGTGTTTTGACAACTCTATCTGAACCATTTCCTTGTTTTCTACCTACAGTTCTTGAAATGCCACAGTAGTTTAGAAAGGACAGGTTATTGTCTGATGTAGGAGAAAGTGTAATATTAGACATAAACAAGCTGCACAGGCCACATGTGGACTTGTTGTGCTTGTTACTAAAAAGCATAAAGTTTTTTCATTATTTTGATTAGCTGCTAGCACAGAGGTGACCATCCTAACTTAAGAGATTAAAGCTGACTACACACCCATGTACACACACACACGCACACCCACGTATACACACACACACACACACACACACACACACACACACACACACACACACACACAGAAATGTTCACCCTCTGAGACATGTGAGTCAGTTTCTGAGTAAAGGTACAGGTGGGTTGGTTCTTTCACACAGACTTGCCCAATCCAGCGTCTGCTTTTAGCTGAGATTGAGTGTCTTCTTGCTTACAGGTCCTCGCACCTCACAATTCAGAAGCAAGAGAGACAGCTCAGGTAAGTTACTTTTTCTCCTCTCAAAGGTGTGTGTATATTGTGATGTCTGAAGATTTTGCACTTTGTATAGTAAAAAATACAAAAAAATAATAAAAATAAATAAATAATACATTTTAAAAATGTAAGGCTCAGCCAAGCAATAAAACTGTCTCAAGCATCAGCTCGTGGCCAAAAAATTGACCCACGGTCTTATTAAGCTGTGGATTGTGGGTGCCTGGCATTAGGAAAATTGTGAGGTGCGGTTAGGAACTTGTATCCAGCAAATACTCAGCCCAGACTTCCAACACCCTTCTATATTCAGGGGATTTGCGGTTCCTATTTTCCTGTTGGAGTCAGGCTGGGAATCGGATGTGGTCTTTGTGTGTGTGTGTGTGTGTGTGTGCCAATGGGGTGGCCTCAGAGTAGAATGAAGTCCATGGGAGGACTGTCCCCAAGATGAAATGACAGAAGAACAGACTGCTGTTTGAGCCATTCAATCTGAGAAAGTCAGCCACACAAGGGGGAAAAAATGCACTCTACTAACAGACAGTTCAGGACAAGACAAGGTTTCAGGATGTTTTTGGACAAATACAAATGCTGATAGCTTCAAACTGATAACTATAATATATAGTGGTTTGGCTATTAATATATGAGCTTAAAAACAGTGCAAGTCATTTTAAATGCATCAGACTTTACTAGGTGCTTCAGGGAAAATAAATGTTTTCCCAATATAAACAACTAAAAAAATAAGGTTTTTTTTTCCATAGATCATAAATCATATAATATTCCAAAGAATGTCAAAGACCAGTTTGTGTTCTGAATCATTCATGGACATTCATCATTGTTTTAATATTCTTTTTCCATTTCAAACATTTCTTAACCATTCAAGTTTCTCTCCCCTGTGTGTGTGTGTGTGTGGGTGTGGGTGTGTGTGGGTGTGTGTGTGGGTGTGTGTGTCAGTGTCGGTGTCAAACAGTCTAGTTATCTAGCATATCTACTAACCTACACTTTTTATTTTATAGAACATTAATCAAATTACTATAAGCCAAAAATCTTGTTTGACTTTTCCCACCACAATAAAGAACTTGCAAAGCTTTTAAAGCCAACATCATCATCTAAGTGTACAGTAATTTTTTTTTTTTTTTTTTTTTTTTTTTTTTTTTTTTTTTTTTTTTTTTTTTTTTTTTTTTTTTTTTTTTTTTTTTTTTTTTTTTTTTTGTTAATTTTTTTTTTTTTTAAGTAAATTTTTTTTTTTTTTTTTTTTTTTTTTTTTTTTTTTTTTTTTTTTTTTTTTTTTTTTTTTAAACTCTATTTTTTTTTTATTTTTTTTTTTTTTTTTTTTTTTTTTTTGGAAAATTTTTTTTGATAGAAGCTATAAATCTACTTTGGATTTTTTTTTTTTTTTTTTTTTTTTTTTATTTTTTTTATAGGCATCTGCTAAATGTTGTAAATGTACTGATTCATTATTATTATTATTATTATTATTATTATTATTATTATTATTATTATTATTATTATTATTATTATAAACCTTGTAAAGTCAAATCTAACTCAAGTAATGATTGAGTTACCGGAGGGTTAGGCATGGGTCTCTGACTGCACTTAATGAGCTGCAGTATTTTCACATTTCACATTATAGCATGCAAAATTCAGTAAAAATAAAAAAAGTATAAGTCAGAGAGGAATCTAAAACAAATCGAACTCAAGTCCTCTTCAGAGATCTGTTATACAACGTTCCAACCTGAGCTAGCTAACTATTTGTCTGGTCCTAGCTACTATCAGTTTACTGAAATATTCCAAAAGGCACCTGAAATAAAACACACATATCATTCAACTATTAAATACACTCATTAGATTACAAAAGAATAGACTATGCTTAATTGATACCAAAAAATGTAATTATATGATAACTATGGGCACTTTCAAATATATCCTGATCAATGTAAATGTACAGTAACACATTACTACAACACTGTATTGCTGAGACAGCAGCGATGAACTGAGATGTGATGCCTTATCGACTTAACCTTATGCCAAAGTACAGCACAAATCAGACCTAACAGCCTGTTTTTTTCACTCCTGCAACTCCTGTTGCATAACCTTTCACGTTGCTAAACTTAGCCTTCACGTTCCAGTGCATGGCAACCTTTGTTGGTGAAACTTTAGCTAAATAATGTACACTTGACTTCCAGAGCACGGAAACAGTCAAGGTTAGAACGGACGAGTCAGGACCTTGGGCAAATCGCGGCATGGTTTAGTGCTGGTGAACCATGAATGGCTGGAAGAATGTTATTTGTGTAAAGTGGGCATGTAATGGACTTGTAAGTGCCTGGAGCAATACAGGAAACATAACAGCAGTGGTGGAGCACAGAATGCTGCCATATGACCCAGATGACCAGGAGCTGAAGGCCATGTTCCATGTCACTTACCATGAGCAACAGGGTGTAGGGAAATCAAACAAAAAATGGCTGCATAGAAAAATGACGGGATGACTGATGCATACATTTTTCCTATAGATAGTTGGTTTAGAATCTTCCTGAAACAATCTCTTAATGATGATTTGTAGCATGGATATAGAATCAGATTTGAGAGACAAGGGGAGAGATAATCAAATTGTGACTGTGTGTAATTGTGTTATGTCCATATGCGCCAAAATATGTCTACACAACATATACTCTTGATTGAGTGTGGAGGATCACACTATACTCACTAAGGCTCAAAGATTAATCGATTTTGCCTCGAAATCCCATTTTCTATAAGCGCGATTCCTACACTGCATTAGTTGTGATTCAAGTATGCAACACTTTAAATAACAAAACATGAAAGTAAACTGGCAATGTAAAGTCTAGCTCGACTCTACAAGCGTGATGCGTAGCCTAGCTGACCTATGAGAGGATGAGTTACTGCCATCACCCGAAGGAAGCAAGCGCTAGTTAGCAGCGAAGATGGTGGTGGTGAGCAGTAGTGAGCGTGGACAGGTGAATGCGAAGCTAACAAAACTTTTGAAAATTGTACATCCAACGTCTGGAAATATTTTGGCTTCAGTAAGAGAGATACCCTTCAACAGCAGGTGATTTGAAAAACAGTGCAAACCAAATCGCAACATGATGAATGTTTAGCTAATTGGAATAGAAGATGAAGAAAAAAAAACAGCCTTTAATAGAAACTGTAATTATGTATCGTTTTTTTCCCCCTGAATCGTGTAGCCTTAATGCTCACTATAATCTGCTGGTGTGTACACACTGTGATTTAGGTTGACTGAATACTCACTATTCTAATACACCACATTACACAATTGCTGTTTTGAAGTGATACTCAAGTAATGTGTATTTGCTACTAGTTATATGAGGAATAAATCATTTAGGGGCATGCGGTTATAGAAAAACAATCAACAAC
The DNA here is from genome assembly GCA_012411365.1 of Ameiurus melas. Classification (NCBI taxonomy): domain Eukaryota; kingdom Metazoa; phylum Chordata; class Actinopteri; order Siluriformes; family Ictaluridae; genus Ameiurus; species Ameiurus melas. Next base: position 8,559,503 of record CM022760.1, on the reverse strand, counting down.
AGGTTGGTGTGGTGTAGTCTGATGCAACGCAGAGTTACTGTTGCAACCTGTATAGTTACATTTAATGTTATGGAGCAAAAAAAACATCCACAAAACAAATTATCTCCTCTCATCACGTACATTATAAATAGTCATTACCCTCACCAGTCTCTTATTTCCTCAGAAGTTATTAAGCAAACTTGAAGCTTGCTCAGTTACTGCATAAATAAATATATAAAACAGATAGCTTAAATGTAGAGTTTTAGCACTGACTTTAACAAAGCGTTGAAAAGAACAGACACCTGAACACCATGGATATGAAGGTCAGTCTATTTAAAATCAAACAATAAATTGGACATTCAGAGAATATTAATTATGACAAGTATTAGAAGACATATTCCCCAGAATATGCACATCAACAAATCAATGACCTCCAAAAAGACAATTAAATAGAAACTGTATCATCATCCAGATGGAAACACTAAAGAAATCAATGATTCCCCAGAAATCTCATCCAGTCTCCTTTGGGAAACTCATCTTGTTCTTCACAGACATGGAAAAAAGCAACTGGAATCAGAAAACAGGACACATACTAAAACACAGAGTACACATCTGCATAGCAAATCCCGCAGGCCAAACTAGAAAAGAAATTCGAGAAATTACATTTGACAATGGATAGAAAAAGTCTACACACCCTATTAAAATGGCAAGGTTTTGTGAAGTAAAAGAATGAAATTGAAGATAATTCTTGTCAGATCTTTTCCCACATGTAATGTGATATTGAAAAGTATACAAAATATGTGTAAAAGTCTTTAGGGACAAAAAGGGAAAATTCAAAAAACTTACAATAACCTAGTTGAATAAGTATGCACACCCCTAAACTAATACTTTGTTGAAGCGGCCTTTGATTTTATTACACCACTCAGTCTTTTTGGGTGAGCGTCTATCAGTGTGGCACATTTTGACTTGGCAATATTTCCCCACTCTCTCTTGTGAAAGATTTATTTTTTTTTAATTGTGAGGTCATTTCCTGTTCACAGCTCGCTTCAGGTCACCCCACAGATTTTTAGTTGGATTCAGGTCTGCGTTTTGGCTAGGTCATTCAAAAACTTTGATTGGCTTTTGGTTAAGCCATTCCTTTGTTGATTTAGATGTATGCTTTGAGTCGTTGACATGCTGAAACGTGAAATTCCTTTTCATCTTCAGCTTACTAGCAGACACATGAAGGTTTTGCACTAAAATTGACAGGTGTTTGTAGCTATTCATGATTCCCTCCACCTTGATAAAAGCCCCAGTTCTGCCTGAAGAAAAGCAGCCCTAATGCATGATGCTGCCACCCCATGCTTCACCGTGGAAATGGTATCCTTTTGGTGATGTGCTTTGTTGTTGCACCAAACAAAACTTTGGATTTAAGGAATTATTATACCATTTGGAATTGGTCTCCTCAGATCATAACACATTTTGCCACATGGTTTAGTGTGATTTAGTTCAGCTTGGATGTTTTTTGTTTTGTTTTGTTTTGTTTTGTTTTTTTTGTTAGAAAGGGCTTCTGTCTATCCAATCCTTGTTACGTTGGGTTTATCCAGTAGAATTGCCTATGCATAATAGCATAAGGTATTACGTGCTTACACTGTTCATTTCAGAAAAGAAAGAATGGCGTGTTAAATGTGCATATACCTTTCAATCTTTCAATCTTTCAATTAACAAACAGACTTTAGCCTTGCTAAAGGTGATAAACTGGATGATAAATGTAGGTTTAGAGATGGAGTAAGAACGTTTTCATGAGCTCATGGGACAAACACTTTTATTCTACAGTCCTTAAAAACTAATTTTAAGCATGTAAGGAATTACCAGTCGACTCTATTTAAACCACATGTAAGGACGTATTGTCCGTAAAAACCTGCCTTAGGGAAGAAAAAGACTTTGTCCAGGGAGAGACATACATCTTCATTAATGGAGTAGGCAAAAATGAAACAAATAAAATTTCCCGCTTACCTCAAATGCAATTTACCAGTCAAGACATGTTGAGTGTCTGAAGATGTATTTTAAGATCATTACTTCTCTCACAGTACACGATGGACCAAGTAAAACATAAAAGGAAGATCCTCTAATATTAGACTTGCTTTAATGTTCTGCTTACATCATCATGAAACATTCTTTAAAGTGAGCTTGGGTAATCAGGATATTTATTTCTGTCTCACCACTGCATGCTATGACCATACTTGCAAATGTCCCGCGAGTTCCACATAAACCTGTGCCGTCCTCTTATCAGTAGCTTTTAAACAAAGGTCATGAACACCTCACATTATGCCTTTTAAGACCACCGATCTCAAGTCACAACGAAACAATTCTTTTCCAACTTGAAATTTGTTTCCACAACAAAGCCTATGATTATTGTGTTCATGAAAACAAGCATCATAAAATATGATCATAAAAAATTAAAATAAAAAACATTATTAAATGATTTATTTTGTATATTAAGCTATTTCAACTTACTTCAGGATTACACATACAAAAGTCTGACCCCAACAGGGAAAAATCTGTACGTCATGTACAGCATTTGATGACGCCATTATGGAAGATGGGACACAAAATTGATACGACAAGACACATGTTTACAATTTTTTTTAAATGTATTGCGCATCTTACCAACCTGCTCTATGTCACCAGAGACACATTACCTTTACCAGTGTGCAGTGGGATGGATAACAGGCTGACATTCTGTCTATGTCTTCTGAGATGAAGCTGAGGAATCTGGCAACTGAAGCGGTGCCTGTGTCCAGGAAAAAGCCAGCATCTACATTTATCAAGACGCAGAGAGTCATGAACTGTGACCGGTCCTGCCTTCTGTCATGATTGTAGATTTATTAAAATCATGAGTTGCTCCTAAATCAGCACTCTTGATCTGATTTGCACTTGCCAGAGTTAGCGTTTCGTACAGAGCATGCTAGTAGCGGTTTGGCTTCTATGGATCTGTCTTTTGCCCGTGGATTGCACTTTGGGTTGCGTCCAGTTTCCATCTTTTCTGTTCTCTGCCCGTCTCACTCCTGGTGTGTTTGGAGTTTCCTCGACTTGCTATGGGCCACAATTTTGTACTCCACCCAGACGACAGTCACTTTACGCCTTGCCAAGACATGCTAAGCCATCAGAGTGCTGGATCAACACAGAAGCAAGGGAATGTGGGTGGCAAGAAGACAGGATGGCCAAGCAGGGGTCTCTCTGTCTCAGCTTAGCAACTGTTTTATATTAGATTACATGCTTTCACCTAAAAAAAATCCTTCTTAGAGATCCATAAGCCACTCTAAAGATAGATTCATGAGTCATTTATAGATAGAAAATTTGCTTCCTTGGCTTCTAGCTACAATTGGCTGTGGCACTGCTGGGATTCGAACCTGTAATCTCCTAACAGTAATGTGAACGCACTTCTGTCATGCCACACGGGAGCCTAGTGTAATTTTTAAACTGTGCTACACTACAGTAAATTCGCAGAGAAGCTTGGGTGGATAAAACAGCAGTCCTCGTGCCAGGAGCAAGCAGATTTCTTGTCTGGGCCATGATCACTTGATCACATGATCACTGGGCCAAATCCTGGAGCTTTTAATTGCCAGATAATTCATTTATGATTTATCCGCCCCTTAAAGCAGACATATATCCAAGCACTTCATAACTGCAAAGATGAAACCGACATAACAGCCCTGAGGAGATGTGATCTGGTGATGTGAAAATAATAACTATTGTAATGAAGTAATTATTACCCGAAATATGCCTCAAACAGCAGACACAAACATTGACTTTGGCATGTGATAAAAGGAAGGCTACACAGAATCGAAGATGCAACACCATGCAACAGCTAGAAATACAGCAACCTGCCAAGATCATGCTTTGTTGCAAGGAGGTTTGTATCTCCAGGCAACTGATCTATTATGATAAACTGTATTGACAATGAGCACAGAGGAAAGCAATGGCGGGAAAGTAAAGAGAATCACAAACGGTAAACATTCCCAGATTGTCCATCTTAAAATAGACCTGGAAAGGAAGGAATGAGTACTCGTCAACTGAAGGACAGACAGGAATACAACAGAACACATGAATAAAATTATGACAACAACAACAACAAAAAAACCCACTGTGGAAAAACTATTGAATGAATTCTCTCGATCTCCTCTGACCACTTCCACTACACACACACACACACACCACACACACAACACAGAATCCACACTCGCTCACATACACAGTACACACCGTTTCTCTCAAGATTGTTTGTGTCGATTATAAAGGATCCAAACTTTTCACACTCGTCTAAAACGGAACTAAGAGAGACAGCACATGTGCATCAGACAAAGTTATCGTAAAAGGAGAGAGGGAGAGAGAAAGGAGAAACAGACAGACAGCTTTTTGATACACAGCAGACAATTTCGCTTAATTACTTCCTTCAACATTAAGAGTAGGAAAGGCAGGCGGAACATGGGCACGCCAGGGCCGGGTGAGTGAAAGGCCATGTGGTCCACTCAGAGGCAGCATGCCTGCATCTGAACATAGCCACAGAGCTCCAGTGGCGGCCAGAAGTGAGCATGGCCCGCTCATTTATCTGTCACTTCCAGGCACTGCTTCATGAGAGGAAATGGAAATAAAATTTTATCTGTGTGGCTATAGTGATTCTGGTCTTGCGGCCTGGTATAAGGCCAGCTGTGATTGCAATCAATCACGGTTGCAAGAAATTAATCCAACAGTCATCTTAAATATGTATGTAGAAAATATATGTTCACACATGTAATCTCTGCCCTACATACTGTGTGTGTGTGTGTGTGTGTGTGTGTATGTGTGTGTGTGTATGTGTGTGTGTGTGTGTGTGTGTGTGTGTGTGTTTGTAGAAATCAGCTCATTAACTGAAGAGTGCAGATTATAGCCAATGTTAATGACCTGTAAATTCACACACAGTTAGTTTCAACAATAGTTAAGGTGTGTGTGTGTGTGTGTGTGTGTCTGTGTGTGTGTGTGTAGTAATCCAACACTACAGGTCATAGCCAATATTATTGCATTGAACTTTTACATGCAGTTCATTTCAACAATTGGTGTGTGTGTGTGTGTGTACTTACTTTTGAAAACCAGTACTGAAACATCACATACTGGTTGTGTGTGTGTGTGTGTGTGTGTACTTACCTTTGAAAACCAGTACTGACATGTGTGTGTGTGTGTGTGTGTGTGTGTGTGTGTGTGTGTGTATGTGTGGTAATCCAACACTACATAGCCAATGTACATAGCAAATGTTATTGCATTGAACTTTTACACTGACACATACTGGTTGTGTGTGTGTGTACTTACCTTTGAAAACGAGTACTGACACATACTTTTGTGTGTGTGTGTGTGTGTGTTTTTGTGTGTAGCGGATGTGTGCGCTCATGCATGAAATTAAGCCTAAACAACCCAGTGCTGTTCTGAAGGGGAAAGTCCACAGTCGGGGCACTGATCCTGAACAATCGGCACTCACAATGTAACTTCAGGATAAAAAAATAAAAAAAACATTTCCACAATTATGAAACAATCTGTTAAAAATATCTGACTGGAAGCCACATGATTTCAGTAAGTTTGATTCTGTACTTATGACCCATCGCAAGCACTATAAATGTGAGGTGGTCTGTGAAAAACGTTCACATGGTGAAATTCTGACATTTTCTACTGTATAGTTTCCGGAAAACTATGTTTACTAGTTCAAAGTCTGGCTACTCAAAAAAGTGCAAATGGAGAAAATTACATTGAAATAAAATGATAGATTTTATCTGCAAGGAGCTTCATGAACTTTTCCATAGCTGACATCTGATTAACTGATTAGGCTTATATCCATTTCACTACATGTAGTTATGCAACAACTTGATCAACGTGTGACTTCACCATCTGAGGACATCGCACTTCGCTAGCAAGGTTTTCACTTTAAAGGGTCATGAAACCCTCCTCTTTCAGCTCAAGTCTACCTCACAATCTTTTTGAAAAATACAACTTAAATGGGCATGTATGGCTGTGAGAAGAATTGCGGTGGAGGGTGGGTGTGGCAGGTCAAGGCAGGGGAGGAAGAGGGGGTGAGCAACTGTTTACGTACCTTCAGAACACTTATAATAAAGATGGATAGGGACATAGAAGTTTACAGTGGCAGCAGTATTCAGGGCTTTGATGAGGTAAAGGATTCTCTGCTGCTGTGTCCCCAGGGCAAAATGGAGACACAATGGATAGCGGTACAGGTTCTCTGCTCTATCTATTTGAAACATTAGCCCCTGGCATGACTATGGCAGAAAACATTGACGAACCGGTGGCAGCGCGGATGGGAGAAATTCCACAATGGTCGCTAACTAAATGGTAGATGTGCACTTATATAGCGCTTTTATCCAAAGCACTTTACACTGCATCTCATTCACCCATACACCAGTGGTAGCAGAGCTGCCATGCAAGGCACTAGCTTGCCATTGGGAGCAACTTGGGGCTCAGTATCTTGCTCAAGGACACTTCAGCATGTGGAGTCACCCGGGCCGGGAACCGAACCGCCAACCCTATGATTAGTGGACAACCCGCTCTACCAACTGCGCCACAGCCGCCCAGAGAAGACCACACTAACTAACCAGAGAAGACCAAACAAAGTCATCTGCACAATCAGTTGCAATAGGCTCAAGCTTTTCATGAAGGAAATGGCTTCCCTTCCCTTCAACGCGGACTCACATTATCTATTGAAGGCTATGAACAGGACATGGAAGCTCCTATTGGTTCAAATGAGGTGTCAATCATAAAGTCAGAGTGCAGCATTTTAAAGTCAAGAGATAAGGAATATTTACAAGCGAACAGAAGTTAGACAAACGTGAAAGATTAAGCACATCAGCCGGTAATTTGAAACAACACAGAAACAATCTGTGGGTATTTACTGATGTATTCATGTGTTTTGGACTAAATATTTTTACTTGATAAATCGGTTGAACCTTTGCCAGTGTAAGAAGATCGTTTTTGTCGGTTGTGTTATCGATCAGTGTACTATTATGTGAGTTCCCTCAGTTTTTGTTCATATGTAAGTGTTTGTTTGTATGTTGGTGGTCTGACAGAGACGTTGATTGTGGCTGCTGTTGTGATTGTATCGAATCGTATCGATCAATCGAATCACAAGAATGATAGCTTTCCAAAGTTATATCGCATGAGTATGCTATGTACACACAGAAGCGGTGTACATAGCATAGTTTTGCACTGAACAATGCGATGGCCTGCTGATAGGCCACGGAGCTTTAAGCGGTTAATTAGCGCAGAAGGTAAGCAAAACTGTTATGGTTATAAATTAGACACGCAAAAAGCTTTCACATTCAAGGCCAAAGTCTGAGTTGCTCCAATTCTTGTAGCTCTCCCAAGAAAAATGCTTGCTTCACACAAACAATTTTGTTTGAGTCTAGCCCTGGCAGCATCGCAGGGAAAGCCATGCAACACACTCGATTCCTTACGCGATGGAAACAAACATTTGAGACACATGAGCACCTCTCTCATCTAGAGACAACATCTTCTCATAGAATAAGTACATGCAGTTTCATGAATAATTATGAGATGAGATGTCGACATGACGTACTGTAGATTTTAAACCCAGAAGACAAAAATAGCGGACAAAAAATTCCAAATTAACCAGTTTTCTCCTACAATTGAAATTAATGGATGATAACATTGTCGTTTATGATGTGTGACACCACCACTTAAAATATCAGAAAACCTAGTTTAGTGTTTCATGACCATTTAATGCTTTAGCTTTAACACTGTTTGTTCAAGGTGCATTAGATAATTGTTTTTCAATATTAGGTCTAAGTGGGTTCAACATTCAAATGAAGGCCACCACTTAACTTGTTGGCTTTTGTTAATCATGTTCTAAATATCTTCCAGGTCATTTGTACGAGTAAAGATATTTATTTTTTTGCTCCTTGCGTAACGTGATCTTTGAAGGAAAATTTCCAAATCAATATGAAAAAGTAAATGAAAACCTTTCCATGCCATTTTTTGGGGGGAAATAGATTTATGATTTCTTATAGTTTTGAACAAAACCTGACTTTTCATCTTTTTTGCCGTTCGCTACAATTCAGCCATAGCTGAATTATCTCATGGTGTTCTTCTCATGGTGTTTTCATTTTCAGAACTGGATCCGGATTTAAAATTCAAACAATATTTTACCAGGATACATGCAGTCCCATGAAAGTTGTGACTAATAACAAATTATTCAATTTAGCGGAAATTAACTTTGTTTATATTCTCCTTACGCCGCATTCCTGGAGTCTGCTGGTTATTTGTTCATATGTAAACTCCAACTTTTGTCCTTGACACAGCCAACAGCTTGTTCATTACTGAATCACTCAAATTTCCAGATATTTCTCCTGTTCTTCATCAACGTGTTGCTTCACTTTTCTAACGATTTAAATCAGCTGCTTCAAAACTTGTCAGTGAGTCATAGTCATCCTTGGGAAGTCATCCTCTTTACTGGGTTAAGACAACTAAAACAAATTCCAGTTAACTGATGTGTCAATCTTCTTAAGATTCCAATTCAACATAGGCTTAAGCATTTTCTTATTCAATGGTACTATATTCCCACCTAAAAGTTGGTGTTGGCAACTCTTTTCAGAGGAAAATAGATAAAACACACTCAAAAAGTCGCTTTGACAATGTCATATGGTTTGCATATTAATTAATTCATCATGATCATTGCCATATAAAAAAATTAGGGAATTTTCTGAAGAAAAATCTTTTCCTATTGTTATAAATATTATAAAATAGAACAGAATTGAGTTTTAGCATTTGGTTTTAGTTTTAGTTTCAGAATTGAGTGTTTGTAGTTTCTTTTTAGTTTCTTTGCTGACCTAGTACACCTGATATAGGCGTTTAAGTATCTTGGGATCGTATTCCTGAGTGATGGAAATAGAGTGCATGAGATTGATGAACAGATCAGTTCAGTGGCAGAGTTTTACAGTCACTGTGTTAGAGAAACAGGAGCTCAGATTGTGGGTAAAGCTGTCCGTTTACCAGTCATCTACATCCCTATCCTCACCTATGTTCACAAGCTGTGAGTCAGACTGAAGAAGGTTGCTAGGATGGGGGTGGTGGTATAAAAGAGGTCCCTCCACAACTGTGCTGCCATTAGTTGAGTTAGGGGTCAATGGGTTAACATGACTATCTCCTTCAGAGATAGAAGACTTTACGATTTCCAAGTATGGGTTTGTGAGTGTTAGTAATATATTTCAATAATAAAACATTTGATTTGCTATATTGGTTTATGCAGCCCAGTACTATATCTATGCATTGCAGATGATGTATCCTTGCCAAAACATTGAGTTGAAAACTATGCAATATGGCTCCAGGGGTAGAAACAGGAGAACTTTATAAAAGTTTGTTTCACTATAGACAGGGTTTTTCTACAATTCTTTTGGCTCTTGCACTCTTAGGGCCTATTTATCATCTCTGAAAATGCAAAACACAAACGTCAATTGAGTAGGGGTTATGGACTGGAGTTAAGTCGCTGAGGTTGAGGAACTCTCTGAGACAGAATTCACACACCACACTGACAATGCTGGTATTTCTACCACTGAGTTTTCTACCCCAGGGATTATATTTAATTTAAAAAGCTATGCCCACTTTGGTTTTAAATCCAAAAACAGGTACAGATCTGGATCTGAATATATTTTAAGTACTGCACAGACGCAGATAGTGTCATTGTGGTACACTCCTCCTGAGCATGTAGATTCAAGATTCAAGATTTTATTTGTCAAGTACACAATTATATACCATATATAACCTGCAGTGAAATGAAAACCTGGACTACTCCTCTTATATATCACCAGGAATGATATTTTAATTACATTGCTCTCATTGCCAAAATTTTTCTTAAAAAATACAACCTGCACCTGTGTGACAAGAAGCCGCTTACAGTGGATAAAAAAAAGTCTACACACCCCTGTGTAGGTTGCAGGTTTTTGTGATGTTCTTTTCCACCCTTAATGTAATAAAGCAACCAACAAAATTCAAGTCAAAAACAAACCCAAAAAAAATATTTTTAAGGGGTAAAAAGACAATAAAAAAACTTACAATAACCTGTCCGTTACTGCAGTTACTGTACTGTTTTGTTTACATGTGCACTTTATGTACAAACGTGTAGGTCTTATTTAGGTCTGTGTTGTCTCATGTGGTTAGTGTGTTGTTTTATGTAGCACAGTGGTCCTGGAGGAACGTTGTTTCGTTTCATTATGTACTGTACCAGCTATGGGTCAAATGACAATAAAGCCACTTGACTTGGTTGCATAAGCTTGCTTAACTTAAACTCTGTTAAAACACCTGTTGTTTGTATTTCTTATTTGGCCATTTTATTCCACTCTACTTTGCAAAAGTGCTCCAGATCCATCAGAGTACAAGGGAATCCCCTGTGCACAGCCTTCGAGTCATTCCAAAGATTTTTGATAGGATTTAGATCTGGGCTCTGATTTATCCATTCCAAAATGACTTATTATGGCAAAATGGTCTTATTCTTTTGAAGTCATTCCTTTGTTGACTTGGATTTGTGCTTTGGGTCATTACTAGGTAGGGAGATGAAAATGTTCTTCATCTTCAGCTGTCTAAGAGAGACCTGTCATTTTTGTGGCAAAATAGATTGATATTTGGAGTCATTCATGATTTGCTCTATCATGACTATAGCTCCAGGACCCAGCTGTGGAGAATCAGGCAATAGCATGATGCTGTCAGCACCATGCTTCACTGTGGGAATGATGTTCTTTGGGTGATAAGCTGTCTTTTTTGTTTGCCACAGATATCTTTTAGAATTATGCCCAAAATGTTCTACCTTGGTCTCATCAGACTATAGCAAATTTTTGCATATGGTTTGGAGTAATTTAAGTGGGCTTGGATGTTTGTTTTTGTTTTTTCTGTTCAGTTTTTTCATGAGTAACCACTTCCATATAGCCCCCCTACCCCATAGCCCAGACATGTGAAGAATGCAAGAGATTGTTGTCACATGCAGGGAGTGACCAGTACTTGCACTGTTCTTGTCCTTTCTTCAATCTTGGAGGAATGGCCTGTTCTTGGTAATGTCACTGTGGTGCCCCATATGCTCCACTCATCATAGTGTTCCATGGTACATATAATGTTTTGGAAATTATTTTTTACCCCTCTACCCTCTCCTTTGTACTCCCCCTAAAAAAATAACTTTGATTTCAATATTTGATTTTAACTTTAGAATTTTGTTTATTGCTGTATAACGTTAATGGTAGAAAAAAATGGATGATTTATCTTGGTTTAAATTTTCCTTTTCTTTTTTTTAACATCACAAAAACCTAAAACTTTATATACAGTTCTGTGTAAAAGTCTTATGCAAAGTACATACTATGTTATAGGTTTTTATTTTATGACCTATACATTTTCTAGACAGTGCAAAAACATTTTAGATTTTCTAACACTAGTTTTCCAGCACTGAATTAAATGTCATGAAAAATGTAAAGGAAAGGGTTTCCAGCAAAGGGTCATCATACCAAATATTAACTTTGTTTCATTTATTATTACTGTGTATCACTCTTTAAATGTTTCTATATATAAGAAATAATAATAATAATAATAATACAATAACTTCATTATTTGTGGACATCTTTGCCCTACAGCATTTCTTTGTATGTTCCTAAGACGTTCGCACAGTACTGTATGTGTAGTTTTTATTTATTTATTTTTATCCACTGTATGTGTCACAGCTTATACACATTTCTGAATCATGTGGGGAAATCAAAGACAGCACATTGCATGGCAGAACTAAAAGTTTGCATCCCAACCAAGGATCAAAATCATTTAAACTATTTTTTTTTTATTATTATTCTATGAGTCACTTTTTTTTTTTTATTCTGAGTCATAACTGATGATGAACACTGTACCCTTCACATTGAGATCAGATGTAGCATTTCTTAGACTGAATTCAATTAGGACTGATCCAACATTAAGATCCCACTTCTTAAAGCAGGGGCCACGATAGCAATGTACAGTGGATATAAAAAGTCTACACACCCCTGTTAAAACGGAAGGTTTTTGTGATGGAAAAAATAAAACCAAGATAAATCATGGTACATGATTTAATTTGATAGCAACCATCAAAATTCAAGTGAAAACAAATATAAACTTTGTAATACAGCACTGTCTTTTGGAGGTAAAAGCCTACCAACTTAGCACATCTTGCTCTCCTTGCAAAACTGTCTTGAGGTCATTCCACAGGTTTTCGATAGGGGATTTAGATATGGGCCCTGGCTATACCATTCCAAAATGTTGATGTTTTTTTCTGAAGTCATTTCTTTTTTGACTTGTGCTTTGGGTCACTGTCATGCTGGAAGGTTACCTGTTTCTTCATTTTCAGCTGTCTATCAGAGACCTGCAAGTACCAAAATAGTTTGGTATTTGGACCTATCCATGATTGAAGCTAAGCAGTGTTGAGCCTGGCCAGTACCTGGATGGGAGACCTGGGGAAAACTAAGGTTGCTGCTAGAAGTGGTATTAGTGAGTCCAGCAGGGGGTGCTCATCCAGTGGTCTGTGTGGGGCCTAATACCCTGGTATAGTGACAGGGACACTAGACTGTAAAAACAGCACCGTCTTTCGGATGAGACGTTAAACCGAGCTCCTGACTCTCTTTGGGTCATTAAATCCCAGGACACTTATCCTAAAAGAATATACTATACTACTATACTATGCAATGCGCTTTGAGTGTCTAGAAAAGAGCTATATAAATGTAACAAAAAAAAATCCCTCTGTCTTGACTACAGTACCATCTGAATTGAAGTAGCAGAAGTACATACTTTGTAAGATATTCGTGGACCATGGCTTCAGCAATCGGATGAAACCAAAAACGATATTTTTTTCTTGTTCTTATATAGCTGATCGTTATTTGGGGTTAATCAGAATGTTGACAGGTGTATAATAATCACCTTTGAACATGAGTTGAAATGTGATTGGTTAATTCTGTGCACAGTCACTTGCCCCTTTATAAAAGGGTGTGTACACTTGTATGTGCAACCCGGTTATTGTAACCTTTTTTCTTTTTTTTTTTTACTTGAATTTTGTTGGTTGCTATATTAAAAGGTGGAAAATGCTCTTACATGGTTCCTTTTTTTGCTTTTTTTTTTTTTCTTTTTTTTTTACATAAAAACACCTGCAATTTTAACACAGCAGCGCAGAGTTTTTATATCCACTATAGATGATGCCTCAGGAACTCCCTGAACCGTTCCTGATACAGCCCACTTGTAACAGTAGCCTTCTGAGAACCTGATTCTATTTGGCCTGGTGTTAAATCACTGCTGTGGAATGACCACCGCCTCCTGACCACAAGCCTTCCTTATTCCTCCATAAACAATCCTCGACACCTCCATACAAGTAACACCATCACTCATTCAATACAGCCTAATTTTGGCAACATTCATTCACTGTTGTCGAATTCATTGTTCTTCAATAACCGCTTTATCCTGGTCAGGGTTGCAGAAGATCCAGAGTCTATCGCAGGAACAATGGGTAAAGGCAGGACAATTCACCACGAATAGACGCCAATCAATTGCAGGACACCATGTACACACATATTCACACACTCATTCATACCTAAGGATATAATTGACTTTGCCATCACTACCTGCTTATTAAATTACCTGCATGTTTTCTGGACAGTGAGAGGAAGCCAGAGAACCCAGAACACCACCCTTGGAATGATTTTGGAGATTTCAATGTTCTACACATTTTCTTGGGGTTCTCCAAGTCCCTCGCACCATTAAAAAAAAAAAAAATAAATACCTGTAAGTAGATTGGCTACTCTAAATGGCTCTTCTGTGTGAATTTGGTGCCCTAGGATAGACTGGCTTCCCGTTCATGGTGTATTCCCACCTCACACTTAATGTTTCCAAGACAAGCTATGGATCAGCTATGACCCTGACCAAAACAGAACAGTTACTCAAGCACAAAAGAATCTTTGAATACCCAGAAGAAAAACCTTGAGAAAACTTTTTTTTCTCTCTTAAATCTTGCGGTCTCTGCGTAGTAAATATAAAACGAGTAATATTGCAATACCTGCACTGGGAATATGTCATAGTTTTGTTTTATGTTATTTTAGTCATCTCCGATATTGTAATAGGCTTATAAAGTAAGCATCATAGAGAAAAGAAACATCCTTTAAAGTTTAAAGTGCCGCACTATCTTTGTTTCACTAGCTTCAGACAGAATAATTACAGGCACCATACAGTGTTATTTGAGAATCATTTAAAACAGAAGTATCCAAGCTTGTTTAAGGAAGCTGCCAAATCAAGGTCTAAAAGAGCACATGAATATGAAAGCCAGGTGTATAAACTAATGTCTAGTAGACAGGGCAGTAGATGTCCAGGACACCCCAGGTTTAAATTGACAAAGGTCACCTTGTTACCCCATCAATATCAATCCCATAACTCTGACACAAATCTGTTTATATTTTGTTATTTTAGGCCAGCAGTATGAACTCAAGAACAGTGTATTACTCCAACATATGTACAGATGATGGCTACTACTCGACGAAGAGACGTTATGTACACAAAGATGGCAGCTGCAATATAGTGTTCCAGCATGTGCCTGAGAAATGGTCTTTATATGTGACAGACCTCTTTACCACACTGGTGGAGATCCGTTGGAGAGTCATGTTCTTGACCTTTGCCCTCTCGTATATCCTGTCCTGGCTCTTTTTTGGGATCCTGTTCTGGATTATCGCAGTGATCCATGGGGACACAAAGGACACAAACAACGAGCCATGCATCTATGAGGTGAGAAGCTTTACAGCAGCCTTCCTCTTCTCTCTTGAAACACAGACTACCATTGGATATGGCTCACGTGGCATGTCTGAGAACTGCATGGTGGCCATCATTACTGTGACCATCCAGGATGTCATTAGCGTCTTCATCGACACCTTTGTAATTGGGATAGTTGTTGCCAAAATGGCGTCAGCCCGGAAAAGAGCACAAACAGTGGGATTCAGCAATACTGCAGTGATTAACTGTCATAACGGGCATCTGTGCCTATCATGGCGAGTGGGTGACTTTCGTAGAAACCACATGGTGGAAGGAACCACACATGCCCAGCTGGTCAGACACTCAGTGCACAAAAGTGGCAGAGCTAACATAACCTTCCAGGACCTTGAAATCCAAAACAGGCATGTTATTCTGGCCACTCCAGTGACTATCATCCACCGAATCAATCCCAGCAGTCCTCTATATAAAATGAGTCTGCAGGAGTTACGCAAAAACAGCTTCGACCTGGTGGTGACTTTCACATACACAGATGACTGCAGTGGGATTCTCCACCAGTCACGCACGTCCTACACTCCCAGTGAAATCCTGTGGGGTCAGCAGTTTCAAGAGATGCTGAGAGTTACCCAAAGGTCCTACAGAGTGGACTATGCGGTTTTTCACCAAACAGTTAAAATCCCACTGCCAGAAAACAGTGCGGAACACTATGAACTAAACAAGCGTGCTCCAAGCTGTAAACAAGAGCCACAAATGGGCTGTTCTCTGGCAGGGGAGAGTGAAGACATTTTAGGTCAAAACAATAACAGCACTGTTATTCAAGAAGAAAAACTATAACAGGCCTTGGTATCTATAGGACCTTATAGTACTTAGGGTACATTAAATGGGTAATAATGATAATGAGTCTTTATTGATCACATATACATTACAGCACAGTGAAATTGTTTTCTTTGCATACCCCAGCATGTTAGGAAGTTGGGGTCAGAGCGCAGGGTCAGCCATGATACAGCACCCCTGGAGCAGAGAGGGTTAAGGGCCTTGCTCAAGGGCCCAACAGTGACAGCTTGGCAGTGCTGAGGCTTGAACCTCTGACCTTCCGATCAGTAAGCCTTAACCACCAAGCCACCACTGCCCCTAATAAATGTGTAACTCTATATATAAACACACACAAAAGGACATGGTAAATGAACTATACCATAAACACTTCAAGACCATGTAGCTATGTTAATCTCCAGCCATATACACATTTAGACTTTTAGTCTGTAGCGTGAGGAATTTAGGACATTCTAATTAAGACTTTCCTCAAAATAACATTTTATAGATAGAACTTGCAGACCACCTGGCTCAGGTATATGATTCCAAAAATCATGAAATATGTTAAATAAATTATTTGTATTATTTATTACACCAGCAATCCAAAGTGCTGTATGACCAACCGATGGATTATGCTTTATCTATTAAAAATAAAAATAAAAACATGCTCAAACCTGATTGTCCATGTGCCTTAGAAAACTCACTCTGAAAACTGGTTTGCTCTATTATAACAGAAACATAAACACATAACAAATCAATTTGTTTAATCCCTTATGAAGCTAACTGGATTTGCTGTGCATTAGTGCTAAATATTGGTCATTTCGGTGCCATTTGCTGAATTGTATTATCCATATGGTAAATAATGCACTAATATTTAAGTGTTCTGCAAGGTGTCATATTACCATAGCAGGAAGATTTCAATTAGGTCTAGCAGAATCATGTTTTCACTTTTGCCTTCTCTACAAAATCTTTATAATGATCATATAGCATCCATTCTGGTGACACTGT
This sequence comes from Ameiurus melas, assembly GCA_012411365.1. NCBI lineage: Eukaryota > Metazoa > Chordata > Actinopteri > Siluriformes > Ictaluridae > Ameiurus > Ameiurus melas. The sequence goes on along the minus strand of CM022760.1, from coordinate 8,542,934 downwards.
AATAACATTTTCAACTGAAAGGTTGATGCAGAAAATTTGGATTATATGTTATCAAGTTCTCAACAGGGGACTATAGTTCATGCTGTATGTCTATATCATACACAAACACCTGATGATAGTTAAATCAATATCATTATTGTATTTGTATGAAATATTGGTCACCTCGGGACTTGAACTATATTTTGATTTTTAAGTCCTTTTGCACCAGAGGTGCCCACAAACTATGTAATAATCAAAACTTCATTACCATCTGAGAAGGTACAATGCTGTGAAAAGTTTTTGCCCCCATCCTGATTTCTTCTTAGAAAAAATTTTCTAAATTGTTTCAGAAATGAAAACAAAATCTAAGATAAAACAAAGGCAACCTGAGGAAACACAAAATACACTTTTTAAATGATAATGTTATTTATTGAAGAACAACAGTCATCCAATACCAACTGGGCCTGTGGGAAAATGTATTTGTCTCCGTAGTTTTCCCCAAATCTATGAAAAAAATGAGGTTCAGCTTGACTAGATGCAACCAGGCCTGGTTACTGCAAACCCTGTTCAATCAAATCAACACATAAATAGAACTTTTTCAGCAGTATGAAGTTGGTTAAAAGGTCTTAACCAGTAACACGCTATGTCAAATTCCAGAAATTCCAGAAATGACGAGGAAGAAGGTGATTGAAACAGTCTGGGAAGGGTCACAAAGCTATTTCAAAGGCTCTGGGACTCTAAAGAGCCACAGTGAGAACCATTATCTCCAAATGGAAAAACTCGGCATAGTAGTGAACCTTCCCAGAAGTGCCCGACTTTCCTCCAAGAGCACAGCACCTACCCATCCAGGAATTCATAAAAGAGCCAAGGACAACATCAAAGGACCTACAGGCCTCTCTTACATAAATAAAGGTCAGTGTTCATGACTCCACTATCAAAAAGATACTGAGCAATAATGGCATCTATGAGAGAGTGGCGAGGTGAAAACCTCTGCTAACCCAGAAGAACATTAAGGCTCGTCTGAATTTTGCCAAAACACACCTTGATGATCCTCAAACCTTTTGGGAGAATGTTCTGCGGACTGATGAGTTGAAAGTGGAACAGTTTCCCGTTACATCTGGCAAACACCAAACACAGGATTCCACAAAAAGCACATCATACTTATGGTCAAGCTTGGTGGAGGAAGTGTGATGTGTGGGGATGCTTTGCTGCTTCAGGGTCTGGGAAACTTACAATAATTGAGGGAAACATGAATTCTGCTCTCTACCAGAGAATTCTAAAGGAGAATGTCCGGTCTTCAGTCCGTAAGTTGAAACTCAAGCGTAACTGGATTATGCAGCAAGACAATGATCCAAAGCATAGGAGTAAATCCTAGTTCTAGAACTAAGTAAAAGTCTGATCTCCAGTTATTGGAAGCATTTGGTTGCAGTTATTGCTGCTAAAGGTGGCACAACAAAAACAGAAGAAATCAGGATATATTAGTTCAACACACAACAGAACCTGTTAAAACTATGATACAGCATAATCGCGTTCAATTACATTATTTATTTTATAAATGAGCAAATGGGGTTTTTAATGGTGTATAGTTTTATTTAATGTTGTGAAACGTCCACAAGACATTCGAACTGGTTCCTTATAACTTATGTAATAGCAGTCATTTGTTTAATTACAAATTGAATTACAGCCAAGGCTACTGTCAGAGTTGCAATTATAGAAAGTTAATCAACTTCTGAAGAAACTGAATCAAAAATTCAACAGCACTGGGGTATAAAGAGATCTAATGAAGAGGTAACAGGTGTTTCTTTCTCCTAAACTTCGTTATTTCATAGGTGCAAATCTCATCGCTTTAATAAATATTATATAGCGTTAATGCATATTTTTATGATCATTGTAGGTCACACCAGGCTTCTGGTTTAAAATTCTCTGTGAGTTTGAATGATCCTGTAATATCTTTAAATCTACTAGGTGGTTGAACAGTCATATTATGAATTGTAACACAAATCATGTTGCTTCTTCATGTTTACTTCCTCTCCTAGCTCTGTGTTGCTTCAGCATTCACATCCGCTCCTCTCTCTGTTGCTTGTTCATCTCTTTTCCAGTCGTTTGTATCCTTTGACAATTAATGAATTAAATGCAAATATTTTTACAAAAGAAGTGCATGCGTAATCATCACTTGTTCACAATCTGATGATACACCGTAAAATAAATCCACTAATAAAAAATACATTCGTTTTCAAATTCGTTCAACTCCAGTGAATATTGCACAAAATGTTTTTTTTTTTTTTTAAGTCTATGGAGAGTACTTTTACCTTTCTCAACCACTCTCATTATTGTTTTATTATTTAATGTTACTAGCCTACATACCAACTGACATGCAGAAAAAAATAGCTAATGGCTAACAAAAACTAGTGGTTTTGTTCAATTTTCCTTTCATTTCCAGTCTATTTTTCTGTTTCATCAAAAAGCATAGTGTTATATATATATATATATATATATATATATATATATATATATATATATATATATATATATATATATTATATATATATATATATATATATATATATATATATGTATATATATACATATATATATATATATATATATATATATATATATATATATATATATATATATATATATATATATATATATATATATATATATATATATATATATATATAACACTATGATGGCACAAAAGTAAAAGTATCAGACAAATTGGGTAAATGTAAAAGTAATAGACATTTTGGATTGTACCAAGGACCTTGTCAAACCTTTTGCCAAATTAGCCATCAGGGAATAATTCAAAGTTTTCTTTAGCCAAGACTGGCAATAAGAATACATACCAGAGACAGTTTGGGTGAAGACAACCCAATGCTTGAAATATGAATAAGGCAGAGTATAACACTTAGTGGCTGAAATGTTTGTTATATTTTTTTAACCAAAAACCACACATCATTTCCAACTATTTCAAATCTGTGCTTAAAATTAAGATGGTCGCCGAGTGGACACACTTAACAACGGCTGTGTCTCATACTGTGACAGAATGTTCTACTGCATTCGATTCAGTACCTACTGCTTGGTTGTTGATACAGTACTGTAAATACTGATCAGTATAGCAGTAAGCATGAATACAATCCGGCAGAGGTTTACCCCTATGATGCTGTTTTTAATTGTAACTCTCTCTCTCTTTTTTTTTTTCTCTCTCTTTTTTTTTTATATATATATATATATATATATATATATATATATATATATATATATATATATATATATATAGTATGTGTATATGTATATGTTTTTTTTTCTTAACCATGCATTTTACCATGATGATTACATGTGTGTTGTAGGATGGGCATTGTGCATGTGTATGGGTGACAGCCTGTGTATGTACTGTATGTATGCATTATGTTATTTGTATTTAAACAGCAGATACTGTATTTTATGTGTCCAAGAGAAATTTCCTTTGAGACATTAAAGCCTTCTTAATAATATAATAATAATAATATAACAATATCAAATCAACAATTAGAATGTATTACTCCACTTAGAGAGACTTGTATACTAAATCCCTTACCTATATGTTTCTTTAAACAGATTATTCCAGAAGTAATCAAACCTCTTCTAAAAAATAAGAAATTCTTCCCTTAGTAGTGGCTACATGCCTAAATCATTTAAACTAGCAGTTATCAAACCAGCGATTGAGAAACCTGACTTCGACTCCTGTCAATTGTCCAGCTATAGGCCATTATCAAATCTCCCCTTCATCTCCAAGATATTAGAAAAGATTCTAGCACAGCCACTCTGCTCGTACCTACAAAGGAATAACATTCATGAAATGTATCAATCAGGATTTAGGCCTCATCATAGCACAGAGACAGCGCTAGTTCAATTGGTAAATGACCTACTACTGGCCTCTGATCAGGAATGAGTCTCTTTGCTTGTGTTGCTTGTGTTGTATCAAAATTTGCCTATTACCCAAAGACAATTAATAGTTAACATAGAAACAGATACTCACATACATTAACCAGTTGAAGGACGAAAGTAAGACACCGGGCCCGTGAGTGAGGAGAGGCAAGGGTCCAAATTTATTGTTGCATGAGATCACACAGTTGAGACATCCCAAGGATGATCTAAAAAAAAAAAAACAGAGCTGAAGCTCTTCTATTTATACAGTTTTCTTAGGGTCAGGATGACCCAGACACCAATATGTTTTAGAAAGAGCCCTCCCACAATACCATTATGTTTTAGAAAAAGCCCTCCCACAATACCATTATGTTTTAGAAAAAGCCTTCCCCGAACACCATTAGGTTTTCGAAAGAGCTTTCCCATAATACCAATAGGTACGAGACTCAACATTTCAGAGAGACCTTGGTCTCACAGGGTCCGCTGTTCCCATTAACGGTTATCTCGCGGCCCTAGGCCGTTCCCATCGACGGTTATCTCACAGGTGCAACTTGGCTCAAGTACCCTTATAAACGGCCCATCTTGGGTCTCTCTTAAAAATTAAGGCCTTTGTCTGTGTTACTCCTGACTTTTCCTCATGAGACAAGAATCCTCCACACCTTCAACTGCATTATGAAAGAGTTTCTTTCACATTTTTCTGTATTTCTGTTTTATAATTATTTTTTTTCCTTTCATATCTGCTCTAAATTTCTGTTGTATATCTGGTTATACTGCTTGCAAGTATTTTACCCCCTTTTCTGTACTCCATACTTCACAATATCATTATAATATCCTTATAATATCCTAATACTCCTTTTATTATTCTTATGTTCTGTTTTCCTTCTGTATGTGTGTGCGTGGCGGCATAGGCCTCTGTGTGTGTGTCTCTTAGTTAACCGTCCACCTACGCTCTGAGGCCTGCCACACTAATCAAATACATGTATGGTTTATGCCTTGCTTATCTGTGTGTGTTGTGTCTTAGGTGAACGTCAGCCCAGTGAATTTTCAATAAAATTACATACTACTCATACTAGGTCTCCCTCGTGTTTATTTCATGTATATTTTATATACAACACTTGACCTTAGTGCAGCTTTTGATACTATTGATAATACTATTCTCAATGATATACTAGAAAATGTTGTTGGCATTGAGGGTACAGCCCTCTCCTGGCTCAGGTCTTATTTGACCGATTGCTATCAGTTCATAGATGTGTATGGTGACTTCTCTGTGCATACTGAGATAAAGTTTGGTGTTCTGCAAGGTTCTGTTTTAAGCCCACTGCTTTTTTCTTTATATATGCCACCTCTGGGTCAAATTATTCAGAAACATGGAATTAGCTTACCACTGTTATGCTGATGATGCACAGTTGTATGTTTCAGCAAAGCCAGATAACAGACACACATAACAGCTTAAAGTTGACGAATGTGTAAAGGACATTAGACGTTGGGTGCTTATCAGCTTCCTCTTACTTAATTCTGACAAGACAGAAATACTTTTTCTAGGACCACATGCAGCTAGAAGTAAGCTTTCTGATCTCATAGTAACTCTGGATAGCCTTTCTGTTTCATCATGTGCAACAGTAAAAGCTTTGATTAATGACCCCAGTCTTTCATTTGACACTCATGTAGATAATATTACTAAGATAGCCTTCATTCATCTCAGAAATATTGCTAAGAGAAGAAATATAATGTCAATACACGATGCAGGAAAATTATGCCTTCGTGCTTTCATGCTTTCATCACCTCTAGGTTTGTGTCATGTAACATGCGAGCAGGCGGATACAAGTGCAGTAAAAAGCTTTATTTAAAGAATGGCAGGCAAATCCAAATCGTAAGGAAAGTTCAAGATCAAAACAGGCATGGGGTCATGTGATTGGCAAACGAGGTAAACCGGACCAAACAAGAATCACGAACATGATGATGAAAACAGGATCAAAGACCATGGAATGAGAAACACGGGTCCGGTGGAAACGGAGAAACACACAATACTTCACCCGAAACAAGGACATACAAACATATTCAAGGGTAAACCATAAATAGCTGAGACACATTAGGAGACAACCAGTAACATAACAGGGGCGGAGACAGGACAGAAACCAAAACAAAAACACACTTGTAACAGTAAACAAGTTAATGTCAAAAACCTTGAAGTGTGCGCTGTCGTGCTTCGGGCTGCTGAGCCCGCTGCTTGCTCCGGTGCTTGGTGCAAGGGGAAAGCTCTGACATTTAGATTATTGTAATGCCTTGTTGTCTGGATGTTCCAGTAGGAGCATAAACCAAACCCAGTTAGTCCAGAATTCAGATGCAAGAGTCCTTACTAGAACCAGAAGATATGACCACATCACCCCGATCTTATCAACACTGCACTGGCTCCCAGTAAAATTTCACATTGAATATAAAATACTACTGGTTTGGATGCTCTCTGCCCCTTAAACAAACACCCCCCCCCAAACACACACACACACACTTATACGTGTTCACTCAGGTTTGTTGATAATGGGGTGGCTGGCTGCTTTATGTCCCAGAGAGCCCTCGTGTGTTACCTTCTGGCTCTCCCTTTTAGTTATGCTGTCATAGCTACTCTTGATGGGGTCCCTGCTTGCACTCACGCACAGTACATTGTCCGTAACTGTTATGGGGCAATAAGCATACCTAATAATATCTCCCTCTCTTTCCTTCTCTCTCCCTCTCTCCTTCTCTCAAGCTACTCATGATACTCCTGAGATATCAATGATCCTGACCCCTTCTGCTCTCCGGACCTGCCTGATCCAACCAGATGCACTATTTCTGGGTGGAGTTCCCATCAATTGGAAGTTACGTGCTGCTGCAGAGGATGACCCCACGTAGTTCAGCCTGGAGGTCACTGAGATTTATGAAGATGTTACCACTTAAAAGCCATAAGATGGCTTTGGACCTCAATTGGACCATAAACAGTTGTGCGATGATGAGTAGGACTACAATTGCCACAAACAGTTTTGCACTCAGGTCTCCTTCAGTGAACAGTGGAGAAGTTCAACAAAACAGATTTCATGTAAAAACTGTAATGAATGTTCCTGGTTACACACCTGCACTATTTGACCATGTAGTATTAGTACATTTATAGAAGGGATGTACTTATTTATAATCACACTATCCATTGTTACCCAGATGAGAACGGGTTCCCTTTTGAGTCTGGTATCTCTCAAGGTTTCTTCCTCATATCGTCTCAGGGAGTTTTTCCTCACCACCGTCGCCTCAGGCTTGTTCATTAGGGATAAATTCATACATTTAATATTGATATCCTGAATTTATATATTTATTTTAAGCTGCTTTTGGATGATATCCACTGTTAAAAGTGCTATACAAGTAAAACCGAATTTAATTGAATGTGTTGGAAGCAGAAAAATTTATCAAGCATAAGGATCTGAGTGACTTTGACCAGGGCCAAATTGCGATGGCTAGAGGACTGGGTCAGAGCATTTCCCAAATGACATCTTGTGAGGTGTTTCCATTATGCAATGGTTAGTAACTACCAAAAGTGGTCCAAGGAAAGACCAAAGTGTCAGAACACAGAGTGCGTCATAGCTGTGAAAATAGGAACTCTTTGAGGAACATGACGAGGAGTTCAAGGTGTTGACTTGGCCTCCAAATTTCAATCCAGATCTCAATCCGATTGCACTGGAGAACCAAATTTATTAAATATTCTATATTAGGCAGGTGGTTTTAATGTTATGGCTGATACGTGTATTTTTTGTTTGTTCAACATTTGAAAGGCCCGGTTGTTTGTAACATTTATTGCAATATTGCAATAAAAACACACCAGGCATATGCCCATGGCAGGGTGATTTTTTTTTTCCTTCAATAAATGAGGCCTACAAATCCTTTTGACTGAGGTGGTAATAGTGCTCCTTTGGTGCAGAGGAATACACTTTACCTTTGAGGTTACAGTTACTTTATTATAGACAAGCATCACCTACATAATCTGATCTACAGAACAGGCTACATGTACATTATTTGTAACTTGGGGAACAAAAATGTACATCTTGACAGTGTTAATAGGATCATCGCTTTTACAGTCATTTCTGGCTGACACCATCCCAGTTTTCTCTCAGATCTATTCCTGAAAATTGGCAGCCCTCTGTTCATGTAGACTGGATAGCAGATGTTTTTAGGCATCTTCTGTGAACAGTTTCTCCTCAATTGGCCATGGCTTTGAGAGGACATCGGGAAATACTAAAGCCTCCAGGCCTCCACCTTGTGGTTAGTAACAGCTCTTGTCCAAGCATCGACTCAAATCGACCTGAAAGGCAAACACCAGCTCAGAGCAGACAGCTATAAATAGGCGCCATTATTTATAGAGTGAACAAGAAAGGATCTAAAAATAAGCACTTCGAAAACAGCTTCACAAACACAGTCCAACACGCCTCATTAGCTTATGATTAGTAAGCAGTGTGACATTGCGCCCTTGTTCAAACAGAAGCTGGTTAGGGCAAGAGAAAAACTAGTTCATTCCAGATCAGAATAATTGATGGATCTCTTTTTTTTTTTTTTAAACACAGCAGTTGTGTTGATTTTATTATTATTATTATTAACATTATTATTATTATTATTGTATTGAGGTTATACTGAGTAAAACCTTTGTATTCCAAATTAGCATGCTGTTGAAGAATACCTAAACCCTGATTAGCTGTTTATGTTGAAACAAATTTAGCATTTTGCTATGCATTGGTTACATTATCATTTCATTTCCTCTGAGTAAATAAACACATACTGTCATGCAATGTTGCTAAGGAAGCAATGACAATATGTAGAACGTCCCACACATCTGAGCAAACGTTATGCAGTTTGCAAAAGCTAATACCACAAATGAGATGTAACACCAGGCCTAGGCCTGACTGTTTTTGTATTGACTGAGATCAATATGAAATTCAATAAGTTCTTCCAGAGTTCAATCTCACACCGATTGTTATCCACCCGCTCCATTCTGCTACTGTTTATATTTAAAGGACGTGACCAGGAAATGTGACTTCCTCACGAAATACTTCAATAAAACGCTTGCATCCATTCTCTCAGAAGACACCGTAGACAAACATCAGTCAGTCATGGGGAAAATCTCAAATTTGCCAGTACTGAAGTGGAAATAGTTTAACCCTCCAGTGTGTTGGGATTGTTTCCTCATCCCTATAAATGTCACTGTAAATATTTAAAGATAATCCAATTATGTTGGGCAGCCCTACTTACTCCAATTAACTTTGTTTGTTTGTTGTTGTTGGTAAATTGGCCCATAAATTATGGCAAATTTAAATATTATTGAGACTTTTTAAATATCATTAAACAGTCACTTAAAAGAAAATGTATTCTTTTTTCACAGTCTACATCAAACACATCTGTGGTCAGAGTAAGCTCGGTTATTGCTGTGTAAAATTCCCTTTCACGTCTCAGTCTGTTCTGTACTTGTCTCAACCCAGCAGATGGATTTATGCGCCGCTCGAGGTGACGTCACTACCCGAGTCCTCTAATTGGCTGGTTGAAGTTCAAAGGAGGGAGACTCGAACCGGCTCCGTTTTGAGCGCATTGATTGGTTGGTTGTGAGCCGGCGAGAACAGAGCCGGTCTTTTCATCTTAACCTTTCGTAACTGGCTGGTTGTGGAGGAGGAGGTGGGGCTAGCCGGTATTTATGTTGCTCTCATTGGCTGGATGTGGACCGGGGGGCGGAGTGGACCGGTTGTATTCTATTTAAATTGTTTTGGGAGCGCAGACTGACGAACACATGAGCGTAAGCGCGTATTAGGATCCGGCTGAACACGTGGGCGTGTTTAGTTTAATTTATAGTAAAAAAAATCCGCGTTTTATACCCAGATGCAGCGGACATCAACGTGGAAAGTGACACGTCTAGTTGGATATACCGTGTAGAATGTTTTCTTTTCTTTCTTTCTTTCTTTCTTTTTTTTTTTGGGGGGATTTTTGACTACCAATGATCATCAGGTAAGGCTGAATGAATCTTGTTGGGATGTTCTTGTTTCTCGTCCTCACCTGCTTGTCTGAAACTGTCATTGTCCAAGCCAGATTATAGCCTCATTAGAGAGTATGTTTTAAACCTGATAGCCTATTGCAATGAAGAATTCAACTTTTCATACAAAAAATAAAATAAAATAAAATAAAAAAAGTCATTTTACAAGCTGAATATCTAAATATCATGCAAGCTTTGCATGCAAAGTAGGAGGAAATGTATTATTTAATAATGTAACTATTTAAAAGCCAAAGTAGGGGAAAGAATTATATTAATAGGATCTGCATAGCACGCAAAAAAAGGAGTAATAACAATAATAATAATAATAATAATAATAATAATAATAATAAGCAGTTCATGCCACACACTCTTACTATAAGTCACTGTTGATGAACTGATTGATGTTGATTGATTACTGTTGATGTTGATTACACAGGGAGAGATTAAAAAAGGAGCTCAGAAATACACTACACGATAGAAATGTGTTTCTTCTGCTTTGCACCTGTTGGAGCTCCTAGGACACGTTTGACTTGGACATTTCCAGAGCAGACGCATCTCTGCGCAATCACAGCTAATAATAATAATAATAATAATAATAATAATAATAATAATAATATGTAAGCAGAAGTGGTATTTATTATTGTTATTAAGATTAAAGTTATGCACAAGTAACAGCGGTGCACATGTCGCTTTATTTATTTATTTATTTATTTATTTATTTATTTATTTATTTATTTTTTTCACATTTCTTATTAGACAGCCGGCAGGATAAGCCACATGTTCATGGCAATGTTGACTCACTCATACATAACTTCTTCCAGGCCAAACTATGCATGATGTGCATGATCTTAGACACGTTTTTTCTTTCTTATTTTTTTCTTCTTTTTTTTTTTTTTAAGTGATGGATAAGAGGTTGATCCTGAAAATAAAGAATACCGAGTCACAGTAGAGTTTTTAGGTCACATTTTCCACTGTGTGTCTCTGTTAAACTAAACACTCCTCCTAGACATAAACAAAGTTATATTACATTTCATTTACTCAAAGAAACAGTCCCATCTGTCAATCTGCCTGTGTGCGTTGCCAGGTATTTGATCGTTTATCCAGTAGAATATGTTGTAGCATTTCCTTTTCCAGCCATCAGATTTCAAAGGGAGCTCACTTTTATCTTCATCACAAATCATTCTGAATCACATTTAATCCATTAAAAAGCTATTTCAGCTCTGTTTGCAGGCTTGGACACAATCAAATCAGTGCTAAAAAAAAAAAAAAAAAAGCATCCTGGGAGTTATTACTACACTAGGGAGATCGTAGTGCTAAGCTGTACCTTGTTGGACCCTCAAACATACATCTTTTTACCTTTTAATATATATCTTTCATATTTAAAGTGAATCTAGTGTACCTTTTTAAAATGATTTAAGGTACATAATATTTATTTCTTTAGAGGTATACAACATGCACCTTTCTAGGGTAAGGATACATACTAAAAGTACCATTGAGGGTATCACCTGACCAATAAGAAAAAGTACAGATCAGTACCCGTTTGTATGAATAAGAAACGTACGTCTGGTCATTTTATTTCTTATCATACTTTAATGTCGTGGAAATATAGAAGATAATAAAACATGCTTTTGTCATAGCTGGTTGCTGTGGGATTGTGTTAAAAAACATGTAGAACAGATCTAGGAAGATAACGGGTGATGCTATAGCACTCACAGGCCTAGCCCTACACAGCTGAGAAAGAGATGAGGTCCTAGTGGATGAGCTCTCCAGTCCCATCTGTCTCACTGTACTGCACCACGCAGGATGAAAGGATCACAAACTATTGGGTTCTGCTAGAGTTTGCGGAAATCAAATTGGTTTCAGATTTGCATTCATTTACAATCCATCTGAAATATCTCGGATTAAGCCACTGTTTAGTAAAGTAGCAACCATGACAGTAAATGATAAAGTGATGGAAGGCTCAGTGCTGGTCTAGACTTAACTGTTTCCTCATCCAGCCCACTTACCACTGTGGAATGATGTTGATGAACTCAAACCAAATTTCTAACCAAAACACAGCCACAACTCTACTTTGATGAGAACCGATCTCAGGCATGATATGGACCAGCCCAAAAATGCGGCACTTGGGCCAATTCCAAATTCTCCAAATTCTACGAAAACCTTTAATATTGCTGCACATAGTTCAGACTCTTTTGGCCCACAATCCACTTGCCATTGACATAACTGGCCCTTATTTGCCTGAACTGAACCATATTTGGCCCGGAATAATCTGCTATCTGGGCAGGCCGGCATACTCAAAATAATCTGTTTTAGAGTGTGGTTGGAAAAGTTTCCAGGACTCTGCTACTGGTTAGAGAAATCCAGCCAGTGTGTACCAGTGCACTGGTAAAGGATGTAGTCATGCAAAACATTTTCCATCTTCCCTGACTGTGTGATTAGCAAAGTATGTGAAAATGGGCATTAATAATGCACCAGTGAGCAGTAAGGCTGGTGGAGCGTGGAGTGAACAGGTTGACAAATACACTGGTGGGGCATTAAAGTGCTGCAAGCGACTGCTGGAAAGCAGCTTTGTGCTTCGGGGCAAGTAGAAATTCCGATCCATTCTGCTGTTGAGGCCATAATTGCAGCAACACATTTATTGTTTGTTCCACAGGTGGAACTGTACAAGACCATATTAGACAAGCACAGTCAGCAAAATGCAATGTAATGCTGACTTGACATAAGCCAGATTTTCCATGGGATCTTAAGGAAGCACTATGACCTTGAGTCAAAAGTTGAAATTGTCTTATAATTGTAGTGCTGCCAAAAATGACAGAGCAAACCATTATGAACTACCTTACAATCTCTCAGCTCTGGGGAATGGGAGCTAAAATTACTCATTTGTTATTTTATTCAGAACCAAATGAAATATTTTTGGCACATTCTGTGGTTCTGAACTAACCTAAGGGATTAGTCAGAGTCCTCACTGGCTTCGTAGTAGGATTTTGTTGTTTTTTACGTGTAGCCTGCATCAACATCTGTTAAGGATGGTTGGTATTAGTTCCAACAGTCATTTAACTAAATTGTTTGTGTCAAATGTTGCAATGTATTTAGCAAAGTAAAACTAATTGTCTACTTGAATTTCTTGTATTCGGTAGGACACTTCATTGATGAGAACGAAGGAGCAGATGAGAGCAGAGTGATCAGTGCCCACTAGGCCCTGCAGACCTTTCTGTCAATCAAAAGGTCTAACTGGAGCAAAGTGACGCCTGTTGCGTCCAGCTCTAAACGGTCCCACCATTTCCTTCTTGTGTTGGTCTCCGTGAGAGTTTCAAAACTGTTTCTCCAACGCTTCTTCCAGAAACTCAGACTGTTTTCCAAAGCAGAAGCAGCACAACCCACCCAGACAGAGGTGATGGGAAGTGTGCGGGCTAACCGCTATAGCATTGTGTCATCAGAGGAGGACGGGATGAAGTTGGCCACTATGGCGGTGCAGAACGGCTATGGGAATGGGAAGAGCAAGGTGCATACTCGGCATCAGCCCCAGAGCAGGTTCGTCAAGAAAGATGGACACTGCAATGTACAGTTCATCAATGTCAGTGAAAAGGGTCAGCGCTATTTGGCTGACATTTTCACCACTTGCGTGGACATTCGCTGGCGCTGGATGCTTCTCATCTTCTGCCTGGCATTCCTGCTCTCATGGCTGTTCTTCGGATGCATCTTCTGGCTGGTCGCCATCTTCCATGGAGACCTGGAAGGCAACAGTCCGAAATGTGTTTCGAACGTGAGCAGCTTTACTGCAGCTTTTCTTTTCTCCATTGAGACACAGACCACCATTGGCTATGGCTACCGCTATGTGACAGACGAATGTCCCGTTGCTGTCTTCATGGTGGTCTTCCAGAGCATCGTTGGCTGCATCATTGATGCTTTCATCATCGGTGCAGTCATGGCTAAGATGGCCAAGCCTAAGAAGCGAAACGAGACATTGGTGTTCAGCCACAATGCTACCGTGGCCATGAGGGACAACAAGCTGTGTCTAATGTGGAGGGTTGGCAACCTGCGCAAGAGCCATCTGGTAGAGGCCCATGTTCGGGCTCAGCTCCTTAGGTCTCGTACTACAGCAGAGGGGGAATATATCCCGCTGGACCAAATAGACATTGATGTGGGCTTTGATAGCGGCATTGACCGTATTTTCTTGGTTTCTCCAATAACCATTGTCCACGAGATTGACGAGGACAGCCCATTTTATGACATGAGCAAGCAGGAGCTAGACAGTTCGGAGTTTGAGATCGTGGTGATCTTGGAAGGTATGGTGGAAGCGACAGCCATGACAACTCAGTGCCGTAGCTCATATCTGGCCAGCGAGGTCATCTGGGGCCACCGCTTTGAGCCAGTGTTGTTCGAGGAGAAGAACTACTACAAAGTGGACTATTCGCGCTTTCACAAGACCTATGAGGTGCCCAGCACCCCGCTGTGCAGTGCCAGGGACCTTGCAGAGAAAAAATACATCCTTTCCAATCCCAATTCCTTCTGTTACGAGAATGAGGTGGTGCTTCCGAACAAAGAGGAGAAGGAAGAAGGAGACGGGGGTGGACTGCTGCCCACGAGCACACACACTGACACTGGCACAGACTCTGACCACAATCAAGCCAGTGTTCCTTTAGAGTCACGGCCACTGAGGCGAGAATCAGAAATATGACTGTATTGGCCTCCTGTGAAAAGCCCAGTAATTGCCTGTTGATCAAATAGGCACGTTGATCTGAACTGAGGTCCTGAGGGGACGCAGACTTAAGCTGACGGTACAGCTGTGAGGAGAGGTTATGAGATGAACTGAACAAGAGTGTTCATGATGAATATATCCGGTTTGTAAAGAGGCATTGCACTGAAAACGAGTGCACACGAACGGGCGGGTGGGTTTATCCAGTTATGCAACACTACCTTTTAGACCATTGCTCTTTGATGGAACACAGTGGAGAGGATGTAACTGCTATGTAAAACTTGAAAATATCGGGCATGTCTTCCTGTGCATTTGTCCAGCAGTGGCAGATTGATATGAACAGGCTAAAAAAAATAAAAAGAGAGTTTTACTAATGCATGAATGATATCAAATCATGTATTGTACTGACACCAATGTGTGCACGTTTACCTTAATTCATGCCTTTATTACGTAGCCAAGCATCTCCGATATCTTTATTTGCCTGATAGGGCAGTAACCAAACAAAAGCTTTGCATCTGTTCAGTACAGATGTGTTTATAAGGCCCTATCGTGTCGTATAGATATACAAAAGTCCAACGTTTTACATATGAGTGATGAACATTGGTCAATCTATTATTTAATATATTACTGTTAGCGTGAGTCCAAAGGCTTCATTTGAGGTCAAAGGTATCCCTGAAATATTCCTGTTGGGAACTTCTGATTTTAGACGTGTGTGTGAGCTTGTCTGTGCATGTGTGTGACCTGTGGCCACAATACAAACAGTTTACTTGCTATTAACATAACGAGTAGTTTGCGCTGCATGGGTCATTTGGGCTTAATTGCAGGCTCAGGAGCTGGGGGAAATGCAAGGAACATGCCTGTTTACAGTGGTAACTCCCACAGGGTCAGACCGGTGTCAAAGCCAGACACAGCAGTCATCCCATCCACTGGGAAGAGAGAGTGAGAATGCGCTAATGAATGTTTTTCCATACATGCTGCTATGTTGCATCTTATAATAGGATTTTGGAGAAGACTGAAATATTCTAAAGAGTATTCTAAACAAGGCATCAAATTATTTGAAAGATATTAGATGTAGGTCTATAGGACGGAGAAAAAAATAAGAAGAAGAAAATATTTTTGATGGGATTTTGGTTTTGTTTGTTCTTTAGTACACATGCTTATTGTATGAGATTTTTTTTTTCATATTCAAAGCCAAATGTTTTTAAAGGAAAATATCACAGAGATCATGAATAATAAGGCTACAGTGTAGCCTCTTGGGAAAACTCCTTATCCCCTAAACGTCAGTGTTATTATATAATGTAATATAATGCTATATTATGTTATTATATTATATTATATTATATTATATTATATTATATTATATATTATATTATATTATATTATATTATATTATATATTACATATTATATGATTATAGTGCTGCATAAGTAAGTGTTCCAAGGTTGCTAGAAATGTGTAGATTTGCATACAAGCAACTTGTATGAATTAAAATTATATTTTTTTACAACAAAACCTAAATATTCAATGTGTAAAACTGCATTGTATTATGGCCTTGAGATTTAAGGTAGCTAATATTTTGTCAAATTGGATAGAAAACAGCACTGTTACAGATGTTTTTACCCCTACAATGTTTCATTTTATTTTTATTGAATTTTTATCTTTAATTCCATGACATTTTAGACAGCACTAAGGTCTAGCGTTACCTGACGAACTGCAGTTCAACCCTCATGGCTCATGCGCCGGGTCGTTGAATCCTGTAGGACTGAGTAATTAGACCGAGATCACGTCACCAGCACCGAGCTCAAGATGGATCGTAACCTGAGATTTCATGTTATCAGCAGATGTCATGCTAACAAACCGGCCTCTATACATGTCGGGAAGATTTCTAGCAGAGCAAATCTTCTCCAGTGCTCTCTAAAAGGAGATAATAATATTCAGATCAGCAAAAGGTTACTTAATTTTAAGATTTACACTCAAAAAGCGTACAAATCTACATGAATCGGTATCCGCTTTTGTGTTAGCTTTGCGTTAGGTTGGGGTTTTTTTTTTTTTTTGCTATTGTTATTTCTGGGGTTTTTTTCTCTGCATTAAAAAAAATCAACACTAGGTTACTAGGCAGAATCAATAGGCCTGATGAATAATGACCTATCAAACTGAAGAAGCCCTTTTCAATGACTGATGGCCTGTGTGCAGTTTCTCCTTGATATGTAAATATCCCAGTACTTTTTGCAGTCTGTTTTTTTCTATCAGTCTTCCTTGTACTGCAAAAAACAATGGAATGTACAGATTTTTATATTATGACTAATATTATTGAAGTTATTATTATTATTATTATTATTATTATTATTATTATTGTAATTATTGTACATGCTATTTTATTTCTGTTTTTCAATAAAATATGAATGAAGAATTAAAAGAAGTGTTGATTGACTTTCTCTGTGTGCTTGTGCAGAATTCTTTAGACTAGCATTCTAAAGTATTGGCTCCTCTGAAATCCTTTTTCACTTTGTATTTTGTCTTGGAATTACCCATGTACTGTATGCCTGATTGGATCGCGTTCAAAAAGCTTAAGGTCGGCAGTGAATTAGACAAATGTTTTGTTAAACATTCATCTTGGAAATTACGCAGAATGATGTCAGACAACGTCTGTACCTAAGATATCAGCTTATCAGCCTTCCAGTTAAAAATGAAAAAAGAAAAGAAAAAAAAAGATTTGTTTACAGATACAGGATTTCACTAAAGTATAGCTCTTAAAAGCCTCTTACTCCTACCATCATAGGCTGTAAACAAATACCCTCTTCATACCTATGCACTCCTCATGTGCCTCATGCTTAACATAAAATGCTGTGGTTTTGCACTCATGAGCAATGTGCTGTGTAATCCTCTGTCATTATGTCGAGGTGAGAAATCCCAGAACGTTCATGAGAGGAAATGGGGCTCATTTTGAGTACTAGGAGCTGAGTCTGGCTCTAGCTGCTTCCCCCCGACAAGCTCAGGCTGTGATTCATGTTTTAGAGGAGTGATGGAAGCTCGATGGAAAAAATCCTCCTTCACAGGATAGCAAGATGGACACTAATGTCAACTTAAAGGGCCTGGACTTCTGAAACCAGTGGAAAAAGGGGAACAGAGTGTGTATATGTGTGTGTACGTGTGTGAGAGATCATTCCTTTATTTGCTAATAGTCATTACAAGATCCATTAATAAGAAGGATGGACAGGAAAAGTACAAGGGGAGGATGGAGAGAGAGAGAGAGAGAACGAGAGAGAGAGAGAGAGAGAGAGAGAGAGAGGAAAAGGCAGGTGGTTTCTCTCAGCCAACAAAAACATACAATAATTTCCATTCAATAGTAAATCTTTCTGATTGCTATCGCTACAATCAATTTACATATTCTTTTATTACTTCAAATATTTTACTTACTTTCTTATTTACTTACTGTCTTTTGGGTATTGTAAATTGATATGCCTTTGTTCTTTCTATATATCTATCCATCTATCTATCTAAAAACATGAGCGACATATCTATATGTTGTAATGTTTGGTGTATTTCTGTTGGTTATAATATATGTATAACATGCAATATATTATTACTGCCAGTAAAAAAATAAATAAATCTTTAATCTGATAATGAAATGAGAATTATATGTGCTCTGCATCATTTAATCATGTTTTTATGATGCATATTATTAGCTACAGATGGAAGTACAGTGCCTTGCAATGATATAAAGATTTAAAATTATATTTAAAAGATATAAAATTTTATTTTTTGTGAAGAATCACCAACAAGTGGGACACAATTGTGAAGTGGAATGAAATCTATTGGATATTTAAAACTTTTTTAGCAAATAAAAAACTGAAAAGTGGTGCGTGCAAAATTATTCGGCCCCTTTACTTTCAGTGCAGCAAACTCACTCCAGAAGTTCAGCTAGGATCTCTGATTGATCCAATGTTGTCCTAAATGACTGATGGTGATAAATAGAATCCACCTGTGTGTAATCAAGTCTCTGTATAAATGCACCTGCTCTGTGATAGTCTCAGGGTTCTGTTGAAAGCGCAGAGAGCATCATGAAGACCAAGGAACACACCAGGCAGGTCCGTAATACTGTTGTGGAGAAGTTTAAAGCCGGATTTGGATACAAAAAGATTTCCCAAGCTTTAAACATCCCAAGGAGCACTGTGCAAGCGATCATTTTGAAATGGAAGGAGTATCAGACCACTGCAAATCTACCAAGACCTGGCCGTCCCTCTAAACTTTCAGCTCAGACAAGGAGAAGACTGATCAGAGATGCAGCCAAGAGGCCCATGATCACTCTGGATGAACTGCAGAGAACTACAGCTGAGGTGGGAGAGTCTGTCCATAGGACAACAATCAGTCGTACCCTGCACAAATCTGGCCTTTATGGAAGAGTGGCAAGAAGAAAGCCATTTCTCAAAGATATCTATAAAAAGTCTCATCTAAAGTTTGCCACAAGCCACCTGGGAGACACACCAAACGTCACACCAAACATTGAGAAATGGCTTTCTTCTTGCCACTCTTCCATAAAGGCCAGATTTGTGCAGTGTACGACTGATTGTTGTCCTATGGACAGACTCTCCCACCTCAGCTGTAGTTCTCTGCAGATTCATCCAGAGTGATCATGGGCCTCTTGGCTGCATATATATATATATATATATATATATATATATATATATATATATATATATATATATATATATATATAAAATATCTAAGACCCTTAAGGGCTTAGAATTTTCTAAAAGTGTAAGTACTTTAATCATGAACCCTTGTGACATCATTCACAATGAATAATGAGTTTGACAGAACAGTGAATGTTCTTTGCAAGTCTGTTTTTCATATCCAAAGGACGACCGCTGCTGCTGTGAACTTGTCTCATTGACGTTACACAACGTTAAATGTAACTATAATTGTTTAAAATGATAAAGCGTCATTCAATAATAAATTCAAAACTGAAATCGTTTGAAAATTGACATCGTACAAAAGGAACAAACACTTCAGGATGTGATGTTACTGGGCAGATAATCAGCTTTGGGGTGGAGAAACTTTGTGTTGAGTTTCACAGAGAAAAAAAAATGCATTGCTCTCTCAAACAGTGAACAGTGGCGCTCTAAAGACAGTGGTGAGCTCATTCCACTGATGTAATGACTGCAGAAAAGGTTTATACTGTGAGTGTGTACTAGTGTACTAGTCTATGACATTGGGCTTGACCGCTCCATTGGTGGGAAAATACACATTCACGCGTCACCCTTTTCCGGTCACACCATTTAATATTCCATTTATTTATTGAATTATTAATTTAATACTGTGGCCCGGAAAGGCACGCTGGGGCAGTACTTCCTGCCTGAAAGGAAGAGTTGTGCGCATTGTTAAGTGCCTTAGAGAGATTAGCAGGTGGTGAGTTTATGCTGTTCTACACACACCCCACCCACAACTTTAAGGCCCTTTATCAGAGGCAGCCTGTCCAGCTTGTTGGAACTTTAGAATAAAGGCAATTTTACAGGAAAGCTAAATTTACCCTTTTTTTGTGAGTAAACGGCAAAGAGTTCAATCTCTCAGAAGACTGCTAAAAAAACTCCAAAGAATTCATTTTACACTAGTTCATTTACATTTATTTTACAGTGAATGTGTGCTTGATATACCACTTTTCCATTGTCACGGGGAACCTGGAGCCTATCCCAGGGAGCATGGGGCACAAGGCGGGGTACACCCTGGACAGGGTGCCAGTCCATCACAGGGCACAATCACACACACACACACACTACAGACACTTTAGACGCGCCAATCAGCCTACCATGCATGTCTTTGGACTTTGGGAGGAAACCGGAGTACCCGAGGAAACAGCATGAGGAGAACATGCACCACACACAGGGCCATGGTGGGAATCGAACCCCCAACCCTGGAGGTGTAAGGTGAACGTGCTAACCACTAAGCCACCGTGCGCCCATCTATCAGAGTCTTATCATGCAAATTTGCCCAAAAAAATTCATTAGAAAAAAAGGTCTTTGTTTCATTCAACAAATCATAGTGCATACTAATGAAAGCTGTATGGAATAGAAATGCTTCTCAGGTGGTTTGCAGGTGCTCCAACCACAACATGCCTGTTTGATTACCCTATTTTTATACTGGGTTTTCAGAGAAGTGGTTTTTGGAACCAAGTGCAAGGGTAAAGCACATCAGGTCACCTCTCTCGTGTAAATCAGGACTTGTCCTCAGTGACATTCTTTTTTTTTTTTTCAGAGCTTCAAAACTTCACTAGACCTTTAAACTTCTCTGACCAGCTGTGATCAGAAGCAACAGTAAACAATGCAGGCCTGAGGGGCTTCCTTCACCAAAACAACCACAAAACAATCCATTCTCTAAACTATAACCGGAAAACACCCCTCTAAGAAGTGTGAGTCTGGGAACTGCTCTGTCCCACACTTGGAGACCTACTGTGATCCCTCTACTGTTGTGTCTGTCTGGATCAGGTGGTTTCCTGCTTCACACGGACCACGCAACCTGCAGTTGAAGGTTTTGCAGATCACGTCAGATCATAATTCTTGACATGATGAGACTTATATTCGTGAAGTCTTATTGAACAAATTAGTAACAAAAAAAAATTGTTCTGTGATTCTTGATGAATCAGACTACTGGACCATGCTGAATACACAATATATGATTAATCATCTCTCACTCTCAAAGTACAATTCTAGGAGAAAGGCACGCACTTCCTATGAGGCATGTGAGGCATGCTTGCCAAATTGTTGGCAACGTTTCCCAGAATGGCAGTAGAATGTACAGTATAATCATGTGTAGAAATCTCCACGCTGAAACACATTAAATATGGTGATATCGAAATATTCTGATAATTTATCGCATGCCGTGGTGATATCACAGATGCTAACGTTTTTTTTGTTTGTTTGTTTTTTATAATAGCTGAAAAAATGTCTACAATCTCAAACAAACAGTAACGGTCAGGTTGCACTGTTGTTTCCTAAAAAATTTAAAAGCCACATTCAATGTCATATTAACGTTAATGATAATGTTAATATCAAACTCCAATAGAGAGGTAGTGGAGACGTTGGTGCAAATGCCGGACTCAAACTTACAGGATGCGATGCAGACATAGGCGGTTGCATGGCATAGATGTGGTTTGGCTAGTTAGCATGAGATGATGAGCACAACGCCGAAGAGCTGGAAGGGATGAGGTCTGAATCCTACTGGTACCAGTATTAGCTGGTAGTCAAGGGTCTTAAATCGTCTATTTTTTTACTGTATTGCGTGATGGAAAATGGAAGTGAGATATCACCATTACTAGTGCAAATTAGTACAGGGCTATGTCTAGCCTTAATCACAAATTAGACTCTTCTGTGGATAAGGTGAATGCTGGAGTGTAGTACTCACACAGCTATACTATTGTATACCACTTTCCTCTTTGGAAACATGTCTAGAAACTGGAGTTGGACTCTGATTGCCACTTCCTTCCTCTACATCTGTTCATTGTATGGTGTAAGAGGTAGTGTTATTGGTTCCTTAACGTGAGTCCTCCTGCTGTTATGGTAAGGAGAGATCCAGTGTCTAAAGCAAGATCAAGAAATGGAAAAATGTTGGCTTAGTTTTGCAATTCAAGTGGGGGAAAAAGTGAAAGACATGACATATGTGAAAAAGTGGAATGCTTGATTAGTGACGTCTAATTCCTGGTATATTTCAGCGTATACACAAACACTCAAAGGGGTGGAAGCATGTGTTTATGTATAGGACGAGACTGTAGTTGGAGAATATCTGACTTGTTCATTGATGCAAAATATGTATGGACATAAAGTGACACATATGTATTACCTTAGAGTCATTTGCTGATCTTCTGTCAGTGCTCTGAGAAGGTCGTAGTGGATCCAGAGCCAATTTAATGGGCATGAAGTGGAAATACACCCCGGACAGGACAGACCATTGTACCTGGACAGGACAGTCCAATGAGCACCATGCACATTACACATACACACTCATTCACACATAGGGGCAGTTTAGCATAACCAGTCCACCTACTGCCATGTTATATGGAGGTAGGAAGACAGAGTGGTATTATTCATGAATTCTGCCTGAATTATCCTCCCAGAGATGTTATTTGAGGCATAATGGGGGAGGCAGGGTTTTTCTTGGGGGTGCTAGTCGTCATGCTGTGCCACCCATGTAGCCAAACTCCTGGGGAATGGTAATGGGAAACCAATAAGCTATAATCATTAGAGTTGTTTCGGTGGAAAAAGTGAAAACTAACATCAATACAATCTACTTAAAATACTAAAATAGTATCTTTTCTGGGAAAACTGAGGATCCTGCTTTGTAAGTTTCCATAACAGACCTTTTTTCTAACTAACAACTTTTAGTTCATTCTCCCATCTGTACAGTTTCACAGCATTAAATCAAATCTAGTGGACATAAATATTTAGTTCTGACATAAAACTATGATATACCGATAAATCATGAATGAAGCAAGACAATACCTGGACAATTTTTACACTTGACGTTCCAGGATCGACCTAATAAAAATGGCCATGGGTATTTTGTAGCTGAAGACTGTCCAGGCACATTCCACTAGAACATCGTATTTAATTCCTCAGTGTTTTGTAATGTTTCCAATGGCGTAGTGGTAGGGTTTGTTAACAACAACAACAAGAATACTTTTGGTTTAGGCCACACCCACTTTGGATTTAAAGTTGAATAAAGATACAGTTGGAGATAGTGTCATTATACCCCAACTTTCCAGCTCCCTAATGAACAACTGAAATAAATCTGGTGTCCTGCTTTTTCTTGTTGTCTATGCCTTCTTCCAAATCCACATCATTTCACCATCACTCATGGCCAGAATTAACTCTGATACACAGAAGCTGTAAAAGGCACATGACCTTCACCTGGCTACATTAACAGCCAGGCAAAATGGACGGAAGAATAGAGAAGACCTTGGGCAACTGTTTCTGGCAGGAAACCTGAGCTCCACACCAGGCTTCAAACTTTGACAAATGTTCCCCAGCCGTGCTCTTTTATACCAGGCAGCTTTGGGAAAGAGGGCTTGGTCTCACACATGAATGAAAGCAAGAGTTATCTTTCCTTGGGGCCACCCAAAACATATTCATATCTTTAAAAACAAATCTCAAAATCTACCTGCATTGGAAGTCAGGGTGGAAGGTATTCATGATATTAGCTAGTATACCATAGAGGCCTATTAGGGAAGGATGCATGCTGCCCCATGCTCGCATAATACGAACATGATGTTTGTGGGAGGAACAGCGGACAGGATGGTTAATGATATTAAATATATAAATAATGATACATCTTTTCTGTTCATTTCACACACTCACAATGGTAACGGGAAGCACATCTACTCTATCGTACGTACATATTGTTGTTGTTGTTGTTTTTTTTAAATCCATATGAACATACATTATCAAAATGAAAATTATTAAAACCAAGTTTCAGACTTTTACCTGATTGAAAAGATTTAACAAGTTAAATCTACATTGTTATCGAGCTAGCTACTTAACAAACTACGCTGATAATATGTCTTTGGACATATGATATATAATTTCTCAATAAAGCTCTGATCGAAAAGATTGCACATGTGAAAGCTTGACTAGCTAAATGTCTTTGAAGTTTAACAGTTTGATCAAATAAGGACATTTGTTTGTTGACTTTTTGTTAGGCTATTCGTCTGCATTAGGGTGCTGACATTTATACCAGACTACATCTTTCTATTCTCTTGTTGACAACTGCTGCACATAGTTACTTTGTTCCTTCAAGTTCCTTCGAGGATTATCATCAATCAAGTGCTGATTATGGGAAATATTCTCACAAGTTACTAGATAATAGCCTATACCATAAGTCAAGTGTGATTCGACTTCATTTTGTTGGAGGCGATATTTAAGGTTGTCCTTCGCAACCAAAATCTATGATCGTGAGCTACTATACCTGCTGTTCTAATCTCAAAGATATATTCCACTGCTCTGTATAAATATATCATCTGACCCATAAGCTGCCAAAACTTCAGAAACAAATGCCAACATGCTCATTCCTAATAAGCTCTCAAGTAATCCTGGATAAGGTCAACGAGATGCTGATTGTACATAGGGAATAATGAGGTATTTTTCCATCCATCTGAAGTACTGAAATACTCGTGTCTGAAATAACCGCTCTTGTTATAGCAATAATATTGTTTACATGAAACAGCTGTGACATTAGATACATTATGAGGTGCTAATCCAGGATGTTAAAGACCTCAGATAAAGAAACTAAGTGTGGATATAATCTGCTGGATGGCGTTGATGTTTGATAACCATAGCCAGTTGAACATATTGTTAAAGACACTGCGACCTGCCATTGCTTATACTGTTAAATTCTGGATACGGATAGGTCAGAAAGTTAATTGATTGATTTTCTAGTAATTGATTAATTTCCAAGAACAGCAGTTTTGACAGTAGTGCAGCTGCAAATCACAAGTTTATATTAAGATCGTTGTTCTAACATGCACGGTGGCTTAGTGGTTAGCACGTTTGCCTCACACCTCCAGGTTCGTTTCCCGCCGGAGCCGTGTGTGTGTGGAGTTTGCATGTTCTTGCCGTGCTGCATGGGTTTCCTCCGGATGCTAAGGTTTCCTCCCCCAGTTCAAAGATATGCATGGTAGGCTGATTGGCGCGTCCGTAGTGTATGAATGGGTGTGAGTGTGTATGTGATTGTGCTCTGCGATGGGCAGGACCCTGTCCAAGGTGTACCCCGCCTTGTGCCCGTTGCTCCCTGGGATAGGCTCCAGGTTCCCTGTGACTCTGAAAAAAAGTAAGCGGTTGAAGATGGTTGGTTGGATGGTTGTTTAAACATATGTGGGGGGGGGGTTAAACATATGTAATTGTTTATATGGTTAAGTTTTCAGTGAGGAGATGTTTATATAATGTTTATGGAAAGAAACTTCGATGTAAAGATATAACTTTAGGTTTTCTAACACAGGAAAAGAAAGTCGTCAGGACAGGAGTTTGCAGTTTCTAGTTTCTTAGTGACGTGATAAGCTGCATTTTTTCATCATATTATCTTCAACAGAGTGAAAAAGAGCGGCTGGTGAAGAAACAACCGTTTATAGGTGCTATAAGTGAGTACAGGAATGTACGTGTTTGGCGGACGTTCCCTGACATTAAATGCCACTATAAATTGATAGTAATGATTATTTGTGATGCAGTTTGTTAACAAATTAAAATAAATAAATAATTAATTAATTAAGGTAGCATTGTGAAATTGCTGTGGTGTAAAATGAATGAAACCCTTTGTGCTATTTTTGGAAAATCATCAACTTCAGGGTACTAACAGTAGCCCCACATTGTGTCGGACCACATCACCCCACTGATGATTGTTTTCCCATAATAGCATGCCACATTGTGTTACATTCCTTACTTATTTTTGAATGATTAAATTTGAAATATTTAATACAGTGAGGGAAAAAAGTATTTGATCCCCTGCTGATTTTGTACGTTTTCCCACTAACAAATAAATGATCAGTCTATAATTTTAATGGTAGGTTTGTTTGAACAGTGAGAGACAAAATAACAACAAGAAAATCCAGAAAAACGCATGTCAAAAATGTTATAAATTGATTTACATTTTAATGAGGGAAATATGTATTTGACCCCTCTGCAAAACATGACTTAGTACTTGGTGGCAAAACTCTTGTTGGCAATCACAGAGGTCAGACGTTTCGTGTCTGCTTGGTGGCCAACCTTCAGCTCCCTCCACAGATTTTCTATGGGAATAAGGTCTGGAGACTGGCTAGGCCACTACAGGACCTCAATGTGCTTCTTCTTGAGCCACTCCTTAGTTGCCTTGGCCGTGTGTTTTGGGTCATTGTCATGCTGGAATACCCATCCACGACCCATTTTCAATGCCCTGGCTGAGGGAAGGAGGTTCTCATCCAAGATTTGACGGTACATGGCCCCGTCCATTGTCCCTTTGATGCGGTGAAGTTGTCCTGTCACCTTAGCAGAAAAACACCCCCAAAGCATAATGTTTTCACCTCCATGTTTGACGGTGCGGATGGTGTTCTTGGGGTCATAGGCAGCATTCCTCCTCCTCCAAACACGGCGAGTTGAGTTGATGCCAAAGAGCTCCATTTTGGTCTCATCTGACCACAAAACTTTCACCCAGTTGTCCCCTGAATCATTCAGATGTTCATTGGTAAACTTCAGACGGGCATGTATATGTGCTTTCTTGAGCAGGGGGACCTTGCGGGCGCTGCAGGATTTCAGTCCTTCACGGCGTAGTGCGTTACCAATTGTTTTCTTGGTGACTATGGTCGCAGCTGCCTTGAGATCATTGACAAGATCCTCCCGTGTAGTTCTGGGCTGATTCCTCACTGTTCTCATGATCATTGCAACTCCATGAGGTGAGATCTTGCATGGAGCCCCAGGCCGAGGGAGATTGTGTTCTTTTGTGTTTCTTCCATTTGCAAATAAGCGCAATGACTGTTGTGACCTTCTCACCAAGCCGCTTGGCAATGGTCTTGTAGCACAATGGTCTTGTCCCTGTCATCCTTGGAGAGCTCTTTGGTCTTGGCCATGGTGGAGAGTTTGGAATCTGATTGATTGATTTCTTCTGTGGACAGGTGTCTTTTATACAGATAACAAGCTGAGATTAGGAGCACTCCCTTTAAGAGTGTGCTCCTAATCTCAGCTCGTTACCTGTATAAAAGACACCTGAGAGACAGAAATCTTTCTGATTGAGAGGGGGTCAAATACTAATTTCCCTCATTACAATGCAAATCAAATCAGTTTTTCTGGATTTTTTTTTGTTGTTATTCTGTCTCTCACTGTTCAAATAAACCTACCATTAAAATTATAGACTGATCGTTTCTTTGTCAGTGGGCAAACGAACAAAATCAGCACGGGATCAAATACTTCTTTCCCTCACTGTATTACATTATTAGACTTTATTGAAATGATACACACTTGAGTGTGTGTGTGTGTGTGTGTGTGTGTGTGTGTGTGTGTGCTTTCTGCATATTATGGCAGCATGCTATTATATTACTTTCTCCAAAAGGTCCAAGTAAGATGCTAAAAATTCAAAACATGCTTAGAGAATTTCTTGTGTAGCAGATGTGTGACTGAAATATCTCAGGCCCTCTGTGTGTCTGCTGTAGCCGCAAATGGAAAGTGGAAAATTCCATAAATAGCACAGGAAATGATATTAGCATCACCATCATCCTTCTTCATTTAGATCAAAAATTGATAGAATTAGTGCTGGAAAAAATTAAAAAATAAACTAAAAAGGAAATAATTGCCTTGCAATGGTTGCTGTACACGATTCCACCCTGATCATCATATGGACTTACGCAAACATGTGGTTTGGGCTTTAGCCTAGTGCTCTGAAGCTGCACTATCTAACCTCCTGTAACGCATAACACACACCAGTCAACATGCAGGGAAGCCATTAGAGAAAGGCCATGACCATCAGCAGAACCATCAAGATGATGATAATGGAGCTAGATCATCGTGTTAATTTGATCTAGGCCACCCTCAAGCCTTATTTTAGACCATGACACAGCCTTACTCGATATTGAGGGCCCACATTTCAAATCAAATCTCACTTGTTTGTGTGGGGTTTTTTTGGGGTTTTTTTGTACTTTCTATAAACAAAAGCAATGACACCAACATTCCCGCAGCAATAACATGTGGTTAGTGTAGTCCAGGGAATGTGTTTGTGTGTGGTGAGGACTGCATTGCCTGGCAAATTGACCACAAGATTGCACAATTGCAAAGTCATGTCTGGTTCAACATGAAATTGAACTGCTGTTGGACAAAAAAAAAAATGGGTTGTACAGTTCAGTAGTGGTTTCTCCCACAGGAAATAAAGGGGATATATATATATATATATCAACTAAGAACTTTAATTCATCTATTCTAATCATGCAACTTACTGTTAGAGCATTCATTCATGACTTAACATCCTTAGCAGGCCCATGTGATGGCCATATATGCAAAAATCATTCCTTCTGGATCAATGTGAAAGGCAATGAAATTCCAGCTGTCACTCTCTGTCCACTCTGAGTCATGACAATGCGTGAGCTTCCCATAGAAAATGGTTTCAAGTTCTTACTAAATATATCCCACTCCACACAGCCTACAGATGGTTGTTTTTAGATGGAAGCTTTTTTTAGGTGGAAGTTCTGTTTCAGTGTGATCGCGTGCTGAATGGGTGTTAGCCATTTTTAGTTTCATTACCCATGCACTTTAGCCTCTTTAGCCTTTTTTTTACATTATATTACGCGTTGGTCAAGAGCACTGAGTTTTAAAGATGAGTTGTAATTTCTGCTAAGGATGTTTCAAATAAAAGTAGTGCTAATAATACATGGTTCAACCTTTTTTTTTTCTTTTTTTTTTTTTTTTTACAGGTGCTGTGCAATCAGCTTCTATTTCCGGGTCCATTTGCCAGTCATGGTACTTGGCACATGGAGCAATCAATCACTAGGAATATCAAAACCATCAGGTGGCAGGGGAGGCTGGGTGGTGGAGCATAACGCTAATTGGGTCTGACCACGTTCTTGTAGCGAGTAAAGCAGTCTATTAATAACTCGGGACGTGAATCCAGTGGTCCAATGGTAGGGTACTGGGCAGTAAATTTTGGCTGAGTCAAGTTTGCATGGTGTGGAAGCCATGGGCTACGCCCTGGATAGATGTAATCCTTCAACCCATCAGTGTGGGTGTGTTTGCTGCATTAGTGATTGGAGCTGTGAAGGTCAGGAATGTTGGGAACAATGGGAAGAGCTTTTTCTGTCTGCTGGAGCTAGCCGTGCTTTCGGCTGTAAGATAAAATCAGGATACGTTTAGCTCAACAGTTGTTTGGTTGCAGTAGTAGCTGCCAGAGCTAATCTCCCAAAAGTTATTCTTTTGTTATATAATCAGCTTTCTTTCAAAAAAGATAATGACAAGAAGCGCTGAAATAGACTCTGTTCAAATTCGTCTGCCGCAAGAGCTTTTGAATTCTTGACTTTTGATTATCAGAAGGTGTCTAACAGCACCTCTAATAGCAGGACGCTCGGTGGCTTAGTGGTTAGTACGCTCGTCTCCAGGGTCGGGGGTTCGATTCCCACCATGGCCCTGTGTGTTTCAGGAGTTTGCATGTTCTCCCGTGCTGCAGGGGCTCCAAACTGCTATTGCATCTGTCCTAACCTCCTTAACGTGACACATAGGAAGTCTATGGACAAGCAACTTTGCACTTTAAGTTTATTTGTAACATGAAAGCTGAAAAGGACAACAATGGTGCATAACATTAAATCTAACTACAAATGCACAAACTGGACAAAGTGTTGTTCTGTTGTTTGTTGCCAAATTTCTGTGGTGTAAGATGAATAAAACACTTAAGGACATGCTGTCATAGGTAACTAATCAGCATCATGTTGGCAACAGTAACACTGCTTAATACAACCTCATCATTTGCTATGCCTTTAACAGCATGTTCTGAATAGTTTTAATAGTTCATTAATAACTATTGATCATTCCCCATGCCTTATTGCTCACAGAGCCCATGATTAAATCACCGAAGGACTGGCATCACTCGTAAACTACTCTTTATAAAATTATTATCGATATATTTAGGAGACTAAGTGTGAGAGACTCCAAAGTGGTTCCATCCTTAGTTACACTGAAGACACTTTAGTTAGCGCTGATATCTCAGTTGTTCCCTCAGTGTATCATATCAGTGGTTGAATGCGGGTGTTTCATTTTGGAAATGATTAAAAGTATGGTAGATGTAAGAAGCATGAAATGTCACTGTTGAATGATTTTTTTTTTTTTTTTTACAGATTCATTCTTGTACATTTCTTACGTTGTTATTTCACATTTGAAAGTGGCCATGCACACTTACTGGCTTAACACTTTTAGATGACTGCAGACGAGTTACTGACACATACAAATACACAATCTCAATGAACGATCTATAAAAACGAGTTCTTCATAAAATGCATCTTTGAATATACTAGATCCTTTTGTTTTCACGCAGCATTTATAATGACCAACTCACTAATGGAAGATTTTACCTATATATGTATATATATATACATATATATATATATATATATATATATATATATATATATATATATATATATATATATAATATATATATATATGTATATATATATATATATATATATATATATATATATATATATATATATATATATATATATATGTTATGCCGTGGCGAACTCGTAGTCGCAGATTTCCCACCCAACCTTGCTCGAGTTCACCGGATTACTGAGTGCGTACACCCGTGTGACATGCAAGGTTATATAAGCCCTCGTTAGCGATAGCATGGCGCGAAGTAAACACCCTGTACCACAAACAGTCGTTACCAAGCACTTGATTACGTTCTCAGATTTAGCTGGGTTACAGATTTCTTTACCGATTTCGATTCACGATTCCCTGAATTATCCCTTTATTGTTGTTACAGACTTCTTAGTGTTTCTCGCTTCCTGGATTCATTTCGGCCCAGTCTCCACTACCGGTACGTAACAGATTACTTCGCCGTACATATGGAGGCAGAGGGTGATTCAGACTGGCGTGGCGCGTATTACGAGCAGAATAGAGCTTTTAACGCGCTGCCAGCACAAGTGGCAAACCTCACCGAGCAGATTAATGGCAGGAGCACTTCCAGGGGGCTAACCGTGTTTTCCCCCATCGCTGGCATCTTTCCCCCTTTGCTCCCCCCCGCATATGCCGCATCCGCGTCAGCGGCACCTCTCCCAGCAACGCTGATTGTGCATTATACGCCGTTGCCTACACCAGAGCGCTACACAGGGGAGCCAGAGCAGTGCAAGGGCTTCATGCTCCAGTATAGATTATTTTTTGAAAACCATCCGGAGATGCCGGAGGTGCGTAAGCTCATGCACCTCATGGAATTGCTCACCGGGCGCGCCCTGGAATGGGCCATGGCAGAGTGGGAACGAGGAGGCGGTGCAAGACCCACGTTAATGGACCTCCTCTCCCGATTCCAGGTAGGGAGCTCCTCACGCTAAAGCAGGGCACACGGGATGTGGTTGAATATGCTCTGGAGTTCCGCACAATCGCCACAAGGAGCGGGTGGAACGAGCCGGCCCTGAAGACCACGTTTCACCAGGGCCTCAACCCTAAGCTGGTTCAAGAATTGCCCTGCCGAGGTGAGCACTCCACCCTCGATGACCTCATTGACCTGCTGTACGACTGGACCGGCTACGCCGCATGAACCACCCCGTACAGTGGACCTTTTTGCCATCGAAACCAGCAACTGTTGAAGAGCTGATGCATCTTCGCTGTGCTTGGATTAGCCCGGAAGAGAGAGAACGGCGACGCAGAGAACTATTATGTTTCTACTGCGTGGAAAGCACACATGGCATTCGCCAGTGTCCCCATCTGGGTTCCAGGCCCACCACGAGGAATACGACTAATCAACCTCAACGGGTAAGTCCAATCCAAATAATCATGTTTTTGCTTTACCTGTGGTGATTAGATTCTCAGGCCAGTCTTTTGTGCTTACAGCGCTCGTGAACTCCGGAGCGGCCGAGAATTTCATAGACAAGCGGACGGCGCAGACTCTCTGCCTCCCTTTACAACCCACATGCCAACCTCGCACGGTCCAGTCCATCGATGGGTCCCCAATTGGAGGCGGAGTCATCTCACTCTGCACAACACCAATAGAGTTACAAGTTAGCGCACTTCATCATGAGACCATAGTCTTGTATGTAATGGTGTCTACCAGGCACCCCGTCATTCTTGTCCTCCCTTGGCTTGAACGCCATGACCCCCAGTTATCATGGGCGACCAAACAGATTACCCAGTGGTCCCCCCATTGTCTTCAACACTGCCTAACGGGCCCCACCAGAGTATCATGACCTTATTGAGGTGTTCAGCCAAGAAAGAGCAAGCGGGTTACTACCACACAGGCCCTATGACTGTGCCATCGACCTCCTCCCCGGCGCCAGTCCACCTAGGGGCCGAATCTATCCACTGTCCCAAGCGGAACATCGGGCCATGACGGAATACATTCAGTCTTCAACAAAGATACATTCAACCATCCGCGTCTCCCGGATCCGCCGGGTTATTTTTCATAAAAGATGGGGGGGGCCTTCGACCATGCATCGATTATCGGGGTCTCAACCAGGTAACAGTGAAGTACATATATCACCTGCCTTTAGTGCCCGCAGCCCTGGAACAGGTGAGGTCCGCAGCCTGGTTCACGAAACTGGACTTACGCAGTGCATACAATTTAATCCGCATCAGGGAGGGAGACGAGTGGAAGACGGCCTTTAGCACCATGTCTGGGCACTATGAATATTTGGTCATGCCATATGGGCTCACTAACACCCCCTCAGTATTCCAGTGCCTCATCAATGACGTCCTGAGGGACATGCTGGGGCAATGTGTTGTCGCCTACCTAGACGACATCCTCATTTATTCGACATCCTATGAGAAACATGTGAAGCAGGTCCGTCAAGTACTACGTTGTCTATTATGGAATCAGCTGTATGTGAAAGCCGAGAAGTGCGAGTTCCACCGTAACACCATCTCGTTCCTGGGATATGTCATTAGTCCAAAGGGGGTCGTCATGGACAAAGTCATGGTTCAAGCAGTTCAAGCATTCACTACAGCCCCCATTCTAAGACACCCGGATCCCACCAGACCTTTCGTCCTGGAAGTGGATGCATCTGAAGCGGGGGTGGGGGCCATTGTGTTCCAGAGGTTTGAGGACCAAGCCAAGCTACACCTGGTGGCTTTCTTCTCATGAAAGCTGTCGTCCAGTGAAAGGAATTATGACGTAGGTAACCCGAGAGCTCCTGGCCATCAAACTGGCCCTAGAAGAGTGGAGGCATTGGCTGGAGGGCACCAATCACCCATTCATGATTTATATGGACCATAAGAACCTGGAGTACCTGAGGACCGCCAAGTGACTCACACCCCGACAAACACGCTGTTCATTGTTTTTCGCCAGGTTCCAGTTCACCCTGTCATACAGATCGGGAACAAAGAACGTGAAGGCCTGTCCCGAATCCATGCTCGTGATGGTAGGGCAGGTCAGGAATAATATATCTTGTCATCCTTTTGTATTGTTAGCGCCATAGAGTGGGCTGTGGATCAAGCCCTAGCTCGTCTCCCCAGATCCAGAGTCCTGACAGCCTGCCCTCCAGGGAAACGATTCGTGCCCGAATGGTACAGCCTAGAATTAGTCACCTGGGCACGCACGAACTGAGCAATGGGGCATCCAGGGGCTCATCAAACATACCAGATGCTGGCTGAAAAATATTGGTGGCCCCAAATGCCCCGGGAGGTTCGGCGCATCGTGTCCTCTTGTTCCACCAGCACACAGTTGAAGGTGTCGCATGCCCTACCGGCCAGAAATTTGGTCCCTCTTCCTATACCGGTACGCCCATGGTCATACAAGGCACTGGACTTCATAACAGACCTGCCGGGGTCTCAAGGCAGTACTGTAACACTGGTGGTCACGGTTTTCAAAATCCCTACACTTAATTCCCCTTCCGACGGTTCCATCTGC
This sequence comes from Ameiurus melas, assembly GCA_012411365.1. Classification (NCBI taxonomy): domain Eukaryota; kingdom Metazoa; phylum Chordata; class Actinopteri; order Siluriformes; family Ictaluridae; genus Ameiurus; species Ameiurus melas. Next base: position 8,508,777 of record CM022760.1, on the reverse strand, counting down.
CTTTGCCACAGCTGAATTACTGTTCTCCCATGTATTTGGTTTTTGCATCGTGTTTTTTTTTTTTTTTTTTATAGAAGGGGGGGGGAAAATTTTTGTTTTTTGTTTTTGGTTTTTTTGTTGTTTTCTCATTGGTTCTCCAGTTTCCTCACACCTCAGAAAAACATGCTGGTACATGAATTGGTTATGCTAAATTGCCCTTATAATGTCTGTGTGCATGGTGCTCTGTGATGGACCAGCATCCTATACAAGGTGTGTTCACAATTGTTCCTAGGATAGGCTCCATATCTCCCTTGACCCTGACCAGAATAAAGAGTTTAATAAAGTTATGAACTAAATCCACATTCTGCCTCCCCACCATATATTTAACCAAAGCCTTTATTATTTTTCCTCCCAAAATTTTCATTAATACCAACACAGGCCTATTTTTTCCTTATTAGGTAATGCTCCATAATTTATTTATGATTTATTTAGTTTATGAGTTATCAAATATAATCAGGCCTGGTGTGCATTTGTATAAATGTTATTGTTATATTCAGTGCACACTGACTTGGTGGCTTGACATTTAGACCGTTAAGATATCATTTCCACCCACTGTGAAATTACAGGACAACAAAATACTCATGTCCTTAACTAGAGCATAGACGATGACGTTCCTGTGCTACTTATCATTGCTAAAGACAGGAAATCCCTGGGTATCCAGTTAGCTAGTATGTACATGACTATGCAGAGTTGCCAAACACTATTATGCAAGGTCACGAGCACACAACATTTGTTTAGTGACCCATCATCACATGGCACATGTCTGTGTTGCATGCATGCGTGGTTGTGTGTACACGTCAGTCTAACACTTACCAAGTCTCAAACCCCTTTCAGCACTTACTCTAATGTCAGACCTCTCACTAGCCTTGATATCAGGCAGGATTACCCTCAATGCATCTGATGCCTCCACAGATCCAGTGACAGTGGTCCAACCATTTAGGTCTCAGGCTAAAAACACTGCTCGATTAAGGTCAGGGACGTGCAGGTTCCTCTTCATGTGAATGACGGTATTCTGGAAGGACTTCGGGTAATGCACTTGTCCTTCCAATGCTCTGACAACCAAGTGCTGAAAAGGGGAAGGGTAACTATCGTCCAATGTTTGGCTTTACCGTTGATTTCCACAGGAACACCCAGCTAACAGAAAACAGAAAAGGTTCATTGAGTATCCGAAAGGTTCTAAGAAATAACATTCCTAATTGTTTGCTCACACAACATTCCCAGTTAGACCAAAAATTAGATTTTACAGCAACATATTATAATGTTGTTCATATAGGTTATGTAAAAATATTTCTAAGACACCAAGAAAACTTAATAGATTGAATGTACCATTTCTACAAACGTTCCTAGAACTGTTTATGTTTTTTGCTAACCTAAAATTATACTTTGGTATATGACATTATTAGAGTTCCACTATATCAAGTTCCACCAATCAAGCCTATTGATTTGACAAAGCTGCTCTCTAATAATGCATTGATATGTATTACGTATACAAAATATTCTGTTTCAGTAACCACCTAATTTTGTTTTTGTTTTTTTCAGTACTTTCCTTTCTTTCCACTGCTGAAGAACACTGAATTGAAAAACAGATGGTCTGTTTCCATGGGTATGAATTCATCAGTTTGATTTTGCACTCTAAAAATTGCTCAGTGGTTAAGAAGTTGGACTTCTGACTTCTGAAGGTCCTCAACCCTCTACTGCTCAGACGTATAAATGTGATAAATGTAAGTCAATCTGGATAAGGATGTCTGCCAAATGCCATAAAATGTAAAAATGTAAACTTATGTATACATAGGTCAATATATAACAGAACACAGATTAATTGGACTACACACTGTTGCATTATTTGATGTGCTTGGATGCTTTAACTGTACAAAAATTGCTTCATTAAGACCATTATTAAGACCACTAGAGTCATTTTTATCCTTATCTCTGGGTTGTTATGCCTGGTTATTTCTAACCAAGATAAGGAATTTGAATACATTCGATTAAAATAAAAACAAATAACCAGAATCGTGTTTTTACGTTCCTGTATGTAATGTGTATTATTATGTATTTAGATGTTTACCATTTATTTGAAAGAATTTTCACAGCAATTATCTCAGCAATTTTAGAGTGTATGCAGGGCTCGGTTTGAGGAGGAGTATATGGGGTACAAGGGGATGCTGCTGCCTTGATTGAAGAAAAAAAAAGACATAAAAAATAAAGAAATTATTTGTATTGCCATCTTCTTACTATATATGATCCAGGTAACGTTGTTGTTTTTATTTAAGTGCTCAATATATTTATTTGCAATTTAATTATGCTACATTGCATTATTTAGATTACTCTACATAGATAGGCTAGTAAGTTAACTAACCTGTTCATCACCCTTGATTGATTGATTGATTGATTGATTGATTGATTGATTGATTTATTACAATTCTCAAATTGATTATATTTAACAGTTCATTAGGGAAAATTCTGAGTTCACATTTCTATCACTAAATAATCTTACAGGTTATAATATATGGACCAATCAGCAGTTGTGTTGCTGAGTGTGAGGGGGCATCAAAGTAAAAATAACCCCCTGGTGTAAAAATAGTCTCACCATTTCTGGCCTGATCATGAACGTGTTACTCTAGAGAAAATGTGTGCACGTGCACCGCTGCGTGTTATGTAAGATCTGTACTGCTAACATTAATTAAAGAAGAATATTCATAGCGCATAGAAGAATTAGATTGACAGTAAGGACTAGTAAATATTTTTGTCAGTTTGCTGGATGAAAGAACCAGTTTCAAGCTTGATTACCAGGCCAGGATTTGTGTAAATTTCACATAAGCTATCATAGACACAAGATTAAAATATCTAGGATTGTTTTGAAAGAAACAGATTTCATGATGCAGAAGTTGGTTTCAGAGTCACTGCACATGTGTGCGTGTCAGAGTGTGTGTGTGCGTGAAAGAGGCTATACGCATATGCCAAATATTAACAAACAACACTGCAGATTAGCGTGGCTCAGTGAAGGAACGGCTAAGGCTGTGTAATGTTAAATTTGGGTCACTGGAATAAAAACAGAAGCCAGGTATTAAAAAGCAAAGAGTAAAACTAGAAGCGAGAAAACAACAGCTGTGGGGAGAATGGGATTGTTTTGGAGCGTAAACACAGGAGTGGCAGAATTCTGGCGGACAGCAGGGATGTAACACCAGAGAGACAGAGAGAGACAGAGAGAGAGAGAGAGAGAGAGAGAGAGAGAGAAAGAAAGAAAGAGATTTATACTGAGATGCAGGACATGTAGTCTTGCCCAAGGACCGCCCGTTATTTAAATACCACACAGCTTTAATACCAGAGCACTGTTGAATTCTTGAATGTAATTGGTCAGAAGGTCTTGGTTAACATTCTATCACTTGTAGTCGACGAACTATATCTAATAATAAATGGATAAACAAATGTGTTGTTATTTAAAAACGAAAAACATAATTGTTATTGTGAGGTTTTCTGTTAGGAGATGTTTACTTAACATTTTGTGTAAGTAGTTTCCAGTGTCAGGTGCATTGTAACTGTCAGTAAGTTCTGTGGCATGAGAAAGTTTTCAGGACAAAGCGTGTTTACACTTTCCGCTTTCTCAATAGCATAACAAGCTGTGTTGAAATCTCATTTAATTCCATATATTACCTTTAAGACAGAGAACAAAAGAGAGGCTGGTGAGGGAATGACTGTTTATAGCTGCCATAATGTAAGTTATAAAAGGAACTAACTTGCCTTATAGATGTTCCGCAATAATAAATGTAACTATAAATAGATTTTATTTTATTTTTTTAAAGTACAACATATTTTTAAAAATGCATCACTGGCACATTGCTGTGGTACAAGAGGAATAAAACACTTTCAGACATGCTGTTATTGAAAAATAATCTTCAGGACCACCTTGTTGTGTATTAGTTTGCTATAACAGCACACGATTTCATGTATATTCCTTATCTGTTTTAGATAAAATGGCACTTGTTAGCCAATTGCCATCAAACCTGGAAAGTGTAAAGGTATAATAAAATACAGAGGACTGTGCAGAGGTCTTAGGCACTAAAGCATACTAAAGAAGTTCTAAAATATTCTGTGAAGCTACGATGAGTTCAAATAAAATAATGAAATGAAAAGTTTCTAAGTATCAAATTAATATTGTCACGTAAATTATGTAATGGAGGTTAGGACAGATGCAAGTGGAGTTAAAGACGTTTATTAGAGAGAGAGGCAGGCAGAAAAATCCAAAGTGTGGTCCAAAAACATGCAAAAGGTCAGGCGATTGACAGACGGGAATAAACAGGGCAAGGCAAAACACAAAACGAGAAACAAAGTCAATAAACATGACTTGAGAACAAGAACAAGGAACAACCGATTGGTAAGGAGAAAAACTCAATACTACGTAAACAGGGGTGAAACACAAGACAGCTGAAAACAATGCTGACACACCTACGGAAAACAACCATTGACAAGACGGGGCGGAGACAAGACAAAAAGCATAACAAAATCACATGTCCAAAGTAAACAAAGTCACTGTCACTGAAAACCCAAAAGCATATGCTCGCGAAGAGCTACATGCTACATGCTACAGCGCTAGCTCGAGGGGAAATCATCACAAATATACTGAGCAGTAAATAGGAAAACATTAAACAAATGTTTTAAATTATCAAAATGTAATTTACTTATATATTCTCTTAGTTATGATGTCATGTGTGCCGAGTTCTAAGCAGTTTTCTGCCTATTAGGTTGTTCCAGGCTTCTTGGAGAACTTCTGTAGGTAAAAGCCCAGACAGCCTTAGTGATGTTTTTATCAGCAGTGCGGCCTATTACATAACATAATCCAAAAGAAATTTCTCTGTAACACTACATTTGAACATTATTATTTTATCAGTAGGCCTAAATTAAACATGAAAGACTAACTTTACATAAAATATGTATGGTGTTGAAGACTTGCACAGTACTGAATGTATAAGAGGCTACACAATTATGCAATCATTCCGCAGCTGCACACCAAGTAGAAACATCAATCTCCAGTTTTTAATGCTGAACTCTACTTCATCTTTTCATTTGCATCTGCTTCCTCTCGTAAATTATTGAGGAAAAAGTAACTTATTAAACAGTTCTTAGTTTTTTAAATGGCTTTTACCTGGAACCCTCTTGGATAGTAAACAGGAATAGGTGTTACCAAGAGAAACAAATCAAAGTATGGTCCAGTGTTACTTCCTATACCTGTCACATAATAGAGAGTTTTAATATTTCTCTTATTTTTTATGATGATATCCAGATATATACCTGTCCATAACTTGAAATGACTATAGTAAATTTGTCAATGTAATTGATTCCCTGGCAGTCATTAAAGTTTAGATGTCTCATAACTTTCTTTAATGGAATGAGGAAGAAACAGATGTCCTTATTGTGGGTCCTGAAGAAAACTCTAGGAAGCTTCAGTTAGCTCTTGGTCCTCTGGGATTGAGAAAAACCTTTTGCTATCAAGTGAGGCATTATTATTATTATTATTATTATTATTATTATTATTATTATTATTATTATTATTATTATTATTATTGTCACTTGCCAAAATTTGAATAATCCTTATTTTAATTAAGTACTATTAGTAAGGTAAGAAGTGGCTTGCCATTTCAGGACATTGGGGAAAAAAAATCAGTAGCTTCAACAAAAATGGACTATAAAAAAACTAGACCAAAAAAAAAAAAATGTAGTCAGTTGTATTAAAGCTGCCGATTGTAGTACCTTTGCTAGATCTACAATGTTAATCAGTGGGTTCTGTTACCAAGTCTACTGCAAACAATATACAAATCACTTCCCAAAGCCAGTCCAATGAATGCAGGGATAATTTTAGACAAGCAAATGTAAATACAAAACCTAAAGCAAGCAAGCAAATCTCTAGAGTTATCTTGGTATAAAATGATGGTCAGCTCATGCTCACACGATTCATTCAGCTGTCAGACTTAATAACCTCTTAAAAGCCAGACATCCTTTATCCAACTTCACTTCTTTGTCCTGTCCTCCAATTTCAAACAAAGATGTGAATGATGATATGGAGATTAACTGGGTAAGTATCAGCTAAGGAAAAGTAGTGTTATATTAAAGTGTTTTATCATTAATCAGGTCGGAGCCATTGAGTCCAGGTGAACAGGTTGAATTTGTTTTAGTATAGAATAAAGAGCTCAATATGCCATCATGTTGGAATATCGTAGTGCTCAAATTATGTTTGCTTTTTCTGATATAGATCTGGGCATTTTTTATCAACTTTTATAGCTTCCTTATTTCTCTGCTCACCGCCTGCCAACATCAAGGCCTTGGTCACCCCATTGGATACATTGAGGTACAGCAAAGCAACATCCCCATTGACCTATACACAGGTCTGATATATAATATAAAACTATATCTACTAAAATCACTCAGTACACAGATGGTCCCAGTACCATTTAAAGTTATAAATAATTTATTTGTCCCACATGATTAGCCTTGATGTTTTGGGGACAAAAGAGATATCAATGGTCTAGAGCCCCAAATGTCACTTCTTCTGTTAAGACCTACAATGTCACCCCAATTACCCCCACTGAAATTCCTCAAATGGATAAAGGAATCCTAAAAGAACCTCAAGACCTTCCGGAAGAGTTCAGGAAAAACCAAAGCTGCCAAACTATCTCTCTATTGACCATGGTTTTAATATGAGAAGCTTATCAGTGCCTGAAGCTTGAGCAATGAAGATATAAATCAAGAAAACACCCAAGCTAAACTCTTAGAAAGGGAAAAAATCATCAGGAGTGTGGTAGATAGATCGGATTCTTATCTATATGAATGATTTCTCTGCCGTGACCCTGAAAAGGATAAAGCGGTATGGACGATGGATGGATGGATGGATGACTTCTCTGGTTCTATGGTTATTTTTTAGTATTCCCCAAGAGGGACAAACTGAAGAATGCTTAAGGGTGATGCTTAAAAAATATGAAACATTTTCTACTTAAGAGTGTAAGGTACACATGCACTTTTATGTCCCCAAGGTATTTTTTGTATACAAGGTCTGTATTCATTTATTCTGCATTCCTTTTCTGAAATATCTCCATACAATATAACAATATGTTTCCAAAGAAGGATTTACATATTGCATATGTACATAACATTTACATTCAATAGTACTTTAAGTTACTATGAATATTTACTGATGACATTTGGTGTGATGAATGCCCCTAGTATGTCCAGTGCCTTCAATTCTATGTCAAGTGCCCATATGTCTAATGGAAAATGACCTCAGTGTGAAACTTCAGAAAGGCCAATTCCATAACCCACCATACTGCTTCTCAAATATATTCTCAGCATGCAGGGTGTACAAATTAAACATAGCAAAGTTAAAATTAAGTTTTAAGTGGTCCTTTGCTATTGAGATGTGTGGTGTCATCATGCCAAAATCTAAAGAGTTCTGTAAGGCCTTCAGAATAAAGGTTGTGGATGCCTATGAGTGGTGCAGATTTCAGGCCTGGCTGTCCCCACAAATACAGCCCAAGAGCAGACTGTCTGATGCAAATAGAACCCCAAAATTTCATCACATTATCTGCTAGTAAGTCGTGCAACTGTTGGTGTCAAAGTGTATGCTTCTATCAGAAATTGCACAAATTTGACCGGAATAAATTTGTCCAGGAAAAAGCCTGAAAGACTATACTGTATGTGCACAATACAATTTCTGTAGTGAACATACAGTATAGTCTTTCAAAGGCTTTTTCCTGGAATGCCTGTCACTTTGACACCAACAGTTGCACGACTTACTAGCAGAGAATGTGATGAAATTTTGGGGTTCTTAAAGACTTCTTTGTGCTCTGGACAGACGAATCTATGGATATGTTATGGTTTGGGGTTGCTTCACTACCTCAGGGACTGGACAGCTTGCATTCATTGATTCAACTATGAATTTTGCATCATATCAAAGAGTGCTTGAAGATAATGTGAGTCCATCTGTCCAAAAGTTGTAGTTGAACCAAAAGTGGACCTTTGTACAGGATAATGATCCTATGCATACTATCAAATCCACCAAGGAATGGCTTAAAAAGAAGAAATGGAGGTATATGGAATGGCCTAGTCAAAGCCCGGATTTGAATCCCATTGAAATGTTTTGGGGGATTTGAAACGGGCAGAACATGCAAGAAAACCCTCAAATATCTTGCTGCTGAAAGAATATTGAATGAAAGAGGGGTCAAAACTTCCAGCAAGCCTGGTGGACAATTATGCAAAACTATTACAAGAAGTTATTTCTGCTAAAGGGGGCAATACTAGCTTCTGAGGCTGTGTACTTATTTTATTTTTATTTTTTTTCCACAAGAAACATATCACATCTATTGATATTTCTGTTGAATAAATGATTGAAAAAGCTATTTTTCCTTGTGGATTCGTTCAAGTATATCAATTTCGTTAATAGGCACTGTTTCAAAGAGGATCAAATGTTTGCTTGTCCAAATATATCAAAAAAGCCAACAAATTCCATGGGGTGTACTTTTATTTTCACATGACTGTATATTTCTATCACAGATTTAAATTTCTATGTTATTATATGGTGAAATGTGAATAAAGCTCTTCATGAAACTAGACCAAATGTGGTGGAGCTCTGTGGCCCTGATCCACCCACCTTCCAATTTCATCCCTTGCCCCAGTGGCACTTTGAGTCATCTATCCTACACAGTATATACTGTATGTATAAGCTATGGGTGCTCACAGAAGAAATTCGTAGAGCACAGTCCACCGATCCAGATCATTTTTCACATGTCACCTATGTGCCCAGGCCTTATTTAGTTGGTTCCCATCCTGCTCAATTCTGGACATCTAAACATCCTAGTGGGAAAGAAGTTTCATTTTCCTTCCCTGAGGCAGAGATTACAAACACTGACGAAGACTGCTACATTTTCCCCTCCATCTAAGACTCGTAGACAAGTCCCTGCAAGTCTCCTCAATCCATCTCCTGCTGTCGTTGACTAAGTTTAAACCTTGCATGATAGTTGTGTTGCCCAGATTCTGCACTGCTGTGGCAGTGGTACTTTTTAATGAGACATTTCATCAGTATGGATATTGGTTGCACTGTACTTTGTGAACTGTTACCAAATCAAATAAACTTCTTCACATGGACCCTGACAACTCTCCTGAGTCTGCACTGTCACAACTCTACACTCCTGAAGACTTTGCTGCTGCTGTGGAAAATAAAGTTAATGCAATGGCGCTCTGCACTTTCACCGTCACGCCAAAGATCTCTAGAGTGAAATGGAGAGAGAGTGAAAGAAAGACATAGAGTGGTGTGAAGACTCCAGATACATCCTAATGACCATATACAATATGCATAGCAGATCTCCACAAGAAAATCATATTGATGCCAGAGTAACCATGATGTATTTCCATTGAGGTATATGGCACTTGAATTTTGCAGTAGAAAACCTTGTCATGATTTACTACTTTGCATTACGTCTGTATAGCTATTCAGAAACAAACCCAGCTACATTTCTACACTGCTTACACTTGCATCACTTATCAAATTGAACTCGTCTCATGCACACACCTGTGCACTCTTCAGTCTGTATAACGTATTCATTTAAATTGAAAGCGATTCTTCTCCAAAGAGCTCTCGTCCGTCTGAGCTAGACTGTAAGAGTATGTCCAAGTCAAATATTTTGTGGTTCTTTTTTTTTTTTCATAAGATAATCAGACATCAGGTGATGCAGACATTTTTGCTTGTCATAATGACATCTGCAAACCTGTCTGTATAAAACTAATTAGCCATCCAATAATAGAACATGGAACATTAACACCATGGCAACTGCACATCGACCTTGATTGGTGGGACCAAGAGAGTGTTAGTCTCTCTCTCTCTCTCTCTCTCTCTCTCTCTCTCGCACGCCCTCACTCTATTACACAAATACACACACACACACACACACACACACGTACACACACGCAATTACACATGGGCTATACAATAAAAACACAAATACAAACTTTGTAGAGGTGCAGGGACTTTTTGAAACCTTTGCACCTCCAACATGATGGATTAAGCATGTGCGTGCACACAAACAATCAGGCATGATGGAAAAGTTCACCCTGTTCGTTTGCGATAACGCTTTTCTACTTAAGACTCTGCAATAACGGGGTTGTGGGAAATTAATGTTGACAGGCCAAGCTCTTTGCAGCACTAATGGTTGTGTGTGTGTGTATTGTGTGCGCCTCCATCACCTGACCTGCTGTTACAGCTTGCTTGCTTCTTGCACCGTAAACACACAGCCATAGCAACGTGCAAAGGCGGTGGGAGACAGGTAAACACTACACAGGTAAAGTCTCAGGAGAGAGAGAACGAATGAAAAAGAGCACATGAGAGACGTGGTAGAGAAGTGTAATTGCTGGAGCGTGTTGGATATATGCAGCAGTGTGTTCTCTTTAGCACAGAGAAAACCAACGCCTTGTTGCTAGAAGCACCATCTCATAACAGAATATTACACACTGTACAAATGATGAGTTGTGTGGTTCATGCACAATCATGGAGTGTGCACACTGAACATGTCGTCAGCTGAATATAACAGAGGTGCAGGTGTTTATGAAAATGCTGTGTGTTTAGCCTGCTATTTTAGCACCCAATTAAAGGCTCTGCTCATTAAATCCCATGACATCTCGTTCTGTCATTGCAGCTTAGTTCACTATATTGTGTTTTATGCTAAAATCCAGTTTGCCAAACCTAAACAAACTCTTTCTGCTTCAGTTCAATTCCAATTCAATTTTATTTGCATAGCGCTTTTAACAATGGATGTGTCTCAAAGCAGCTTTACAGAAATATATAAACACAGGATACAGATTTTAAGTGTGTGAATTTATCCCTATTGAGCGAGCCGGTGACGACGGTGGTGAGGAAAAACTCCCTAAGATGATATGAGGAAGAAACCTTGAGAGGAACCGGACTCAGAAGGGAACCCGTCCTCATCTGGATAACAACGGATATGACGTCTGGATATGATATATGACGTCTGTTTGTTGAACTAGTCCACTATTCACTGAAGGAGACCTGACTCTAAAACTGCATGTGGTAATTGCAGTCCTAAGGCCATCGCAGCAACCGTAGTCCCAGCACCTACAGCGAAAATGTCCATGTGGTATTGAGGTCCAAATCCATTTCCATGGTACTTCAAGAAGCACCGTCCTCAGCGATCTCCAGGCAACTCTCTTTGGGGTCGTCCACAAAGGAAGACTGTAGCCACAGGCACTGACATGGCAATGTATTGTAGTACTTTGACGATGCGTCAGTGTCTCATAATTATTCATGAGCCTGCGTGTTCTTATGCTATGAGAAGATGCTGCCTCTTAATTATTCCTGACAGCACGTGGTGTTTTCCTACAGATGTAGTAGATGAGAGAGGCATTCAAATGGGTGGCAAGAGTTCGAGTGTGTTTTCTAGGAAGAGCTATGAGAATTGGAGAAAGGTGGACTTTGGACTTGCTCATGAAAGCAGTTTGTGTCTACACAATGGTGCGGACTTTTCCATCCCTTCACATGAGGTATGTGTCTAATTTGTAACCATGACAGTTTTATTTGACTTTTGAGCTAATTAAACTGCTTAAAGCTCCGCAGGCCGCTTTGGGAAATACTATGCATTGAGAGCCATCTTATAGGGGAAGAGCCTTCCCCCTTTTATTTGTGAAAAGCTCAAGCCTATTAGCTAGCTACCATTCCGAGACTTCTCCCATCCAGGCTGCCTCCGGTTTTGTTTTCCTCCATAATCACACCATGGTTCAAATAGACAGGGCAGAGGACCTGCACTGCTAACTATTGTGTCTGCATTTAGCCCTGGGGATTCAGGAGGAGAGAGGTCTTCTGCCTCATCTGCAAACATTTTGTCACCATCTATCTTTTTTGTGAGTGCTCTGAAGGCCCGCCGCCCTTTTCCTCTCCTGCCGTTCCCTGCCACGCCCACTCCCCCTCCCTTCTTCACACAGCCATCCACACCCATTTAAGCTGCATTTTTCAAAAACATTGAGAGGTAGACTTGAGCTCAAAGAGGGAGGTTTCGTGACCCTTTAATAGCTGCATACCCATAAGGGTCACAGCAATGGTACTTTTTTTCATCGTGGCTCAGTTGGCTGAGAATACAAAACCACAATAACATCATGTCCTATCCAGCTCACATGGCTTTCTGTTGCTTGAATGAATCACCACTGACGTGACCATGGCTCATGTGATAAAGTTACTAGATATTAGATAAAGATAAGTTATTACTTTCCAAGAATGACAACTTCTTTTGCAGAATTGAAAAAAAAATATCTAGAGATCTAACTCCTACCAAGAGACAGTGGAACTGTATTCTGACCTTAACTTAACATCTACACACTTGCAAGCAATTAAGCAATCTAATATTCCATCCCCAAAATGGATTTCTAAGGAAATGCCAATCCAAACAATTTCCAGAACTTTCTCAACTTTATAGCTTTTTTTTCTATTATATTTTCCATTCACTGCATCATGTGTGCTCGTATCTTGGTTACAAAAAAATATTCCATTAATTTCCTGTAAGAGTATAAATAGAGACATGGGATCATAAAGGTAAATATTTGGCTTGAAGGTTAATTAGCGCAGGAAGATGTTACCTTAGCCAATGATATTGAGGCCTTCTCAGTGCAACTACAGCACAGCACCGTGTACAGTTTCACTGTGATGAATGAAAGTGTGTCTTCGCCCATACACACAAAACCAAACACCCATATCAGATCCTAATGATCTTATTTGCACAAGATCACATTACAATATGGACAGCCTTGTTGATGCACTGGGCACACACACACACACACACAAGTCCTAATGTAATCTTAACCTTGTTGGTTCTAACTGTGTCCAATGGTTCCAGTGAGATAAGGAGAGTATTTGAGTTGGTTTTCCACATCTAATCATCAGTAGAGGTAACAGGAGAAGTCCAAACCCGGGAGTGTTTCCAGTGTGTGTTTAACTCTATGCCAGACTATTAATTCCCCTATTTGTTTCCTTATGAGAAACCACATGATGGGGGGGTTGTGTACTGGTGTGTTTGGGTATGATTGTGAATTTGGCACTGTGTATTTGAGTGTTATATGGCTTATATACAGAACATACCTCTACATTTACAATTGCAATCAAAATGATTCAACCCCCATTACAAATCAGGTTTATTTTCAAAATGTACAGCCATGAACAACTCAAACAAAAGTGAGTGAAATAATTCAACGAATGCTTCAAGTGGTTTCCCCAAAGTCAACTGAAAATGCAATTTATAATGATTTCTCCAGTTTCAAAATTATTCAACCCCCTGAATAGAATCCCTCACAACAGCACAAATATGCAAAACAGGTGTTGTCTCAAGCTAATCAAGGGCTTCATTAGTTGCACCAGGTGTGCTTGAACACGTGAAATACCTGAACTGGCTAGGGGCAGAAAATGTATGAAATACCTGGACGGGGCAGAAAAAGAAGCTATCGACGGCTGCAACCAGATTTCTGGTAAGGCAGGTTATGAAAAACCCTCGAGTGACTGCAAAAGACCTGCAGCAAGACTTGGTGGTAACATGCACTGAGGTTTCAGTGAGCACAGTAAGGAGCGTACTAAACGCAGAAGGTTTCCATGCCAGAACTCCAAGACGTGCACCAATACTGACCCAAAAGCACAAGAAAAATCATTCAAAATCATATAAATAATCCACAGATGTTTTGGGATTCTGTTCTGTGGAGAGATGAAATAAAACTGGAACTTTTTGGCACGATGGATTAGCGGTATGTCTGGAGGAAGAAGAATGAAGAAAGGACACTCTGTCCACAGTCAAGCATGGTGGTGGCTCGGTGATGCTCTGGGGCTGCTTTGCATCTTCTGGCACTGGAAACCTGCAGCATGTGGAAGGCAAGATGGATTCAGTGAAGTATCATGAAATCCATGGAGAGAACGTCATGTCGTCTGTGAGGAATCTGAAGCTTGGCCGTGATTGGACCTTCCAATAGGACAACGATCCCAAGTATACCTCAATTTCCACCAAGGCTTGGTTACAGAAGTCGTCCTGGAAGATTCTACAGGGCTATCAAAGTCACGTGACTTGAACCCTATAGAAAATCTCTGGTGGGATTTGAAGAAGGTTGGATGCAGCAAGAATATTACTAAATATCTGAATAACTGAATAACCCAAGAATATTAGTGAACTGGAGACCATTGCTCATGAGGAATGGAATAAGATTCCTCAGGAACGCTGCCAGAAGCTCTGCATCTCGTTTGCAGCAGGTCAGAACAGCAAAAGGGAGCTTTACTAAGTAATAAAGATGCTCGCCATGAAGGGGTTAATAATTTTGAAACAGGAGAAATCATAATAAGTTGCACTTTCAGTTGAATTTGTGTAAACCACTTGAAACATTCATCGTGTTGAACTATTTCAATTGCTTTTGTTTGATTTGTTAATTGTAAACAGCTGAAAGTCTGACATTTTGACAGTAAACCTGACTTGTAATTGCGGTTGAATCATTTTGATTGCAACCGTATATACATTGGCCTTGTATATCCAGAATTACAGGCAGAGATTGAGGAAGTAGTTTTCTTCCCAAACAAGAGGACCTACTTCGCTTTCTTCTAATAAATAAATAATCTGTTACAAATTCTTGATAAGTGTTCTGTTTTCTCTCAAATGGTACCTCTAAACAGAATTTCAAATCATTTCACATTGTCATCCTTGAAAAAAAAATGAAAAAAACAAAAAAATGTGGACTGCATACAAGTTTAAACTTCCGAACTTTGGGGCTTGTTTACAGTTATTGGTCTGCAAATATTGCCTAATTTTTGTTAAGAACCAAGATATTTTAGCATGAACTGTGGTGCCGATGCCATAGGGTTACCTGTACATGGATCTTTTAACAAGATAGTGATTCCAAACCTTAACAGAAATGGTTGCAGGAAAACAAAAGGTTGATTGGACCACTGAGTCTCTGGTATCACAAACTCCTCTCAGTGTGAAGCCCAGTTCCAAACACTGCACTCATGTTTCGTTTTGAGTTCATGTCAGCGGATTTGTTTAATGTCACGTGATTGGATCTGACCATGTGCACTTTGTTATGATTCTAATCTTGTCTCTTCCCCTGTCCTGTTCTCACCTATTCTCTGTTCAGCCCTTGATTACTTTATTTATATCCTCCTGTGTCTGTGTCTCGTTGTCAAATCCCATCGATTGTATTGTACGTTTCTGAGAGTTTCTTGCTTCCCATGTTTCCTGACCTTTGTTTCTCGTGTGACTTCCTGGTTCTGACCTACGCCCGTGTTTACACTGTTGACTATGGATTATCCAACTTTAATGTTGTCTGCCTGTGCTTCGACCCCTTACTATGATTACTGGACGACTCTGACACGCTGACGTTCACACACATTCCATCTGGATTTGAATACTGAAAACCTGTTGTCTGAATTGATGAGTTCATTCACGTGTGCAAACTTTGGAATATAAAGAAGTTTGAAGAGGGTCTAAGATCCATATACAAATGTCTTCAACTTTAATTATTATTGAAAAGGAAGAGACTAAGTGACATTGCTCTCTCCAGAGACAGCTTCACCAAATATTAATCGTGGGGCTTCGTTATACCATATTATCTGTCATGTTTCCAGGAACTATGAATACGCAGACATTAATAGTTGTACATTATTCTAAGAAAGTGATAAATGGTATTTGGAGTTTCCAGTCACAGCTGTGCGCTGAGCTCTCATGGTTCAAGTGCAGTAAATGAATCTTTCTCACTTTATATCATTTGCACTTATCTCCTTTTCTCCCTGCACGCCTTCCATGCAAAACTAGCTTGAATGTTTCGAATACATTTGTGACTTACAGCAAGAACCAGTTGTCCTTTTCCACACAGAGAAATAAAAATGTGTAACGTATAAAAACATGTCTAGTAGCATGGTTTAGAATTACTGCCATTCACCACTTGACTGGTTTCTAGGCCATGCTATACTTTTCATTTGGTTTGAAAAACAAAATTCCATTTCGCTTTTATCTAATATCTTTCAAAAGGAACAAAAACAACAATGATGGCTCTGGAGGCAGAGTGTCAGATTAAGCCAGCTTTGCCCACACAAGAGCTAAGAGGCATTCAAACAGCTGGTCGCTATGACAATCCCAAAGCTAAAACAGCGCTGAAGCGTGGCACTAATGAAAGCTAATAAGACATCCAAATAGGAAATGACATTAGCGCCTGTGTGCTGTCACGACATGGGAACCACAGAGGGAGAAAACAAAGAGAGACAAAGATGTATGGGTAGACTTTCCAACTGAGATTTTCACGCTGCCCAGATTTTTTTTTCCACAAATTAAACCACTTCAAGAGCTTCTGAGATTTTTTGTTTGTGAGTTAGAGCAGCCTAGAACGGATGAAAACTCCAAGTGCAGTTCATTTTTTTTCATGCAAAACACGCTATATAGCCAAAAGTATTTGGACACGTGACTATCATACTTATTGTATATGTGTTGTTGAACACCAAATTGGTGTTATGATCATCTCCACATTTCTGGCAAGGCTTTCCTCTGGATCAGTGGTTACCAACCCTCTTCCTGGAGCTCGAACTTCCTGAAGACGTTAGCTCCAACCATAATCTTGACAACCTGACCATCTAATCAGCATTTTAAAAAGTTCTCGATCAACTAAAACAGGTGTGTTATTTTGGTTGGAGATGAAACCTGCAGAACGTTGATCTTAAGGAAGAAGTTTGGTGACCACTGCTCTAGATTTTGGAGCATGGCTGTGGAGATTTCTGTATTCGTGAGTTCAGTTCATCCCGAAGTTCATACCAAAGGTGTTCAATGGGGTTTGGGCTCTGTGGGCTCTGTGCAGGACACTCAGGTTGTTTCACTTCGACTTTGGCAAACCATTTCTTCATGGAACTCGCTTTGCGCGTGCATGCATTGCTCAAGTTGTCATGCTAGAACAAGTTTGGGCCTGTTAGTTCCAGTGATGGGTAATTCTACACTATACAAAGACATCCTTTGGGATGTTCAATTGTGTACTTAGCTGGTGTAATTCACAACCGACCTATAAAGCTAGATAATGATATATCTAGCTCTACAGTATATTTGTAAAAGATAGGAATTTTCATGCTATCCCACCTATTTTGTGTTATACACAGTCTATATGTAACCCAATACCTTGTAACCTCCATGCCTTCAATAAGATCCCAGAAACACACCTTTAGGCTACAACAATAGCTGAGCGTGGAGCTGCCTGCTAAATAAAAAATGACAGACAGTGGGGTTAACACATCAAGTTTCCTAATAACTCATTTGCACAAGTAATAGCTGTCGCAAATGAAGCTCAAACCTCATCAAAAAAAGGAGAGGGTGAGAGAAAAATCAGTAGTACGAAGGAGCATTTGTCACAACCCAGTCTTAGATTCCTCTGGATCAAATTGCTATCCAATTATCCTGTATATTTTCCAGACCTATGAGTAAAAACACAACAGCAGTGTCCAAATGGAAAAGACATAATGAGATATATGACATGCTAAACTGGCCACGTCTCAGGAGAATGGAAATCAGAGCGGTTCAGAAGTTCAGCTTGACCAGGGCTTGAAGAGACGCTTGTTCCACGCTGGCTGATCTTTGATCTTTGACCAGGATCAAATTTAAAACCACTTGGGATTTTTTTTTTGTGCCAAACGCCCCAAGAACTGTGGTTAGAGTGTTCCAGAGAAATTTGATGACCTCCTTCAAACCCGCAGCCATCGCGGTCAAGTCTGATCTTTTGTGGATCGAGTTGAAGCCCCTAATTTGGAGACAATGCCCTCTTTAGTTCCTCAGCTTGAGGAACAGCACTCTTTACGCTCCATGTTATGGGAACAAAATGATGAAAGAGTATTAGGACTTCTGTACTCCTGATACACACATAAATGTACATAAGGAAATGCACACACACACACACACACATATTTGCCTTTCTATACTGGTTCAATTTTTGTCAGAAAAGTTTGTTTTAAGATGTAACATACACTATGCTAACATACTAGTGTACTGCTGTGTCCCAACACTTTAGGTATTAAATATCTTGTATACAAAAGCTCAGTTTAGCACTGTTAGTTTTCTTTAGTTTCTCAGAATGACATCTGTATAATGTTTCTCTAAAAGAAAACTCTCACATCCAGACCATTATAAATTTACACACACACACACACACACACACACACACACACACACACACACACACACACTGTCTTTTCATCCCCTTTCAATCCAATCCACTTTGTTACACTAGGCTTCAAGGAAACTAATCCACAGCGATTAAAAGAACTGATGGAGCAGATGTAATCTGAACAAGAAGGAGGAGTTTTTGTGGAATGGGAATCCCAAGATTGCTACTTCATGTTCTTCTAATATCCCTTCTTTTAGTGTTTTCTTCTAATATTTTTCAGTTCTCGAATCTGATTGGTCGGAGAATCTTGATTAATTTTCAGTAAGATCAGCTTTAACAGTAGCTAGATTCCAGGTAAAACTAATGCACTCGTTCGAGTACGTTAGCATTTCTATAGTAACAACTTACAAAGGGACTTGTATGGTAGACACGTCACGGTTTTAAGAAAGCTTGTGTAATTATTGAAACATGTTTCCATATGACACAACAGTAATATCCCTTCATCCATTTTCCCAGACACAGAGTCACAGGGAGCCTATCCCAGGGAACTTGGGGCACAAGGTGGGCGACAGCCTAGAGGAGGTGCCAAGCCACTGGAGGACACAATCACACACACTTTCACACACTATGGACAATTTGAAAATACCAATCTGCCTAGAACGCATGTCTTTGGACTTGGGAGGAAACAAGAGTACATGCCATGGCTATCCCAGTCCCCTGAGTGAGAAAACTTGTGGGGTGAACTGAAGAGGAGAGTCCACCAGCGTGGACCTCGAAATGTGAAGCATCTGGAGAGATTCTGTAAGGAGGAACGGTCCTTAGATCCCTTTGCCATGTATTCTCTAACCTAATCAGGCATTATAGGAGAACTCAGAATTGAGAACTGTTATCTTGGCAAAGGGAGGTAGCACCAAGTATTGACTAAAAGGGTGCCACTAATTGTGGTACACATATATTTAACAATTATCAAAAGGTTCAACAATAAAGACAATTTTTACATTTTTCACAGCTTTCTTTGCTCATATTTACCAAGGGTGTCAATATTAGTGAAGGGCACTGTAAATATTATAACTCTAGCAAGAAGACAATTTAAAATGTATATTCGTAACGTACATTTAGACATACGTTATTTACATCTATATCTATAACGCATGTACCGATGACCCAGAGGTTGACATTTCATCTGACAGTACAGTGCAGTTCTAACTCTGCTAGGTGTTATACATTGCCTTCTTCGGATCAGGAACTGGAGACAAAGAGCTTTGTAGCAAATAATTTTTTCTGTTGATTTTGTCTCACATTTTTGGATTGGTGTCTTGTTGCGGAATACACCCACATTTCATTTTTTTTTCCAGAATTGCACCATGTAATGGGAAACATTTACTTGATCTGAAGAAAATGACAGTATTAAGTAGACTCTTCTACAACTCGTCACACTATATTTTGATTGTAACTTGACTGACCAACCTAATTAAAAACATAGTTAGTGATTAAGATGTAAATGAATCATCAAATTCTAATCATCAAATCATCTTGTTCCCATTCAAAAACCATGGGGAGGTGCAAACTTTTGCCCTCAACTGCACTTCCTCAATTTCATAGTGCCAGCTGTTGGAGTGTAAAATGAAACCAAAAAATAATAGATTACAGCCAGTACTTCCGTGCGTGTACTTACTAACATGGTGTTAGGGTATATTGTCTGTTACGGAAACAAGGACAATATTGGGACAATTCCCGGAAGGTGACCTTTAACCCATGGCCTTTTCCTTGCCAAAAACAGTTCATCCCTAAAAGTTTTCCTTTTAAATGTCGCTCTGCTGTGGTTTCACGTTACACTCCAGCTGTCTCCTTTTTCCCACTTCGCTAGTGAAAATGACCTCGGCAGCTCCCTTGGAAACTTGGGGACTGAGACAGTTCTGAAAAGAGGTCAGATTATTTAGAAACAGACAGCATCAAAATAACCCCCACCCCCCAACCCACACACATACACACACACACACACACACACATACACATAAACAGAATACACTCTCTCTTATTCATACTCGAAGCTGTCCAGAATGGGCAGAGCGCAACTGTTTGTGCTGACACATTAAGGTCAGTAAGGTCACTATGGTTAGACACACACACACACACACACACACAATTGTGGGAAATCCCAAGAGGAGGGGTATGCACGGCTGACCCTCGTGAAAGAAGACACATGTCCACTGTGTTAGGTTCATCATAATCATCTTGTCGTAATTGTGTGTTTTCTGATGCACTGGTTATTCCCTTTTCCCTTAATAATAATTTTTCATAAATATAAAAGCTTACCATATTTAGAGTAGACTTATGCCTGCCTTATGCCTGTGCCTTTTGGTTTGTCAGGGAAAGCCTGATTTACAGTATTCATCACGTGTCATGTGTTCGTTATGTTGGCCGGTAAATGCAAAACATATAAACAAATCGAAAACTGTACAACATTAACTCAAAATCAGGATGGGGAGGTCCTTATTGAACGTTACATGCTCGTTGCTGATTGGCTACAGCACGTCAGTCTGAGAGACATTGGAAACAGTGAGCTGGAGGATGCTTACAGTAAGAGTACCATGTGTCTTAATGGATCTATTAATGCTTTTAATTGCACTTAATTTCATTAAGGACATTCGACTGTTCTGAATTTACTGTTTTGTCATTACATTAGCACTGTGAAATTATTTTCATCGCATATCCAAGCATGTTAGGAAACTGGGGTCAGAGCGCAGGGTAAGCCATGATATGGCACACCTGGAACAGTGAGGGTTAAGGGTCTTGCTCAGGGGCTCAACAGTGGTCCTTGGAGGTGCTGGGGCTCGAACACACAATCGTCTGATCAGAGCCTTAACCACTGCCAATGTAATAAGAACCAATGAAACTGTTCATACCACACTTCTTAAAGACATCCAGGGACCGTTTGGACCAACAGAGCTTAGGTCTGGTAGCAATTTGGTCGATTCAATTTAATAAAGTTGCGCTAATTTTTCACTAAAGCTGGGACAGAAAAAAATTGTAAAGCATTTTTAGTCTACTTGCTGGTTTTTCCACAGAGTATTATTAGGGACCGATGAATCCTCTCCGAGTATGTTAATGCTTAAACACTCCCTCTGTTAAATAATTGGTCGTTTTTAGCTTCCACATCATCCTATTTGCTGTTAACAAATGCCTTAAAGTGGATCATTTTTTGCTTTCATGGAACCAAGAACAACAGCACCAGCAATAATCAAAGGTAAACATACACGGAATACTATAAAGAAGTAAGGCTGGGGAAGATTTCTTTCTAGCTGATACTGTAGACTACTGTAGGGGTGTCCAATCTTATCCACAAAGGGTTTTCCTTCCAACCGAGCAGCAGCCACACCTGATTCCATCTGTTTAATCAGTTGATCTTGGCTTTCAATAGACTCAGGTATGGCTCCTGCTCAGTCGGAATGAAAACCTGGACCCACACCGGTCCTTTCCGGATAAGATTGGACACCCCTGCTGTAGACTGACTCAGCTAGTCGTGTCAGGTGATTTACACACAGTGAAACACCTCGTCAAAAGGAAACACATAATCTCCATAAGAGATTGCTCATGCGCACATGAAATACTATAGCAGACAGCAAAGTGGATTCATTTCTCAATCGCTGATTTTTCAAATTGATTTATGGATATGAAAGTAGAAGTAAATAGTCTAAGTTAACATTATCCAATCCGAGTACAAATTACACGAAGGGACGAAATAGAACAGTAAGCCTTTGTGGTTAAATAAAAGAACAGCTTTTTTGTTTGCTATGCTTTTTTATTCAGAACAGACATGGCATGAGTACACACTTGAAACACTGGTTAATGATTTAATTATATACAACTTCAATGCATGCACGGTGGCTTAGTGGTTAGCACGTTCGCCTCACACCTCCAGGGTCCCTGTGTGTGCGGAGTTTGTATGTTCTACCTGTGCTGCGGGGGTTCCCTCCGGGTACTCCGGTTTCCTCCCCCAGTCCAAAGACATGCATGGTAGGCTGATTGGCGTTTCCAAAGTGTCCGTAATGTGTGAGTGTGTATGTGATTGTGCCCTGTGATGGATTGGCACGCTGTCCGGGGTTTACCCTGCCTCGTGCCCGATGCTCCCTGAGATAGACTCCAGGTTTCACGTGACCCTGAGAAGGATAAGCAGTATAGAAGATGGATGGATGGACAATTATCACTGCAACACGCAGATACTTTTGGACCCCTGCTGGATGGATGTATAGATCTTTTGATGTATAGATCTTTTAATCTTTTGATAACATCATTTCTTACAATCTGTGTGCTGTCCTTCTTCATCCATACATTCATTTACACAGCATGATAATGTTTTCAGTGTTGATTTGCTTTTCATTTGTTATTGTGCATCAGGGAGGGAAACTGTTTGGATGGGTGCAGGGTTTTATTGACTGAAGCAGACAAACTCAAAAATCAATAGCCAAGCAAGGTATCAAATGATCAGCAGACGGCTGTAACGATGTCAATAATTGGTTAATCCTCTTTCTCCCAGTGGCAGCTAGTACACCATAAAATGACATGATTAAACAAATTATGGGATGTGTTCCTTTCACATTTGGTCAGTTAAACATTGCAATGCAGTGACGATTTCGTTGACCTTTTATGAATATAATTATAGCGCAATTACTGCGCACACATCTCATTTGCAATTCCATTGCATTCAAGAGCAGCAATTGTGTTATATTGATGTTAATTACAAATATATGTACTGTGCTGCATGTTTATTATGTCGGCAAACATGAATAACATGGATAAGCATTTGGAACTGGGTTAAACCCAAAATTGCTGTGGTATGAGAGGAATAAAACATAGCATAATCAACACACCACCGTATCTCATTCCCTGGCTGGTGTTATTCTTTATTTAAAATCCATCCATTTTCTAAACCACTTATCCTTCAGGGTCACAGTGAACCTGGAGGCTATCCCAGGGAGAATGGGGCACGAGCTGGGGTACACATTGGACAGGGTGCCAATCCATCACATACACACTCACACAACCATTCATACACTACAGATACTTTGGACATGCCAATCAGCCCACCATGCATGTCTTTGGACTCGCCACCGTGCGACTAGGGAAGATATCCATCCATCCATCCATCCATCCATCCATCTTCTACCACTTACTCCTTGCTCAGGGTCGCGGGGAACCTATCCCAGGAAGCATCGGACACAAGGTGGGGTACACCCTGGACAGGGTGCCAGTCCATCGCAGGGCACAATCACATGCACACTCCTAGGGAAGATATTTCTGTACAATTTATGAAAAAATGTGCTGTATGCAATTTTATATGTGGGATATATATTTTTAAAAAGCGGGGGTGGGGGGTGTTGTATATCAGCAGGGGAAACAGGGTCCTCTATTTTGTGTAACCAAAGTTTAGTTTCACATGAATAAAGTCTTTCCGCTATGTCTCAGTTTCCCTTTTCCCATTTTGACTTCCCATCGTTGCTTCCACTAAATTGGGAGTGTACAGTTATCTTTATTACATGAATGATCATCAGCTTTCCAGTAACATCTTTCCTGTTAACTTCAGTTGTATTTAGACTGCCCTTTGAATTTCCTCCCAGGTCAAAACACACCTGCAGCTTGTTTTCCCACAGCACTATCATGCATTTTATGCATTGTATATGAAATAGCATAAATAGCTGCGATCCTGTCCAAATATTTTGTCCTTTCATGTTATTTGAATCTTTGTATGTGTGTGTGTGTGTGTGTGTGTGTGTGTGTGTGTGAGAGAGAGAGAGAGAGAGAGAGAGAGAGAGAGAGACAGTTTGCTTGCTTGTCTGTCTTCCAATCATGGACACTTTTGTTTGTGTAGTGGATGTGATGTGTCCGGGAGTCTGTGGTGAAAGTCTCACTCCCGTCGGCGTGGCTACTCAAGGCCTCGAATGTTTCCATGCAGGACAGCTGTGATCTAAATATAAAGGGCCATGGCCTACCTTCAGGAAAGAGCTAGAGAGTGTGTGGGTGCATGTGCACGTGTCTGTGTGTGTGTGTGTGTGCGTGTGTGTGTGTGTGCGTGTGTGTAGCTTGAAAGAGACGTGAACCTACACACATTTACTGTTATTATTCCTCCAATATGTTTTCGGCATTGCAAAATGATTATATTAGTTTACAAATGATCCCTCCTACTAGATGCTCACGTGTAGTTGATATTATCTTTTGGATATCGATTTCATGTGAATAATATATAACTATTAACATGTTCTAGTTTCTTAAGACCAGTATTTACAAAGACGGTGCATCGTTCAAGATTGAGTAAAAAAAAATGTAAAAAATCAGAGCAAATAATACATCATTTATTAATTAAATATCTAAAATGAATTTTACTCTTACTAAGGAAACATTTATTATAAAGCATTATAACTTTATAGCACATTAAACTAATACGATCTGTTATTATAAAGTTTGCAAACTGATCTCTAAATATCAAAAACGAATTAAAATTACATTTTATAATGTTTAAAATATATTTGAAATGTAAAAAAAAAACAATACTTTTACATTAAACTTACACAGTTTACTATTGAAGCTTTAATTATAGTGTTACATTAATTTACACGTATTGTATAAATGTTAGAAATAGATATGTAATATAATCATAGCGTAATTGAAATGAAATACAGCATTTTTAACCTAAATTGGTAACTTAAATCAGTTATAACCATTATCAATTATAATGATCAATTAATGTTTTTAATGATCGATTTTCCAGGTTAAAAAAGTATTTGTATGTGACTAGAAAAAAAAGTGATTGAATAAAAAAACATTTATTCAAGATGCCAGTCCATTAATTATACAGTATATTGTATTTAATTACACTAGCAATTTATTATATAAAAGACTACATGTGCTGTGTTCTCTGATGGCTGCTATTCTTTAATTAGAATGTTAATTTAGACATTTTTATTACATGACATTACAGTATATTTAGTATATCTCAGTCCGGTTAAATAGTCACTTACGTTGTTTTCTTAAAAACAGGCAGGATTTTCATCCATTCATCTTCAGTAAGCTCTTTATCCTGGTCAGGGTCAAGGTAGAACCAAAGCCTATCCCAGGAACACTGTGTGTAGAGGGAATACACCTGGAATGGAAGTCTATACCGTCACATATACATTCACATACTCATCTCGGCGTAATTTAGACAAGCCAGTCCACCATCCAACATGTTTTTGGGAGGTAGAGGAAACCAGAGAACCCAGAGGAACCCCATGCAAAAACAGGGACAACATTTTAAACCATTTTTTACGCTGCTGTGTCCTGGGACAGTGGCATCACTACAAAAGACATCAACAGACTTAACAAAGTCATTAGGAGAGCTGGAACAGTCATGGGTTTCAGACTGGACATAGTGAAGATGGTGGTTGAGAGGAGAATACAGTGCAAGGTCACTGGCATCATGAGCAATCCCTCCCACCCGCTCCGCCAACAATCACCACACAGAGGAGCACACAGTGTGGGAGGTTACTCCTACCTCAGTGCAGAGAGGAGTTCTTTCACATGGCCTTTCTTCCTACAGCCAACAGAGTGTACAACTCTGCAAATAACCTCTGCACCTTGGAAGGAACATTGACTTTTCTTATACATTATTCTATCTTATCTTATCTAATCCACAGACAAAATTAACACTTTCTATCATGCAAGAACCAGAAGGTGGGTCATGAAGGAATGCTATTTCTCCAGACATCCTGTTCCGTCTGCCTTGTTATTTTGATCCTCGTAAAAATCAGCAAGCTGTAGATTAATGAAGCAGTGTGTAAACTGGCCTGCTAATGGTTTTATTTTAATTATATAAATATAATATATATATATATATATATATATATATATATATATATATATATATATATATATATATATATATATATATATATATATATACATATACACACACACACACACACACACACACACACATACATACATACATACATACATACACACACACACCTACATGAATCTACATGATCCTTAGCAGCTGTGAAGGCTTAGATCACACGTCACAGTGCGGAGTGGCATGGGTGTACAGTATACTCTCAGCTGTCCGTGGTGAAAATGTGAGTCCAGTCAAGCTTTATTTGCGAGGTTGTCCAAATGGTAGCCTTACATGTGGGTGTTTGAAAGTGCTTCTACCAAATGAACCACAAACTAATGTGAACTTGTGGGCGTTAATTCCAGTATTTTGTTTGTTTGTTTGTTTGTTTGTTTGTTTGTTTATTTATTTGGGCTTTGTTTTTGTCCACATTTCTGCAGATCATTGATTATTAAGGCTGAGCTTTACATACTGAACACTTGCTGGATGACTAACCATCTTATCCACCAGTTTAAAAACCAGACATGTGATATTACTAAACCTTGAATAACCTTTAGTAAAATGTCCAGTACGCAACTTCATGTCAAAAATCGCTGCCTCTACATCAGCATCCCGCTTATATAAGATATTTAGTAAAAAGTGCCATTAATGTTAAGAATGTCATTTTAAATTCAACCACTTGGCTAACACAGCAGAATAATTATCAAGCACAAGACTCTAGTAAAAAAGTTGAATGTAGTGTTTCAGTGTCAGAGAGTCCAAGGTTCTGAGTTTTGGCAAGTTCAATTTCTGGACATGAATCTTACTCAGCCATCCATGTAACTTTATTATGAAGAAATTGCTCATATCTGAAAATGGCTGTATTGCTAGACCTTTGTTTGCCTCGTTGAGTTTTCATGCAGTCACATAAAAGATTTGCATGCAACAACTAAATGTGCAAATTAATGATATTAAATTGTAGTTGGTCTTTTAATGGTTCTCCAAAAACTGTGTGCTTAAGCATAAAAATGCCAGTAGAGATTTAAATACTCGTGTATTACAGCTGAAATTCTGCTCAAATCACTTAAACGTATAAAAACACTGCCTGAGCAGAACAGAAACTGGTGGGCAGAATGACAAGATTGCCTGAACTGTGAAGAAGACATGCTGTAGAGGGAGCTCATTTTTAAACGGGCGAGCCCCCCGTCCCCCCTGTGTTCGCACTATCAAGTTACAATTCACTGGACATTTTAGCCTTATTGATGTGTAGTGGGACCTGCAATTAAATGTAGGGTAGTTATGAGTGCAGAACTGAAAAAATACTGTATGATACATGCCATAGGATTGATTCAAGGAATAATTTGAGAGGAGTTGTTTGGATTTATCACTTTATTGCACTTTACCTAAATGGAATGCTAATAGAGTGGCTGTGGATCAGGTGGTAGAGTGGGTTATCCACTAATCGTAGGGTTGGGGGTTACATTCCTGGCCCAGGTGACTCCACATACCGAAGTGTCCTTGTGCAAGACACTGAACCCCAAGTTACTCCCGATGGCAAGTTAGCACCTTGCATGGTAGCTCTGCTACCATTGGTGTGTGAATGGGTGAATGAGAACCAGTGTAAAGTGCTTTGTAGAATCGCTAAGGTTAAAAAAGCGCTATATAAGTGCAGAACGTTTACCATTTAAAAAGTAGCTTGTTGCTGAAATTGCAGCTCTGTGTTGTGCAAAAATATAGGAAATGAAAGGTCTTGTTTCACTTCGTCTCTTGTTAGTGGGAACATAGGGTTAACCTCTGTTCTTCGTTCTTCAGTTGGCTTTCTGTGGGAACAATTAAACAGAGTGTTTCAGAAAGCTTTATAAGAAAGGATTCCAACTAGAACTTTGGAAGAACATCTTTTGTAAGAGTGTTGGGAGAGTGTAAATTGGTGACTTTCCAAAATCTTTTGGGAAGCTGAATACATCTTGAGATGAAGGTACGGCTGGATGTTTGAGTATGAAAGTGGGTGGAAGTGTGGGTTTATTTGAACGTATGTGCTTGACGTCTGCTTGTGTCTCGTCGTGTGTGATCTTGGCAGGGAGGTGTGTTGTGTGTAAACAGCACCTCTGCTGTCACACAGCCTCCTTCCACAGCTGGTTCCTTCTATTGTTCTGGACAGGAATGGAGAACGTCACAACCTGCCGTGTGACATCTCTCCTGGGGTGACAAGGCCTGAAAGTGTACTCATTCACACACTGCTCAGCTTCATACAGCCACCTTGATTCGCACAGTGTTCAGCTCCATACCGGCGATACCCCTGCCATAGCAACTACGCATACAAAGACAAATAGTAAAGAGCTGCTGACAGCTCACACATGGACTGATCTATGCAGTCACTATTACAGAGACCCTTTTTAGCATTGTAAATTACTGTTTGGTATGCACTACTGTCCCATGCAATGCAGTGAAGTCTTCTTAAAAGACTCACCGAATCATGTCTAGGGCATTTCTTCTAGTACTCAACTCACTGTTTATTTTTTATGAATCTTTGATGATATAATGAGTCTTTATTTGTCACATATACACGACAGCACAGTGAAATTATTTTCTTCGCACACCCCAGCATGTTAGGAAATTGGGGTCAGAGTGCAGGGTCAGCTGTAATACAACGCACCTGGAGCAGAAAGAGCATTAAGGATCTTGCTCAAGGGCCCAACAGTGACAGCTTGGAAGTGCTGGAGCTTGAACCCCGAGCCTTAACCACCAAGCCACCACTGCCCCCCTACCACTACTACTATATACTACTAAATATACATGTTCATCCATTTTTTATGTTTTTTTTTGTTTTTTGTTTTTTTACAGGGGCGCACAGTGGCTTAGTGGTTGCCTAGCACCTCTTGGGTTGGGGGTTCAAATTCTGCCTCAGCTGTGTGTGTGTGGAGGTTGGTACCCCATCCAGGGTGTCCTCTGACTTGTGCACTTGTCATTTGACTTGAGTTCTCTGGAACAGGCTCCACTATTACCATGAACATGGTGCAGTACATCAGGCACCAGTAGCAAACTTTAATATTTCTTACCCTACTTTATTTTATTTTACTTTATTTTATTATTACTTTATTTATATATATATACAGTGGTGTGAAAAAGTGTTTGCCCCCTTCCTCATTTCCTGTTCCTTTGCAAGTTTGTCACACTTAAGTGTTTCGGAACATCAAACCAATTTAAACAATAGTCAAGGACAACACAAGTAAACAGAAAATGCAATTTGTAAATGAAGGTGTTTATTATTAAAGGTGAAAAAAATTCCAAACCATCATGGCCCTGTGTGAAAAAGTGATTGCCCCCCTTGTTAAAACATACTATAACTGTGGTTGTCCACACCTGAGTTCAATTTCTCTAGCCACACCCAGGCCTGATTATTGCCACACCTGTTCACAATCAAGGCATCACTTAAATAGGAGCTGCTTGACACAGTAAGGTCCACCAGAAGATCCTTAAAAGCTACACATCATGCCGAGACCCAAAGAAATTCAGGAACAATTGAGAAAGAAAGTAATTGAGATCTATCAGTCTGGAAAGGGTTATAAAGCCATTTCCAAAGCTTTGGGAATCCAGCGAACCACAGTGAGAGCCATTATCCACAAATGGCGAAGACATGGAACAGTGGTGAACCTTCCCAGGAGTGGCCGCCCGCCCAAAATTACCCCAAGAGCGCAGCGACGACTCATCCAAGAGGTCACAAAAGACCCCACAACAAGGTCCAAAGAACTGCAGGCCTCACTTGCCTCAGTTAAGGTCAGCGTTCATGCCTCCACCATCAGGAAAAGACTGGGCAAAAATGGCCTGCATGGCAGAGTTCCAAGGAGAAAACCACTGCTGAGCAAAAAGAACATCAAAGCTCGTCTCAATTTCTCCACAACACATCTTGATGATCCCCAAGACTTTTGGGACAACATTCTGTGGACCGATGAGACAAAAGTGAAACTCTTTGGAAGGTGTGTGTCCAAGTATATCTGGCGTAGAAGGAACACTGCATTTCATAAAAAGAACATCATACCAACAGTAAAATATGGTGGTGGTAGTGTGATGGTCTGGGGCTGTTTTGCTGCTTCAGGACCTGGAAGACTTGCCGTGATAAAAGGAACTATGAATTCTGCTGTCTACCAAGAGATCCTGAAGGAGAATGTCCGACCATCTGTTCGTGTACTCAAGCTGAAACGAATTTGGGTTCTGCAGCAGGACAATGATCCTAAACACACCAGCAAGTCCACCACCGAATGGCTGAAGAAAAACAAAATGAAGACTTTGGAGTGGCCTAGCCAAAGTCCTGACCTGAATCCTATTGAGATGTTGTGGTATGACCTTAAAAAGGCCGTTCATGCTCGAAAACCCTCTAATGTAACTGAATTAGGACAATTCTGCAAAGATGAGTGGGCCAAAATTCCTCGAGGACGCTGTAAAAGCCTCATTGCACGTTATCGCAAACACTTGGTTGCAGTTGTTGCTGCTAAGGGTGGCCCAACCAGTTATTAGGTTTAGGGGGCAATCACTTTTTCACACAGGGCCATGATGGTTTGGATTTTTTTTCACCTTTAATAATAAACACCTTCATTTACAAATTGCATTTTGTGTTTACTTGTGTTGTCCTTTACTATTGTTTAAATTGGTTTGATGTTCCGAAACACTTAAGTGTGACAAACATGCAAAGGAACAGGAAATGAGGAAGGGGGCAAACACTTTTTCACACCACTGTATCTACCTATTTCTCACAGAAAAACATGAAAATGTCATTACACGAGTACGGAATGTAAATATGAACCAGCCACTGTGTCCTGAGAGATCAGAGAAGAATACAGTGCTAATTATTACCTATGGTTAATACCTATAATTTAGGGGATAGTAAATGGAAATGTTACAGTGATCCCGTGTCTCCCGCTTCGGTCCTCTAACCTAATGACCACAAAAAAACCCCGGCTCATAGGGAAATAGACTGGGTTGTAAAATGGTCAATATTCCTCCACTGGTGGTCTATATTCATCACTGAGGGCTAGATGGCCGATCTAATGGGAAAAATCTGGCATCTCGGTCTCTCTCGCTTTGCCATTCGGGACAGAATGGGTCTGTCAGGGTTTATTAATGGAAACAGCGTTTATTATGGGATCGTATTTTTCCCCTACACTCTGAATCTGTCAGTAGGATACACTCAGGGTCCGGTTACAGACAGACATCTTAACCTGGCACGTGCTTTGGCTTGAAGCTGAATATTTCGCCTTCTCAGTTTTCTCAGTGAGTTTCTTGGACGTATGAAAAAATCTTTAATAAAAACAGGATTTTGGAAGGCAGTCATTTAGAGACGTGTCTTTGCTGAATGAAGGTGATTGAGGAATAAAACTTTTTTTGATGCATGTTATTATAGAAGAATATTTAGTGCTAGTTTAATGTGTGATGTGGTCTGACATGAAACAATGTAACTTTACCACCCTGAAGTGTTTTCCTCCTCTTACACCACAACAATTTACCAATGATTACTACTTTTTATTCATTAAAGAATGACACACTTTTTATACGTAGTTACGTATGTAGTGTGTTGTGGAGCATCCAAAAAAAAAAGTTGTTCCTGTTAACATTTATCTTCTAGCAAATATAAATATTGGTTGGGTCTGAACCAGTTTTATGATTGTAATTAGGGTTAGGGGTGAAATAGAGCAAAATCAAATCACACAGTCCTTATTTGTTTGTGTCAAATATGAATTTCTTATGAAATCTGGTTGATGTGAAAGCCAGATCAGACCAGAGCCTGGCAGTGCGGGGGCTTGAACCAGAGCCTGACCTTCTGATCAGTAACCCAGAGCTTGGCAGTGCTGGGGCTTGAATGCCCGACCTTCTGATCAGTAACCCAGAGCCTGGCAGTACTGGAGTTTGAACCCCCAAAGTTCTGAACAGTAACCCAGAGCCTGGCAGTACTGGAGCTTGAACCCCCTACCTTCTGATCAGTAACCCAGAGCCTGGCAGTACTGGAGCTTGAACCTCCGACCTTCTGATCAGTAACCCGAGCCTGGCAGTGCTGGGGCTTGAACCCCCGACCTTCTGATCAGTAACCCAAAGCCTGGCAGTGCTGGGGCTTGAACCCCCGACCTTCTGATCAGTAACCCAAAGCCTGGCAGTGCTGGGGCTTGAACCCCCAACCTCCTGATCAGTAACCCAGAACTTGGCAGTGCTGGGGCTTCAACCCCCGACCTCCTGATCAGTAACCCAGAGCCTGGCAGTGCTGGGGCTTGAACCCCCAACCTTCTGATCAGTAACCCAGAGTCTGGCAGTGCTGGGGATGGAACCCCCGACCTTCTGATCAGTAACCCAGAGCCTTAACCGCTGAATGACCACTGCTCTGATTTGAACAATTTCAGCATTGTGGAAGGCTAATTGTTCAATATCTCAGCGAATTTTCAAGGGATATGATTACTTTTTTTCTTTTTTGCGATATTGGTTTTCTTGGAAGAATCGTTGAAATCCTCAACTTCAGGTCAAAGTTCATATAAGACCGCAAAGATGTCAGTCCATAACCAGACCCCGACTGTTTCATTTTAACAAGCAAGAAATGGATTGCAATCAAGCAGCGTAACCACCTCGGCCTTGGAAAATGGAAAAAGCAGGCGTCCTGAAAAGCATACGGAAAATAATAACGTGATCCCACGAGAGCGGCTCTCGCATTCATTAAAGTCCATTCCGATCCAAGCCTGTCCTCTGTCCATTCGCTTAACTGTTTTGTCATTTGCTCAGGTTCAGCGACTCGTATCGAGTGACACGGAAGATGGAGCTGGTGGAAAGACTGCGAGCTGAGGTCATTCGATACAAAGGCAAGAAGTACAGAGGAGAGGAGGAGCGCTACGATACTGACAGGTCATTTCTTCACAGTGTTTTTATCCGGTGTGTGTGAGGAATTCTCAGAGCAGGAATAACTTCACACCAGATCCTGGCCCACTGCTGAGCCTTCCCTTCTTTCCCAGTTTCCGCTCTGGCTTTTTATAAATGCTCTCTTTACTTCCTTAATGCACCGCAGACCGCATGGGAAATTCCTCCTCTCCTTCCTACATACGACACTTGAACCAAGTCCAGTAAATAAATGTCAGTTCCTTTCTCTCCATCTTTTCTCTCACTACACACACACACACACACACACACACACACACACACACCCAAACATGCACACACCATACATACACACTATAGAAACACTGCACACATACAGTTCACACATCCTGTTCACATGATTTGGAATATATTTACAATATAAACATAGCCAAATATGAACGAAAGCATTATTTGGAATGAACAGACTATGAGTTATAAACGGATAGAAATACAGATATGAATTGGCGGTGCACTAGTCTGTTTTCTTTTGTTGTTGTTGTTTGTTTGTTTGTTTGTTTTGGTCTGTCATTAGAGGATTGCTTCAGTTTTCTAACTTGAACACTACCTTACTGAGCTCCAGTTTTAACTCTTCGTCGAAAAATCTACCTAGAAAGTCAGATGGGACTTATAATGAGATGTTAGTTAAAGTACCCTATTTTGACACGCAGCAGCTCTGCAAGTGTCCCAGTTTTACAGTAGATTCCGTTATTGTGTCCAGTTAACTTTTCTGAGCTTTCTGGAAAAACTAAAGTGCAGTAAATGTGATAAAATATTGTTTGGTAACAATGTGTTTGTGGCATTCACTGAGAACTTTAGAAGTTTTCTTAGGCAATTTTGTTGTTATATTTTATAAATAAGAAATGATAGCTTTTTCCAGAAGGGCTGAGTTTCTAGGGCATACTGGTGGGGTTCATGTTTAATTTAAAAGAAGACCAATGAAGCCCACTTCCAGTATTTGGAGCGCGCGCACACACACACACACACACACACACACGCACGCACACACACATATATATATATATACACCATGAATTGGTTCCAAATACCCTGTCCAGGGTGTACCCGCCATGTGCCCGATGCTCCCTGGGATAGGCTCCAGGTTCCCAGCAATAGATGGGATAAATGCTATAGAAAGAAGATGTATGGATGGATGGTTCCAAATTTCAGTTCCTGGTAAAACACAGAAAAAAACATTAGTGATGAGTCGGCTCTTTAAGTCAGGTCAGGTCAAGTCAGGTGAACTGTCACTCTAAATGACTCTATATGACTCTTAAAATTCTAACAAAATGTTTCTTTGGGAAATTGGAGCAACAAATAATACAACAGCATGGTAAATATTCAGGACATTGCACAATGACTACACAGGACACTCTTGTCTTACATGACACAGTATACTCTTGTTTGGTCTTGCACTCTCCCTTACCTTATACCCATTGATATATTGTCTGTTTTGTCTGTATTGTCTGTTTATTTTTTGTCACTATGCAGTCTTGGGTGTTGCCCCATCTCATTTTACTGCACTTTTGTGCCACAAACTGTAACCCTTTGAATGAAGGAACCAGGCCGTGACACTTTTAGATGAATGCTGACCCTAACCCTAACCAATAAATGATTTATCCTGATAGTTATCAAGATCAATGGCAACCAATTTTCTTTAAAAAGCCCAGACACAGCAGTATAATAACATTAGCACACCAGTGTTTACTCATGGTTACTTATTTGTCAGTGTAAATCTGCAGTGGCTTGCTGATTTAACAAAGACTGAGCTAAATTATTTCAAATGGCAATGCACTGGAAATCTAGTTGGTTCATGAGAAGCTCGAGTAAGATCTCAAGATTTCATGAAACGGCTTCAGTCGCAGATAAGCAAAGAAGAACAGTTTCGGAAACAATGGCAATGAGCCAATTGAGAGACGAAAGAGTTGACAAAAGAGCAATAGCAAGCATATACAAGCTTAATGCTAAGAAAATGTATAGAATGAAGCTACAAGAAATACATTTAATTGGTTTTGCTTTCAATCCAATGGTTATTACCAAATTTTTGACTGCTGAGTAAAACCACATGAGAAATTAAATATTTATATCTAAACTGTTCGTTAAATAAATCAAACAAACAGACATATATAAATAATACAATGATGAATAAAATATGCTATGCTACAAACTCAAGGAACAAAAACAAAGGACAATGTATTAGTAATACTATCTGACTTGATTGAACCTCCTTGGCGAGAACCCATCTGTGTTTTGAGCTCTTTTTAAGGTTTGTTTTTAAATGATGCCAGCTATTTATCTTCACACCATCTTAAGAACATACCATCTTTTTCTGGCTTAACTTATTTACATTAAATCAATTATTTTACATAATTCGATTTATCCAGGGCTCCAACACTTGAAAGAAAAAAGAAAAAAAAGGTCCTATATGTGAATGAGTGTGTGTGTGTGTGTGTGTGTGTGTGTGTGTGTGTGTGTGTGTGTGTGTGTGTGTGTGTGTGTGTGTGTGTGTGTGTGTGTGTGTGTGTGTGTGTGTGTGTGTGTGTGCGATTGGAACCCTGTCCAGGGTGTTCCTCACCTTGTTCCCTGGAATAGGCTCCAGGCTCCCGGGGACCCTGTGTAGGATAAGCAGTATGGATAATACCTGGATGACAGATTGTGTTGTCATGTTCATGTCATTTGAGTGCTGTGAAATGAGTAAAATGACAAATCTTGGATGGTTTATGTTTTCTTTTGGAAACTAATATAAAAATTTTAATTAAATACCCTTTGCAACAATGTTCATGAGTTATGAAGAGACAGCGTGAGAAAATGTTTGCAAAGTGCATTCGTATCATGTACGTATCACTCTGAGACACAAAACTCCTGCCCTTCCCTGTGCCCTTTCTCCTAGTTCACCTCTTTCTAATCTGCACGTCCCGCTCATTCACTCGATCCTTGTTATGAAACAGAAACCTTTCCCTCTGCTAGCATTCGTCTTTTCATGTTCCAAAAACAAGTCGGCAGCTGCTCAAGTCGATGAGGAACTTTCTTGTTTACACCTGCTGCTGTGGTTGTGTCAGGACCCCTGTCCTACATCCATTGTGTGGAGAGAGAACGTTATGACAAACAAATTATCGTCTGTTTTCAGTCAGTCCACCATAATGAGCATTTCCAGCATCAACAAATGAATGGTTTTATGACAATGGGTATTTCTTCTATATTTTATGTAACTGATCAAAGTGAATAGTCACAATCAATATATATATATATATATATGGACTTATACAATATTGTGTCTGTAAAAACTAACACAGACACTTGCATGGCAAATGCCCAATGTAAACAAATCAAAATATGTTTGTTTGTTTAAATAAAGAAAAACATACTGTATTGTGAATATGATGAACGTATATATGGAAGGAGTCTCCAGTGTCAGCACTTTGTAACAGTCAGTAAGTTTTCTGCCCTGGGAAAGTCTTCAGAGTCTATAGAAGACTTTATAGAAGACCATTTTCTCTGCAGCATGCTTCAGGGAGGAACTATAACAATAAACATAGCTTTAAATGGATAAAAAGTATGAAATGTTGTTTGGCCTTTTGACTGCATATTAATCTAGAGTAGCCACCATAATTGGACAAATTCCCCAACAAATGTAATGAAAATCTATTCAAATAGAATACGCATAGTTTATGAATATTTATCCAGCAAGCTCAGTGGAGATCATTTCGCCTGGATATACAAGGTAGATGTCTGGATAGCTATCAATGCGAATTACTTCGGAAAGCAGGAATAGTAGCACAACAGCTACAATTTTCTGCACAGTTTAGAAGAATCATAGCTATAAAAATGCATTGGGAGAAAAATCTAGGGTTTTAACTGGTCATGGATCGTTGGACGTCTAGGAGTCAGAAGTGTTAATGTAGGTAGTAGCTTTCATGTTGTATTTCAATATGATTTATCACGTCAAATAGTTCAACTGTCATTAAATTAATGTACTACAGCTCTGCTCTGCTTGGCAGCTACATAAACCAATGGTGTTGGAGCTCTACCCCTATGCGTTCTCATCCAATTTAACATGAACTCTTTCATTTTACTCAAACAATCTTAACCGAGGTGCAAAAACATATCATGCCGATGAAAACAGTGGGGTCTTACAGAACAGCAGGATTAAATGTTAGCGGTTGCATAATTTAGCAAGATATGCTCCCACCTGACCACTTCTGGGAAGGGACAAACCATTTTCCACAGACGTTCTGTATTGAATTACACAATTCTAACTGTTGACATGCATGCACACGTTTCAGAAGTAATGGTACGTTCGTTCTGAGGTCGCGAATTAAGACAAATATTACAGCGGCTCTAAATGCCAGTCGAGATGGATTAGCCTCTGCGGTCTTCACATGCACAAGAAGACACTGAGGTAATGTTTCAGGATGACCGCCATCACCGGGCGATAAATAAACACACTGAAGACACATGTTGCGCACGTATCGCACAAACTTGCAGTCTCACACACACACGAACACACACGTTCATGCAGATGTGCAATCCAAGCTACCCAGCCATTTAGGGCGGTCTAATTTAGGTTGCTAGGGCACAGGAACAGATCCGACACAATGGTGTACTGGCATGTTTGCTTTGCGGTGTACACAAATAAATTATTTAAAAAACGTCCCTCAAGTGTCTTTAACCGCACACACACACACACACACACACACACACACAAACTGCAGTAGAGTGATTAGTGAGTGATAGAATAGTGATGAAAGGGTGTAAATGAGTCTCAGCTGGGTTTCTATTTCTTCATTAGTCTGTTAGCTCTCATCACATTGAGACTGATTTATATCTAAAACCCAACATTATATAACCCAACATTGGTCATAACTTGTTATGCCGGGGCGGCTGTGTCTCAGGTGGTAGAGCGGGTCGTCCATTAATCATAGGGTTGGTGGTTCGATTCCCATCCCACGTGACTCCACATGCCGAAGTGTCCTTGGGCAAGACACTGAACCCCAAGTTGCTCCCGATGGCAAGTTAGTGCCTTGCGTGGCAGCTCTGCTACCACTGGTGTGAGAGTGTGTGTGTGTGTGTGTGAATGGGTGAATGAGACACAGTGTAAAGCACGTTGGCTAAAAACGTACCATTTAACTTTCACCAGCTTCATCCAATATGTATAGATCAGAGGTCATCACCTGCTGAACCATAGTTTTGATTTGGACCCAGCAAAGTATTTTAATAGACCAATCTGAAAAAAATACTGTAGCAGAGCCTGTCTGGATTTCGGCAATTCTAGTTTTCTAAGCAGAACCATTGCAGCTTCTGTGGCAGATACACTGTTGCTGTTTATGAATCAAATTCCATCTATTTTCTATACAGCTTAAACTACACAGGGAGCCTATCCCAGGGAACTTGGGACACAAGCTGGGGGACACCCTGGACAGGGTGTAAAGTTTTCACGCATATTCACACACCCATTCACACACTATGGACAATCGACCTGGGACTGGGGGAGGAAACCCCAGAAGCATGGGAAGAACATGCAAACTCCCAGAACACAGGCAAGAGGAGGGATTTGATCAAAATGTATTTAGTTCATTTCGCTGACAAAATAAATATTTCCTGTATAGTCAAATGTAAGTCATTTGGTTATTACTAATTTTTAGTTTAGATTAAGTTGATGAAAAACGACAGCAATTTTACTGAACAGTTTTTTTGGTTAATGAGTTTTTGGGTCTTTTTTCTCAAATTTCCCAAATTTGTACATACGTATATGGAGTATACACAACAGAAACGTAGCAACTAAACAAACAAAACTAAAAACTTAAATAGGGATGCTAATCAAGGGGAAACACAGAACAGGTGAGTGCAATCAAGAAGGCATGATGTTATCTGTAGTAGCCTGATGGGGCTGATGACTAGTGCATACCCCCTCCTCCCCCCTTCCCCCTCCTCCTCCCCCCTTGTCCCTCCTCCTCCTCCTCCTCCTCCTCCTCCCCCCTTCCCCTCCTCCTCCCCTACCCCCCCTCCTCCCCCCTCCCCCCAGACAGAAACTCCAAATCCATGGAATTTAAGATGAAATCTGATTGGACTAATATTTTATAAATGAGAAGCCAGCTTTTTGGTTTCATTATTGCAATAACAAGGGCCCGTCAGATTGTGTTGGAAAATACTGTCCATAGGGAAATGTTAATGAATATAATTTAGAAAGACATCTGCCAGGCAACTGAAATTAATAATAGTGAAATAGTATTATTAATATTATACATATCAGCAAGAAAGCATTCAGCAGAGTGGTCAATACGCCCTAGACTTTGATAATCCACGAACAATGTGTGTGTGTGTGTGTGTGTTGTGTGTGCACGCCTCTGTTTCAGCAGAAGGCCCAAGCATTCTCTGTCAGTGTGTGTATGTGGCCAGTTCAGTTGGTCCATTGAGAGGTGTGTGTGAAAAGACTGGCATGGACACCTGCTGCACTGGAGCGGCATATGTGATGGCCGGCTGGCACAGGAGCAGACAGATGGTATCTTGGCCCACACCCTGGTCATCCTAAGACTTTCCCTGTGAGAGCAGGACTAAAAGAGGACGCATGGCAGCCTGCCACTCTCTGGTAAACCAGTGCCAGCGGCTGAAACATTCTGGAGGGCATGAGAAGCGATAGAGGACACAGCATGGAAAACTGAGGACTCGCTGGGACCTTACAGGGTCTCTGCCTGTATTCCCTTAATTATCATAATTATGGATCAGTGAGCCACATGAGCAGGGAGATAACTGGCTATTGATCCGGACTACATCATACAATTTAGTTAATCTGATAATGCCACCAGATGTTTCTTTGGGTTGTAATAGGCCAGCCATTGTTTTGAGATGACCAGACACTAAACGATTTCTCTCTGCTTCTTCGAGTACTGACCCCGAATTCAAATCAAACCTTGGTTGAGAAGAGAAATTCGAGAAGAGAAAAAAAAA
The DNA here is from genome assembly GCA_012411365.1 of Ameiurus melas. Classification (NCBI taxonomy): domain Eukaryota; kingdom Metazoa; phylum Chordata; class Actinopteri; order Siluriformes; family Ictaluridae; genus Ameiurus; species Ameiurus melas. The sequence goes on along the minus strand of CM022760.1, from coordinate 8,468,918 downwards.
ACAACCAATCAAAAGAACAAAAAATTGTCCACAGAAATGTATAATAATAATAACCCCACTAAAATTGCACAAAAAAAAAAACTTTGACGTATCAAATTTTAAAAAGTGTAAATATATTTTATCAAAATAATCTAAATGAAATTAGGCTCTGTAAAGTAGTGCCATTTGGTTGATGGAACTGTAACAATTTTGCTGTTCCCACAGAAGAATATTTTTCTTCACTATAAATGTCATTAATATGTGGAAGAATATCTGTAGTTGTAAATGATTATTTGGTTTATTGTGGCAACAGTAAAAATGTGTAAAGAATCATGGAACAAATATTAATTCATTCCTTACCACTTGGCCAGGACTACCGTGGATCTAAAGCCTATCCCAGGAACGCTGGGCTCGAGGCGGGAATACACTCTAATTGGGATATCAAAAATAGTTCTTCTAAAGAGTATACTTTTAGTAAAAGACACAGGTCTGTTATAACAGAATATCAAGCGATAAAGACAGAGCATTTTAGGAGATTTTGGAGATGCTTGTGTCACTGCTAATGAGCTACAAATTTTCTGCCTCATTGACCTTACATCTACTTTGCTTCTGTTTCTCTTGTGTTTGTCATGTGTGGAAATGAGGGCAGAACACAGTTGCTGTTCACAGGAAGCTCGCAAAAGTCCCTCTTGCCTAATAACTTTAACACGTTTGCATCCTACAACCAACAACTCCCTTTCCTCTGCTCATAGACAGACAGACTGAGGAAAAGTTGGAGGGGTTGGATCTACTTTAATAATTAACCCCTTAATCCCTGGGCTTGTTATTCAGTTAATCATCATAAAAGCATGTTATTTGGTAACTATACTCCTAGAAAATGTTCCACCCTTATAGGTTCCACGTAGGACTCAATAGCAGAGTGGTATTTTAGATGGTTCCAAGTAGAACCAGTTTATGAAGCCAGGAACCTTTATTTCTCCACTAAATCAGTAAAAACTTTGTACCACTCACTTACCCAGTTTGAAGAAAGGTCATTCAAATCGCAGATATACTTCAGATGCATTGGACAGACAACAACACTAGAGTATTCCACAAGAGTGAATTTTCAGAAGTAATATAAACACTACGTAAGGGTGCTATGTAGACCCCTACGACTATTAGAAAGGGTTCCAAATAGAACCTTTTATCGGATTCTTAGAGCCCTTAATTATAAAATGACACCTTAAACAACCATTGAAGAACATGTTTAAAAAAAAATGTATACAGTACAATCTTACAATCTTATAAAAAAGTTCCTCAAGGATTCTTTGGATAGGTAAGGGTCCTAGATTCCTAAATGTAACTGAAAGGAAGGGTTAAGTTGAGGGGGAAAACCAAAGAACTCTTACTAAGTACTAGATGGAATAAAATTATTTCCCATTGTGTCCTTGTTAAAATGGTATCCAATGTAATACCTAGTCGATTGTTTAACTCCCTGGAATTCTGAATGTTTTAATCAGGTCAATGGGACTCAGATTTTTGAACACTGTAACAGCAGTTAGCTTTTAATAGCCAGATTTAATCAGTGAATTGAAAAAGTACTGTAACGTTCAAGGTATTCCATCTTTCAAAGTTATTCAATAGATTGCACATAAATACAGTGATGGGAAACAGGGCTAACTGTAGCGCCACCTTTCCTAATCGTGTCAACGTATACATCGTGCAAAAACGGCGATATGTGGTTGGCAGTTTCACAAATGATACAGTGATATGCTAATTATGAATAAACATGCATGTGAATTGTGTGTGGAAAAGGAACAGGATACAACAGCATCTCCTTTACAAATGCTGTAGGTCAGGGGTAGGTGTGACTTGTGGCCATGGATGTTGGTGAGGCAGGATGACATTAATAAGAACATATCCTCAGAAAAAATTAAGTTGAGTGATATCATACTTGATTTATGCTACAAACTACTACCTAGCAATTTTACTATCGAGTTAGGAGTCGACAACATAGGACCATTGAGCACCTGTCTAGCAGCCAGTTTGAAGCTGTTTAAGACATATCTTTCTTCAACTCTGTTCAGTACAGAGGTGTATTTTTGCTAAATGTGGCAACCTTGATTAATGGGGTCACCCACATTAAACAGAGTTGCCAGGCTTTAGCAACATTTCCATCCCAACCTTCAGGAACAAGGTCAGTCACATTTGCTATGTATGGAAAATGATACACCCTGTCCTCACGCACATAGAGAATAAGGACAGCTATATTCGAATGCTGATTATCGACTATAGTTCAGCATTCAACACCGTGACATCATCTAAGCTCATCAACAAGCTTTCCATCTTTGGAGTGCCACCCGCCATTTGTAACTGGGTTCTGGACTTTCCCGTCCACTAAAATAAGGAATCTTACACAGGACAACAACTATAAATATAGGAATTCCACAAGGCTGAGTGCTGAGCCCATTCTCTACACACTCTTGACCCATGACTGTGTGGCCACTCAGAACAACACCAGCATCATTCAATTTTCTGATGATACTACAGTCACTGGAGTGATAACTGGGGTGATGAGTCAGTGTACAGGACATCACAGTCTGGTTTGGAAGCTACACAGCTTGTATTGCACTATAGCAGGTAGTGAGAGCTGTCCAAACCATTTCTGGAACAGCCTTAAACAGTGCTGGAGAGCCTCTACCATGCCGGGGTCATCAGGAGGGCCCACAACATCATTAAGGACAATAGCCACTCCCATCCACAGCCTCTTCATACTCCTACTATATCAAGCAGATGCTACAGGAGTGCAAAAGCAAGAACAACAAGACTGAAAAATAGTTTTTACTCCTCTCAGGTCATCAGGCTTATGAACAACTCTTATCCACTCCCCCTCCCCCCAATGCTGCAGATACAGTTTGTCTTCTGAACATGAGAGGTGCCAAGCACACCACCCTGGCTTACCCCACACATTCATCTGATGAGACCAACATCATGGACCTCTACTGAGCCCTTTCAGTATCATTTTAAATGATGATGATGACACCGTCATGGTCTCCTAACAATGACAAGAAGGCTTATCTGGAGGACATTAAAAGCCTGGAGAACTGGTGCCACTGGACCAACTTCCTCCTGAACATCAGCAAGAAAAAGTGGTTGATAGTGGACCTCAGCACAAAGCAGTAGAGGAGCTTCCAGCCCCTTATGATCACTCTCTCCATTGGGGTCCCATTGGACAGTTTTTGGTACATTGGTGTTCACATCCCGTTAGACCAGTCATGGTCCTGTCACATCAACACCCTGTTGAAGACGGTCCGGCAGCGTCTTTATCATCTTAGGCACTTAATAGACTTTAAACTAACTTCTAAGGTTCTAAGGAACTTTTACACATGCACCATCGAGAGCATCAGGACAGGAAGCATCACAGCTTGGTTTTAGAACAGCACTAAGCAGGATAGGCGGGCTCTCCAGAAGGTGGTGCTCACCATCTGCACTGAGCTCTGTGACATACAGTCCATTTTCAGCAAGTGGTCCTAGACCAAGGCCAGGAAGACGTGACCAGTGAGGGACCTCAGCCATCCGAACAATGGACTCTTGTCTCTTCCGCATTTAGGGAAGCGTTTCCAGCTCCATGAAGGCCAACACGGAGAGAACGAGGAGGAGGTTCTTCCATTCGTGCCCTCGACCAGGACAAAACCAAGGACTAGATCTTCTATTCATTCATCTTCAGAAACCACTTTATCCTGTATTTATATCCTGTATTTATGAATATTCATTATATATGTAGACAAGACCTCAGCTGAATGTTGCACAGCATCACACTGCACAAATAATTGCATGTATCTGCACTTTATACCAATTACAATCAGACGTTATATATATTTTTTCCTTTATTTAAAATCCTTATATATATATATATATATATATATATACTTTTCCTTTTTCTAACTGTATAAAAGTAAATTCTGGTCAGTGTAAATTCTATATCATGTCACGGAAAGTGTGAAAAAAAAGCATTTCACTGCATATCGTACTGGTATGGGTTTGTGTGTGTGTGTGGGTGGGTGGGTGTGATAAATAAAATTTGAATTAGAATTTGAAATGATGGCTGTAATTACACAGTGTAAAACTTGTTTAACTACAAAATTGTGCTTTGGGAGACACAGTCCAGCTATAAATCTTGCTTTTTTGTATCCGCAATATTGAAACAGCAGTGATGAAAGAAAGAAAGTATCAAAACATATATATATATATTTTTTGATTAGTTGACTTTACAAGTCTTGATCCATGACAGAGCACTTTTACTGTGGATGTGTTGTCAAGCTCACAAATCAGGCATGGAATATTTATAGCATGATAGGGCAAGCCCAGACATGCATTGTGCTGAGAGAGAGAGAGAGAGAGAGAGAGAGAGAGAGAGAGAGAGTGACCACAATCACATCTACATCTGCACCTTCTTTAGCGTGAATCAGCCCCCTTTTAATGCAAATGAAGAATTTGGGAGTGTTTACACAAAATCCTTTATCCTTTTATACAAATATGAAATTTGTCCTCAAAAAGACCTATATGGAAATGTTTTTTTCTTTTATTTTCTTTTTTTTTTTACCTAAATAAAAAATTTGGTAAATCTATTACATAGATTTTAGTACCTAATAAACTAAAAAGTGAACATATGGAGGGAACAAAAAACGTACCTTGCTGCAGTCAAGTCAAAAAGTTTGTACCCCTATTGAATCTGGATGGAGTAATAGCAAGCTTGTATTATATGAAAATGAAATGTAGGCATATCCTGAATCAGGCTAAACAAGAGAGAGTGTTAAAACGTGCTAGAATTTTGCTAGCAGCCTTACAATCCACTGACCTGATTAGAACAGTATAACTGGTATATCTGGCAATGTTTCAAGAGACATGTCAAGAAAACATTGGTAAATTATACACTGAGACGATCCTAAAGCTCTTCAGAGGATTGGAAAGAGACTGGAGACTGGAGGTTATAAAGGCAAAGCGTGGGAACAGAAATGACTGGAAAAGATTTACATTCCCATTAAAAAAAATATGTAAACTTTTGAACTGATATTATTATTTAGTTCCCTTTTTTTTTTAATATTAGTATTATAGCATACACCAGTGGTCTCCAACCCTCTTCTTTGAGATTTATCTTCCTGCAGGTTTCATCTCCAACCAAAATCTAACACACCTGGGTTCGTCCTGTGTTTCCTCCAAAGGTGGAACCCTTCTGTTCAAGCTGTTATGTCGTCTGTCTACTTTTCTCCTCCAAAGTCATTTTAAGTGGAACCAATAACAATACAGTACGATCCACCTTGTTAACATTCATTACGTACATCTGGGACTGTATTTCACGCATGTCTCCTCAATCTGTGCTGACGCGGACGGAAGTGATTTAGCCGAGAAGGATGTGAAATCTAGGGGGTGTGTCACTCTCGGTAATCACCTGGCGTCGACTGTAAATCGACAGTCTGGGCTAGAAAGAAATTTGCCCTAGTGTCACTTCTTCATGTGTGTTTTTCTTTATGACTTTTGGTGGTGATGTTGTTGTGGTTCCCAAAAAAGTAATAAAAAAAAAAACGTAAAAAATAATAATCAACTTTAAGATATTTGTTCACAGCAAATAAGACAATGTAGATGCAAAAAATGTAAGTTTTATATATTATATATATATATATATATATATATATATATATATATATATATTGTCGCGACATGAGCTCCGCCGCCTACTCCACCCCCTTGCTCCTCATGACGACCCGGTGGCGTACTTTGAAACATTCGAAACCATCGCCCGCCGCGAGGGATGGGATAAGGACGACTGGCCCCGCGCCGTAGGTCCCCTGCTCACAGGAGAGGCCCGTGAGGCCTATTACAGTCTCGAGCCGGAGGACGCGGCGGACTACATCACCATGAAGGAGGGCGTCCTGGCGTGGTGCGGCCGTAGCTCTCACCAAGCGGCCACCGAGTTTCATCGCTGGGTCTATCAGCCGGGGGCGCGGCCCCGCAGACAGCTAAATGCCCTCATCCAACTCACCAAAAGGTGGCTCCGGCCAGACCAACATACGGCCCTCGAGGTGGCGGAAGAGGTGGCTATGGATCGGTTCCTGAGGGCGTTACCCCGGATGGCACGACAGGCCGTGGGGGTCCAAGCACCGCGAACGCCCCAGGAGCTCCTGACGGCCCTGGAGTGCGCCTCTGCCGCCCTCAAGTTCGACCCGTGTGACCCACAGCCCTCAGACCTACCCGTAGGGGCTTCGGGGATCCTGTCTGACCAGCCACGCCCAGCCGGCACTTGACGAACCCGCCGGAGGTCGCCCGCCCAGGTAACTCCCACCGACGAGCCCATGCCCATGAAGTCAGAACTGGGGCCTCCAAGACCGACCCAGAAACCTTGGCTGGCCGGCTGTGCCCTCCATACGCGACAGCTGCCGGAGGGGCCCACCCAGAAGGTGTGGATTGAAGGCCAGGGGGAAGCCTTGCTGTAACCTGCATTCATGGGGACACCCGGGAAGTCCCGACAGCGGAGGTGCCGATCAAGGGCGCGACCGGGATCTGGTCTCTCCACATGGGCATGATCCCTGACCTCCCCGTACCGTTACTCCTGGGGAGGGACTGGCCAGGATGCCTGCCAGGCCGGGACGCTGAGACAGGGAAGCCGCGACGTCGGAAGCAGAGGACCGGGGCCCAGACCGCTTTCCTGGCCCAGGACAACAGGGACGCCACACCCGAAGGTGAGTCCTCTATATCAATTAACCCTATGTCTGTTGTCGTCCACCAGGTGAACCAAGAGGGGAGCTATGGTCGGGAGCAGAAGGAGGACGACCGCCTCAAGCACTGCTGGGCCCAAGTACGGGTTGTAGAGGGGGTCGACCAAAACCCCGACCTGAGACTTCCCACCTCGTACTTCCTCGGCCTCCTCTACCAACGGGCCTGCCGCCTCGGGAAGCTGGTAGATCTCCTGGTGGTACCATGGGCGATAACACCACTCGTCATGCACCTCGGCCATGCCCACCTGCTCGGCGGTCACCTGCGACTGCGGAATACATTGGAAAAACTGAGGGACCGATTTGTGTGGCCCGGGATGAGTGCCGAGGTCCAGATGTTCTGCCAGCGGTGTCCCCAGTGCCAACGCACCGCTTCCCGGAGGCCCCCGCCGGCGCCCCTCATCCCTCTACCCATCATCAGCGTTCCCTTTGAGTGGATCGGCATGGACCTCGTGGGGCCCCTCCCCAAGTCGGCCCGGGGCGACGAGTACATCCTGGTGGTCGTAGACTACGCCACCCGGTACCCAGAGGTGGTACCACTGCGAAAAGCCACCTCCCCCAACATCGCCAGGGAACTGGTACTCCTTTTCAGCCGGGTGGGAATCCCCAAGGACATACTAACCGACCAAGGTACGCCCTTTGTCTCCAAGTTAATGTCTGATCTGTGTCGGCTGTTGCAGGTGAAGCACCTGAAGACGTCGGTCTACCACCCCCAGGCTGACAGGCTGGTCGAGCGCTTCAACCAGACGCTGCTGCGGATGCTGCAGCGGGTGGTAGACGAAGAAGGGAGGAACTGGGACCTTCTCCTCCCTTACGTACTCTTTGCCGTCCGGGAGTGTCCCCAGGCATCCACCGGCTTCACCCCCTTCGAGCTGCTGTTCGGCCGGCGCCCTCGAGGACTACTGGACGTCACCCGCAAAGCCTGGGAGGAACAGCCATCTCCCTACTGCTCGGTCGTGGAATATGTATGAGAAATGCAAGACAAGATCAACCGATTGGCGCCGATAATCCAACAACACATGCGCGCCACCCCGGAGGAACAGCAGCGGGTATACAACCGCCCGGCGCAGCCTCGGGAGTTCCACCCAGGGGACCAGGTACTTCTTCTGGTACCCAGTAGCGCCTGCAAGTTTCTGGCCCGCTGGCAGTGGCTGTTCTAGAGCGTCAGGGCGCCGTCAACTACCGCCTGCAACAGCCCAGTAAGAGAACGGGCCGGAAACTATACCACATTAACTTGTTGAAGAAGTTGGTAGAACCGGCCCCGATGGTTTCAGCGTACGCCGCCCTGGACACAGATCAGAACAAGCGTGCTTTGGTCGACCTCGGGGAGGACCTCACCCCCGCCCAGAGACAGGAGCTCCTCGAGTTGGTGGACCAATTCTCGGACGTGTTCTCCTCCTCCCCGGGAAGGACCCAAGTGGTGCGCCACCACATAAAGACACCTCCGGGGGTAGTGGTAAGACAGAGGCCCTACCGTGTCCCAGAGGCCCGGCGTAAGGCCATCAAGGAAGAGGTGGAGCGAATGCTACGAGACGGAGTTATCGAAGAATCCAACAGCCCCTGGTCCAGCCCTATCGTTGTAGTGCCAAAACCCAATGGGAGCATTCGACTCTGCAACGACTTTCGCAGACTGAACCAGGTCTCAGATTTTGATAGCTACCCCCTCCCCTGAGTGGACGACCTTGTGGAGCGCCTGGGGAGGGCCTGATTCATTTCCACCCTAGACCTCACCAAAGGGTACTGGCAAGTGGTCCTAGCAGCCGACGCCCGACCCAAGATGGCCTTTAGCACCTCCACGGGCCACTGGCAGTACCGGGTCCTCCCCTTTGGACTACATGGGGCACCGGCCACTTTCCAACGACTGATGGACATCGTCCTACGGCCCGATCGTAGCTTTGCAGCGGCCTACTTGGATGACATGGTCATCCATTCCTCCACCTGGTCGGACCACCTGTTCCATCTGGGGGAGGTCCTAAAGGGACTTTGCGATGCTGGCTTCACTGCCAACCCCAAGAAATTTCACCTTGGGCTAACCGAGGTGCAGTACCTGGGATACCGCATTGGGCGCGGGATGCTGAAGCACCAGGCAGAGAAAGTTGAAGCGGTTAGTCGGCCCATGTCTAAAAAACAGGTACGTGCCTTCTTGGGGTTGGCGGGGTATTATCGGAGGTTTGTCCCTAACAAAAAAAAATGAAAAAAATAGAAAAGAAAATTAGGAAGAAAAAAAAAAAAAACTTTCCTTCTTTGGGTTTGCCGCCCAGCTTTCAGATTTTTCTGACAGGTTTGGGGGGGGGGGGGGGGGGGGGGGGGTGGGGTTGGTTGGGGGTGTGGTGGGGGGGGGGGGGGGGGGGGGGTGTTGTTTTTAAGCAAAGGCTGAATTTTATTTAACTATTGAGAACACGCATTTTACCATTGCCAAAAATAAAAAATAAAGGACGGCCCTTCAACCGGAAGGTTGAGTACCGACTCACTGAAACGGCACCGACACGGACGAGGATGGCGCCGGCCGAGACGACACGCAGCGCTGAGGGACGGCTCAAGAACCCCGAGGCTTCTTCCGGGATTACCCCGACACGCCCCCGCGAGCGTCACGACATCAGCCTGGCCCCCGCAGACCTACACACACGCCCCCACGAACCTACACGCTACCAGAACGAGAATAAAGGCTCAGCTTTTGCTCTACTCACGCCTCTGTGTCTCTGTGCTTCGCCCTTTCCCGCTACAATATATATATATATCTTGTTAGCATATTTATACCAGCCAAGCAGTGATGTTACTTTATTCTATCACAATTGGATGGAAAAATGCTTAGCGAAAGAAGCTGATGATGCAACAGCTTCATCATTTGTCATCCATTTTTCATGCAAGGATGAGGAGGAAAGGCACCGTGGTGCATGTGCACCTTTGGCTGGTTCAAAAGCACGGAAAGGAAATGAAGCGGTGAGTTTATTTTAGATCCAGCAGGAGTTAATCACGTCTGGTTTTCCCCAAAAGGAAGAGCAGTAAATAGAGCATACTGGCAATTACGCAGATATGACATGTACATCTCAGCACTATTCACTGCATCTTTCTCAATGACGTCACTTTTTTTTATTTTGCTGTTTTAAACACATGCGAGTCTCTTCATCTTAGAGCAACGTGAATGAAAGGACAGTGGCTAAACGAAGAGGAAACAAAACGGAAGAATGTGAAGATAAGCGAAGCTGGAGTTCAGGAACTCGTCACACCATGATTCATCGCTTTCCAACTTTCTACCCAGAAGGCAGGAATAGTCACACACATATACAAACAGTGAGGGGAATGCGCAACAGGATGTTGTTCGAGATACAGATCCTGTTTTCTTCCTTTTTACCAATAAGCAGCACAACTGCAGGTGCATAGAGACAACTTCCCCCTCCGCTTTTTCCAGCAGCCCAACTCATCTCTTCTTTTCTATTCTGTGGGAGCTGCAACTCGCACCATCACACATATACACATACACACGCACAGACACACAGACACCGTACTCAAACAATGGCATATATTGTTAGTCCATGCTGCTGAATGTTGAAGCATGTTACATCAGTTAGACAAGCAATTTTTATGCCAAAAATGGGGGGGAAAAATCTAATAAATCTTACTCAGGACTTGCAAGTAATTGTGTAACTCAGCGCAAAAAAAGAAACGTCCCTTTTTAAGGATCATTTTGTACAATCCAAATAAGCTTTACAGATCTTTATTGGAAAGGGTTTAAACAGAGGTTTTCATGCTCGTTCAATGAACCATAAACAGTTATTGCACGTGCACCTGCAGTGGTGGCTCCGTGGTTAAAGGCTCTGGGTTACTGATCAGGAGGTCAGAGGTTCAAGCCCCAGCACTGCCAAGCTACCACTGTTGGGCCCTTAAGCAAGGCCCTTAATCCTCAACTGCTCAGTTGTATAAATTAAATAAATATATTAAAGGCTCTGGATAAGAGCGTCTGCCAAATTCCATAAATGTAAATGTGTGTCTATACAAACAGTGTATAGATGTAAGACGTTTAAGACGGTGCTACAGGGAGACAGGAAGGACAGCTGATCGTCCTCACAGTGGAAAATTACACATAACCGTGTGTGTCCCTCAGACGTGATCGAGAAGAGTGGAGGAACATCTCCCAGCAAGAACTGACCAATCTGGTGCAGTCCATGAGGATGAGATACACTGTAGTACTTAAAGCAGCTGGAGGACACCAGATACTGACTGTTACTTTAATATTGACCCCCCCTTGTTCAGGGACTCATTATTCCATTTCTGTTCGTCAAATGTCTGTGAATCTTCTTCAACTTATGTCTCAGACAATTATTACAACTTATAAACTACAAATTATAACTTATAATAAATAGCAAATTTATGACTTGTTTCTTTTTTATATCTAATCTAATCTAATCTATACCACTGTATACGGATACTACAAATCATATCTGGTTGTTAGACACAGCACTACACTCCACAGCACCCGAAATCATTCAGGTTTATTAATACTAATACATGAATTCTAATCTGAGCTAAAATCTTAAAATTATTATTATTATTATTATTATTATTATTATTATTATTATTATATTTTATTTTACATGTACAGCTAAATTTTATACACTTTAAAGCCTCACCACGATATATATTTCAGCAGCTTGATCCACTTCTGAGGTCTTTTTTGTTCGTTTATAAAGTACTCACACTCGTATTCTTCTTGTTAGTCTTAACCACGTCACTCATGTATCTGCCACTTTTGAATGAAGCATGTGGTTTTATTTACACACCAGTGCAACTTTTACACTGATTGTACATCTTGTACTTAATGTTCTTTATGCAATGCTATTTTCTTTGGGGCAAGTATGAGAAATCTCCATTTCCCAGAAACCCCCTGAAAGTTCATTTTATGTTTAGCCGGTGTGGCGTGAGAATTCGAGATTTGTGCGTCATGGTTCAGAAACTCTCTTGTCCTCCTGCCACTCTATAGTGCACATATGGAAAAGCAGAGAACATAAACATATCCATTAAAGACTTTTAGTTACCAGGGGCTCAATGAGAAATAATAACAAAAAAAATAAAATAAAAAAAACCTTGTTTTGCATGTCCCAGATCCACTGAAGTGGCTGTTACGGGTTACGTAAAGATATAAAAATGCTCAGAAGTCAAGACTTCAGCTCAGGTAGATGGACTTAATAAAGGCCGATGGGAGACGACCTCCGGACGACAGAGGGTGTGATGGCTGCGTTTCATTACAACTCACCCTCCCAATTTTTTTAAAAAGCACACTCATAACAGTTTCCATGACATCATCAGCTGTCAGTAAGAGAAGCCAGTAGCTTAGATTGTGAAACTCAAACCAGGGCATGGAAAAAAAAAAAAAAAAAGGCAACCAGCTGGTCACGCAACAGGAAAGCTCACACACATACACTAAAGTATATTACCATGCAGTATGGATCTGAATCCAATGGATCAGTTCCATTTATCTAAATCCCTCAACATTAGGAGAGATTTAGCAAAGCTCGTCTCAGATCATCACAAACCAGGAACATCCACATGTGCATGTGTGCATGAATGATGCCAGACAGATATGTAGAAAAGATCTGGAGAGTAAGAACACTGATTTTAGGTCCTCACAGAGCCAGGAAAAGCTTTTAAATATCCTCCATTATCTCATCAGTTATATTTTCTAATCTGCTACATTTATCTGTCACTCGGCTGCACATAAAGATCAGGAAGAGGAATTTTCCAATACAACAGGTCAATAAAGGGGGGAAATTATTACTGGAAACGGATGTAGAGCAGTGACCAGAAGTGATGGACTGTGGGGGAGACATAGACCTACATCATGAGTCTTTATTGGTTTACCTGGACTTTACTATTCGCTTATTAATATGAAGCGATGCAAAATAGGACTTCTGAGTAAGAATGTGTGTTTCTTCGTGTTACTTTTACTCGTGTTACGTACTTTGAAAGGTGACCTTAGGCATTAGAAACGGACTGGATAAATATTTTAAGCAGTATCTTAAATCAAAGAAGAAAATGTGTTCTCACTTTAGTAAAAAAAATTCAACTGGAAAACTAAACTGTTGCCTCAAATAAATGACCTCACGGGATAGTGCAAGTGATAAACATGTATAAGGAAAAATACATTTCTGTATCAACACCCAATCTTGTAGAAGCTTGATAAATACACAATGTTCATCCATTCATCCATTTTCTGTAACGCTTATCCGAGTCGCAGAGGAGTCTGGGGACTCTGGGCACAAGCTTGGGGACACCCTGGATGGGATGCCAACCCATTGCATGGCACAATCACACACACACTCACACACTTATTATTAAACGTTTTGTGCATTGAGAAATGTTAGAAATTAGTTTTCTTGGAATCTAATCATAAAAATACTCAAATCTTTATCATTTTACGTCATTCACTTTATCATTCACTTCTAGAGCACCACACAACAGTATGTGTTGTTTTACACTCAATGCTTAATGGCTTCACCCTCCACGTGTTCTTTACCCTGCGAGCACTCATTCCCATAGGAATGAAGCAGAGCATGATACTGAAGCAGAGCATGATCAGTATGCAGTATTCCACCATGATAACGACCTCCAAGACCACCACTGCCTTGCTAAAGAAGCTGAGGGTGATGGTGGACTGGCCACGCATGTCTCCAGACCTAAACCCTATGAGCATCTGTGCGGCATCCTCAAACAGAAGGTGGAGGAGCACAAGGTCTCTAACATCCACCAGCTCCGTGATGTCGTCATGGATTAGTGGAAAAGGACTCCAGTGGCAACCTGTGAAGCTCTGGTGAACTCCATGCCCAAGATTGTTAAGGCAGTGCTGGAAAATAATGGTGGCCACACAAAATATTGACACTTTGGGCCCAATTTGGACATTTTCACTTAGGGGTGTACTCACGTTTGTTGCCAGCGGTTTAGATATTAATGGCTGTGTGTTGAGTTATTTTGAGGGGACAGCAAATGTACACTGTTACACAAGTTGTACACTCACTACTTTACATTGTAGCAAAGTGTCATTTCTTCAGTGTTGCCACATGAAAAGATATAATCCAATATTTACAAAAATGTGAGTATGTATGTATGTATTTGGTCTGAGATAATAATAATATGGATTAAACTATATTATACACATTGAAAGTTCGTATCTGATTGGTCAGAAGGTGTTCTGCGTTTCTGTAAGGAGATGTTAATTTATCATTCATGGAAGGAGTCTCCAGTGTCAGCACATTGTAATGGAGGTACTCCAGATTAATCTCCAGATGAAAGCGTGAACGTTTTTTTGCTGTGCCACTCGTACGCAAAAGCTGCCTTCTTATTAGCATTAAGGGGGGGGGGCTGCTATAACATGTGATAACAGGAACTAACTTGTGTTGTGGACATTAAAAGTAGCCGTTAAAAGGTACGTCATTTTTTAATTCATAACATTTCAAGAAGGAATAAAACACTTCAGGACTTATTATAGGAAAGTAATCCACTTTGGGGTGGTAAGAGTATCTGCTTCACATCAGATCAGCTGTTGATTATTTTCCTATAAGAGCACAACCTCTGGGTGTTTTATTCATTACACGAAAAATAAACAAAAACATGTGACGGACCGTGTATACTGTAAACGCTGGAAAGCTACAGTAGTGACACATTAGTGTTGCTCCCATTTGTTTACAGTCTGAAAAAGGTTGTTTGTGTGTGTGTATGAGTGATCAAGTTCTGCTTGTTTATACAGCAGCTCAAATCAGATTTACTTTTTTATTTCTTTTTTTTATTCTGGCATGTATGAGTTGAGATTCGAGACCACACATTTACTCAATCAGCAATGGACAATGTAGCTACGAGCGTGCATTTTCTACAACAATCCGTTACACTCTATAGACATCTTAGAAATGAGGCATGTGTGTGTGTGAACGGGATATACATCCCTTATATTCTCTGCATCCTGGAAGTAGTAAGGTCAGTGAAGACCCTGCCACTATAAATAACCTCTTATTCCAGACCAAAGCCAAGGTTGAGTTCAGAAGAAGTGCATGCGAGTCAAAACAGTCGTCATTTCTAGAGCAGGTGGTCGTGAGTTAGACCTCTCAAGTCACAAGGAATCTCTCGACAAGCCTTGCATTCAAGGCCAAATCGTATTCACGAACTTCCCTAGCAGTCAAAGCAAAGCTTGTTTTGACGGACACGTTTTTATTTCTGCTCGTTTTATTGGCATCGTCTGTCTGAGGTCACTGTGGAAAATTCAAGGCCTTCCTTTCTTTAATACATGTAATATCCTCAGCAGTTCAACAGGTTCACTAACCCTGAAAGTACAGGCGATGCTACGTGACTGCTAAAAAAAAAAACCTCCTCTCTAAAATCAGATAGAATAAATTTAGCACTTGGATGAAGCTCAAGGTGTCCATTCATTCATTCGTTCATTCATTCATTCATTTGTTCGTCGGTAGTCACTCCTACCTTGTCTGGGTCACAGAAGATCTGGATCGTTTCCTAGGAACAGTGTGTGTGAGTCATCCTAAATGGGACACCAGTCCATATCAAGGCACTACAGACATTCACACCTATTGGCAATTTATTGTAGTCAGTCTGCTGGCAAGATTTTGAGAGGAGTGAGTAAACTGGAGAACCTGGAGAAAACCCATACGGATGCCGGGAGAACATGCAAAACTCCACACAGACAGCAACCAGGATTGATCCAGAGGCCCTGGAGCTGTGAGGCTGCAATGTGATCTGCAATGCTAATTTGTTACTGAGTTCAGACAAAAACAAGCACTGTTGATGTACATCCATCCATCTTCTTCAGGGTCGCGGGGAACCCTGGAGCCTATCCCAGGGAGAATGGGGCACAAAGCAGGGTACACTCTGGAAGTGGGGTACCACGCAGGGCACAATCACATACACAATCACACACCCATTCATACACATTCATACACTACGGACACTTTAGACACGCCAATCAGCCTACTATGCATGTCTTTGGACTGGAGGAGGAAACCGGAGTACCCGGAGGAAGCCCCCGCAGCACGGGGAGAACATGCAAACTCCGCACACGCATGGCCCCGACGGGACTCGACCCCCGGCCTAAGTCAGCTAATGGTTAGCACATTTGCCTTGCACCTGCAGGGCTGGGGGCTCGAAGCCTGCCTCTGCACTGTGTGCATGGAGTCTGTGTGTTATCCATGTGCATCAGGGGTTTAATTCGGATACTCCAGTGTCCTCCTCTAGTCCAAAGACATATGTTGTAGGCTGATTGGCGTTTCCAAATTTCCCTTACTGTGTGAATGTGGGTGAGATTGTACCCTGCAACGGGATGGCACCCTGTCCAGTATGTCCCCCACCTTGTGCCCAGAGTTCCCTGGGATAGGCTCCAGGCTCCACACGAGCCTGTATGGGATAAACGGTATTCAAAATGGATGAATGAATCCAATGAGTGACAGTTCTGCAGGCAGAAATGCCTTATAGAGGAGAATGACCAGACTACTTCAAGCTGACAAGGCAATCGTGGTAAACAGAAAAGCATCTCAGAATGCACAGCTTGTCAAACCTTGCTTTGGATGAGCTGCAACAGAAGACAACATCGAGTTCCATTCCTGTCAGCCAAGAACAAGAATCGGACACTACAGTAGGTACAAGATCACCCAAACTGGAGAGATGATGAACATAAAAAGATCAGATGTTTTCCAATCTTCAACTGTCCAGTTCCATCTTAATCCTTTCCATGCAATCCAGCCTCCAGTTTAAAAAACAAAAATATTAACCCTTAAAAAAAAAAAAACTCTACACATGAATCCTGGTCCATGACTTACACCAGTGGTCACCAACCCAGTTCCTGAAGATCTACCTTCCTGAAGACTATCTCCAAACATAATCGTGCCCACCTGACCATCTAATCATTGCCTTAAGACTTGATTAGATGCTGAGGTGGGCATGATTACGTTTGGAGCTAAAGTGTTCAGGAAGGAAGACCCATTGCCTTACACATTATACTTGTAACATCATGACTTTTAATTCATCAGCTCGCATTGAACAAATAACCAAGACAAAAAAGGTGAGTAAGGATGTCAGACAGGATGTTGTTAATATAATGCTTCCAGGAAAACTGTTTCATTTTTCCTTTAATTCTGGTAGATCTCTGACCTTTAACTCCATAGCAACACCTGTATGAAAATAAGCATTGTGATTATGTACAAACCTAATCTGGAGTTCCAGTAAGAAGATGAAGATTTGGTGACACATTGAGTTCACTCAGTTCCTGTAGAGCTTCTTAAATAGGCAGCGACACAGGGGATTTTGATGTGGGATGGCAACAAGGTACTTTTTCCACTGTGACCAGGCCAACACACACACACACACACGCGCACACACACACACTTTTACATCACTGTAACCAGGGCTATTTTCATCAAAATATTTAGTAAGACTATTTCATAATACCTTCCTAAGCATTGCATAGAGCTTTCATAAGATTTATAAAAGAGTCTACACCAAAACGCAAAAAATTTTTTACTTATGTAGTGTGAATTCGTTTATATATAAAAGAATGAATAAAGAACAACCCTCAATTATTATTATTATGGGTCACATGACTCTCTCTCTCTCTCTCTCTCTCTCTCTCTATATATATATATATACAGTATATATATATATATACAGTATATATATATATATATATATACACAGTATATATATATATATACACAGTATATATATATATATATATATAGTATATTTATTTATTTATTTATTTTTTTTTTTCCCTTAGGAGAAATAAGTACATGCGTCAACATATATCTATGCCAAATACTGAAATATTTTCTAATAATTAATGACACGGTCACTGGTAATTGAGCCCAAGAAACATTTTTTTTAATTATTTTTAAAGATTTATTAGCTAAATGATTTTCTGTATGATACCTGTACAGTGCAACTAACCGAAACTGAGGCTGAATATGAGGTGCATATCATGCATGTCTATATACTTCTGCATGTGTGTGGGTTTCAGGCGCACGTCCATCAGCTGTGCAAGTGCTTCTTATATAAAATTATTTAATATATAAATATTTAATACATGAGTACTTAAAATTGAGACTATAAGCATATTAGGAAATGTTTTCCGCTTTCTTAGTGTAGCAGTTTCTCTGGTTTCCAACAATCTTTCAAACACCGGAGGCCTTATTACCAAACGTCTGAGTGGAATCAGCTGTGTGTTGGAGCAGCTGAATGGTAGGACAGGGCCTGGGAATTCCTCCCCCCAAATATAGCAGCATTCTGACCCCTGTGTGCTGCAGAGACGAGGGTTTTGGCGAGCAACAAACCACCAGCGAAGCATCCAGACACATGTCTGGAAACCTGCCGAGTGAATTCCCGACCCTGGTCCTGGAGTCCCCTCTCCTGTCCTGCACATTTTAGTGAAAACACACACAAAAAAAGTACAGGACAGGAGGGGACTCAAGGACCAGGGTTGGGAATTTGTGCCCCAATGATTTGATGAGGATGAAAATTGCATAAATGTGTTATAGCCTCCACACTTGCCATATCTCAACCCAACAGAACACCAGAGTGATGTCTTAGATCTCCACCATTATCATCAGAATGATCAATCTAGGGAATCCCTGCTGGGAAAAAACAACAGAAACCCCTTATAGAATTTGTAGTGGTGTTAATGGGAGTTGAAGTGGTTTTAATGGAACCTGTAATGCGCCCTGTGGGTTTCTTCTGGAAATTTGTCGTCTTCTATGTGGTGCCATGTTATGTCAAGTGGATACCATTAAGCACCAATAATGGTAATGCTTTTAATAGTTAGCTGATGGGTTGTAATGTTAACTGTAGTGGAAACCATTATAAGTTCTGTGATGGTTTCTATTTATTTCCCCAAGCAGCGATATCTTTTGGAAGATTCAGATTACTGCAGAAGGAGGTTACTTGTCATTTGGTGCGACGCATTGTTGCGTTGCACATTAAATGACACAAATAATCAGCAATTTAACCTTTATTGATTTAGGAAATATTTTAAGCACATTTCAAATATATATATATATATATATATATATTTTTTTTTTTAACCTACATGCCAGTTTGTTAATCCAGAATAAACACAATTTGGGATGGGATTTCCTTTGGAAATCTGATACTTACGCCCAAAGGAAACTTGGAAAGGTTATCTCAAGGTTGTTTAAAGCGATCTATCATTAGAGGTGAAGAATCTATATTAAGAATGAGGTTTAAGGTACAGAAAATAACTAGTCCTCTTGTAGTTCTCTACAATCCAATATAACTTGAAACACAGTGTTGTGCATCAGTGTTATTTAAGTGTTATGTAGCGCCAAATACAATTTATGCGGGCCGGTTACATCTGTAACTCGTATTTTACTTTGACATCCTTCACATCGATTATGAAATCAGAGAGAAATGGATGCTTTTGGTTCTTTCGCTCTTCGGTTTGGTTTCACACTGCACATGATTAAAAAAAATGAACCGAAAAAGAAAGGGGGAAAAAAAAAAGTTGCCCGAGGGACGTGTAGCGCTGAAAACATACTCGTAAACTCGTTCACTGGTTAGAAAGAAGCAGACAGAAAAAGGTAAACAAATCTTTTGCAGGTGCACGTAGAAATCACAAAAATCACCCGAGCATGGAGAAGACAGAGCTGGCGCTTAATAAGTGATTAGGTAATTATATAAATAACTAGTTTAAAACGTCGTTTATTTCCTTTTTTGTTCAGTGGTCCAAATATCCAGAACACATGGCATTTCTGCAGCATTACAGCTCAGTCGAGCAGTTTACGTCTACGGCTGTGGTGGTGGGGGAGGGGAATAAGCTCCAACCCAAAATATACGGCGTGTTTGATTCGCTTCCTGAGTCAATTGAGAGTCGACTCGCTTTCTCAGTGCAATCAAACCGCACTAGAGGTCACTTGGAAGCGACCCGGGACCACCTCGATCAGACGCCGTGTTCTCACCTGGACATATGAATCACACCGATGGGGAACGCACAACAGAGTTTGATTTAAATGGATTTTTGCTGACTGTTCGCTTCTGTTCCGAGTGATCAAATAAAAAAGATTCGGTAGAAAACACAAAGCGTATATGGTTAACCCAAACACTAAAAGGATCCCTTAGACGTCCGTATAAAATCCTGTAGCAAAGCATGCATCACACAAAGCGGAATGGGGTTTTGTCATTTTTCTGTTTAATGTATTGTAGATCTTTTTTTTTTCTTTTCTATAAAGAGGCACAAATCAGGCTTCTGAGTCACGGTGAGACTTTCAGAGAAGTGTCAGCTACGTGTGTCCAAACTGTAATACAATATTCACACAGACACACTCTCTCTCTCTCTCTCTCTCTCTCTCACGCACGCACACACACACACACTCTCCTCGCACACACACACACACACTCTCTCTCTCTCTCTCTCGCACACACACACACACACTCTCTCTCTCTCTCTCTCTCTCGCACACACACTCTCGCTCTCTCTCGCTCTCTCTCGCTCTCTCCCACACACTCACAAAAGCTACATTCGCACACACACCTTAAAATTAAAAAGAAACAAAAATGTCAAGTTTTCAATGAGAGAGAAGAAAAAACAAACAAAAAAAAACAGCAGTTACAATAAATACAGAAACTGCAAAACACCTCAAGACGGGTTAATACGCATGTTCTCATAATGTGGGGATATCGTAATAATAATGATCATCATCATGGCAATAACAGTAATCATTTCCAGTTGAATTGCAGTTGAACACAGAGCGAGAACTCTCTTGATTGGCTCAGAACAGAGGACTAGATGAAGCAACAGACCCAAAAAAAAAAGGATACCAATTCCCCAGATAACCTTAATACAGATACACACATACAAGCAAACACACTCACACATACAAACACACTTCATGAAAGGTCCTGCTGGATTTCTCAGTGAGCCAGATTAATTTAAAGACAGCCCCCCCACCCCCACCCCCTCGCGTCACATTTTTGCTCCGTCCAGTTCCTGATTCAATTCATCGAGAATGTGGATCACATGATCACCTGGGTGCAGGTGTGTTAGGAGCTGCGAATGTGCAAAAATGGAGAATCGAGTGACCGGATTAGGATTAAATAAGGAGATAATACCCCCCACCCCCCCAAAGATAATAACACGATACTTAAAACAATTCACGATTCCCCGCCGGATCAGTTCTGAGCGATTAGCTATTGACCTTGCATATTCACGGCATGTTTAAAAAACTGACCCGAGATCAGCTCTTAAAAGGCTTGACTTTTCCGAAGCACGAAGCGATTTTTTTTTTTTTGCGTCACAAACAACCGTGATTTGAATCCCATAATATATTTATCTCACCTTTTAATCGCACACATTTATAGAACATATAAATCTCTCTATAATCGCACCTCTTTATTCGTGTGTTCATGTTATAACGCTGTAAAGTAAACTGGCATCTTAAATGGTTTTGTCTGGGAGAAAAATAATTCGATCGGGATTTTTTTAACACTCTCCTTTAATTAACATGTGTTAATTAAACGAGGACGCACGCGCGCACACACACACACACACACAGAACCCTGTTCCCTGCCCATCATCTGTGTTCCTAGGAAATCTCCCGCCCCCTTAGATTCAATCTCCGCCCCCTCCCTTAACCTCTCTCTCTCATGAGCCCCCTGTGCTGCTGCCTGAGGTGGGCGTGGCTTACAGGTGTCAGTCTTGCAATTGGGTGGTTGGATTTGGGTTTTTTTTTCTTTTTTTTTTCTGTAGAATTAGTCCCGCTTTTTCCCGCTTTCACTGAGAAAAGAGGCACTCAGTCGCCCAGGATGACCTTGACGAAGCTGGCCACGTCCGTCTCTTTGGAATCGTGGTCGGTGAAAAAGGGGTGTTGCTGCACAGAGAAAGTGAATAGAGAAAGAAAGAATTAGTAAACGATAATGAAAAAGTGGAGGAGATGCACGTTTCTCTCTCTCTCTCTCTTTTTTTTTTATTGGCCAGTGTACCGTTCATTGCGGCATCTGACGCTGACGCACTGACCGCTGTTAAATGACATGAGGCTGACATCTAGTGGTCACGGTAAGAAAGTGCAGGCAAAAAGAGAAAGTGCAGGTGTGAAAACTCACCATGAGTTCTGTGTAGTTTGGCCGCTCTTTGGAATTCTTCTTTAAGCTAAAGCAGACACAAAGGAAGAAACAAAACGTCATCATTTCCTTGTGCGTGCAATGCAGTCTACAGCTATTCGTTAGAAGAAT
Source organism: Ameiurus melas (assembly GCA_012411365.1). Taxonomy (NCBI): domain Eukaryota; kingdom Metazoa; phylum Chordata; class Actinopteri; order Siluriformes; family Ictaluridae; genus Ameiurus; species Ameiurus melas. The sequence continues at coordinate 8,446,962 of CM022760.1, read as the reverse complement.
ACAGTCTCATGTCTTATGATGAAAGGCGAAGGTGACCGGACGTCAAAACATATTTACGCAAAACATTAATTGTTTGTGAATGACAACCTAAATATGAAGAACTAATCGGTATACTAAAGTGCTAGAAATCCTGTTAATGCATTATATTCAGATCACTGGGTCACAAAAATCAATAAATAAATCAATAAATAAAGTGTTAAGTAATTTAACATTACTTAGGGTTTATTAAAGAAAGTATAAAACACTTGGGGATGTACTGTTTTAGGAAAATAAACGATGTTGATTGTTTTCCAATAACAGTATGGCGCTATCCCTTTCCCATATTGAATAACCTACTCGAACAGTGCTGAAACTGGAGACTCCTTCCATAAGCATTAAATAAACGTCTCCCTACAGAAAACGTCACCAGATCAACAATCAAATAAAGAAGACTAAAACTGGTTTATTATGAGGCATGTATATTACGTGGGGCATCCCCCCCCCCCGTACAAATCTTTTTTTTTTTTTTTTTTTTATGTGTGTGTACAGAAAACTCACCACTGTGTCGTGAAGTCCACAAACTCGGGGGAGAAGCGGTCAGCGGGGAGCTGAGGGGACGGCTCCTCCACCACCTGTTTCAGCTGCTGGAACGGCGTCCCCCAGGAGTCGTATGGGAAACGCAGGATAGCCAGCTCGATCTGAACACAACGCCACAACCCACCATCAACACCTACACAGCAGCAGCAATGCCCGCACACCACTTCATGCATTCTAGGAAAATAATCAACGGCTCGGGTGCTGCGATACGGCGGGTTACAGTCGCCATCCTAAAGTTGATTATTTTCCGAGAACAGCTTGTCCCCAAGAGATTCATTCCTCTTGTACCACAGCAATTTCCCTACAATTATAAATCTGGTGAACGTCCCGTCGTCGCTTACGTTCTACGTCGTTTCCTCACCAGCCTCTCGTAAATCTTCAGTCTTAAAATCTTAAAAATGTTACAGCTTTACCTCGGACTGAAACTGGAGACTCCTTCCCTAAATGTCACATGGACATCTCCTTATAGATATACAGCACGTTTAAGAATGTATATTATTATTACTACGCTTAAATTACATAAAGTGTCTGCCGTCCAAGTCCCTGTGAGTGACCTGTTACTATAGAAACTACGGACAGAAAACAAAAGAACAAAAAAAAAAAAAACCCAGTTGCATTTGTGCGAGTCTGTGCCCATGATCTCCTCGGATTCCTGTTCTTGACTGACAGGAGTGGAACCCGATGTGGTCTTCTGCAGCTGTTGCCCATGCTCCTCACACTTTGATGTGTTGTGCATTCTGCGATGCTTTTCTGCTCTCCACGGTTGTAAAGAGTGATCGTATGAGTTACTATAATCCTTCCTGCCAGCTCGAACCGAAACGCCTTTTTAAGGCGTTTCTACCCACAGAACTCTCGCTCACTCGATGTTTTTTCTCTTTCGAACTCGTGTAAACTCGAGATTGTTGTGTGAGAAAGTCCCAGGAGATCAGCAGTTTCTGAAACACTCAAACCAGTCCACCTGGCACGAATTCCACGATTAAAGTCACGGAGATCAAACGTTTTCTTCATTCGGATATTTGATGTGAACATTAACTGAAGCTCTTGACCAGTATCTGCGGGATTTTAAATCATGCCAATAACTGTTGCAAACCCATTTAAAGATAAAGGTTGTGGATAAACCGGTGTTCTGTTTGCAATCGTTTGATATTCTGCTCTCCTGGATATTTTTGTGAATTTGTTTGAACAACAGATTAGACAGTAAAGAATTTTTCACAGCCTTTTTTTGCATACATTTACTAAGGGTGCCAATATTAGTGGAAGGCAAAAAAACCCCATTATAAAATATTTTCAATGAGAAACTCCACTCGAAAATCACCAGGAGCAGCATTTCATTGTGGTCTACATATATGGTATGGAATCAAACCAGAGATTAAAGAATTTGACAAGAAGGGATCTGCTCAAACTGGTTCATCATCAGATTAGAACTCCTTCATTCATCTTATATCTACAAAAAAAAAAACCCAACCGCAAACCACACTGTGCCCAGGGCACATTTCATTTTTAAGGTATTTTTTTGTACCAAACGTAGTAGTAATCAAGATAATAGTAATGTTAATGTATAATCTTGTATAGTGCCTGGCGAAAGTATTCACCCCTCTTGGCATTTTCCTCTATATTTCTGCCTTACAACTCGGAATTAAAATGCATTGGGGGGTTCCCCCCAAATTTGATTTACACTAATCACTTTGAAGATCTTTAAATAATATTTTTTTTGTATTGTTAACAAGAAATAAGACCCAAAAAAACGAAAACTTGCGTGCATCAACATTCAGCCCCCCAAAGTCAACACTTTGTGGAGCGACCTTTTACAGAAATTACAGCTGCAAGTCTCTTGGGGGCACATCTGTACAAGCTTGGCGCATTTAGCCGCAGGGATTTTTGCCCATTTTGGAGGAGTTCCACTGGTGTACAGCAGTCTTTAAATCATACCACAGATTCTCAATTGGATTGAGGTCTGGGCTTTGACAAGGGCATTCCAAGACATTTAAATGTTTCCTCTTAAACCATTCAAGTGCTACTTTAGCAGTATGCTTAGGGTCATTATCCTGCTGGAAGGTGAACCTCCGTCCCAGTCTCAAATCTCTGGAAGACTGAAACAGGTTTCCCTCCAGAATTTCCTTTCAATTCTAACCAGTTTCCGCCGTTGAAAAACATCAATAGCATGATGCTGCCACCACCATGCTTCACTGTGAGGATGGTGTTCTCGGGTTGATGACAGGTGTTGAGTATATGCCCGACACAGCATTTTCCTTGATGGCCAAAAAGCTCAATTTTAGTCTTATCTGACCAGAGTACCTTCTTCAATAAGTTTGAGGAGTCTCCTGCATGCCTTTTGGCAAACAGCGAAAAAGTGTTTGCTTATTTTTTTCCTTTGGATTTTTCCTGGCCACTCTCCCGTAAAGCCCTGCTCGATGGAGTGGACGGCTTAATGTGGTCCTATGGACACGTACTCCAATCTCCACCGTGGAGCTCTGCAGCCCCTTCAGGGTTATCTTTGTTGCCTCTCTGATTAACGCCCTCCTTGTCTGGTCAGTGAGTTTTGGCGGGCGGCCCTCTCTTGGCAGGTTTGTTGTGGTGCCATATTCTTTCAATATGTTAAACAGTGCTCCGTGGGATGTTCAAAATTTCGGATTTTTTTTTTTTTTTATAACCCTGATACGGATCTGTACTCCTCCACAAATTTTTCCTTGGGCTTCATACCAAAGGGGGTGAATACATATGCACACCCCCCTTTTCTGTTTTTAATTTTTATAAAAATAAATAAATAAAAGTAATTTTTTTTTTCCATTTCACTTCACCAATTTGGTGTAACTATTTTGAGCATGTCCATTATGTGAAATCCATCTCAATTCCAGGTTGTAATGCAACAAAATGCCAGGAGGGGGGGGGTACTTTTGCAAGGCACTGTACAGTATGTTACTAATATTCAAAGCATATGATGTTAAATACATAAAAATAAACAATGCTACGATATTTCCTATAAATTGGGTTCTTTTGTTTTGATGTAGTTATACTGGAAGGGAACTTAAGCGCCTTCATATGTGCATAGTATTCATTCATTTTCTCATTTTGCTTTAAATTCAAAATTACTCTACGTCATGCAGCATTGTCGATAAAGTAAATATTTATTTATTTATTTAGACAGACATCTTGAGATGCTCCATGTTTACAACAAGCAGGCCTCAGGGCTTGTTTGTTTGTTTTAAATGGACGTTATTTACCATATATGGTCATTTGGGGGCTGTGGCTAAGCAGAACAATTTAGAACGTGTGCGATTCATCACCGTTTACGCACCTGGGATAAATGCCAACCGCAAGTTCTTTAGAACATGACGGACACACTTGAGGAATAATGATACCCCTGGGTTTTAGGTGAACGTTGGATTTCTAGAACTGATTTAAACCAAATCAAGGGGGTTCATGAGTGCAACTGCCAGGTATGAAGACTGAATGGTACAGTTAAATAAATAAATAAAACAAACAAACAAACAAACAAGAAAAATATAGAAGTTCAGACCCACCATGGTGATTCCTAAACTCCAGATATCAGACTTGACGTTGTAGCCCTTCTGATTGGTCTCTGGGTTTATCCGCTCCGGCTGTTAGACAACAGAGAAGCGGAGATAGGAAGATAGACAGAAAGACAGACAGATGCAGAGAGAGCGAGAGAGAGAGAGAGAGAGACAAAAGCAGAGAGAGAGAGAAATTAGAGGAAGTAGATGATGTCACTTCAGCATGAACAATCTCTTCCTCAGACTACAAAGAGCTTCCCTTTTCATTCACAAAGCTGTCAAGCGCTCCCTCACACACACCCCTCCTGTATGAAGCTTCTATTCAGTGTTACTTCATGTAGGCAGTCTTTACCGTCAACTCATTAAAGGAGCAGTTTGCCATTTTTAGAACTCTCTGTTGCCTGTCATGCAAACACTGAAAACATTCACAAGCTTTCCTCTTCCCCGAAACCAACCTCACCCTCTCGGACACAATTATAACCGTCTTCTGAACTGCCTTTTAGTGGGAAAAAAGAGCCAGAGCTGTACGGATCGGTTCTAGTTGAGGGTGGAGCGAATTTCTGGGCCAGAAATATGGAAACGGACACACGCAGAGACGAAGCGGGTGCACTGAACGGAGATCTGGTCAAACAGACCAAATATACAGCGCTGTGAAAAAGTACCTGATTTCTTCTGTTTGTGTGCATCTCTCATACCAAAGAGTTTTAGATCTTCACACGAAATACAACATAAAACAAAAGGTAACCCGAGTAAATACTACTGATTTCATTTTTTTTATTGAAGCAAAAAAATAATTTAATAAATGAGCCATGTGAAAAACTAATTGCCCCCTTAAATTTTAAAGTCTGGTTGTGCCACCTGTAGCAGCAATAACTGAAACCAAACGGTTCTCATAACCAGAGATCAGGCTTTCACTTACTTCTAGGACTAGGATTTACTCCAATGCTTTGGATCTTGCTGCATAATCCAGTTGCGCTTGAGTTCCAACTTACGGACTGAAGACCGGACATTCTCCTTTAGGATTCTCTGGTAGAGAGCAGAATTCATGTTTCCCCCAATTATTGTAAGTTTCCCAGACCATGAAGCAGCAAAGCATCCCCACACATCACACTTGACCATAGGTATGATGTTCTTTTTGTGGAATTCGGTGTTTGCAGATGTAACGGGACCGGTCATCCAGACTGTTCCACTTTCAACTCATCAGTCCACACAACATTCTCCCAAAAGCTTTGAGGATCATCAAGGTGTGTTTTGGCAAAATTCAGACGAGCATTAATGTTCTTCTGGGTTAGCAGTGGTTTTCACCTCGCCACTCTCCCATGGAGGCCATTTTTGCTCAGTATCTTTCTGATAGTGGAGTCATGAACAGTGACCTTTATTGATCCAAGAGAGGCCTGCAGGTCCTTTGATGTTGTCCTTGGCTCTTTTGAGACTTCCTGGATGAGGCGTTGCTGTGTTTTGGAGGAATTTGGTAAGGTCGGCCACTTCTGGGAAGGTTCACTACTATGCCGAGTTTTTTCATTTAGAGATAACGGCACTCACTGTGGTCCTTTGGAGTCCCAGAGCCTTTGAAATAGCTTTGTAACCCTTCCCAGACTGATATATTTCAATCACCTTCTTCCTCATCATTTCTGGAATTTCCTTCAGCTTTGACACAGTGTGTTACTGGGTAAGACATTTTAACCAACTTCCTGCTGTGGAAAAAGTTCTACTTAAGTGTTGATGTGATTGAACAGGGTTTGCAGTAATCAGGTCTGGTTGTGTCTTGTCCAGTTGAACCCCATTATGAATACAGTTTCACAGATTTGAGGAATTAGTAACTACAGCAGCAAGTACATTTTCCCCACATTGCATAACTTTTTTTCCTTCAATAAATAACATTATCATTTAAAAACTGTATTTTGTGTTTAGTCAGGTTGAGTTTGTTTCATCTTAGATTTTGTTTTCATTTCTGAAACAAATTTGGTATGAGATCTACACAAAAACAGAAGAAATCAGGACGGGGCAAAAACATTTTCACAGCACTGTACATAATCAGGGAAACCAAGAGTGTCAGGAAGTTACACAATGTAGCATAATGATATTTAGTTTTGATCAGGGTTTGTTAAAAAAAGTAGCAATAATTTAGAGATGTTAGTAAAGAGAAAACAAATAAAAATTCTAAAATGTACAAAAGAAATTGGAAAAGAGGACAAAAGCTAAATTATTGGTATGGAATATATATCATTTTTTAATTAGTAAATAAATAAAATAAATAATTACTTGGAAAAAATATATAAATAAATGAAAAAAAACCACTGCGGCCATGATGACGACTGACAAGCCAGATCATACATGGAACCACAGTACTCACATCACCCTTCCAAACAACATGCCTGTAAGACTTTGCATAATTTGGCAACAGAAACCAAGTCAGAGATCATATTATCCATATCTAGTAGAACACTTCAACATCACAAACTTCCCCCTATACAGGAAATTCCCCAATCTTACCGCCATGTAGGGTTTGCATCCAGCGTCCATGGTTTTGGCTACCGAGTCGACCAGGTAGCCGCTGATCCCAAAGTCACACATCTTCACCTGCCCCTGCATGTTTATCAGCACGTTGGAGGGTTTCACGTCTAAAACACACACACGCACAAACAGTGAGGGAGAAACCCACTGAGAAACTCAAAAACTGGATGAATAGAAAATGGCATTCATGCAGGAACGTGGCATTAAAATAAACTGTAAAATCAACAGAATTATTATACAAACACGACTGAACACTTCATTAATAGTCCTTCTTTTAGCAAACACAATGTTCCCTTCTTTGGAGATGACGTGTCAGGTGCTGTGCGTCACAAGAACCACCTGGACTTAAAAAGATTCAATTTGGATTAAATCAATACATAAATAGATCACATTTTTCATAACAAATGGAGCTGTAGTCAAGTTTCTACAACCTCCAAGCTGCCCCAAGACATGTCACAGAGCTCGACGTGTTTCCAAGTTGCCATGGCGCTTCAAAATATTTTATTACCCGAGAACTGACTTTAGAGAAGATTTGCACCTGCAAGTAGCCTATTAAAAAAGTAAATGAGAGAAAAAAAAAACTAAAACATGGACGCGAAACAACGGGCATGCATTTCTTTGTGTTGAAAAAGGAAGGGTGGAATCATCAGGTCAAGAATAGACACGATAAAGCACCCAAGTTGCTTCAATGGACTGTCATCTTTGACTGTGATGCACAGTATGTATGTAATGACTCATTACATTTTTATTTTTTTTAAAGTGTCTGAGGTGTAGATGACACAAAATTGCTCACTCTTTTTAGAGTTACATAATGCAGACCTAAATATTAAAATACTGCAATACGGCTTATAATATATATAATTATATATTAGTAACCATGGGTTACTGGTACTAATATTAGTATATTATATTAGTAAATTAAACCCATAATGTATCAGATCTAAAAGACCAAATATAAATAAATAAATTTCATATAGATAGATATATAGATAGATATATATATATATAGATAGATATATAGATAGATAGATAGATAGATAGATAGATATATAGATAGATAAAAACTTTAGTTTGGCTTTGCATTGTACAGTCTGTGATGGTTTCCCTTTTCTTCTCAGCTTCAAAATGCCTTGCTTTTCTCCTATAGACAGCTCTTTGGTCTTCATGTTGGTTTATCGTTTTCATCAACGGATCGGCCCGAGCCGAGAGTAGACGTTCAGAGATATTCATCCTTTAAACAATCAATTTAACGGGACACACACCTGGGCAACAAGAAACACTCAGTCACATGTGCCAATATTTTTGATCACTTGAAACTAAAAATGGATGGGTTCAAATTAAAATGTGCCATGTTCCAAGTTGTTTAACGCATTTAGATGTAAACGGGAGTCTCAAACCCAAATGTATAGAGAACACAAGAGAATTGCCCTTACGTTCCAATACTTTCGGAGGAGACTGTACTTACAACTCGGAATTAAAATTCAGATTTGGGAGGAACGATGCAGACAAAGTCTGGGGTGGGTGTTAACACGTTTCCCCTTTCAGAAATCTGCAGTACGTGTATACATGGGGTTTTACTGCAACATCCAGGAGATTTAGGGGGAAAGAGACCGCTTGCCTGATTACTGTAAATCTCTGCATACACTCTCACACACACACACTTGTATTAAATTGTAAAATCACGGAAAAGTTACTTTTTCCCTGTAATTTAATTCAAAAAGTGGAATTTTCATAAATTCTAGATTCATTACACAAAGTGAAATCTTTCAAGCCTTTTTTGTTTTAATCTCGAGGATTACGGATTACAGCTCACGGAAACCAAACATGCAGTATCTCAAAATATTAGAATAAAGAATTTATAATAAAGAAATATCGAGCTTCTGAACAGTATGATAATTTATGCACTTAATACTCAGTTTGGGTTTTAATCCCTTTACAGGAATTATTAAAATTCAACACATAATACGCATTGCATATTTTCCTACAAAGAGGCGTAAAGCGACCGTCCATCGGTGTGGACAATAGGGATACTGTATTATACTTTCTCTAATAAAACTTGACCTGCACGAACCTGTAGAGAAAATACAAACCTTTAACGAGAAACAATAAGAAGTGTTTATCCGAGCCAATCAAAGCTCACCCAGACATGGGAATATTAAATTAAAACCAATCTTTAAAAAAAAAAAAAAAACAAGAAAAAGAAAAATCCTTCTATATAATGGATATTATGAATAGCTGTGGCAGTGATGAGAACATGGACACCACGGGAAACTAGAGACATTTAATGGAATTTCAGAGCTGGATTTCATGTGAGGGGGATTTGGGGGGGGGGGGTCTATGGGGGTGGAGGAAAAAAGAAAAGCAAGCTGTTGCCGTCTCTCACCTCGGTGGATCACTGACAGTTTGCTGTGCAGGTGTTCCAGAGCCTTCACAATCTGCAACAGGAAACAAGATTCAGTGCAACAGATACATTAATTTCCTGAACGCGGAGGTCAGTAATTGTGTCTAATGGACACAGTTGCGTGCCGGAGTGTGGAATGGAAACAGAGGAAGTCCATTTGTCATTTGCCCAAGAAAGCAGGAAATATCCTATTTCTACAGCCTCATCTCTGCCAAACATGTAATTCCACCGTTAGCTGAAAAACCAAAAAATGTATATACACACACACACACACACACACACACACACACACAACACACACCATAATAGTAGGGGTGTACATCATGCGGGGTACATGAAGATGATGCACTCTTTTTTTTCTTTTTTTTTTCCAAGTTGTTAAATAAAACAAAATAAGATTAAACAAAAAAGAAATACATCAACAGCCGATGTCTGCAATACATTTGTAACTGTATTATTTTATAAGCTCACCACAACACCTGCCATATCTCGGAAAATACGTATCGTTACATCATTTATCACAATATTAATATCATATCAAACCGCCCAGCCCTAATCCCCAGATGTACAAAAAGGGAAAGTCAGTAACAGCGAATTGGGACGTGGCCAGACCGACTCCCAGTCCGTTACTCTGCTACAGTCTTCTCTTATTACCCAACAGAGCCGTCTCCGTCCTGTCATCCGAGCGCTCCAGACAAGCTGTTTTTATTCTCACTTACTGATACATTAAGTTATGTGATGCATAAAAGTGAACACTTATTCCGAGTCTTTTTTTAATAAACAGAACATCAGATTTCGAGCTAAATTGACGACTGAAAGTGCACACATCATCGAAAATGCTTGTTTATTCTAAAAGGTTCATGTAAAAGAGTGGATCTTAACGTCTAAACGTGAACTTTCGTGATTTTATACGCAAATACAAAAAAAAAAAAAAATGCAAAAGACGCATTTGTGACGTAAAGATTTTTTTTTAAATAAAAATTCACCGAGATTATTTCATTGCATCACTCAGGATGAACGAACGTAAGAATAAATGATGTTGCATTCATCCACATTCGGTTGGATTGTTGGAAACGTACATTCAAAGATTAATGGTTGACAGAACATGTAACCAGAAGCAAAAGAAAGACATTTACTATGCGTTTAGCATGAATATTTTCGCCTTAAGGTGATCTATAAAGCTAATGTGCTCTAAAAACAATGACAAAATTTGTCATTTAAAACGTACACGTAGTCAAAATTTACAGCGTCTCTCGACCGCCAATACGGATCAACAATTCTGATGACATCATTCTGCACTTCAGCGCTTTTGCTTTGCTTTTACTGTTTTATTTAAAATCAAGAATATTTTACGCGTGAATGCCGCTTTACGATTAAAGCTGCCTTTCCTTCAGGTTAGAGCGAGTCTGTGCCAATAATACAACAAATCGGTGATATGATACTCAACATGAACATTTTGTGATGGACGTGTCAAAATATTATGACTATGACTTTACTCTTTGGACGGAGTGTGCCTAAATACACAGCTTTTTTCCTTTTTGTTGACATGCTGATATCAACGTACTACTAACAGCGAGCATTTATTAAAAAAAAAACAAAAAAAAACCCTTCCGCTTTGAAGAACAGTTTTTTTTGTTCATAGATCAGAAGTTGTTCTCTCAGTCACTGGTGTCCTGTTAAAGGGTCAGTTCATTACTCCATTAACTCGGGTCAAGTTCAATAGAAACGTTACCCAGAAATCGGCGAATCATCAGATACAATTTCATTTTCACTTCCAAAAAAAAACAGTGGACAATGCTGTTAATGTGTGCAATCCTGAGCAAAAGAACACTATGTTTTAAAATTGTAACGTTTAATTCGTATATGCAACCCAGGCTTTATTTGACATTTCCTCATTAGGAAATCGCGTACGGCTGGAATCGTTGACTGAAACACAGACGTTGAAAAATTAAACACCAATGAGATTTTTCCATTTTAGCAGCCAATCAATGCAAGGACACGTTTTGCAACCGAATCTGGGTAATGTCTCAAATGACTGTGCATGCTTAATAAGGGAAATACAATAGCAAATACTTGATTGGATGATCATTTTCTAATTAGCATTATGCATTAGCATATATCTAATTTTGAATAAAAGTCTGCACAGAGACTCTTTCATCCAAAGCGAGTTACTGTTGGGCTGAAGGTAAAGGGACTTGCCCAAAAGTGGCGCTTGGTCATACCAAGATTTAAACTTGTAATCTTACGATCAGTAATCAGGAGCCCTAACCGCTAGGCCACGACAAGCCAGCAGCACTAGTGTGCAAATTACTGCTGAAATCCGTTTTTGCATGTTTGTGCATACTAGTGAACAAACTGCGCAGTGTAGTGTGACTAATACAATATCGAGACCGTTAACAAATACAACACTCACCGAGACGGCTGTCTTGCCAAGGATGTCCTCTGGGATGGTCATACCCTTCTCGTGGACCTGCTTATAAAACTTATCCAGTGAGGTGTCCATTAGCTCCATACAGATCCACACGTCACCCTGGCAACATGGAAATCATCCAATTAGATGAGGGAAGCAAAAATACCAACACAAGCATAACGTAATATGGAGGTTCTTGCGAGATATTGACGCCTTATACTGACTTTTATTTTTTACTGGTTTCTTAGCATTTTGCCCCCCCACCCATAAATTTATGTATAAATACATAAGCAAGCCCCACCATGACTATGTCCTACATGACAGGTATCCAATGAAATGTAAAAGAAATTTTATGCTCGGTATTTTATATAACCGTTGGAATTAATGTTCACTTACACATTTCTAATTCTCAAAAATGATACGTAGCTGTGAAACTTGACAAAATTTGCATTACACTATATTACACTACATTTGGCTTAGTTTTTCCCCCCCTTATCTTTTAAACATGTAATTGGGAGAAAAAAATTTATCCGATATCTTTTTTTTTTTAAGTGAGCCTGTAAAAAGATAAAAATAAATAAAATTAAATTTAAAAAATCGAGTGAAAATACCTTGATTTTTGATTTTTAATTTCAGTCTTAAAATTGTCTGGCAAATTATTTTTTAGAATTTTGAAAAACAAAAAGGTACAAAATAACCGAAACTATCTGCCAATAAAACATGACGCTTGACATTTTACAAATATTGTACATTTATTTTACAGTAAACCTCGAGAAACACTGGAGAAATACCTTGAAAACCAATATTGAAGACATTGATTGCTATCATTTTTGCAGTGATTTCATGGAACAGTACACAGTGCCCATAATTAATATTAGAACAATTAATTGAACTAATGGAGGAAAAAAAAAATGCCAACTACTTTTCTGGGTTTATTTCTCTGGTCCACAACATTAAGCTAAGCTGCAGTTCCATGTTCATTTCGAGGTCAATTAGAATTGCTTAAAAGCAGCTTTCCAATTCAGAAACTTTTTGAATACACAAACCATAACTGAAACTCACAGAACCTGTGAGACTGTTTCGCGTTTATGGGTTTCCCCATCATGCACCACATAGTTCAGGCAGGAAGGACTTATTATTCATAACTGCACAATTTCTCAAGTTTGAAAAAAGAAAAAAAGTAGTTATTACAGTTTTACCTATTAATTTCAATAAAATAAACTCCAATATCAACATCTTTGCATGCAACAACTAATTTCCTGTTAAAACTAAGTTACTGCGAGACTGCAGGTCTCTACAGCAAAACTGTAAGTCACTGTTAAACTATCACTGAGGCCATAACTATAAGTTACTGTAGGAACGCAAGTTACTGTTAAACTATTACTTAGGCCGTAAGTTAGTGTTATAAACCGTAGATTACAGTGAGACTATGTTACTGTTAGATGCCAAGTTACTGCAAGACTCCAAGTTAGCGCGTTTTCAAACCACTTTCATTAGCATGAAAATGATTTGTGAAATATCCCCCCATGCCAGTCTAAATGTTCAGCCAAAATGTTGGCGATTCTCTAATACGCATGGTTAACTGATGTTAATCATATACTTGCCTATGTTAAGTCAAACATACATTGATAGATTTTAGTTCACAAGAATGAAGTCAAAACATTCTCTTGGTACTTGGACAAAGCAAGGGCACTGGCCAAAAGATTACTAATCTGAAATGAATTAAAGGGCCGGGACTCAGGGGGTCAATTCAAAACACCTACGCAACTGTCAATCAGATTCATATGTCGTCGTCCCCCCAAAAATGCATGAAAGCTGGAAGCTCTACTATTTCTTATTTCGATTTTGTGTCGAACTTTAAAAAAAATTTTTTAGCTACCTCTCTGAACAGAGCTCCATAGAAGGTCACTGTGAAAAAGCAGTCCACGGTCCTCATCGAAATATCCAGATCCATCAGCAGCCGCTTCTGCTCCTGGCTGTTCACCGTCGCCCGGATTCTCTAGATACACACGCGTAAACGATCAGTTCATTCAAACAGTTACGTGGTCCGATTGAACGGGCGTATGAAATAATCCAGCAAAGAAAAACAAACAAACAAACAAACATAAGGGCTGCACGAGTAACCAGATTTTAACTGCTCTCAATCATGAGAAAGAAATTTGATAATTTCTGATCTAAACATGATGTCAATATTGTGCGAAATAATAGTCAATATATACATTTTCAATTTGCAAGTTTTTTTGTTTGTTTGGGTTTTTTTTTTACGCAGAAAGTGTGTTAGTGATCAGTTATAAGCTCAGAAAGTCCACACGGGTGCATCTCTAACCTTAACAGCCATGATTATGCCACTGGGCACGTGCCTCATCTTGTCCACCACTCCATATGCCCCCCTTCCCAGCTCTCCGATCGGCTCCAGATCATCTGCCTTCACCTCGAAATTCTACACACACACACACACACACACACACACACACACAAACACACACAGGATTAAAGAGGTACTTCAGCAGCAAGTGATTCATTCATTTACAGTGACTCGATGAATCCAGGATATGCATAAAAAGACACCAATAGTTGACCACAAAGGAGACAGAAAATAGATAAAGGACATTCTGGTTTTGAAAATTATTAATAAAGGGGAAAAGCGTGGTGGCTCCAGCAGTGGTGAGTGATGAAACAGCTCATGCATGTTCCTTCCTGCTGCTACTTGCTCGAACTGGTTAACGCCAGAAAGGGCTTTGAACCCGAAGGCCACAAAACAGAGCCTTCAGTAATTTGAGACCCTTTCAGTCCCCCTCATAAAATCCAACCGGTCTTTAATCAGACAGCCACCATTAAAGGGACTTTATGTTAAATTGTCATGACAAAAAAAAAAAGCCACCTCTGCCAATGGAAAATTCCACTTACTTGACGGGTTTAAAATAAATATTTTTACAGCTCAGGAGGCAGTAAAGCACATTCCTGTCTGCCTGCAATCAGGAGGATTCAATTGAGCTATAAAGTGCGCTGGGCCGTTCTTCAGGACTCTGGGGGCGATTAATTGAGCCGAGCCTTTATAAGCAGTCCGCCAGAACCTTACGTCACCACACACACACAATAACGCAAGATATGAAATATGCTTTTATGTATTCAGTGTGTTAACCGTCACAGGAGAAGAATTCACGTTTAGAGGATATGCCATTGTCAAAATGACAATGCTTTGGGTTTAACTAGATGCAGGACAAATTACACAAACACACCAATAAAATAAAAATAATGTATAACTCATCTAGGAATCAAGTCCAGTGTCCTCACAGAACGTCTACACACACTGCCTAACGCAATACTGCACATGTGATGCTCGTAAAAGCATTTAATTTCATGCCATTTAAAGAGGATACTCGAAACATAAAAACACTATTTGAAATAACTCACTGAAAATCTTTTTTTTTTAACCAATTTTTGTTCTTTCTCCAAGGCAAGCATCAAACAAACAAAAACGTATAAAAATAAACTAATGTAAAATGATACAAATAAAGGAGAGAAATAAAATGAATTAAGATGAACACAATGTCACAAACAAATGTTCATTTAAACAAGACATTTCATTAGTCCTTAGGGCCTTGAATAAATAAAATCGATCATTTCAGACAAATTAAGACTTTCTAAGGAAAGAAAACAATTTTCCACAGATTCAAAGATTCACATTCGTAGATTTCTAGGATTTTTGCTTAGTCCTCTGATCTTGACGAGGTCTCTAATCACCTAATTGCCATTGAGCCGATTGAAATGATCTGTTACGCTTCCATGTAAACGAACGTCAATGTTCAAAAATCAAGCAAAATACATCCGCAAAACATGACGAGGTCCGTTCACAAAATTCTCACCTCTGTGATCATGATCAGTATTTTCACCGTTATGATCAGATAAGGCTGTGAACTGTGAACGGTTTGCAAATCATTTTAATAGTAGCTACAATACGGCCTGTTTTGTTCATTTCTCAGTAACCTCTTTGTGTTTCAGCAATATGATCTGTAGATTTTATTTACTGGGTCATTTTTCCTAATCAGAGAGAAAATTGTATTTAGTTGCATGTCAATATCTGTTTCAGACTCTAATATGACGCACGATTTTTCATTCTATTTCATAACTATCCTATTACTCCTATTTCCAAGATATTATATATCATTTTGTTCTAATGTGCAACAATAGTATTCTATTCTCTATATATTTATATTAGTATTCTTTCTTTCTATCTATCTATTATAATATATATATATATATATATATATATATATATATATATATATATATATATATATATATAATATATGCACACACACACATACACTTCATTTTATTATTGTTTGTTATACTTTATAACAGTTATACATTTCTATCCTATTTTCAATCAGTTTTTAACTGCATTATTCCATTCGATAAGTGTATTATTATTATTGTGCAGAGAAAAAAATAAATAACAAAAAACAACTCATCATAATTAGTTCTCAGCTAAAATTTTACACTTAAAAAATAAGGTTAAAAAATTTAAGATAAAATAAAAATCACTATAATTTGCTAAATGACCGAAAAATAAAGACTAAAGAAATTAATAAAAAAAAAAAAAAAAAGAAATAATAATAATAAAATTTAAAAAATCATGACAGATTTGGAGATTTTTGTTTTAAAGGGAAACATGGAATAACAGGATAGAGAGTGTGGAGAGGAGAGGTCCTACCTTCTCTCCGATGGTAACGCAGGCTTTTGAGTCCAGGTCTCTCGGGGGTCTGGAAAGTCACGAAGAAATCAGATTTAATCATATTTAAGGAGGTTAGTCATCCTTAATCACATCCTTGCACTCCCTTCAAAGAATTAAGCAACTTCCACATGCATCCTTAATGATGTCTTCGTTATTGCAAAGTTTGCTAGGCTAAGACTGAAGAAGAAGAAGAAGAAGAAGAAGGTGAGAGAAGAAACAAAAAGCGCTTACGTAGCAGCTGCAGGTTGCTGCTCAAACGCCTCCTTAGGGAGCCTGGGCACAGGCGGCTTCTTCCTACCTGCACCGAAAGAAACCAACATTAGAAAAGAAACATAAAAACGGTGACACGGACGCTGAAGAAGATCAATGCAAACATAGATGTCGCCACTTAAAACAACAGTGCAATTTAACTGACTGAACACGTGCAAGAAGGGAAAACAATTATAATAATGCGACGCTCTCCAGAAACGCCCTGCTGCATCGCTCTGCTTAGGAACGGCGAGAGCACTTACAGTTGGACGGCACCCGTGGCTCCAGATCCTGGCTGAGCGAAAGCGAGGGAGGGAGCGAGCGCGCGAGTGCACGCGAGAGCACCAAGTCAGCGCGAGCGTTGTACAGGAGCAAGGTGGGGAGACGAACTAACTGGGATGGATGCATTCTCTCATTTAAAAAAGCATTACACTGGCTCTCTCGAGCCCTACAGGCATAGGCAAGGCCTGTGGTGTGATTGGCATGTAGGTGGACCAATGGAGAGCCATAAAAGCAGCTCTACACACATCACATCACATCGCGGCTTGTTAAACTCATCCTTTCCACGCCACTGGAGAGGAATAACAGCAGCAGGCGCAGGTACGGCTTGGGCTGGAACAGAGTGTGTGTGTGTGTGTGTGTGTGTGTTGGGGGAGGATGCTGAAGCACAAGTAAAGATTTAGGGCTGGGATTATAAATTCTCTCTCTGACTCTCTCGCACACACACACACACACACACACACACACACACACACAGTGTTTGACCAAACATACAGGGCCTTCAATAATTAGTAGGTTTAGTGTATGTTAGATTTGTGTAATGTCAACCTTTTTGCAGCCATTAATGCTTCAATTTCTTCAGAAATAAATAAATAAATAAACAAACTCACGCAGTACATGTATATTTTATGAATATATTCCAACTCAAATATTAGGTTCATTATTTATACGTGCACGGTAAGGTTTGGGGTATTTATTAGAGCCATACAGCAGGTTTGTTTTTTATTTTTATTTTTTTTCCTCCACTCACAAAATACATGTTTATTAAAATGATCTTTCAAAGTCAACATTGTTTACTTATGATTTATGATTGAGGTCTGGATTTTTATACATGCGCTGGATTGTGATCAAGTGCTTTACAGAGAACAGAAACAGAACAGGCCACGCCTCCGTCGCCGGGCCTCACATAAAACCAAAGAAGCCATGCCTGCTTCACTGGAAAGGGCCATAACGCCTCTTTCATTATGATACCACCCCCCCCCCCACAACACACACGCACAATGCCTCCCTCGCCGAGATTTTACATAAAAAAAAAAAATTCAGTTCTAAGCAGTTGAGTTGTATTGCGTTTCTTATTTAAGGATCTTCCTGGTATTCATTTAAACAATAAATAAATGAACACGGGCCAATGTGTTTAACTGCAGAAGCTAATCGGATCGTCTTTCCATTCCATTTCCTCGCCACTCTGCGTCTTAAGCGCGCACACAAAAAACTTCAATGAATAAATCTGGGTTTGATATAGTAGCTACCGCTCTCGCAATCACTCATCAGTAAGAGCGTTATTCTGCAGATTTGCATGTTTCAGTATACATCACCGGCAGCAATGTTGCCTTTCATTTGAATAAAAGGTTTGACAGAATTACTGTACACATACTTAGCACGATCGGAATGCGGAGACATTCCTCTTTACAGCAGCGTTTAAAACTGAAAATACAGTTTGGGGTCAAAATAACAGCACGACTCCAATTGGTTTTGGTTTCACTGAGCGTATTACGCCATGCGTACCATTCCTTGAATATACGTGCAGACTTCGAACAGCGATGTTTAGGAAACAGCTTTACCGTTCTGTGCAATGTTTCATGGCGTACATCATACGGCTATTAAAGGAATACTCTAGAGCTTCTCAACCGAACCCTTATCCGCAGCATCTGTACTCTCGGTGTGTGTGTGTGTGTGTGTGTGTGATTACTACAAATATTCTGGACACGTTTCCCTGCACAGAGAAAACAGAAAACCCATTTACTCCAAACTCACTTATAACAGAAATCTAAGCAGATGTTGGATTCAGTCCATGAACATATTTTAAACGAGACTATTTAATGCAAAACGACATCTAAATTGACAAAACCACTTACGCTCGTACCCAACACTCCAATCCTAAATGCGATGCGGCAAAAGCACCCGTTATGAAATTTGTGTGCAATAAGGCAGAAAAACGAGGTGTTCAAGCTGGGCTGTGGTGTCACACTGACTACGTTTACATGGACAGCCGTGATCTAATTATTGACCTTATTCTGAATACGACAATATTCTGATTAAGGTGTTTACATGAGTCGCTTTTAGAATACTCCTTTTACGTTCCTGTTTTACGTGTTATAGAACATAGAGCGATTAACGGCACACGTCATTACGTCCCCGCGCCACGCCGTCCCTCCAGAATTTCACGTATCGACGTACAGTTGGTCTTCGTGTACAGTTTTGGGTGTTTATTGAAAATTTAATGAAAGCTTTGAGTGCAGTTAATTATTAGTCGTGCCGTACGTGTAAATGGACGACTGCTTGAAGCCGTGGGCTGCGTCCCAAACCACGTACTTACCGTCTATATAGCATATAGAAATACATGTATAATCACCTACTATATAGCAGGTAAGTACGCGGTTTGGGACGCAGCCGTGCTCTCGTTTGCGGTCGAACAGTAGAGCGCTGCCGTGTGTGTACGTGTCCTGTCTCACAATGCGGTGAAAACTCCCACACGACGTTAAAAGTGCGATTAAGGTGTGTACACGTCTGTAACGCACGTCGATAATGCGACTAAGACAGGAATACTCCACACGTCTTAATTCCATTTGTGTTTACTTCGAGTACGACTTTAGTCGGATTAAGGCCATCAATAATCTCTGTTTACATGCTAGTTTCTTAATCAGAGTATCGTCTTAATGATGTAAACTGTGTGTCAAATTATATATATTATATTCAAGTATTTCTGTATTATTTTTATGGATGCACAAAAAAAAAATTTGAATAAAACTATGTGACCCAGATGAGGACGGGTTCCCTTTCCGAGTCCGGTTCCTCTCAAAGTTTCTTCCTCATATCATCTTAGGGATATTTTTAATTTACGGAGTTAAACTCTATGCCAATGGTCACCAAGCCTGTTCCTGGAGAGCTACCTTCGTAAAGACCATAATCATGTCCACCTGACCATGTAATCATTACCGTAAGAAGTTCTTGATCATCTAAAACCGCCGTGTAAAAAAGTAGATCTCGAGGAGGAGGAGGGTTGGTGACCACCGCTTTAGACTATCGCGCTGTGTGTCGAGTGGAGCAGAGTGGAACGTGATCCGTAACGGCAAACAGACGTTCGGCTGACAACACCGGAAACAGTTCCTGTTCGACTCGTCTTTGCGACGTCCTCGTCAAAACATTGGCTGCATTCAGGGAAAATCTGTCTAGTCATTACTAAAACAACGAGGAATTCGTGATTATTTATCACGATTATCGTTTTATACCACAGCACTGCTGTATACTTGAATCTGATTGGTCAAAAGGTGTTGAATCATTTTCTACAACAGCATCTGGTTTATGTATGGAGACATTTAGCTGACATTTATGGAAGGAGTCTCCGGTGTCCACCATCACCGGCAAGATTTCAGGACGGTAGAGGTTGCGCTTTCCAATTTCTCGTCATCATGACGAGCTGCATTTTTCTAGCTTGCTCATGAGAAAGCTACTATAACTTAAGTGTCAAAAAAGAACAATAAATAAATAAATAAACAAACAAACAAACAAACAAACACACACACACACACACACAACAGGGTGTGCTGCTATAGGAAAATAATCCATTTTAAAGTAGCATTTCCAACTACACGTGTATGAGTGTGGACATGACATTACTCATAATATAATGGAGTGCTATTTTTTTTTTAATGTAAAATGTGAGACAAAACAAAAACACTAGACAAAACAATACAAAACCAGACAGTTAAAACAGCATGCAGGGAGCTTGTGAATTAATGCACCAAATTAAAAACTCTAGCACGGACCTAACCTTAAGATCATTCGTCAATCGTGCTCGTGGTTGTACGCCGATCACCCACAAATCACAACGTGAGCTTCTGTCACAGCTCATTTGCATGTAGTGACGCCCACAAAATTCCATCCATTTTCCTATACCGCTTATCCTACAGGGTCACGGGGAGCCTGGAGCCCATCACAAGAAGCATCGGGTACAAGGCGGGGTACACCCTGGACAGGGTGCCAATCCGTCGCAGGGCACGATCAGATACACACACACACCCATTCATACACTACGGACACTCCAATAAGCATACCATGCATGTCTTTGGACTGGAGGAGGAAAGCGGAGTACCCGGAGGAAGCTTCCGTAGCACGGGGAAAACATGCAAACTCCGCCCACGCAGGGCAGCGGCGGGGATCGAATCTCCGACCCTGGAGGTGAGCCACCATACAACCCTCCCCCTACAAAATTCCATAAAATATCAAGTGCACAGACAGATTGGCTCGTCCTCCTTTCATACTGCACCGTTCTTTCGTCAGAACCAAAGCTTTCGTTTTATTTGTCTTAATTTATGGATTCGTGTTGGCTCACGCGCTTTACTTTTTCCATATTCCTTAATGAATAAAATAAAACAACTGGTTTTCACAAAACGTTCTCGTTGCTAATCTTAGTCCCTGACCTAGTGAACTAGCACGAGGATGCGTTTGGGATCGAGGCTCCAACGCACTTCCAGAAGGTTGAGGTTTACTTTAGCTATTCGTCTTGTGTGTGCATTTACACGCACTCAGGAGCACCAGAAGGAAACGAAAGCTTTTCTGATTTGACAATTCTCATGAATCGCGTGTAAACACTTGTAAACGAATACACTTACAGATTACAGACTTGTAAATAAATCTGTTCATGTCCAGCTTGAAAAACGAGGCCCACTCTAGTCGAGGTCTAATTAACTGAAGAACCCAACCCCCCATCATCACGGTTATAATAATCATCCTTGACCAGCGTTATTACTCCAGTCGGAGACCGTTAACACCAGTGATGTGCATACAGAGAAGATCATATGGGGAAATAAATACGAAGAAATCTCTCTCCAACTGGACATGAAGGAAGTGTAGGCAGAGGACGGCACGCAGCGTGTGGTTCTTGCCCATCCGGAGCAGTGTGTTCCTGTCTTCCTGCCTTTTCATACTCCACACCCCCTCTCATGATTGTGCTCCTCTCATTTTCAGTGCAGCTTTGTTGCCCAAAAGTCAGGAGGATCTCCTCCCACCCACATTTACACACACACACAAAAGCAGAAAACTGACACTGAACTACCCCCCTCCCCCAAACCACCACCATACACAAACATACACGGAGATATACACACTAAGCAGGTGCATACTCTGACAACTAATAACCCAGCTACTCCAGCTAAAGATGAGTTACATTTCAGTGTTAACTACTTCAACGCTTTTGCATTTAAAAAGCTAAAATTTCATACTGCCTCAGACAGACCTAAAATGTTTTTTTTGGGGGGGGTACTGTACTGGTTTCGGTGCATAGTTTGTTTTTACATTTCTTATGGACACACGTAAACATCTGTGATTATCTCGGTATTATCTTCGCCTGGGCGGCTGTGGCTCAGGTGGTAGAGCGGGTCGTCCACTAATCGTAGGGTTGACGGTTCGATTCCCGGCCCACGTGACTCCACGTGCCGAAGTGTCCTTGGGCGACACACTGAACCCCGAGTTGCACCTTGCATGGCAGCTCCGCTACCATTGGTGTGCGAGTGCGTGTGTGAGAAGCGCTTTGTAGAACCTCCAAGATTAAAAAAAAGAATATATAAAATTTTAAAGAAAGAAAGAAAGAAAGAAAGAACTATATAAGTGCAGACTATTTACTATTTAAAAAACAGGTCCAATAAGTGCTTTTTAGGACACGTCCTGTATTCTTTTTATAATTTTTTTTTTTTTTTTACAAACAAGGAAAACAAGGGCTATTTAGCCAAAAAAAAGGTTAGAGTGCCTTCTCACCTATTACTTCCGTTCGACAAGTCTGAAATCAGAGTAACATGAACACTATTGGACTGCTTGTTACTTTGTTTTGTCTGGTATCACTGTGTATTAGGCTGAAAACATCCTCGTAAAACTCATTAATTGGACAGAAATACAGCAGCATACTCGTCCCTTTTTTCCGCCCTTCCCAATCAGTCCAAATCTCCAAAGCACATGGCATTTACGCAGCATTACAGCTCTATACTTTGTCTTGGTTTAGGTCTAATGGCTCAGTTTGACTTTCTACGGAAAAGAAATAAATAAGAATACACCGGGACCACCTTTGGTCAAACGCTCTCAGACTTGTTGCTTTGGTCTGCCTGCCTAAAGCAGCACACCGAGTGGGGAAAAACACACCAGGGCTCTATTCAAACAGACTAAACACTGCACGTGTGAAATACCCTACGGAATGTCACAACACGCGGACATTAAACGAAAATGAAATCCGCTCTGGCCATCCGAGCGCGGTGCACCTTACTGCCGAAAAAGTACTTTACGTGACGTTTCACAGAAGGCAAAAGACATGACAATATGACCACCTAGTTATCTACTCAAACTACAGGGGAAGTGAACATCCCTAATCCTGACAATTACACCCCGTCACAGTTTGACACCTAATAAGCTACTGCAAACCGTTATCACAGAAGAAGCAGAACGAGAGGAAAAAGTATCTTAAGGCATACTGCTACTCGTAGGGAGCTGAGAAACGGTTACGTAAGCATTAGCCAGACCAGTCCAGAGCCTCCAAATATAACAGGCGGTGGCGTGCCATGTCAAACGCTACTCAGCTGTCACTGCGTTCTGGCTACGCAGACTTTTTTCCGTGCTCTCATCATCATCATCATCTGAGCTGGCCGGAGACAGATGTAGAGATGAGCTGGAGACGCTGGGACAAGCAGTGGCATGCTCTACAGACTAGAGGACAGCTTTCATCTGCGCCCAGCCAGCCAGCCAGCCATGTAAATTACCAATTCACCCACACACACACTCACAAACACAAATCAAAAAGGCACGCTCAAACACACACACGCACACGACTCGCACAGACGCTCTGTGATCTGCAGAAACTCTAAACAGCTCCATCTAAACATGGGAAGGAACCCAACCTGGTTGCAGAGACGTTACTTAAAGTGATGAAAAGCTCCGCAGCTCCATCCTGAATTCATTTATGCAACAACTTTCAAAGCCAAGATGTTCTGAAGAAAAAACATAGTTGGGTATTATGCGGCAAAGCTACCCAATTTACTTCTGGGACACAATATCCCCGTGACTTGAAGTTTTTATTGGATTAGCATTCTTCAGACAGTAATTATTTTTCAATTAAGAATGCACGGATTTCATCGGGAGTATCGCTAATCGAGCGACACTCACCTGTGACCCAACAGCACATTATATGGCGTGACATGACCGATCTTGCACATGAACACAGGACACGACTTGTCCTAAATCGAACCTCCATCACGCCCGACACCATGCCTAATTTACCAACAGAAACTCGAAGAAAGTCAACCGATAATTCAAGATGACTCTTGCGTCAGCCCATGTACGGAGTACCGGTATTGAAATCGTTTTTGAAATAAATGCGGGCTCTGTGCGTCCCTGCTTCCAACAGAGAGCTATGAACTGGTTCTCAGAACTATCCACAGCCACAGTAATACTGCAATTAAGACAATGCAGTCCTTTCAGCGATTCAGGAAGCAGAAACTCTCCAAGCTGTGCAGCCACACCTTCCATTCAAGGCAGTATCTATGCACAGCTAGACGGCATTCACGTCAAGTAGCCTTCAACGGAACACTTCACCTAAAGAGTGCCAAAGCAGGTCATGGTGAACTTAAGAGCCAACATGGACCAGCCCACCCAGAGTAACACCAACTGGTCATGGCTGGTGATGGTGTTATTGTTGGTGGGTAAAATATGTCGTTTCCATGGAGGTAGATCTACAAAACATAGTCTGGACTGTGCTCAACTGACAACTACAGGCAAAGAAAGGACACAACATGATCGATGCATTATACAACTGTGCACAATTGGCAGGAAACAAATGGTTCGCATGTATTGTTCTAGCGGCGTGGAAAGGGAATGAATTTGGCACTTCCTGGAGGACTTCAGAGAAAGACATTCTTTCCCGTTTTGTATCTTGATTCATCGGACTTGTATCTTCATTCGGAAGTGCAGGCAGTGATGATAGACGTCAAAACACTTCAACAAGCATTAGGTCCACCTTTCTACCAAATTCCAAACTCGAGCGAATTCGTCCACGCCGAGACAGAACCCCCGGAGCATCTACTCGAATGTGAGGGTGACCGATATGGCTCAACAGGCTGAGATTTCGAACATGGATTTGAAATCACTGTTAAAACGGTGCGAAAAATTTGCGGTCATTCCTCCTGGGTTGCTCACCGGGTGCTGCAGTTTCTCCATAACATGCCAGAAAGACCGACAATACCGAATGCTTTATGGCTGTTTCTAGGGCAACTATGATCCGAGAGCAATCTGAATCCCAAATGGTTTCCGAACCCCTACATATGTGCACCACACAGAGCGAAATATGAATGGCTTCTACACCATAATGTAGCAGGATATGGCAAATAAGAAGTCGTTTAGGATTAAGCATGTGACTCATCTTGGTAGCAAGTTTTGCTGATATGAATTCTACAGATTATTCCATTTTACAGTTCATAAATAACGGTCTTGTTCAGGATCCAAGCTGAAGCAAAAGACGTACTACTTATTAGTCAGACTGCTGACGTCTAATGTGAATCATCATCATCGTAGTCATCATGTTGAGTTAAAAGGTTAGTCATTTTGCAGTTTGGCTTTTGGCATAAATGGGGAAAACTAAAGTATGCTGGATCTGTTGGGAGAGTTTTACGGACTTTAATCAAAAACCAGTTAAGACAGGTTTATCTGTGCATGCTTCAGTGTAAGAATTTGATAGGCCTAGCTTCTTCGCAAGACTCCTTTACCAACATGGCAACTATCAAAAGGGCAGCCATGTCCAGTGTAACGCGCTTGCCCATTCATATGTCAACCAATGAACTCTCTCTACTCCATACAGTCTCTGGATACACGCCGAAAGTGCACACAATCCAAAACAGATGGTGCCAAGACACAGTAGTCTGGCTGGTCTCGTGAAAGCCAAGCTCCAACTGTACATAGCATTTACATTCAAATGACCTCTAATTAAATCTCTCAAGAAGTCTCTGAGAAGACTCGCACAGAGAGGAAAATAAAATAACCAGTAGCCCTAAACATGCAGCAAGCTGTGAATATGTTCCTGCTGTTCTTTTGCATGCTTCTAAATGGCCAGTTGCTGGTTTAACTCGTGTGGTTTGGGAGCCTCTGATTGGTGACTACCATGGCCTCAGCATGCCTGGAGTTCCTGGGCGAGGACTAGGCAGCTTGTTGTCAACCTTCACAATCCCGCTAACGCACTCTGCCCGGAATTCCAACAATCCCAAGAGTCTGGCTGTGGAATTTCAAGGACCCGGAGGAGGAAGGATGAATCAGAGCAAGGAGGAAGGAGAAGAGAGGAGAGGAGAGGGAGATTCGACAAACAAGCAAATGAAACCATTCAGCAGGCAGCTACCCAAGTCTGTGAGAGAGCGAGAGAGTGAGGGAGATGAAAATAACCTCTCTTAAGCTGCCGGCTGTTTGTCCCCACTGACCACTCTGGCAGTCTGTAAGACAGTGCACACTTCCAAAGATGGCAGACCGTGTAGCTTAGAGCTGCTGGGGCCGCTAGTTTGGGAAGAGTTTCGTCACTGGCTCCGGTCTGCCTGCTTCCTCTGCAGGTCTTTCTACAGAACTCTCTTGTCCAGGCCAACGCCTCTACCATTATCCTGCGTAATGTCTTCCCACAAAACCAATCCTTACCCCCATTTTAGAAGAGTCAGGCTTACAAGCTACAAGTCCTGCCAAAGATTCCCTGTTTGTCCTCTTTGGCAGGAGACTTAACAAGGCTGTGCGAGGGAGCCGTGGAAAAAAAAAGGGGGGGGACCACTCAAGATCAGATGGCAACTTCTTACTCACACTTCTCTTTCAGGCTGCTGCAATCATGATCTGCAATCTTACGCAGTACTTACCGTATGCCATGACCCATAATGAACACTCGACAGGTGCGTTAATGCACTTCGGTGTATGAAACTTTCACTTAGCGCTCATTAGATGCTCACCTCTTGCTCCCATCATTTCACCATGAAGATTGCCAAAACATACCATCTGGCAACTCCACAAAGTTTTCTTGATATGAAATCTCATGGTCGTTACATGCCACCTGAATTATGCAAGAGCTCCCTAAAAGCAAAATGAATTAGCGCTCTTGTTCCGCACAGAGAAGATTACTTCCTGCATGTGCAAGAGCTTAAGGAAATTGTGCAGCTACGGCCAATTTAAGTTTGCCACTTTAACATCAAACCGATTGTGCGATTGCACACGGATGACACGAGGCGATGTATTAACTCCAGAAGGAGGTGTAGAAAAGGTCAAATGTCACAATGCAACCATTATGCTTTTCAAGAGATTTCAGAAACATAGCAGGGCCCAGCATAGCCTGCTTATTTATTTATTTAATAATAAAAAAAAAAAAAAAAAAAAAAACATTTTACCACATTAGCAGTGCAGATTAAAAGCAGACCCGTGTGGCTTTCTAATAGCCTGTGTGATTGGATGTAAGCCTTGTGAGTGCTATCGTAAAGAGACACCAGACTAGTTCAGAGAAGGGGGGGTGGAGAGAAAAAAAAATTTCCGAAAGTCAATTATTCAGAAGTCTGCGAAAAAAAAGGCAGATCAATGTCAGAACACAGCTTGCGCAACCATGCATAGCTCACATCCTTCACAGAGTAAGAGAGAGAGAGAGAGAGAGAGAAAGAGAGAGAGAGAGAGAGAGAGAGGGAGGAAGAACGAGTGTGTTTTGCCCCCTCTACGCAGGGCCTCTCAGTCGGACAGCCTGCATACCGAACAGGCTAACTACTCCCAAGAGATTCAACACCAGGGAGACACTATTTATGCTTGTCTTATTTTCAGCACATCACCTCTTTGCATGCATGTACACTGCGTGATCGGTGACGTTCGTCAAGACTTGAAATCCAGATCATTGATCAAACTGCTGGAAGCCTCGTGCAGACTCCCGACACAGATCTGCAGCTTGAGCGTTTCACCCCGCTCAAGGCCTCAGTCAAAAGCCATACGGCCGAATGGCAGGTCTGCACGACGCAGAAAAACAATGCAATTGTTCCTGTTGCATAAAACACAGCATGGCCACACAGACTTCCTACGATCAGCCTGTCGGAAAAATGCCAGATTTAGTAGCTGTGCAGCTAAAGTGCATAGAGCGCATTTGCATGACAAACACAACAATCGGGAGGCGTTACTTTAGGGCCAGCTGCAGGGGCGAGACATGGTGGGGCCACAGCATGGTACACCATTGTGACCAGAGACGCATGCGATGTTTCAACTGCATGTAAAAGCAGTGGCCAAGACATGGCCACGTGGAAAGACAAAAAAAAAAACAAACACAAATACAGTCATGTGAAAAAAAAGCAGCACACACAATATATTTTGGATTTATTTTGGACGCAAACATTTCATAAAATGGACATTTTGTAGTAATTTTCACAATTTAAATGGAGAAAAAAAAAAACAGTCACACAGAAAACGTACGTACAGCCCTACATTTATCACGCATCCAAATCCATACAATCAGAATCAGGTGTTGGAAGATCGGGTGCCAGTGATTAGAACCTGCTTAGGGAGTGCAGGTGGAACCTGCCTTATTTCTACCCCTCTCATACCCAGTGTCTGGTGTTCCCTTTGTTATTGAGGTGCGTGGGGTCATTAAGCCAAGATCTAAAAAATCCTGTAAGGCCTTCAGTAAAAAAGGTTGTGGATGCCAAGGACTCTGGAAACGGATTTAAAAAGATCTCCAAATGATTTGACACACATCATTATACTGTAAGGAAAATAATCGAGAAATAGCGCAGATTTCAAGCGTCTGCAAATGTGTCCGGGACTGGCCGTCATAGCAAATTCAGCCAAAGAGCAGACGGTCTGATGCAAAGTCTCCAAGAACCCCAAAATTTCATCACAGGATCTGCTAGTAAGTCTTGCAACTGATGGCATCAAAGTGCATGCTTCTACAATCAGAAAGAGATTGCACAGATTTGACCTGCGTGGGAGGCGCGCTATGAAAAAGCCTTTGCGAAACTACAAAGACCGGGCCTTTCGGAATAATGTGCTCTGGACAGATGAACCAAAGATAGAGTCGTTTGGCCACAGTAACAGCAGATACGTTTGGCGCAGGCCAAAAACAGCCTTTCAGGAGAAGCACCCCATACAAACTGTGAAGCACGGTGGTGGAAATGTGATGGTTTGGGGTTTCTTCGCTGCCTCAGGGACTGGACAGCTTGCATCCATTGATTAAACTGTGAATCCTGCATCATATCAAAGAGTGTTTGAAGAGAATGTGAGGCCATCTGTCCAAAACGTTGAAGTTGAACCAAAAGTGAACTTTTCAACAGGATAATAATCCTAAGCACACGAGCAAATCCACCAAGGAATGGATCAAAAACATGAAATGGAGGGTTATGGAACAGCCTAGTCAAAGCCTGGATTTGAATCCCATTGAAACGTAGCACATGCAAGAAAACCCTCAAATATCTTGCAACTGAAAGAATATTGCATTGAAGAGTGGTCAAAAATTCCAGCAAGCCTGGTGACAATTATGCAAAACGCCTACAAGAAGTTATTTCTGCTTAAGGGTGCAATACTAGCTTCTGAGGCCAAGGGTGTATTTACTTTTTCCACAGAAGAATCACATCTATTGATATTTCTGTTGAATAAATGGTCGAAAAAGGTCATTTTCCTTGTCGTTTTGTTCAAGTATATCAACTTGACAGGCATAGCCTTAAATGATTACTTATTTTTTTTCACATGACCGTAGGTCCTCCCAAACAAATCACAACCCACGGCAGAGACAAGCTTACAAACTAATGAAAAATGTTCTGAGAGTTATTTTGTGCTGCTCAAGTTGTCCTAGGCCTGTCAGCAACTCGTTCTTTTTTTTTTTTTTTTTTAAACAATGTGCTCTCCGGGAACCGGTTTCAGCACGTCTGCAACATTATGTGTATAGGTCATCATCATTCAACTTGCGTTAAATCCGAACTCAAGAGTGAAAGCATGCAAACTGAATGATTTTTCCCAAGCTACGTGCGCAAACGCACAACAACCACCACCAGAATGCTTTATTTTATTTTTTTTAATTTTGTAAACCTTAATCCGTCTTCGATTTGTTCATTAGAATAAAGAAAACGGCAAACTTCGATTTGTAATAACTCGTCGTTCTTTCTCTGCACGTTCGAATTATTTTAAAACACGACAATCCATCTTGGAAGGGAGTTTCGTTTCATTCGTGTAACTTCCTGCCACTTGAACCAAAACATGTCCGAACAGTACCCGTCTTGCGTAGGACAGACGTCACAGAGAGCCTCTTGGAGTGGGATCTGAAATGATTTCATGTTAATGCATGAAACTGAAACTGGCGAAAACTTCACATTAAACGTCCCGGGTCTAAACACGATGGCAGCTTTTTAAAAAAAGAAAAGAAAAAGAAAAAAAAACCTCTTAAATGAAAGAAAAAGAAAAATAAAAGAAAAATAAAAGAATGAGAACTA
This sequence comes from Ameiurus melas, assembly GCA_012411365.1. Classification (NCBI taxonomy): domain Eukaryota; kingdom Metazoa; phylum Chordata; class Actinopteri; order Siluriformes; family Ictaluridae; genus Ameiurus; species Ameiurus melas. Next base: position 8,416,838 of record CM022760.1, on the reverse strand, counting down.
AAGCAGAGAGTCAGAATCAATCCAAAAATGTGAAAGCAAGTGAAACGTCTATGTGGCTGACAGGGACTACGAAAAGCATGTGATCTACACCAGGTACAAGGTGAAATCGAAACAACCAACTAACCGAAAATTCACCAGACGCTTTTAGGTTCAAAAATCAGTTGTGCGTGTTTTTGCGTTTTTTTTTCTTTAAAAGTCGCACGAAAAGCTAGTCAAACCGAATGAAAAATCCTGCACAGGTAAACACCGCAGTCACTAAATATACAGCTGCTCCTCATCTGCTGTCTGATCACGAACGGGACTTTCCAACCAGGAAATCTCACTCAAAATACGACCATCAGAAATTCTGTGGAAAAGCATGTTTCTCAGAAACACTCGCATGATCCTCAGTATCGTAGCTGCATCGGGAACACGACTCAGAACCTAGCCGACAACCCCAGGGACTCGGTTTACGTTTTAGCCGTTCCCTACGAGTCGACCTGTAAAACGTGAACTCGCACGGATCTCGGGTGAGCGTGCACGTCGACCGCGTTCACGTTGAAAAATTGCTACCGAAAGAAAATGCTTTTAACAATCCATCATAACCTAGTTACTACGGATTAGTAAGTAATCCGCGGTATATGTATTTATTTTACGTAACTGATGCTTATTTATTTACGCAGACTCCTCTCACAACCTACAGATTTACAACCAGAATTTCTAAAGGGAGGAAGAAAGAAAAAAAAAAAAAGTGCTTACACAATGATGATGACACAGCAACTGGAAAACAGAAGCTTCTAAGGAACACTTGAACGAAGCATTATAGCCCTGCCTTCCCACAATCCATTTCCTGGACACTCCCAAACTGTCCTTGTGCAGGTAGAGGAGAGTGTTTGCGTGCATGTTGCTGGGGCCACGACACAAACCAAATCTTAAGACCGTGGAGCCAGGTGTGTCCCGGTTACGCATTAACACAACCACTCCTTTTCCGATATGGAAAACATCATGGCAGGGCCCCACATTCTTGCACAACGCCTTCTACTATGTGAACACTGACTTCTGCTCTGGGGGCTGCGATCTCTTACGCTCCACCGCTGCAGGATCAGACTTCTGACGTCGATCCGAGGCCGTGTTTTAGAAAAACGTACGAGCTGGAAAACTCGAGGGGTTGTTATTTTTTTTTTTTCAATCTAGGGGAGGGAGCATGCATTGAGGTGCACGAGCGTCTCGATCAAGTTGTAGAAATCTTGCAGAGATTTATGGCTTGTTCCTTTGGGGGGAGTAAAAAAGCTGGGCTTTTTTTTTTTTTTTGCATTTCTCCTTCAATATGTTCTGACTAGCAACACTATATTTAGAATTTTTTTTTGTGTGTGTGCAAGGTCTGCCTATGCAACAGCCTGCTACTGGGCCAAAGCTCAGGGCGTCCCAATCATTTTCCATTACGCACAGTCACAACAAAACTGGCAACTCATAAAATCGTCTCAACTCCTCCAGCGTTTAGATTATTATTTTTTCCCCCCCACCTACCATGCAACTGTTTAACACAGATATTACAGTTAGTAAGTAACCAACCCACCCCCCTTCCCTTCCTTCACTCTACTATCTCCCTGTGCGTTGTTTGCAGGAAGAAATTAAAGTTCATTAACGCATTACTTCCATGCACTTTGCATGCAATCTTCCAAAATTCATCTCGTGCACGCTCTCCTGCACAACACACAGCCATTGCACCATGACATGAATGCACACAGATCTGCAGAGACGCACATATTAGACGCTACATGTGTAACTAAGCTCGCGCCGTCGATGCACGCACACAATCCATTCTATTGCAAAGCGAGGTCGGTCCCAAAAACGATCAAAAGGATATTTAAAAATATAATGCTGCGCGAGGAAGAAATGCACGAGCGCTTTGCTAAGGGTTACTTAACACGAGCAAGCCCAGGAGAGCGTTTGCCTTACCAGGAAACTCTGCAGAAAAGAAAGGCAGATCTTAAAAACAGGAAATGCAACTGACCCTTTTTTTTCTTGTTTTTTTTTTAAACACTTACAACTTTGAGATGCATTAGGAAGAAGAAGAAAAACGTGCACGGCGCAAAACATGCAAAAGTGTGTGCAATAGCGAGATTTTGATATTTTGCTCTCTTTTTTTTCTTTCTTCTTCTTTGCACGGTTCGCTTTTAAAGGCACTCACCTCCTCCTTTGGACACGGACATTTCCCCTTTGCTCCGGTGGGGGGGAGGGGAAGCACAAAAGACTCTGCGTTCGTTCTCGCTCCCTCCCTCCATCTCTCTCTCTAGCGCGCGCGCGCTCTCCTCTCTCTCTCTCCCCCCTCTCTCTCGCGTGCTTCTTCTTCGGCGGTCTAGAGGACTCTCTCTCTCTCTCGCACTTTTTTTTTCTTTGCAACAAAAGGTGCAGAAATATAAGCCGCGATCTTCATGCACTCGTGCGCGTTCGGCCTGGAGTCGGCTCGTGTCGGTTCCGCGTGCTCGAGGCTGAATGCACGAGCTGCGGCTCTTAAAGGAAAAGGTGAATTTCTGTAACTCTGCAAAAAACAAACATGGTGGGGGGAATGGGCTCGGCGGCGCTGAGCTACATGATGGGCCTGAGGCTAGCTAGCAGCAGCTGAGCTCACAGCGCCTAACTTGGATCAAGTGAGAACCCCCGTGTAAGAACGCGTTCTTCCGGTTATTAAAAAAAAACAAGCGCAAGGATTCATGGGAATCGTAGTTTGGTGGTGTCGGATTTTTTATTTTTTTATTTTTTCTGAGGAAACCGGCGCAAGGCTTCACGGGAACTCGAGTTGTTGTTTTTTTGTTTGTTTGTTTGTTTGTTTTTGTTTTGTTTTTTATCGTAACGCCTGAACAATGCGAACTCTTTTCTTCCGGTAAAATGCGGTTTCATGGGAATTGTAGTCCACGCGAAATGATCGTTGAAACATGACCACGCCCTCCAAATAGCTGCCTACGCTCTTCATATAGGGCACTTATATAAGGTGTAGTGTGCACTGTTTACTGTGACAGTCTAGTTTGGTTTTGGTGTCAACAGAAACCTTCCCATAGCCTACAAATTGCATAATATCTAGGGTCTTTCTTTTTTTTTACTGAATACACTTATTATAAATCATATACCATCACAAACCATCAGCTAACCATTAAAACCATTACCATTATTAGTCCTTAATGGTATCCACTAGACATAGCATGCGACCAATAGAAGGCAAGAAATTAAAAGTCGAGATCCACTGGGACCATTACAGTTTCCATTAAAAGCAAGGCGATTCCCATTATAACCATTAAAAACCCACTACAAATTCTACAAGGGTATCTATTGCAGTTTTTCTTTCAGCAGGGACAACATCGATTGTGCATTTTCTCATGTATGCAAAAGTATGTGGACACCTGACCATCACACCCATATGGTACGTGGTTCTTCCCGAAACTGTTGGAAGCACCCAGTTGTAGAGAATGTACCTGCATGCTGTAGCGTTACAATTTATAGGCACAAACCTGTTACAGCATGACAAAAAGCGAGCTCCATGAAGACATGGTTTGCCAAGGTTGGAGTTGAAGAACTTGAGTGTCCTGCACAGAGACCTGGCCTCAACCCCACTGAACACCTTTGGGATGAACTGGAACATTGACTGCACCCCAATATCAGTGCCTGATCTCACTAATGCTTATGTAGAGTGGAGGTTATTAGAACAGAAAAAGGGGAGCAAATCTGGAATGAAGTGTTCGACAAGCACACATAAATATGATGGTCAGGTGTGCACAAACTTTTGGCCATATAGTGTATCTATTATGCAAGTTAATACAAACTCTGCAATGAATGATTTAAAAAAAAATATCTGCAGATTTTTATGCACAGTATCTTGGATTATTTTTCGATCTACTCTTGCTTGTGAGATATTCTTGGTCATTTTGCATGTTTAGGTTCTGTCCAGGTTGTACCCCGCCTTGTGCCCGATGCTCCCTGGGATTGGCTCCAGGTTCCCCCGTGACCCTGAAGAAGGAGGAAGCGGTAGAAGATGGATGGATGGATGGATGAAGTTCTCCCTACATATTTTCAATGAGGTTCAAGCCAGGGGACCGTGAGCGCCATTCCAATAGCTTCAGCTTACATTTCAAGTAGTTCATGGTTGATGCTGAGGAATGTTTTGGATCATTGTACTGTTGTATAAGCCAGTCTCTTTTCAGCTTTATTTTCTTCAGGTTTCTTTTCACTAGGGTCACATTTGCTTTCAGAATTTCCTGGAATCCATTCTTCCATCTTTCAGTGCGATGGTTCCTGTGGCTACTGGCTGTCACATAACCCCAAAGCATAATGGATCCACTCCCATGTTTAACACTTTGGCAAGTTGTTCTTTTCATCCAATGCTGCTCGTTTTTTCTGCAAACATACAGTACCTCTAGTGATTGTGGCCAAAGAGTTCCATTTTTTTTACTTCATCAGTCCACAGAACTTGTTTCCAAAAAGCCTCTGAATGCCGAACTAAAAGCAGACCTAGAAATTAAACCAGGTGAAAACATCCCAAATTCCACAAACCATGCCAATTTCCTTATGCTTATTGTGATTGAGTGGAAAATGTCCTGGATAGGTTTGAGCAGGAGTTCATAAGTTCAAGGCTACAGCAGAGCAAATGGCAGCATCAAGATTTGGATAGAAAGTCATGCAAATATCCTATATATAGAACGAGTTCAACTAGAGGTCACAATTCCCAACCTCCAACCAGGGAAAACATTTTTTTAAAGCCTCCTCAACTCGAAAATCCTATGTTTCATCTAGGGGTAATCTTCTGAACTACAAGTTCCTTCCCAGTTTGCAGAGAGACATCAAATCAACATGGCTGCTCAAAGCATCAGAAGTAAACAAAGTAGCGCTTCTTTACTTTTAAACGAGTTATGCTGTACAAGTATTTGCTTTAGATGAACCAACACAGAGACATATATTTGTTTGTTAAACCTATAACACTGACTAAACCGATCGCTGTTTGACGACAAACATGAGGATGGGGGTTTTTTTATCACTTCATATGTCAAATGCACCAATGTCAAAAATGGCATCATTCTGACTAGTGGATGGATGGATGGATGGATAAATAATTGAGCGGCTGGATGGATGGATGGATGGATGGACAGATGAATAGATGGTTGCTGGACTGAACATCTATATATCTATTTGTCCAATCCTGTGTTCTAGTTATTGCTAGAGTGTTGGACATTTTTTTTAAATTAAATGTGGTCAAAAACCACCTACTTTCACCAAAGCCACGTGTACTATATATATCAGACAGGGTGTGGATGGAGCATCCTGTCTGCTAACAATTTATCTGTCCATCTATCCATCCATTCATACTTCCATGTTAATCCATCAATCCATGCATTATTTCATCCATCCATCCAACTAATGATCCATCCATTCATCCATAAATGTAGTCAAGAACCACCTATTTTCGGCTAATCACTAATAATAACAATTTACACCATTCATCCTGTTCAAAAGTTTACACCCCACTTGGCTCTTAATGTATCATGTTGCCTTCTTGAGAATCAATGAATGTTTGTACCTTTTGTTATAGATGTGTACGAATCCCTCAGTTGTCCTCAGTGTGAAAAGATGGATATAAAATCATTTAGCCGCTTTTGGAAAGAGGTGAAATATGCAGAAGATCCTGGAAAAGAAAAGAAAGTGCAGGACCTGGAGGATTTTTTTGAAGAACAGTGGACAGTTTAACTGCTCAGGACAAACAAGGGACTCATGAACAACTCTCACAAAGCATAAACACAGTCGTTGATCATCCAGGTAATGACACACAGTATTAAGAATCATGGGTTATGTAAACTTTTGAACTAGTTCATTTGTATAAATTCAGTTATTATGTCTTGTGGGCTATATGTAAACATCTATTATGTGAAATAGTGTATTCAGGGCTAAAAACACAATGCAATTTTTATGATCCCTCTTTTTTTTTAATTACTAACATTTTGCAGATTCTGCAAGGCGTATGTAAACTTATGACCCCAACTGTATACATTCAGACTATCTGGTGAAGGATCCAATCATTAGCAACCCAATCAAGCAATTTTCTTATCCATTATTCATCCATTTTTCCCCCATAAATTATCCACCCATCTACTATTTCCATCTCGATCAATACTATAATATTAATATGACAGTATTATTGGGAGTTCAGTAGTTTAAAAACATATATAAACATTATATATCAGACAGTGTGTGGGTGATGCATCCATCAATCCTTTCATCCAATTATCCTGTCTGCTATGCATTTATCCAGCCATCCATACATCTATCCATCCCTCAATTTGTCCATCCTTCATCTATCCATCCGACCATCCAGTATTTCATCCATCCATATCAATCCATCAATCTATGCATCAGTTCATCCATCCATCCAACTATTGATACACCCATCCAACCATACATCCAGCCAGCCACCCATCCATAAATGTGGTCAAGAGCCACCTACTTTCACAAGAAGAGGCCATGACCAGTTAGCCCAAGTATATATATATATATATATATATATATATATATATATATATATATATATATATATATATATATATATATATATATATATATATATATATATATATATATATATATATATATATATATATATGTGTGTATATATGTGTATATATATATATAATGTACTCGTAGACAATCTGTAGGTGAAGCATGCAATCATAAGCCATACAATCAACCATCCCTCCATCCATTGATCCATCCATCCATTTATTTATCAATCCAACCATCCATCCATCCATTTATTTAACAGTCCAACCATCCATCCATCCATCCATCCATCCATTCATCAATCTATTCATCCAGCCCTCCATCCATCCATCCATCCATTCATTTAACAATCCAACCATCCATTCATTCATCCATCCTTTTATCGATCCAACTCTGTCCATTCAACAGTCAATCGGTCCATCCATCCATTTAATTATCCATTCATTAATTCATCTACTGTATCAATTTCAAGTAATACTATAATATTAATATGACAGGATGATTAGGAGTTCAGTAGATGAGTGCTTTCATCATTCAGTTGAATTTTTTATTATGAGCTCGCAAAGTTTCTTATGACATTTTTTACAGTGGTTTTCAACAGTTCTCTAGGAACAAGGAAAGATGAAGATGATTAAGTTAGGACACAAAACAAAAACAAAAAACTGGAGGATTTTATATGGCAACAAGCTCAAAAAGGAAATGGACAGCCTTGCACCTGCTGGCACCTTCCATATCACTTATCCCAGCCACAAAATGGCACCATATTTTGTTAGTCCTTCATGTTCCAAGGTAAACCAAAAGTGTCCAGAAGTTGTCTCTGTTTTAAATCAAATATTTATATAATTACATATGACACCTACATAGGAATGGTGCTAAGTAAATTATGAAGCAGTAGTTCAATTCTTACTGGCTTTATTATATTAGGAAGTAAACAAAAAATGCAGAAAATTAGTGAAGTTAAAGATTGTCACATAGAAACTGATTTTTTTTAAATAATAAATCATTCTGAGGTGGATAATGCCCATGCTTAACAGTACTGCATCACAAGTGTTAAGCATGGGCATTTTCACCAGATCTTGTTCCTCAGGGATTTTAAAATGGGGTCTTTAAAGACCTGCCTAAGTGAGCATTTAAACAACAAATTGTTGATACTTGTGCTCAGATTCCTGCAGATTTACATCAGAAGTTGTGCTTCCTGGTGATAACTGATGAGTTGCAAATGCATATTAAAGTGAATGAAGAGTAGCACAGTGTAAATTAGTGGTAAGTAACCTCGGAATACTAGTTTGTGTTTAAATATACATTTCTAATATTATTTTTTGTCCATTTAAATTAAGCCCACGTTTGCCTCACACTGCCAGGGTTGGGGGTTCGAGTCGCGCCACTGCTCTGTGTGTGCGGAGTTTGCATGTACTCCCCGTGCTGTGGGGGTTTCCTCCGGGTACTCCGGTTTCCACACCCAGTCCAAAGACCTGCAATGGTAGGCTGATTGGCATGACCAAAGTGTCCTAAGTGTATGATTGGTGTGTGAATGTGTTTGTGATGGACTGGCACCCTGTCCAGTGTTTCCCCCGCCTTGTGCGAGATGCTCTTTGAGATAGACTCCAGTTCCCCGACAACCCTGAAGGATAAACGGTATAGAAGATGGATGGATGGCTGATGGTGTTTTTTCTGGGGAAAAAAGAAAAAAGTTGATCTTGTTGTTTATGTTAGAATCGAAGGTACATTAATCATGTCCCCAAAATTTTAAATCTCATTGACATCCGTCACAGTTTATTCTATTGTTTTCAATGCGGATGCTCGGAAATTTTGTATTTGTACATTTAAAAACATTATTTAATGAATGAATTAATATATTTTGTCATGGCATGAAAAACAATAGTAATCTGCTCTGTTCTTGTATATAAAATCAAGTTTGTTGAGGAGAAATGAAAAAATAAAGTAAAAACCTCAATAAGCTAATCTATTGTACATTCAGTTTAGTATGTTTCATGAAAACATTTAGCTATCCCAAATTTATGATGAAATTTTCTCAGGAAGACAATGTTTAACTGTCCTAAGACCTTTACAAATTTGCTGAGGGATCTCAAGAGAAACAGCATTTCTTACTTGCTGATTATCGTGGGAAAACAGTAAATAAGACGTAAATCATTCCATCGCCCGTATTTTTTTTAATAGGAGACCATTTTATTTTATTTTTGTGGAAATAAGTGTCTGATAGACGGGTTTGATAATAACGTGCAGGTGCAGCCAGCCGTCCACCAAATACTCAGAAGAACTCTCATGTAGGTCGCTGTAAGTCAGGAAGTCACCGTTCTCTTCTGTGCTTTGGTGGAAGTTGTACACATGGCGTACCACCAGAAGCCCCTGCTGCCGCACACACACTATCACAGTCTTCTGGAAGATGACCCCGGCGAAGTCGGGGCTGGAGGAAGCAGGTGTGATTATGATACGTGGGTTACCATCAGAACGTGAGCGTGGTGAGAACAGTGCGTTCCAAATCACACGCTTGCTGGAGTCATGGGCACTTGGGCCCAGCTGTGTGTGGAAGGTAGCCGTGCGGTCGTCACGTGCTGGGTTGTTAATGAGCCACGCGCTTCCCCATGCTGTTGCGAGGTAGTTGCGTGGGATGAACAGGCTGCAGTTCACATCAAAAAATTTGGCAAGCTGTGGTGGGGGTGCTGCATGGAACTGGAAGGCCATGTAGAGGAGATCACGCACTGACTCGTAGTAGCGCAAGAGCACCTGCGACTCACGCTGCAAGCGGAACAGCTCACGTGGTGGGATCATCGGGTAACGCACTGCACGGAGTACATTTTCCACTGTCAGGTTGTCTGGCTCATTGTGCATCAGCCAGGTCTGGAGGGCCTTAAACAGCTCGAGCTCGCTGTACAGCACCAGATCAGAGCGCTGCAGCAGCGCCATCAGCAGCTGGGAGCTGACCGACGGCCACTGCGAGCTCCGTAACACCGACGTCACGTTCCGCAACAGGAACTGCAGGCAGCTGGCACGAAGGCTGGCGTCACCCTCTGCGGTTGCGTACTCGTACCAGCGCACCACGTGACCGCTCAGAGAAGCACTGGCCATATTCTGGATCATGTATTCAGTCAGACCATGCTGGAGAACTGAGACACCGTATTTGGTGGCCAGCTCATGCAGAGCAGAGGTTTCATCCAAACGCAAATACAGTTCACCACAATACAAATACCTGCCGAGAGACAACACTGTGTTAACACTCTGAAACAGGAATGCACCAAACACACTTTTTCAGTTGTTAATACAATACGAATATCAGAGTTCAGAGGACCTGAACCGACTCTTCCAGCTTATATTACCATGTCATGTGACCCATCGAAGGCTTTAAGACATATCACCTTCACCACATAAAATGGATCGTAGATGCCACTGGATCTTAGCGGAACTTACTATCAATTTTGTATGTTTTTATATCTTGTTTTTGTATCTTGTTGGGGAACAAATTTTCAAGTTTTAATGTTGTGAGGGACATTTGGCTCATCCCTACTAGGAAAACTCATGTGCATGGGTGGGTTAACCTGAAACCAAAATGTGGTCAATCTGTTCTATTCTATTCATGTAAAGGAGAATGGTTCGGGTTATTTTCTTAAATAACCTGAATGGGAAAATGAACAAAACTGATTGACTGAATAACTTTGTAATCAAACATAAACCTAACAAATCTAAGTTACGTCACGTTACTAAGGCGGTGGTCACTCAACGGTTACGGCTCTGGGTTACAAGCACGAGCACTACCAAGGTGCCACTGTTGGGCCCTTGAGCAAGGCCTTTAACCCTCTCTACCACAGGGGTGCCAAATCATGGCTGACCCTGCACTCTGACCCCAGGTTCCTAACAAGCTGAGATATATGCAAAAAAAATTCACTGTCCTGTAATTTATATGGGACAAATAAAGGGATATCAGATTCTCATCCTGGAGTTTAGCATCTTACCTTCTTTAGCACACATGGCTAAGAAGGCCACAAATCCTTGTTTGTAAAGCCCTCCATGACCAAAGATGGACACTCCTAATCTATGTAAAACAGTAAATATTTTTATTTGTCCTCTAATTTCCCTTCACCTGATAAACTTCTCGAAAACGGCGATGCACTCTGGACTCTCTCTCAGCACCAGCGTGCTGCTGTTCCACTTCTCAAGCAGCTTCAGGAAGGTGCGGCTTTGCAGAGACAGCATGAGCTTGTGGGCTTGGATCACCTTCACCTCATCCCCGTCTGTCGTCTCCACACGCAGAGACACGTCGCTGTTGTTCCCGTGCAGCAGTAGAGTCTCCAGCTGCGCCTTTAAATGCTCAGAGTGACCGATCACGGAGATGCCGTTGTCCACTTCTTCATCCAACCTCAACAGACCTGAATCAGATACAGAGCGATATGGCGAGTCTGTTTCTGTTGAACTATACAGAATAATACAGGTCCAAAAATGTGACTAGACCATTACTTCCTGGTAAAGCAAATAATAAAGCGCACTATGGGTAATGCATGATACACAATGCATACAGGATGTACTAAGAGTCAATAAAGTGTTTGTTATTCGGATTAGACAAAAAGTATTTGCTCGAATTGAGAGTAACCTCTTTCAGCCAACCAGCAAGACATGCTAGATATAGACCAGGAACAACAAGATGAACAGGAAGAAACACCTTCGTACATAAACACTTATACGTATAACTCTCCCCGTGTAAATATTTAAATAACGTTTGGACATAAAGTCAGCCCACAGTGTCCACAAAAATCATTTAATAAGTGGCAACAAGACAGCAGTATTTCATGGAACAACATCCCATCCAGGATGTATTCCCACTTTATGCTTGACCCTGGCTAGGATCAAGTTTTTACTGAAGATGAATTAAGGACTGTCTCTCTGAATGAAAAATGTGAGGTAGGTCACACAGTCAGGTCCATAAGTATTTGGACAGTGACAAAAGTTTCAGAATTCTGCCTGCTGTACACAACCTACACCACCATTCAAAATGGATTTGAAATGAAGCAATCAAGTTGTCAGCGAAGTGTAGGCTTTCAGCTTTAATTCAAGGAGTTTCACAAAAATATTGCATTAACCGTTTAGGAATTTCAGCCATAATTTTACAGAGTCCCTCCATTTTCACAGGCTCAAAAGTAATTGGACAATTGCCTGATAAGCAGTTTCATGGCCCGGTGTGACCTATATCCTGGAGATTTCACGACAAAATAAAGGAGCTAAAAGGTCTGGAGTTGATTCTGTTGATTCTGAGTTGATTCTGAGGAAGTGTTGAGTTGATTCTGAGGAAGTGTTGAATTTGCATTTGGTACCTGTTCAAGGGAACTCTCAATATGCGGTCCAAAGAGGTGTCGATGCAAGTGAAGGAAGCCATGATTAGGCTGAAGATATATATACAAATTAACAGACCTATCAGACAAACAGCAGAAACGTTTGGAGTGGCCAAATCAACAATTTGGTACATTCGTAAAAAGAAGAAATGCACTGGTCAACACCAAAATGCCTGGAATAAGTGTACAATCATGTCACTGTCCAAATACTTATGAACCTGACTGTATATAGAGCTACAGTACAGCTCTCCAGGAGTCAAGGTTAATACTGCTATTCAAAAACATGCAGAGTACAAAATGCTATAGTTAAAATTTTATATTAAGTTTAAATTAGTTCAAATAAGATTGTTAACTAATTTACCTAGCCTTCCATTAAATAATCTCACACTCATGTCTAGGACAAACGCGAGCTAATTTACTAGAAGCTAACATAACATTAATGAAGAAAATTTAAAAAAATGTATTTTGACAAATTTGACTTCTGTTAAATAATAAAAAAAAAAATCACGAAGAACATGACAGTGCAAATCAAGAGTTTGATACTTGCTCGTGTCTATCTGTGACAAATGCTAGTGGTTAGCTAACTGACTAGGTACGTTAGCTAGTATGAATGATGCCAGGTTTAACATTGCCACAGAGTATACTAGATCTTTCAGTACAGATTATGTATACTCTACACTGTGTAAAGAGATTATATTAAATGTAATTTGCTTTGTTTTTCTTAATCAGATATGTTGTATTTAAATCCAAATTTTTGTCAGTGTAATTGTTTTGTATTATTTGAAAAAGAGCATAAGTGGTTAACATCATAAATGTATGGCTCTGCTGTGGCTCAGAGCGGGTTATTCACGTATGGTCAATCGTAGGGTTGGAGGTTCGATTCCCATCCCACGTGACTCCACATCCCAAAGTGTCCTTGGGCAAGACACTGAACTTCTAATTGCTCCCGATGGCAAGTTCGTGCCTTACATGGCAGCTCTGCTACCATTGGTGTGTGTGTGTGTGTGTGAATGAGAACCAGTGTAAAGTGCTTTGGAACCACTAAAGTTAAAAAAGCGCTATATAAATGCAGACCATTTACCATAATTATGACACTCACAACAATATTATTAAATTGTCTAAGCCACAATGAATGTTCAGTGTGTCACATGCACCAGCTTTTCGATGTGGTCTGTAGAGTGTATCCTGCCTGCCCTTACTGTTTTTCATTATTAAAATTACATGCTTGAGTGAACACGCTTCGGGCTTAGATTGATTTCTCTGTGCTGTGCATGAAGTTTCAAAGTTGTGCACTGGCGTGTGTTAATAGCAATTGGCTCTGCCCATGGTGCATTTGTGTGTGTGTGTGTGTGTGTGTGTGTGTGTGTGTTTTGTACCACACCCATGTGAACAAACCTACATGTGTCCTAGTTACCATTCGCCTGTTATAAATAACCACATGATCATGAAATAACCACATGGTGTATCATAAACTAATCGGCACCAGCAAAAGGCAAACAGATTAAATAAATGTCCGTTTCTCACTTCACATAAAGTTTAGTCAAAGGAGTAAAAAAAAAAAAATAATGATAATAATTCCATAACTTTCTATAGTTCTATAAAAATCGAAAGGACAATACTCTGCTTTAGTATCTTAGACACACACTACTCACTGCAGATGGTAAGAGTAGCAGTGGTTGCAAAAACATTTAAAAAACCCTTTGCTTCTATTTTATTTGTACCATAGCTACAAGTCTAATGTAGCTAGCAAGTAAGAGGAGCATCTAGCTACGAGTTTATCATTGTGCAAGCTCCTGCACAAGCAGATCTTTTGGGGGGATTTTGCAACAACTTGTATATTAATCGTTATAATTCACATGTGGTGTTCAGTGATGTCCGAGATTATGATATCCTGGGGTGACTTTGTTTTTGTTGTTGTTTACACTTCTTGCACTGACTGTTGTCACTTCACTTAAAGGTTTACTACTTTACACACAATGCCATTCAACTACCTCCTAATAGCGGTGGAATGACATTTAGCCCTCTAGCTAAAGAGAGCAATGCAGCGGCGCTTTATTCTTTTACTAAAGTCTTTTAGTCTTTTTGTCCAACTCTTTCACCGCCTCATCTGTACACTTTACTCAAACAGATCAGCTTCTAAAGCTTCAACTTTCATACTAATGCCACCAGCAATGCCATCCCGCTCGTCATCTTGCAGTCGTAGCTGAGTCGAGTCTCTGCCGTAAATCTCAGTGCAGCTGTGCCATATGGTTGCGTAGCATTCTGGGACTTTGAGTCCAGCGTCTGCACCAGCACCTTCACTACTTCTATGCTGGATTTCTCATGAATATGATGTTGAGCATCGCTGGAAAATGGTGCATGGCGAAATAAATAACCATAAATAATATCAGCTGTCATCTAATGCCATTTGAATGAAAATGGGCGGGAAGTTCAGAAATAATAAAAAATCTCTCTGGCTCAGATATTGTGGCTAATTTTACTTTTTAAAAGTTTTTCTTAAAATAAATCTGTACTAAGGGGGACATTTGTAAAAAAAAAAAAAATTTTAAATCCAACAATTATTATTATTATTATTATTATTATTATTATTATTAGTGTTGTTATTGGTGTTAAAATTTAACGGGTTCCTAAATGTAAAGAGTATGAGAAGATAATAAATATGAAATATGACCTATTAAATATGAAGAAAAAAACCCCACTAGATCAGCCCATATGCCTTCTTTCACAGGCAGATGATTACCATCAGAAAAAAAGTAGATAAGCCACAGGAAGCATTAGGATCAAAATGTTCCTCTGCCCCACTATAGACTGCCAGAAACTCATTAAAAAACCATTAGAACCACTAAAAATCTCTGAAAAACGATTCGATTTTGCAGTACGGTAGATAAATTGTGGGTATTTTACGGTATACTTTGATAGGTTTGATAGGATAATGTTAACAAGAAAAAAGCTATAAGAATACAATTCAAATTGAGCCGTCGATGCCGAAATCTGTTCGTATCAACGTGTAACAAATGGTAGCAGTTAGCAAGTTAGCTATTGTAAGTGATATTAGGCTATTTAGATAGCAGGTAGACGTGGCGGAAGTTTTAGTAATTGCATATTCATGTACTGTATACTCTTTCTAATAAAGTTGTTTTTAATCTGTTGCAGTCTTGGAAAACACAACCAGCTATTATTAAAGTGATTATATATTTTGTTTTATTGAGCACTTACAGTAGTACAGTAGTTATTAACCATGTGTGACTTGTTACTTTGATACCGTAATACCTCAGAAATAAATCAACTGGAATCTAATAGCACTTTTAATAAATAATGTGCTCCAAGGTGGAACGTTCAGGAATTGAAAGTTCTAGAGCTTTAATAAGTATTCAAAATATTATTAGAGCTCTTTCCTTTTTTTTTTTTAAATCTAACTCCTTTTGTTTGATTGACAAAATGCCACACGGGAACTCTTAGGATCCTCTTACCTCCACACAATGGCCTGATGAAATGCCACATGGACATCAGCAGGAACAACAGGTAGAAGTGTGAACAGAGTCCAGGTCCAAACACACACATCATTCCTCTATCTTTCATCCAATCTCTTACTTCTTACGCACACACTCTTGATGTTTTTGCCCTGGCTGGAGGTGTGATGGCACCAAACAGCGCTATTACTATTAGATGCTCTGGATTAATTGGGTCAGCCGTTCCCCTGCACCAGTCCAGTGTTTGAGCCTTCACTGATGAGCAGATCTGAAAGTTACTGACAGTTACCATAGATTTGGACTTTTTCTGCCTGTCGGCATTGTACAATATCGATCAGTATGGGCAGCAGCTGTGAAGAGGAAGTCGCATCAGAGGTCACTGTCTGTGTGTGTGTGTGTGTGTGTGTGTGTGTGTGTGTGGTGTGTGGAGCATGGTAGTATGTGTGAAAACACAAGAAAACATCAAATCAGCATCAATAGTCAAATGGATCAGCACTTATTTCAAAATGATTTAAAGAACACTACATGAAGTGTCATCTCTGTTTGTGTTTTCATTCACACTACCTCTGATGGTGTAGCTTCATCTACTCACACAAGATAAGAGTTTTGTTTTGTTGTGTTTTTTGTTGTTGTTGTTGTTTTTTACAATACTGTGGTATAATAAGTTGTCTCGCTGTCTTCGAAAACATCATCAACCTGTTTAAGGCTCTGGGTTACTGAACAGAAGGTTGGGGGTTCAAGCCCCAGCACTGCCAAGCTTCCACAGCTGGGCCCTTGATAACAAGCTGGGATATGCGAAGAAAAGAATTTCACTACGCTGTAATGTATAGGTGACCAATATTTTTGGCTCTAGATGACAAATTTCTCCTCCCACACTTCCAGGTGAAAAAAAAATTAAGTCTGGGTATGTCGTACAGAAAAGAGTAATTAAATAACACTTAATGTTTACTTATTGCAAAACTGGGGGGTGGAGGATTGCATTATGGGGCGGGGGGGGATGACAAAATATGATATCTGAGTTTTTTTTCCCAATGCTCTGGTAGACGGGGAAAAATTGTTTCCTATTGTATACATCTAAAAGAGCAGAAGTGTAGAAAACTTAACATTTTTATTTATTTATTTATTTCCGTTTAAACCGTTTTTTTTTTTTTTTACCTGAGAAAACAAACTTCCTCTCACCCAGGAGTAATAACACACTTTATGATCATTTATGCTTGAAACTGATCTATCTTAAATCTGGGGTTCTGAATAAAAACTGGAAGTCATATGTTACATTTTACTTTATGCAATTTTACATTTGTGCATTATAGCTGTCTGGTAGTTGTTATCGGGTTTTTTTGTTGTTGTTTTTTACTGTTCCACAACACACGGTGTCCATCGCTGTGCTATTTTAAGCGTTAAGCTTATGTGGGCAGGTGGAGAGTCAGAGCTGAGCCAGTGTAATATCTATTTCCCCAGTCCAGTGTGCATGAGGATCTTTAGCTCCTTTTCGTCTAGTCAAGCTGAAAGGACAGCAGCTGGAGGAAGCCCCTCTCTAGACGTGGAGCTTATGTTACTTGGTAACTGCCTGCTAGAGGATCAGAGACATGTGCTGAGTAGAAGACAGATACGACACACGCCGGAGAGAGTGAGAGAGAATAAAGAGTGAAATGCTCTGAGGTAAATGGTGTGAGACGGATCCTCACTGTCAGGCCGAGTCTGATCCTAATCTAAAGAGACACATTTAGACAACATCCTCTTTCCTGTTGTTCCACTAGTCAGTGATGTGAATATATGAGCATCGATTTGAATTTCACTGACATGGCGTTTAAGCTGGGTTAAGGTCCAGGTTTATGTTTGTGTGTGTTTATGTATTTGTGCATGGCATAATATTAGATAAGATATACGTAAAATACAGTTTAGCCCTGAACCTGATAGTGAGTCAAATGAAAACTTTTTATTTTATTTTTTTTTTACACCAAATAGGTGTCACAAAAGTATCTTTTTTTTTTACTAAATCTACATTTCGTTCAGTGTCTCACTTTTAAGGTTTTTATTTGACTCACAATATATATAGAGAAAAATTGGCGCAATATGAGGTGCACTTTATTTTTCTTTTAAGGAGTTTTCACATGTAGAATGAAACCCACTTCACTTAAAGTGAACCAGAGAGGGAACCGGCTGAAAGCGACCTCAGGGCTTTTGGTGTTCACAATATAGTGGACTCAAATGAAGTGATCTCAGACCCTTTCTTGTTCACACCACAACTTCATAAGAACTCAGACGCCGCGAGCTTGCACCCAAAATTTCATCCAAGTCGTCATCGAAGGGACAGGAATCCTTCACCTAAGCAGACTCTCGACTTCGACCCGTTTTATCACGGGTGTTCGTGTACTTCTGTCGCAGTTTTTTTTTTACTTTTACCCAGCATTGTAGTGATGTTCTGTTATACTTTTATGTTCTTATGTGTTGAGGATAGTTGCCGTTTAATGCAATCCTCTTTCAAAATTTCAAGAAGTGCACAGCTGTCCTCCTGAGACCACATGACCCCGCGACCTGACATGGTGAAAAGTTGTGTGTTGTTTTCAGCAGTGACGGAACATGGCTGCAGGTACGGCAATCGTCCAGGTACACACGTTGAATCGAAACGCAAAGCGAACCGGGACCTCGTTGCTTTCACATATCACAAAGAAATTGAACCACAAACGGACCCACAAACGAACCTCAGTAGGTAGTCTGAGTAAGGCGACTCTTCAGAGGATAACAGGCAGCATGGAGACACTGTGGGTTGAAATTAGGAATCAGTGGTTACTGTTTATTTATAACGCTGTTCCTGAGCAGTACAATCCCAAACGTTTGCTTGTGCACAGCACATTCTACGGAAGACAGCTTCCTGAACCTGGGCGAGTACAAGGCAGGCTACACACAAAGGCTACTTGTGTGGTGATTCTCTCTTTGCTCGGATAACCTTGTGCTTCTGAATCAGAACCTGTAAGTGTGTTTGATTATTTTATGAAGTATCTGCTGTTCAAATGTGGAGTTTTGTGTTATGGCTCAGTTGTAGACTCTGCTAATGTGCTAGCTAAAGTGTGCTAAGTTGCCTCAGTTTTGTAAGTGTTTGTTTGTATGTTAGTGGTCTGACAGGGACGCTGATTGTAGCTGTTGTTGTTGTAATTGTATTTTGAAATGGTTTATATCAATCGAATCACATGAATCCTAGATTTCCAAAGGTATATCACACGAGTACCTACGTACACAAAGAAGCTGTGCATATAGCAAAGTTTAGCAGACCTCCAGTAGGGTGTCAGAATTTACATTGTATCTGAAACATGAGAGAGTTAGAAAATAAAAACTTAGCACTGTGAAATGTTCTGCTCAAGTCGTGCTTGCAAAGTTGGTTCCACTTGATCATCCATATTTTCTGAATCGGGCTCGAACTGAAACGGTAAAACCAAAGACGTTACTTAGGAGCTTAGAATTGCTTTAGAAGCTTTGGAGGCTACAGCTGAACCAAAGTGCATTACATTTCCGACTCACTCGTGAGGCTTTTAGCCAATCAATACACAATGGGTCAGCTGGCCAATCAGAGCTCTCTGGGCTCATTATTTGACAAATAATGTATGTTTTGAACATTAAAGCACGTTAACCCAATAAAGAAGATAATAGTTAGTGGGAGAGGTGGGTCTGGGACGTCAAGTGTGTGTTCAGACCTGCATCCAGTGTTACGGCCCAGTCTAGGTTGGGCCGCACAGAGTAACCAGCTCGGGATTTGAGTTGATCGATCTTTAAATTGTAAGTGAGGGAGCCAGGAAATAACAACAAAACAAGGTGGTTCAAAAAGCTGGTGGTGTATTGTATCACACAATATATACATATCACTATACAAATTAACCAGAACAGGCGCATCATCAGGGTGGGCCAAGGCCAAAGTAATAAACAAAAGAACTCTATGATTAGGTAGCTAGGTAGCCAGGCAAAAGTCAAAACCAGAACAGCAGTCAAAAATACAGAATAAGCCACAAGGGCAAACACACAAATAAAGCAATCTCCTAACAACACACCAAACACCTCCAACATCCCACACTTTCTCACTCCGTCTTTCTCCTTAAAATTGGCTGCCAATCAGTGCGGTCATCAAGGGAGGCGAGAGCAAGGCAGGCTAGGGCAGGCTGGAAGGCAGTTCAGACCTGCACACAAAAAGTCACAGCACACAACATTAATAATAATATTACATTCCTTTGCTATGTTTAATTTGTTATTATTGTTATTATTATTAAATATTAATGTAGCAAGGCAATGAGGCAGGAAATAACCCAAAGTAAAGGTAATATTTAACCCAGTGAGAGAGGTAATTTCACTCATTGGTTGGGCTGAATGAAAAACCCCAGAATTTGGGGTTAAATGGTAAAACCCAGCATGTGTTCTGACTGACAGTTACCCAGCGGTGGGGTTAAGGTTGGATTCATTTTTAACCCAGAAGTTTTTAGAGTCTATGATTCACTGCTAAAATATGAAGCTACAACTGAATTAGTAATCAGTTCTTTGCAACAGGATGCAATTTAACGTAAGTCTAATATGCCGAATAATTCTTATATTATTGGTCAATATGTTATGTGTGTGCGTGTGAGACAGAGAGAGAGAGAGAGAGAGAGAGAGAGAGAGAGAGAGAGAGAAAATAACAGTACACAGTAAGGATATACTGTATAATAATATTACTGTGTTTTGTATGCATGCTCCCAATTTTCCTAAAATAGTAATAATAATATTCCACAAGAGGGCAGTGTTTACCCAGGTGAGATTGGGAAATATAACAGTACCTCAAAAATGCAGACTGCAAATTTGGGTATAAAAACAACCCTCACTGACCCTTTTAACAACAACAACAACAACAACGATAATAATAATTAGAAAAACAACAAGAACATGAAAATATATTCATTTATTTGTTTTGTTGGTTCATTCATTAGGTGGGAGAGTTGTTCAGCAGATAATGTTGTCTCGTCACAGCAGTCATCCAGGGTGTATTCCCGCAGATTGTTCCCGGGATAAGCTCCGGATAAAGCGCTTACTAAAAGTGAGGGAGGGGGTATTTATTAATTAGAGATTATGTTAGTGTTAGCTCAGTATAGTATAGTGCACAGTAGAGGACAAAAGAGAGCCCCAAATCAAACAAACCTGCTGGGCTTCACTCCGTCCCTGTGCAGCTGGATCCTGGACCACCTGACTAAATGACCACACTGTTCAGATCAGATGGGACACTTCCTGCACGGTCATACTGAGCACTGGCACACCTCAGCTCTCCGTGCTCAACCAGGTGCTGCTCACACTGAAGACACCCACAGAAACACACTGGTAGATTTTACTACAGGTGAAGTATTTGGCGGGAAGCACGGTGGCTTAGTGGTTAGCACGTTTTCCTCACACCTCCAGGGTCAGGGGGTTCGATTCCCACCATGGCCATGTGTGTGCGGAGTTTGCATGTTCTCCCAGTGCAGTGGGGGTTTCCTCCGGGTACTCCGGTTTCCTCCCCCAGTCCAAAGACATGCATGGTAGGCTGATTGGCGTGTCTAAAGTGTCCGTAGTGTATGAATGTGTGTGTGAGTGTGTATGTGATTGTGCCCTGCGATGGACTGGCACCCTGTCCAGGGTGTACCCTGCCTTGTGCCCCATGCGCCCTGGGATAGGCTCCAGGTTCCCCGCGACCCTGAAGAAGGAGTAAGCGGTATAGAAGATGGATGGAAAGTATTTTGGGTCGTCAGGTCCAGCCTTCTGCCCTATGTTCAGTTCTTCTTCCATCCTTCCTCCGAATGATCTCTCTTAGTGGTTACGCAGCACAATCGGCAGTACTGAAAGGCACTCTAAGCTCCTCCACACCGTCCAGGAAGACCTCAGTCAACCTGACGTGCACTTGGCTTTCTTCACAGCCGAATGCCAGTAAAACGGAGAAAATAAAGAAGAGCAGGAAGATCAGCGTGAGGGCGAAGCAGCACACGGTAACCAGCATGCCATTCGCCCTGGACTGTCTCACTTCACTCGGAACTCTCTCCACTGCAGCTGCAGGAGTCTTCTTCCACTTCACCTTGCATGCCTGTCCATCACGCACGCGCAGTGGCTCCTTCACCTCGCGCTCCCTGACCGCGCGCACCGCTTTTTCCGCGTGCTCGATGCGCGCTGCGATTTCCTCCGCGTGCACCGAGCAGTCCTCGAGGAAGGCGAATAGTTCCAGTAACTCTGCATCTTTCCTCCTGAGGATCTCATCTCTCTCCCCGAGGCTGATCTGCATGTCCTCCACGCAACACTTCGCTGTGAACACCTCTCGCTTGAGAGTCCCTAATCTTATCTGCCTAGGCTTTTCAGAGCTCAGGATGCACCTCAGACCCGCGAGCGCGTCCTCGGTACACTCGTTGACCCTCTCCTCTTCTTTCAAGCGCTCCTTCACGCTCGGCTCTCTCACGCAGGACTGATGGAGAGCCTCCAGCATGGTGCGCTTCTCTTCTTCGAATTGTGGGACGTCGGACAGTAAGATCTGCAGGCGCTCCACGTGACTCTTCAGCGCGTCGTTCTCCTTGCGCAGCTGCGCGTGCATGTGGAGCGCGCGCAGCTCATCGGACTCCTCCGACTCCGACTCCGACGTGGAGACGTAACCACGGTGTTTGTGTCTAATCATCCTGGTTGACAATAGCACTAATGATAATAAAAAAAAAGCCGTTGCATTTCGAACTAGTCTGTGACGTCACAGCGGTGGCCATGGCAACATCACAGAAGTGATTATGATTATTATTTTTAAATACTACTGCTACTCCTAATAATAATAATGTCACTTTACATTTAGGGGTGATGTGTCATGGCTGAAGTGTTTAATCTGTTTGAACTGTCTCACTATTTCTTTCTTTCTCTCTCCCGCTGGATTTCCATTTAAAAGTGTATCATTACAATAATTATACAACTGCAATCATACAGTTCATACAATCTGTAAGGATCTGCAATAAGGACATGTAATAATAATAATAATAATAATAATAATAATAATAATAATAATAATAATAATAATAATAATAGTGCTGTGTTTTGTATGCATGTTCCCAATTTTCTTAAATTAATGCAACATTTCACAACAGGGCAGTGTTCACCTAGGTGAGATTGGGAAATAAAACAGGACCTCAAAAACGCAGAGACTGCTACTAATAATAGGAGTTTGCATTTATTCCGGTTTCCTCCCCCAGTCCAAAGACATGGTAATGGAAAATGTGCACTTATATAGCGCTTTTATCCAAAGCGCTTTACACTGTGTCTCATTCACCCATTCACCCACCAATGGCATGTGGAGTCACCAGGCCGGGAATCGAACCGCCAACCCTACGATTAGTGGACACCCCGCTCTACCAACTGCGCCACAGCCATGCATGGTAGGTTTATTGTATGTGATTGTGCCCTGCGATGGACTGGCACTCTGTGCCCGATGCTCCCTGGGATAGGCTCCAGGTTTCCCCCGTGACCCTGAAAAGGATAAAGCGGTATAGAAGATGAATGTATGGTTAGCATCACACCTCCAGGGTTGCGGGTTCGATTCCTTGTGTGTGCAGAGTTTGCATGTTCTCCCCATGCTGCAGGGGTTTCCTCCCCCAGCTCCACCACTAATCAATAGTGTATATATTTTCATATTTTTTTGTAGTGAGATTCGTCCTTGATTAATGACAATTTGATCCTATTCTGTCAAGTCTTTTCCCATTTGATAGAATCTAATCTAGGCTCATGTTTTGTTTTTCTATTCCCTATGTGTCTTCAGTTGAATGAACGTGATCGAGTTGCACAGTGTAACTCTCCAGATGATGGCTGCTGTTATCCAGGCTCAGGACGGCAAGCCCAAGAAGCTCTCTAGAAGCTGTAATGAGTGCATCATCTCCTAAACTGCTGAGCTTTAGCTTTGACCTGCTCACTGCTACTATAACCACTTTTCGTAATGTTTCGTAAGATTTATGTCAGTCTTACTGTTTAGATTTTCAGTTCCTCCTGTGTCTTATTTTTTTTCTCTGCTCCTGAGCAGGGATTTTTGGACTTACATGGTTAGTGTAGCTGAGAATGTAAAAGGTTATGGTATGAAACCTACATTCCAAAGCTGTCTACTGTAGGAGCAGAGAGACATTATGGGACACTATGAGGAACAGGGCATTGTGAGATTGGCAGGACTTAAGTCCTTTATGTGATCCTAAAAAATAACAGTCCCTCAGTGGTGGAATAAACTTCCATCCTCAATCCGGACCGCAGAATCTCTCACCATCTTCAAAAAACAGCTAAAAGACCCACCTCTTCCATGAACACCTAACCAACCCATACAATAGATAAATAAACAAATAAAACCAGCTACTCTGGCAATTACACCTCTATTCTGTGTACTTTGCTTTGCAATTAAAAGATCTTGTATGGTTGCACTACTCGTATTGTTCTCTGCTTGATATATCACTTTGCTTGTATTTCCTCGTTTGTTAGTCGCTTTGGATAAAAGCGTCTGCTAAATGAATAAATGTAAATGTTGATGTGATATTGGTCTAATAAACTGTTCCTGTTTTTTTTTTGTGCTGGTCCACTTCACATTGAATTAAGTTCCTGTTAACTTAAAATGAGTTTGACGCTCCTGTTAAAGTTTATAGGTCTGTGATGCTGTCTTACTGGACAAGCCAAATGTTCCCAGCACACCTTTAGGGAGACGCCAGTGCCCAAAAAATGGTCCCCAATTAATGTTTTATAAAGACGGGGGTCTCTCTGAACTTGGATGCAGAAATAGATACGAGTGTATAGTTACTTTTAGATGGCAAATGGACGTGGATATCGATGTAGATATGATACATGATTGTGTTTCATAAAAGTTCATTGGTATGGAGACAATGTGAATGTATTTATAAACTGACAGGAAACATGGATTATTATTATTATTATTATTATTATTATTATTAATTATTATTATTATTATATTTTATTGGTCTGCTAGAGTTTTAGTGTCTCATCTAAACATGAAAGCAATTACTATATGGCCAGACACAGAATACAATATCCAGAGCTTTCATATTTCTCTTAAACAAGCTCTCTTGCTGTGCTTTATTCAAAATATGCAAAAAGCAGTTGCTATGCAATTATAACAAAGCAAATATTTACCCTTAATACATATTTTAAAAGAAAACTAAAGGCAGATAATACAACAGGAAAATGAACATCTTGTAGCATCTTATCGTGGCTTGTAGGACACAAACACATCTAAGTCAGTGTCCTACAAGCCAAAATAAAATAAAATAAAATAAAAACGAGGGACTGCTACAATGGATGCTCTCAACAATATAGCTAACAAGCAACTACTAAACCTCAGAGGAGAAATGGCACCAACCTCAGATTTTGATTTTAGCTGACTACGGTGCTTGTTATGCTACGCTGGTGAGACGCTGTTATTTGTATCGGGTTCGAATTGTTTCATAATTCCAAATAAATCGATTACGATCCACAAATAAATGTAGTGAGATTTACAAGGAAATAAACAAATTCACAAATGCATTCAATGACATCCACAAATATATGCTATTAGTTTCACACGCAAAAATCAAATTGACAAATAAATAAAATGAGATTTGCAAATAAAAACACTGCTCTTATGCTTCTGTTCTGTTTATGCTTTGCTTTGCGTTTTCTTTGTTTTGTGCATTTTGGCGCCGTGGTCGCTTAGCTATTTCTGTTTTTGTTTCCTTCTTGCCGGCTTTCAAGCTTGCTCATTTATTTTTTTTAGTTTGTTTTGCATTTTTCATTTATATAATTTGTTACTACTGCTGCTTGTGATGTTTGTTTGCTAGTGTGTTTAGCTGCTTTGTGGGTTATGTTATTTATTCGTTTTATTACCATTATTATTGGTTTTCCCTTCAAGCCTGGGGGTGGTCCATGGGCCACTATTTTTTGCACTAGTCTAGACTGCGTTTTTGATATCCGAGGTGATTGAATTTATTTCTGTGGTGCCACTAACTATTGGAGGTTGATATCCTCAGGTTTGAGTGTTAGTCTTCTATTGTACAGTGCCGATTATAAGATTACTTTTCTGTGAGCAATTTTCTTAAATTTTGTTTTGATTCATTTGAGTGCTTTATTTTTGTATTGTGTAATTGATTTTTTTTTGTTGTTTTTTTTTGTCTTCTTAGGAGCTCTCGGCCCAGAGTGGGCAGGCTAGCTGTCCCCGTGTTGTGCTGGGTGTAGATCTTTGCAGTGGATCTCATTGGAGTGTGTGAATTTGATCTGGTGCACGTGTGGGCCTTTACTAATGTAGACAACATTAAACCCTAAAATCTAGGTTTTGTTTTGTTTTTGATTATATCACAGCATCTTGCCGCTGTTTGCCTTTATTGGCATTTTATTCCTGCTAGATTACATTGCAGGCTCTTTTCCTCTTTTTAATTGTTTTTTGTGATTTAATAAGGATCAATATTTTTGGTATAAACATATCCATGTCTCATCGCCTCTCTGTGAGAAATACTGAACCTGTGTGTTCTTATTGGGTATTTCCCTGGGTAATTAAACCAGGGTAGCATAGTCGCTACTTGTTGTGGAGGTAAAGCTCATTAGAGGTGTATCATCTGGGAACCTCCTGAAACCCCTTGTACCTATCTATGTCACTGGGGAATGTATCTTACATGTCAAAGCATTTTAAAAATGGGTTTGGGTTTTAAGGACACTCTTGTAATAATTTTTTAGAGTAAATATTTAATGGTACAATACATGCACTATTCCAAGTAAAAGATGCACACTGAAGGTACAAAAGATGTAGGCTTGAGGGCACCACCCCAGGGACGAAGGAAATGTACTGAGACTGTATCTACATACAAAGCAGCAGTTGATGGTGTTTAAAAATGACACAGGTTTTTTTTTTTTCCAAACCTGTCATGCAATCATCTCAACTCCTCACAGGTGAAATCACATGCATATTGTAGAAGAAGGCAGCGACAAGCGATTGGCAGGCTGAATCAGCAACAGATGCAGATGTGCACATGCATGAAGTAGCCAAACTGATTTGTATCCAGATATGAGCAACTCTGGTTTGTACCATCTCTCCTGGTGAGGATGTCAATCGTGTTTCCACACAGAATCCTTCAAGCATCTTTCCTATATCTCTTTCATCACAATAACTGTGTCTTGCTGTCCATCACTGCTTCGAACATATCCACGTTCTTTATAACATCCGATGACAAGTTTGACACATGTATACAAACCTTCTGGAGTCCTTGAGTCAGTCACGGACAGTCCATAACTCCTTTGAAACTATCGGAACAGCAATCTTCATCTTTCAAAGTTCCATCCATGTTTTTAATGTCAACCTTTTTTTTTTGTAGTGCTGCCATTTTTCGACAGCTTAAACAATGTTCCTCGTTGTTCCATCTTCTGATACATACAGTTAATAAAATAGCATTAGAGCATTTGGTTGTTATTTAGCTGAGAAATTTCCCAGTATTACAATTATACATCTTTTTTTTGCATCACACATTCATAACAATAATCACAAGTGAAACTACAGGAAATTTGCAGATCAAAGCTGCAGCTATTTAAAGTGATATACAAATGTTTGACAAATCATCCTCTGAAGAAATCATGTAATCAGTGTCTTGATCCTATTGTTGTGGTAAATGATTCGCAATCAAAATGCAGCGTAATGCATCTGCTTTAGGCAGGGTCTCTGATGGTAGCATTTGTTTATCACATTCTATTGCTTAGTAGAGCAAAGAGCCTGGCCTCCACACATTGGGTTGCAGCCCCATACTAGAGGTGCTAAAGCGCGGTCTAGGTGCTTGCAGATTTTGGCTACTTGCAGACACCGCTGAGCGCATACCACTTGGTATGAGGGGACTCAGATCCGGGGCACTTTTAAACTGCTTGGCTGCCTGAAAAGGTGCACCAGGTTGCATGTGAATGGGTCCTGGGATATGTGTTGCATATGGTACAGGGGCAGTGGAAAGTTTGGGGAGTGCTGGCAGGGCCCCTGTAGGGACAGGAGGTGGTGGGGAGAAGGGTGCAGCAGAACGTGCAGTAACAGGAGGAGGTGAAGCAATGTCAGAACGCCACAGGGGCTCAGCCAGAGTGGTGGCAGAGCGTGGTACAATCACAGTGGGGTTCAGGGCTGTAGGTGCTGACATTGGGGTGGGAGTAGAAAAGCGCTTGATCTCATATACACGTGTTGCTTTGACAGGCACTTGTTTTGGTGAGGTTAGGGTTGTGCCAACTACCCCAACTCCATTTGACATGGGTGGCTGCTGCTGCTGTTGTTGGTAGGTGGTGATAGTCTGGGGAACACCCCCACCATAACTGAACAAGGAGGAATTGAGCTGATATGGCTGTCTGCTTAAGAAGTCCAGAGCTTTGATTCCTTGTTTGTGCTGACCAGGGTTCGTCTTTATTCCACTTCTAGCAGCTTCATTGGACTTACTACCTCGTTGGGCCACTAGGGGGCAGGAGGGGGACAGCAATGGGTTGTAGCTGATAGGTGGAGGGGCACGAACATTGGAGGAATATTTCCAGTGAGCTGGAAGAGATGGAGTGGGTGAGGGCTCTCGTGGCTTGGCTGGAGACTTAGGTTGCTTGTCCACCACATATCGATCCATACGGCTCTGTCGACGAGCAAACAGATCTGCTCCTTTCCCCCCCATCTGGGGGATATCAATTGTGTTATTTGCTGGCTTAGGAGCGACCAGTGGAGGTATCTTGCTCCTTTGAGCCTGCATGAAGTTGCAAGCCTCAGCACCCAGGTTGAGGTAATCTTCCTCTGGACCTGACTCAAATCCAGGCTCTGCCCCAGGACGGGACCTCTCATCAAGATTCTGCACTAGAGAGAGCAGCTCAGGGTTGTAGGACACAGGTTTCTTCTCTTCAATTTTACTGAACATGGGCTTTTTAGTGCCATGGCGACGGGCTTCCTGCAGGATGCCTGTTCGGGCCGCAGGTACGGAGATCCGCTGCTCTCGAGAAGAAATCCCTGTACTTGAATTGGAAAGGGGATACTGATGGACTATGGGAGACTCTATTGTTCCAGATGTTGTGGTTGCCACTGAGATATATGGGTTGAAAGAAACTTTGTGAGGTGATGGTGGTGGTTGCATATTTGAGCCCTGAGAGGCCGGTGCAAGTACTTGAACAGGGGCAGGGGCTGGGACATGGGGAAGGGATGGGTTAGGGGTATAAGTGGATAAAAATGACTGTGATGACACAGAGGGTAGTGGTTGTGGTTGAGCAATGATATGAGGTGGGCTAAAGGACATATTTTGTGTTGGTGGTGTAGAAAAAGACTGGCAACTCATAGCTGGGGCTAGATTAAATGGTGGTGTAGAGGCAGCTGGAGGAGAGTGATAAGCAGGCATGCCTGAACTCTGTGATGTGAATGGTGTAGCATTTGAAGAAGCAGTGGAAAATGGAGCAGAGGCTACAGAGGAGGATGGAGACAAGATAGAGGTGGGGACACTGACAGTGGATGGTCTTAGGGGGATGTACAGGGATGTACTGGCAATTGCTCTCTTCCCATCAGAGCTAATAGGAGAGAAAGAAGCTGGTACTGTTGCCACAGACACTGCTTGGGCCTGAAGTGGGGGCTTCTTGGTGGTATTGGCCTTGAAGATGACTGGGGCTGTTGCAGCTCTGTGGCTGACACAGCCTGGGGCAAAAGGCCTTGCAGTTCTGTTGAGAACCAGGCTTCCAGAGCAAGCATCTGACTGCTCTGGAAAGGGTCCTGACATAGTGGGCATGGGAGTCTGGCCTGGTGAAGACAACACTACGCTGGTTCTGCTCACCACCATAGGCTCCCCATTCACCATGCTGCTATTGTGAGAGTAGACTGGGGTCATTGGAGTAACGGATGTGTAGGTCAACACAGTGTCAGACTGTTGCTGGGGCATGGAGGAAAGTGTAGGAGTAATGGGTGTTGGTATATGTTTCTCACTCTTCTTCCTCTGCTGCTCAAAGAGCTGTGCCCCTCTCCCTGAAGTGCCACTCAAGCCCAAGCTAGCCTCTGCTTCCCCATCAGACAACACACATGCTGATGTCCTTCTCTCTAAAACATCCAGATAGTCACTGTCCCAAATAGGGTCTGTTGTTCCAGAAAGGCTGTCCTCGTCAATCTCTGACTCACTGCCAAGGAAAAGGCTCTCGTCCTCCGTCTCTCCGTCTGTGTTGCTGCAGCTCTCGTTGTCAACACTGCCAAAACAGGTGAGTGTATATTTTTTGGCCCTCTGTCGGCGCTTTTTGAACATAAGCACACCTTTAGAGTGAGGATTGGGAGCATCTGTCAGCAAAGAGGCAATGGTGCGACACTTGGATCGAGCTTCCTTCACCTGCTTGTCCTGCACGCTCTCACTTCTGTGCAGTCCTAAGGATGGAAAAAGACAGAGTTTCTACTACAGTCAAAACAAAGTCAAACATATATTATATATTTGAATATATTTATAGATAGATATAGAAACAAAGTGAGACCACTCCCCGAATTTCCAAATGACAGATGCCTCTCTATAATGGCACAGGAAGCTTTAAATGCAAAATATCACTTCAACAGAATATATGGGTTTTGTGAACAGAGATACTAAATACTAAGCACTAGGATAAAGTTTAGTAACATTAATGCCTGGCAATCACAGTTTTCATTGACCAGATGATTAGACAAAATTCCATTCACTATTTATTGAAAAAATACATACAATTTTTAAAAAATCTAAAAAGTTGGTTTGCGCTAATGCTGAAAATGATTTAAATATCAAGTGTATTAAGAGTGCTGAAATAGAACATTGTAATGTGGT
This sequence comes from Ameiurus melas, assembly GCA_012411365.1. Taxonomy (NCBI): domain Eukaryota; kingdom Metazoa; phylum Chordata; class Actinopteri; order Siluriformes; family Ictaluridae; genus Ameiurus; species Ameiurus melas. The sequence continues at coordinate 8,386,733 of CM022760.1, read as the reverse complement.
GAAGTAGTTGTTGAGAGCATGTCTGGCAAAGATATGCCTATGATAAATCTATGAGCTCACTCTTTTACTACAAATAGCCCTACACATTCTAACAGTAGGAGAACATGACCTCTAAAGAGAAAAACTGACAGTCTTCACAGTCAACAAAACTTTAACTATAATTTCAATAGATAAAAAGACTCGGCATGTGGTGCAACAGACATTTTTGTGTTATAATTTCATATATACAGACTGTATTCTATATTCACTGAGATGTACACAGTGGCGATTCAGTAAACAAAAATTCTAACTGTATGAGACATCGATTCAGTTTTCAAACAACGTCTGATCGATTATAATCTGAACGAGCAAAAAAGGTTCATCCAAACAACTCGGTAACCAAAAACTCAGGAGATAAAATATTTCGCTATGCGCTTAAATTCTGTCCAAAAACCTGCCTTCCATTTTTTGTTTAGCTTTGGATTAAAACATAAGTCCCCATCCTAAAGTATGCCAGGATACTCAAAGTTATAAAAGAGCTCAGTTTTTACCTGTGTAGACAGTGGGTGCTACATGCGCAAGCTCGGAAAGTGATGTGAGGTTCTTCATGATGTGTTTGGTCTCCTACCTTCCCAATGTCAGTTTCGAATGGAATGACACACACTCACACACACTCACATGCTAGTAGAGAGCAGGCAGTAGTCGGTGGAGACTCTGTCCACATCACCCCCAAAATCCTTCTGCCTGTAGTCTGGGTTGAGACCTTTTAAAGAGCAATCATCTACCCACAAGATCCTTCCACAGGCCCAATGAAACCCCATTATGTCATTGAAACTATTTCAGTCGGTGAGTAGTGCTGAGGAACACTATCCACCTGTCTGGGCACACCACTGAGCACTGTCTGCTATGACTGCTTAGTAATACCCCATTGGCTTTAAGCATTGTTTGATTCACAGAGTTTGAAGAACGAACTGCTCATGATTGCCATCATCATTCATTACTGTCATCATCGATGTCAGTGCTGACACATAACACCGTGCTGCAATGCACGGTTTCGTGCACCCTATACTAGTCCTTGTAAACCATTATGAGACTAGCAATAAGAGTAGGATGTCTTTGAAAGCAAAAGGCTTAACATTATCTCTTGTCAACATCATTTGGCCATCTTATTATTTTCAGATGGATTAGTCTAATAATAATGCTTTAGACAATCTCCATCTTCACTTGGGATGCTATATTTCATTGTACCAACTACCGCAACAAATTCCACCAATGGTATTGATCAGCATTGTTCCCTAATGCTGCTCCCAAATCGCATTCTGTTCATTCACTCTTAAATCTGACACTAAAGATCTCCCAAACCTCCCAAATTGTCCTCATTTATTATACAAATGAGAATGTGAGAGAAAGTGACCCTGTATAAACCTACTGCATGACTGTCTAAACAGGGTTGGGGTTACAAATCTGTATAAAATTCTCTGAAATAGTCTTTGACAGCAAGGTGACCTTCCATGATTAGATATGGCGCTGTACCCTGTACTGAGAGTCCAAACATATCAGAGATAAAGAGTTAGCACCTCATCATAGAAGGATACTAAATACATAGTATTAACCCCCGCATATAGGCTTCACATAGTAGATAAATGATGTATGTATTTATGTATGTATGTATGTATATATGTATAACTGTATATCTGTTAAAACGCTTGTTGGCCTTGATTTGTCTTGAGTTGGTGGATTGGAGAAGAAGAAGAAGAAGAAGAAGAAAATAATTGTATTTATTTATATATGATAGATAGATAGATAGATAGATAGATAGATAGATAGATAGATAGATAGATAGATAGATAGATAGATAGATCTTATTTCTAAAGTATTATGGTCAAATCCAATCAACACTGACAGCACAGAAACAGTTAGCTTTCTGGATGTTTTTCTGAAAATGAGATTTTCTTGAAAGAAAAAATCTACTCAGTGAATCTATTCAGCACACATATTACACCTGTTTTTGTCTACCTATAGGATATCTGTTACACGGTGATCTAAATATACCTTGTGCACATTTTACTGTAATGTGCCAAGCAAAGGAAATAACAAAACCTTGGGAACAGTAATTGATATAATATAGATGGATTATATATATATATATATATATATATATATATATATATATATATATAAGTCTGTGGTGTGTGTTTAGAAGATAAATATGAAGTGGCCCAAGACAGAACAACACATGAAACAAAATCAGTGACAGAGATGAAGCTCTTAAAACGTGCAACAGACATAGAGCAGCAACTGGACATGCCATTCCAGACATGCAACAGAAGTACTTGCATTATTAGACTGAGTCAGATGGAAAATATAGCCTCAGGTTCTTCCTCTCTCCCTCCCGCCTCTCCTACTGCCTGTCACCATGAAGCTAATTCAATAGTGTTATGGAAGAACCCCCACTGCCACATATAAGAGCTCACCACTCCGCCATACTCCAGTTACAAAGTCACAGCACAGGAACTTAATGGGCAAGCACTTCCTAGTGTACAGGTACTCTAAACTATATGCCATAAGAGTATGTTTTTTTTATTATTATTAGTTTTTGTATGTATTATGTTTCACTTGTAAGTGTAGTTATATGTATCGGAACAATTTTGGGGTATAATATTAGTGATGACAAACATGTCAGCACTATTGCATTATTTTAACACTGTCCAGGTTTAGATAAATGCTAGTGATTTAGTCTGAAATTCATGGCTGCTCCTGCAAAATTATACTCAACTTTCAATAAGTGGCCACTGGGGGGCAACATGATAACTGCTTTTTTCTAATTATAGTGTATGAGGTAAGACAGGAAAAGGCCTTAGAGGTGAAAAAAGCAGCCATCAGCCCTTTTTATATATATCTAAAAATCTCAAAAGAATTTTTGGTAGTTTTGGTAACCAGACCGCTAGCTTTTACTGAAGAGTTGGGTATGTCCAATAAATGTGGCCAAGAAGTGCCTACATGTACAGCTTAAGCCAGGTTCATTAACACTGCAAGTATCCAACTATAGGTACTCGACTGTCTTTAGTCTAGAGACTATATATTTATCTGAAAAGATCATTTTTCAAAATTAGTGTCGAGCGTAGATACAAACAGAATTCAACCTTCAAGATTCTGAAGGTTGGGGCCAGAAAAGTGTACAAATCATATGAAGCATTTAAGGACTGATATACTGAATAGTGCCACAAAAATGTGTATATGTTCAGCATGTGTACAAGGTATATGCAGTGCTGTGAAAAAGTATTTGTCTAATTTGTTCGGTTTGTGTGCGTATCATACTAAATTGTTTCAGAAATTAAAGCAAAAATCTAAGATAAAACAAAGGCAAGCTGAGTAAACACAAAATAAAAAAGTTTATTGTAGCAAAAAAGTTATTCAATACCAACTGGGCCTGTGTGAAAATGTATTTGCCCCCATAGTTACTAATTTCCCAAATCTATGAAACTGGATTCATTATGGGATTATTGCAAACCCTATTCAATCACATCAACACTTAAATAGACCTTTTTCAACAGCAGGAAGTTGGTTAAAATGTCTTACCCAGTAACACACTATGCCAAAGCTGAAAGAAATTCCAGAAATGATGAGGAAGAAGGTGATTGAAATACATCAGTCTGGGAAGGGTTTACTCCAAAGAACCACAGTGAGAGCCATTACCTCTAAATGGATAATCTCAGCATAGTAGTGAACCTTCCCAGAAGTGGCCGACCTTCCAAAATTCCTCCAAGAGCACTGCAACGACTCATCCAGGAAGTCACAAAAGAGCCAAGGACAACATCAAAGGACCTACAGGCCTCTCTTGCACCAATAAAAGTCACTGTTCATGACTTCAGTATCAGAAGGACACTGGGCAAAAATAGCATCCATGGGAGAGTGGTGAGGTGAAAACAATTGCTAACCAGAAGAACATTAAGGCTCGTCTGAATTTTTCCAAAACACACCTTGATGATCCTCAAACCTTTTGGGAGAATGTTCTGTGGACTGATGAGTCGAAAGTGGAACTGTTTGGAAGACAGGAATCCCGTTATATCTGGCTTAAACCAAAGACAGAAATTCCACAAAAAGAACATCATACCTACGCTGAAGCATGGTGGAGGCAGTGTGATGGTGTGAGGATGCTTTGCTACTTCCGGGCCTTGAATTCTGTGCTCTACCAGAAAATCCTAATGGAGAATGTCTGGTCTTCAGTTCGTAAGTTGAAACTCAAGCGCCACTGGATTATGCAGCAAGACGATGATCCAAAGCGTAGGAATAAATTATAGTCTTAGAAGTAAGTGAAAGTCTGATCTCCAGTTATCTGAAGAGTTTGGTTGCAGTTATTGCTGCTAAAGGTGGCACAACCAGATTTTCAGTTTAAGGGTGCAATTACTTTTTCACATTGGTGACAGGTGATGGATAACTTTTTTTGCTTCAATAAAAAATTATAATGAATAAATACTGTATTGTGTGTTTACTCAGGTTGCCTTTATTTTATGTTGTATATCGTTTGAAGATATAAAACTATTTAGTATAAGATATAAACAGAAACAGAAGAAATCAGTATCAAATTCTTTTTCACAGCAATGTACTGTGGTTTAGATACTCACTGGCTTCCTTGGCTTTATCCATATATGTCATGGTGAGCTCTTCATCTACAGGATTATCCACAGGACCCACCATTGGCACAAGCTGTGTGTAGGATGTGCGCTTGAGTGCCTCTTTGGCCCGCATTGGGGACACAAGTGGAACTGTAGGGGGTTCCTGGAAACCACTATCCACCTCTACAGCACCTGATGGGCTTTGATCAGAGTTTTCGGAAGAGTGCTCGGCCTGAAGAGACCATTCCACCCCATTGGGCTGGTACACCACCTCTCGTCGTGCCACTCCAGGTAAACTCTTCTGCGGTGGAGGCTCCACCCCATCATGTGTACCATTAGAAATGGCCCAGGATTGAGTCTGGGAGTATGCAGACATATCAGATGTACTCTCACAGCCACTCATCTCAGAGTTGTCATCCTGATGGGGTGAGCTTCGCCCAAGGGCTTTGGCTGGGGAGCTGCTGGGACTGCGACGCCTCTGCTTGCGCTGTCTGTCCTGAGCTGCAACATCTGCATCACTGTCCGTCTCACCATAATATGCTTCACTCTCAGGAGGGGATCTCAGCCATTCTGGGCCATTGGTGGGTGACATGAGTGATCCTCTATTTACAGATGACACTTTCGAGGACACTGGAGGAGACAAAGCTCTGAGTGCTGCCCGGTATTCTTTATCGATGCGAGGAGACGGGGCTCGATCCAGTAGGACTACTGATGGGAACCCCACAGGGGCCCTGAAATTAAAATAAATGTTTAAAAATTGTAAATTAAATATAGAGAACGGCAGCTGTCACATTTTTTTTAAAAGCACTAAATTGTACAATTGCTTATCACTAATGGAGATAGACTGGCACCCTGTCCAGGGTGTACCCCGCCTTGTGCCCGATGCTGCCTGGGATTGGCTCCTAGTTCCCGTGACCCTGAACAGGGAGTAAGCGGTAGAAGATGGATGGATGGATGGATGGATGGATGGATAATGGAGATAGAAATGAACGGATTTCTTACTCAAGTAGAAGTGCAAATGCTCCTCTAACCAACATTTTTTAAAAATTCCACAAAAGAGAAAGGACTTCACTCTTTAAATCATGCCGTGATTTTGGTTACTGAAAAGAAATGAGCAAGAAATGTAGAAAAACATTTGGCAAGGCTGTTTGATCTCTTAAATGTTAACTAGCATGATGCAAACAATGGTAATAGCTAGCTGTGTTTCATCTTATAGTGTCACATTTCAGATTTGTTAAGGGTTTGTGATGAACCGATTGAAGCTATCTAATGTCATTATACCTTAAAATGTATAGATTATAGAGAAATACGATGTTTGGAAATGCAATAAGTAAACATTTTTTTTATTTTATTTTTTTTTATGTAGTAAGTAAAAGAAACTCAAGTGAAGTACAAATGTTTAGAAACTGTACTTTTAGTACACCACTTAAGTAAATGTACTTTGATACTTCCCAGTTCTGGTCACTAGGGTATTATTATATAAACTAGTTTGGTTGACTGACACTGCGAACATCCAACTATGTGTATGCTTGAAATGCTGTGCACGTTTTCCAGCCTAGTGACTATATACAGTGCTGTGAAAAAGTATGTGCCTGAGCCTGATTTCTTTTGTTTTTGTGTATATCTCGTACTAAATTCCTTCAGAAATGAAAACAAAATCTAAGATAAAAACAAAGGCCACCTGAGTAAACACCAAATATAGTTTTTTTTTATATTTAAATTATGACATTTAATGAAGTTATCCAATACCAACTGGGCCTGTGTGGAAATTTCCATACTTTATACATCCATCCATCCATCCATCTTCTACCGCTTATTCCTTCTTCAGGGTCACGGGGAACCTGGAGCCTATCCCAGGAAGCAATGGGCACAAGGCGGGGTACACCCTGGACAGGGTTCCAGTCCATCACAGGGCACAATCACATACACACTCACACACCCATTCATACACTATGGACAATTTAGACACGCCAATCAGCCTACCATGCATGTCTTTGGACTGGGAGAGGAAACCGGAGTACCTGGTGGAAACCCTCGCAGCACGGGGAGAACATGCAAACAATCGAACCCCGGACCCTGGAGGTGTGAGGCAGACGTGCTAACCACTAAGGCACCGTGCGCCCTCATACTTTAATCATTTTTATTATTATTATTATTATTATTACAAATTTAAATTACATTCTTTTTCATAGCACTGTATTCCTATGATCTTAGAAAGATCATCCTGTCCTGTTTTTCAGAAGTGTGTTTTTAAGTATATGGAAAGTGTAGCGTGACAGTCAAAATTCACCCTTCAGGATTCTGAAGCTTGTGGCCTGAAAAGTGTACAATAGATATCAGACCCGCCGTGAGCTATGGACAATGCATTTGAGAGCTGATACTACTTGAAGCGGTATCATGCTAAAACATTATATTATAATGTGTTATTTAAAAATATAGTGTTTGCTAATGTAATGAATAGAAGGTATAGAATTCCTTTTTTAAAGTAAAGATGCTTGAAACTCATACTTTAGTATAGTAAATCAGTAATCCTATGTAGAATTGTAGTACTTCACAGGTAGGGTAGGTTGGTACCCTCTAGGGAACATCTTCTGTGTATAAATTAAGTTATGGTCTATAATTTGACCTTAATGACTATTGTTGTATCTTAAATAAGTAAAGCTACATTATATATCAACTTTTTCTGGGCGAAAGGTACTAAAGGTATAAAGAAAATCCCATGGACAAGAAAGTACCGGTTGGTACCTTTTTTCTGAGACTGACGTGAGATTTTTTAAATTTTGTTTCTGGCAAACATATACCTTTTAATCCGTAAATGAAGGGTTCCCCGGCCATTGTCGATCAGATTCATGGCCTCAGTGTGAGACAGTTCACCACAAAACACATCATTAATCGACACCAGTTCATCAGACTCCCGAAGACCTGCCCGGCAAGCTTTACTGCGCTTCCTCACCTACACCAGCAGGGGGAGACAGTGTCAAAACAAAGAACACCTCGCACACTAAAGACACACATTTCCAGCAAGTCATATTTCTCTGAGCTTACTCATGAGTTCGCTCATTAAAACACATCATCTTGAATATATATATATATATATATATATATATATATATATATATATATATATATATTATATATATATATATATATATATATATATATATATATATATATAATATAACAGATATTCACACAAAAGTCAGGATACTTTGAGTAGAATATTTGGCTCAGCTTATTTCTTCACCAAAGCCCCACATGCGCGTAATTTTTAAAGCTATAATCAGCAGCTCTCTGTGCAAGTACACTAGAATCTAAATCTGTTACCAGTAATCATTCGACTCTGTCGCTCAGCAGGGGACATAGTGAGGATGGAATCAATCCAAGCATAACCTAAAGTAATTTAAACAAGTTCACACTAACGCTCTTGTCAACTATCAGCTTTATTAGCTATATAAATACAAGAATAATGTCAATTTGAAGGTATTTTTTTTTTTTGCATAAAATAACATAAAAGCAGTGTCATGTCTTTGAAAGCACAATGCTTCAAAAGTACATGTTCAAAACATGAACCTGTTTCTACAGCTGTCTAAGTTTGTTTATCTACTTTCATGTTATTATTTGTTTGTTTGTGTGTTTATTACTTCCTGTCTTTCTTCCTGTCTTTCTTTTTGCCTAATATATGTAAATAGTGTGACTGCGTAAATCCGCACTAGCTAACGCTTAGGCTGTGCTCATACTCACACTTAGCTCCAAATTATAATACAAATAAATCAAATGATGTAGTTCTCAATTTCAGATGGCTGCCCTTACAGTTTTTATATGGATTTTTTTCCCCCTTAGTAAAAGTGTCGCAGTGGACAGTTACGCACTGCCACGCTGCCATTGTCGGGTCCTTGAACGAAGCCCTTAATCTTTTCTGCCCCAGTGGCGCTGTATCATGACTGACCCTGTGCTCTGACACCTGCTTCATTACAAGCTGGGGTATGCAAATAATAATATAATAATAATAATAATAATAATAATAATAATAATAATAATAATAATAATAATAATAATAATAAATAAATAAATAAATAAATAAACAGCACTTCACTGTGATATATATAAGTACATATATATATATATATATATATGTGTGTGTGTGTGTGTGTGTGTGTGTGTGTGTGTGTGTGTGTGTCATATAAAAGTTTCTTCATTAATGGTGATCATACGATTTACATTTTAGCAATAGTTTAGCAAAAATCCAAACCCAAAGGAGTAACAAACATGCCTCAGATATCATTTACATTTGTGATTATTCTAACACGTGGAATTAATCAAATTCAAATGAGCTCATTCGGTGACCGGAAACAATCTGTTATAGACTAATTCTCCTAAAAAGCAAGGACATACATTAACCTTTAGATTACAGCTCTTGGCTCTGTGTTCTCGTTTGCCATGACGTGCTAGAATCCACCTGTCAGATAGGAGCATGTTGTTCTATCACCCACTTCACCAGCACATGCCAGCTTTATCCGTTAGTCCTGATATTAGTATCTGCTTCCAACAGTAGGGATTTTCCTTTTACAAAGTGCAGCAGTGTGCTTGAACATCTATAAATAAAACAGTTCTTAGTACGAGAAGTATTTCTAGATGCTTCTCAAACAAATGTGATGCCCAATAGTATTGTGTATTCGAGAATTTGTTCATGATACACAAAATACTCCAAAAAGACCGAAAATTGAGATCAGAATCAAACCAGGGATACTTACTGTACATATACTCTCACTGGCCACTTTAATAAGTATCCATGAATGTTCAAGCCAATCCCGTGGCTGCAGTTCAGTGCTACTCTTGATGCAAGTCAAGAGCTTCAGTTACTGTTAACATCAAAAGTCAGATTGAGGGGGAAATTGTGATCTTAGTGACGTTGACCATGGCATTGCTGTTGGTTGGCTTGAGTGATTAAAAAAGTGTGGATCTTCTGAGATTTCCGCCCAGAATGGTGTAGAGTTTACACCGAAGGGTGTGAAAAACCAAAAAAAAAAAACATCCAGTGAGTTGCAGTTCTACATGCTGAAATGCCACGTTGATCAGAGAGATCGGAGGAAAATGGTCAAACTGCTTTGAGCTCATAGGAAGGCTACAGCGACTCAAAAAACCACTCTTTACAACTGTGGTGAGCTGAAACGCATCTCAGATTGCACAACACATCGAGCCTTGAGGGGGATGGGCTACAACCAAATGGAGTTCCACACCCGCCAGACTTACAGAAACTGGACAGATGAAGATTGGAATAACATTGACTTTTCACAAATCTGTAACTGTCCAGTTTTGGTGAGATTGTGCCCACTCTAGTTTCAGATTCCTCTTTTAACTTTTCCATTCGTGACCAACTTGCACACCATATAACACCTTATATGAAGTCATTCACATTCCAGTTCTCAAAATCATGAACTTCTAATTGAAAGCAAAAAGTTACACGTTTAACCATGATTCACCTTGGCTTGATATTTCGTTTTATCTAATGGGCAAAGAATGTGGACTAAATAAACAACACACACACCTAGAGACAGCGCAGCTGTTGCTTCTCTGCATGGGGCATGTCATGAATTTACCATGTGTTCCCCAAAGAGCCTAAATAAAGTACTCAGCATTTTGTCAGGAGGCAGTTGTCAATCAGCTACAACAGGTTCTTTTCGACAGCGCACTGCAGCTTGTAGTTTGAGTTGAGACCAGGGACTGACATCAAATCATGAAGTATGTAGGAGGAGATGACATTGTTTTTGACAAGCCGTGGCTCACTGGAAGGTTTCAAAGACTAAATGTCACCAAGGTTGTTCCGCATGTCTATGTTAAAAGAGACAATCAGGACAGCTGAAGGATCTGAATATTTCATTTAGGAACAGGGAAAAAAAAGGTCATGCCACAAGTGGAAAAACATATAAAACTCCGCAGAGGTGACCTTGTGTCTAACAGAAGAGACTAAAAGTGGAATGTTATATATATATATATATATATATATATATATATATATATATATATATATATATATATATATATATATATATATATAATTGTCATAAAACTGGGATCATAAAAGCATGAACACCCACTACCATTTATTACCATTTATAAGTGCAGACTAGACCATATACCCAACTATGGCTCATCACTCCAAAATAGCTCCTAGATCAGGGAAAATGTACCACACATCATCTAAGTCATCATTTAGCAGATGTGCCATGGTGTATAAATATACAAAAGTAAATATAAATCTGACGCTGTAATTTTACTCAGTCCTGAGATAACATCCGCATTTAGACAAGCCGTTGGAAAGTTTTGGGTTTCAGAGAACGCCAAATAAAAAGCTGACAATGTGATAAGAGAAAAGAGATATGCTGTAAAGGGCCTGGTCGATCTGGTGCACACAAACTCTCTGACCTTAGATCAAGAGTGTATCAAAAGTTGAATGGAAACTTGTAAATAAATCTGGCATCACATATGACTACACATATGACTGTTCTTCTATGGTTCTATAATAGTAATTGTAGTACTAATAATAGCCTGTAATACACTATATTATTTTCTTTAATAGCTAATCACGGTGTTCTTTTAAATTCTTTATCATAGTCATGACCAAATGAGTGGTTAGATGTTCAGCAAAATCACAGACACTGATGGATCAACTGAAAAATTCCCTCATCTTCCCTGAAGGTAATACCTAGAGCACGAGTTTGAAGATTAAACCTATTAGCTCCATAGATTCATTGGAATGGTGTTGGCCTCAATGGTTTGTCTCTCTCTCTCTCTCTCTCTCTCTCTCTCTATCTATCTATCTCTGTCTCTCACACACATACACACAGAAGACCAAATTTAGCATCCTGAAACTGGATCTACATGCAATAGAACTGTACATACGTTTACAGTAGTGAAAAGGAGATATCAGCAATATTGTATGGCCTCTCACCTTAGACACTTGAAGGGGTTGCTTCTGCTCTGTTCCTCCTTGCAGTCGAAACCCCCAAGGAGCTCCACCTGAGAGGGTGACCACTACTTCTTCTGCCACCATTTTGCCAGTATTTGTCTGAATGTGCGCCTCTCTGATCACGCTCAGTCTTCACGTCCCATCCCTGGAACCGTGGCCGTAATCAGTGGCCCTGTGTTCTGCCGGTTCAGTTCACTATCAGTCTGAGAAGGTTGGGCAAAATGAGAGGGGGGTAATTGAGTGGGGTGGAGGGTAATGAAGGATTTCCATGACTGCTCGCTCTCTCTCTCTCTCTCTCTCTCCTCTGGAATGCCGTGTTGGAGGGTGGGCTGTTGGGGAACATGGTGTGGATCCATTCCCTCGTTCATGGCCACACTTGTCCTGTCAATCCACAGCTAGAGGATGCTGATAGACCCTCTAAAGATAGTCTAAAAGCCACCTAAAAGGCTTTGGGTTTTGTGAATGATAGCCCTGAGTTAGCAACTGTGATAACGATATGTGTTTCAAAAGGCTATGGAGTGAAAACATTTTGGAACTAGTATAATACATGTTTTCATACAGTTGTTTCTCACATTTTTTTGTCATTTGTTCACTTTAACTCCTTTTTACAGTGCCTTATATGAATAGTATTATTAATATTGAAATGGGGGGAGGGGCGGAAGCTAGCATGGACCACAAAACCAGGCTTTAGCATGTTAGTGAAGGGCGAGAAGACATTTCTGACTTTGTCGCAAAGCACTTTGTTTGATAAAAAAACAAACACTGCTCATCACACTGAGAACACCATCCTCACGATGAAGCATGGTGGTGGTAGCATAATGTTGTGGGCAAGCTTTTCATTAGTAGTGACTGGGAAACCGGTGAGGGTTGAAGGCAAGATGGATGGAGCCCAGTACATGGCAATCCTACAACCCCAAATCTAAATAAAAATCTAATAAAAATCTAATAAAATCTAAATAAAAAGAGAATGCATTGATTTACAAATCTCATAATCCCGTACGTTATTCACAGTAGAACACAGAAAACATATCAAATGTTTAAACTGAGGAAATGTACCATCTGAAGAAAAAAATCAAGGTAATTTTGAATGTCTCAAAAATGTTGGGCAACAAAAGGCCGGAAAAATGTGTACTTTTGGGTTAGAATTTAAAATAAAAAATTCATTAATGACTACTGTTAGAGCATGGAATACACTAAAATACAACAAGCAGAAAACTCATCTTAAAGGTTTAAAAATGATTTTAAAAACTGTGTCAAAACTGTGGTTTGCAACATCGCCATGCAGTGGCTCTCACTAGTTTCGATAATTCACATCTAGTTTACATCGTTCCAAAAATGACCCCCACCCATAACAGAGTGACACAGCAACACAGGCTTGGAGAAGTAAAAAGTCTGTTCACTGTTTTTATTGCAGCAGAAAGGTCTAAAGGTTACAAACTGTTCCTTTAGAATATGAATGTTCTGTACATATTCAGAAACCTGCACCTCACAGGCATGACTTATATTCAACAAGTAATGATTTGAAAATTATTCATTCATTTTCAGTAAGTGCTTTATCTTGGTCAGGGTTGTGGTGGATCTGGACTCTATCCCGAGAACAATGGGAATGAGTAAGGAATACACCCTGGAGGAGATGCCAGTCCACCTCAAGGCACCACACATATATACATTCACACTTTTACTCACATCTAGTGGAATGTTCACGTACCCAATTCTGTCTGTATTCTGATTTAAACCTGAAGTGAGCATGGTCTTAACTTTATGAAATTCAATATGAACATTACCACTATGCCCATGGAAACACCGGAAAACATTGAGAAAACTTGGTGTGTGAATCCTCTAATACTAACAGTTCCTCAAACTCAGTTACATCATTCCAGTCCATAATTGGTCGCAACTGCACAGAACTAAGTGGGGTTTTTTTTGTGCTTGCACACATATTATTTTTGTTTGTACATACCTGTGCACCAACAGACTTAGTTGGTTCTATTTCCAACAATTTAATAATTAGCCTGACTTAAACTTTCTAGACCCTGACCAGGCAGCTACTAAAGATGCTGTAAATGCATCATGCAATGCAGCACGTTCATGGCGGTCTTTCTTCATCTTCTCCTCTCCCAGTCCAAAGACCTGCACGGTAAGCTGATTGGCATGTCCGTAGTGTATATGTGATTGATTTTGGTTGTATTTTTTCTCATTTGTAAGTCACGTTGGATAAAAGCGTCTGCTAAGTGAATAAATGTAAATGTAAATGTAGGGGCTGTGGCACAGGTGGTAGAGCGAGTTGTCCACTAATCATAGGGTTGGCGGTTCGATTCCCGGCCCGGATGACTCCGAAGTGTCCTTGGGCAAAGCACTGAACCCCAAGTTGCTCCCGATGGCAAGTTAGCACCTTGCATGGCAGCTCTGCTACCATTGGTGTGTGTGTGTGTGTGTGAATGGGGGAATGAGACACAGTGTAAAGCGCTTTGGATAAAAGCGCTATATAAAAGTGCACCATTTACCAAATGATTGTGCCCTGTGATAATAATAAGTATACTACTCCCTGTATGTGTGTGTTTGCCCATTAAAAATGGTCATTTATGCCACTAGAGGGAAGAAAATAATGAAAACCACAACGCCAGGCTGAAATGCTCGAGCTGTGCCAAGGAACTAACGTTAGAAACCGAGTCACTCCCTAATCCTAATCCACACACTTTCTGTACTTTATCCTGTGGTGCTCTGTTCTCTTACTAAAACCTGAACAAGCAGTTGATGTACAGTTGATGGAGTCTCTGTCTCTCTCTGTCTACACGCCCCACCTCGCGTCTTCATAAAAGAAACGACAGCTTTACTCCGCTTTCCAGCTGTTTTTTTGGCTGTTCCTCGTCTCCACAGCTCGCTAACGGAGCTGCGCGTTCAGGACGCCAGGTGCGGTGGATTTACGCAAAAAGGACCACAATGGCAAAAACGCCGACGTTCCTCGCGTCACTTTTACGGATTTATTGTCTCCTTTTATTCTATTTCATATCAGACCACGTGCTTGGTGAGTCCTACGAACTTTATCCCACCCTGTGTTATTTGAGCAGCATTTCCACTTTCACTTATTTTTATTTCATATCAATATTATCATTCATAAAGGGTTTTTAAACATACAGGTCATTTGAATGACCAGAAAGGTGACTGGACAAGGTGTTCATCATCATCATCATCATCATGTCCATCATCCGTCCCTATACCCATGTCATTCAGATACATTCATGTATATTAAAAATTGATCCAAATTCACTGCATATAGTTTACTCATAGTTTACTCTAGAAATACTATCATACCAAAGAGAAGTAAACTAAGTGCAAAGTAAATTCTGTTTTCTAATGTGATAAGTAATAGCAAGAATGCAGTTATTGTAGAAAATTATATTTGTGTATAATTTTACAAGGGCTTTACAAAGAACTTTTAATAATTCCTCCACTGAACCCTCAAGGGTGCCATAAAATGAATACTCCTATATTAGATCTACGATACATTATTTATTTTTTCAGATTTTATATATATATATATAAAAAAAAAAAAAAAAAAAAAAAAAAAAAAAAAAAAAAAAAAAAAAAAAAAAAAAAAAAAATATATATATATATATATAAAAAAAAAAAAAAAAATATATATATAAATATATATATATATATATATATATATATAATAAAAAAAAAATATAAATAATACTTGGACAAGAAATTTGAGTGAGCTAATAAGTGAACTAATGATAACAATTTTAAACTACTTAATGCAAACTTCAGAATTTTAAAAACCAGTTTACGAGCCGTCAAGTGGTGATCAGAGCATGTTAGCTCATATCGAAAGAATCGGTGTGTTGAATTGTGCCTTGATTCTATATGAGCAGCAGTGTAAAATGATGCAGTGGCTTCATGTGTCTCAGACTGGTTGGTAGATTTCAGCGTAAAAGGTGTACACTCCATGCAGTCGTTAGAGAATTCATCAGCTTAATGTGCACTTTCTGGTTAAATCCAGTCTTACAGTCTCATACAGTAACTTTTGAACCTGTAAGGGATCATCGGTTTGCCCCACCCTTCTTCGGGTGGCTCTATGTAGAACTCTACTGCAGTGTGTTTTCTTTTTAGACATTGTTTAAAGTAGAATCATTTTTATAAAATAAAAAATAAAAAAACTACCCAAACAACCTTCGAAGAACTCCTTTTGCTCCATATTGTAACTATATGCTAATAGCTTTAAAGTGTCCTCTAGAATAAATAAATAAATATATATGAAATGATGAAAAACATAAAGTTCCTTTATTAATTCATGTTTCATTTTTGTCCCAATTATGCCTGTAGCAAATATATTACATCAGTACATGGAAAATATAGTACATAGATAGTGTATCCTTTCAGTATGCTATCACTGGGTATTTAAGGAATAAAACATTCGGTCTCATACTGTTGTAGGAAAATAATCAACAGTGAGGTGGTATGAAGCGTCCCAATACTAAGTGGAGTTACTGTTATAACCATGAAGTTGATTATTTTCCACTAACTGCACATAAGTGCAGTCCAAAGTGTTTTATTCCTCTTATATACCAGCAAAGCTAATGTTTGTTTTTAGTTTATAATTATATTTAATGTTGGGAAACATCTGGGAGACAAGTTACCATCGCTCCTATCTTCACTTATGTTATAGCAGCTGTAATGGGTCATTCCCTCACAAGCATGACTTTTTTTTTCTCTTTCTTGATGAAGGAAGTAACATGCAGATATTTATAACAGTGAGAAACTTCAAAGTGGCAAGTCCTCTGCCTTAAAGCCTTTCCCTTGTTGGAAATCTTAAGTTACAGCTTTGACTGTTACAAAGTGCTGACACTGGAGACTCCTTCCAAAAATGCTAAATAAACATCTCCTTACAGAAGACTTGAGCTCCTTATCAACAGTTACACACAGTGTTTAATCTGGATACATTAGGGAATTCAAAACATGTCTCAGCATCGAGGCCATATAAGGTGAAGATATGCATCGATGCTTTTATTTGTGGAATTATGCCAACCTCAAGACACTGCAACAGAAAAGACACATCAGTATTAAACCATTTACTCAGACATTTATTTAATACATTTTTGATGTATCTCAGATTTCATTTTACTCCCCTCTTTTGTAGTTGGACATTTTTGCGATACTGCCTTTTTCCATTCCAAGATCAAAGAACCATCAGTGGGTTTAAAATTATATTCACCCTTGTGATAGTTTGGCACCATCACTATCATGAAATGAGGTTTTATCATCATCCTTTTCTCAGTTCTGCCTCTGATAAGATAAATGCCATGGGAAATTGTGCAAAATGTGTGCAGGAAAATGAAATGCCATTTGTTTTTGTTTTTTTGTTTTCTCTTTCCTCAAATTACTCATATGTCGGGAGAATGTCGTTTGCCGTGTTCCTGGAATAGCTCACTCAAAAGTGGTTAGAGTAGAGTATTTAGTAGATATAGTAGATTAAGGTATGCATAGAACAAACAAACTGCACATGTTCTCTCGTCTGTTTCAGGCTCTAATATCTGCACGTCTCGGGGAGCTAGCACGTGTCAGCAGTGTTTGGCAGTGCACCATTCCTGTGCCTGGTGCTTCCAAGAGGTGTGGTTCATACTCATTGTGTTCAATCATTAGACAAAATCTGACCCTGTGAACCTGGAGATCAAATATAAAAGCCAAACGGCAAAAACTGATAGCACCATGTACAGTGTTTACATTGGTCCTTATCTACAGGAAAAAAGTTATTAAAGATTGAAAACACTAGCAGTTCCTTGTGTGCTTATGGTTCTCTGCTAGTATCAGGGAAGATCTGAGCTAAAATCCCTGAAGAAGGGTTCCATAACCTTCTTTGCATAAAATTTTATATATATATATATATATATATATATATATATATATATATATATATATATATATACTGTACAGGAAGTTTGGTTGATGCCTGTCACTCATATTTGCTTAAGGCTGTATTCAGAGTTTTGCTTTGTTGACATCCCACTTTAAGGTAATTCTTAAATTAATTCATAATAAATTTGATCAAAGGTGTTGTCTCTGAAAATAACGTCCCATTTTCTGGGATTTTAATGGGATAATACTATTTAATAATTAATAAACAGTGTCATATTTATATCTTTAACATTGGCCTTAAATAGCATTACGTACAGTGTGCTGCATCCCAATTTGCATACTTATACCATGCACTGAAAGTATGTACTCTTTTTGTGAAGACAAACTACATACATTTGAGTGTGTAGCAAAAGCATATGCTTAAGTACTGGACATACTAACACGTCATGTAACGAAAGAGAATGTTGTTGCCTAGTTACGCACACTCTCACCGTAAACAAACTCCTTGTTGCGTTTCAGCTTTTCTTCAATCATTATTCCTTATATAATTTATACGCTATCATGTAATTTACCATCGCCTTGATTTATTTGTCCACATTTCATTTACACGTCTATAAAATGCATCAAACCATGACAACACTCCTCCCTCATGCAAGGAGTAGTGTGCAGTATTAGCTGAAAACGTGTCCACAGATCCACACGTCAAAAATCTCCCAGAAATAGTAGACGCAATTCAACATAATACGATTTCTGGGACCATCCATCCATCCATCCATCTTCTACCGCTTACTCCTTTCTCAGGGTCGCGGGGATTTGTGGGACACTAATTCTAATTTCTGATACTATTTATAAGGATGGATAGAAGGCGAATTGGGACGCAGCAGTAGTTTTGAGGTGTATTTCCTCTGTGAAATATTGTGGTTACATCGAACTGACAGACAGTGGTGCAGGACTTAATACTACTCCTTAGTGAGCAGATATTGCACAAGAACAATGTCAGAATCACACAAAACAGAAACATGCCTCTGTTTTTTTGGAACATTCCACCCTGCTTGTAAATCTGGTTTCACTTAAAAAAAAAAAAAAACAACAATTGTTACATCTGAATGCTGATGTACACAGTTTGTAAATTTAATCCTCACTATCCTAACTAAACACGAACATCCCTTTGTTCTGGTTACATACATGTATTTACTCTTTATAGCTTTATTGTATTATTATCTTACTAGGCCTATTTAATATTGATATACTGGTGTTCCATCCAGAGTGATTTTCTGTTTCCACCACTTCCCTGACCAGTATAAAGTGTTTACTGAAAATGAATTAAGGACAGAAAAATACTTTTCATTTTTGTTTGTTCATTGTGCATTTCAACTTTGAACAAACTCTTCTTTTATAAAAAAAAAAAAAAAAGCTAAAGCCTTTAAAGGTAGCACTTCATTCATCAGAAACCATTCTGAGTTTTACACCAAGGTTTACACCAAATAGTTGCATAAAATGTTAATTTTTTGAAACATATTTGGCCTTACTCAGTGTCAAAATTTTAGGGCTTAAATATCCTAAAATCTTGCTTTTTTGGCGAAGTTATTCTGCCAATAAAACATCTGCTTAGAAGAAAATCTCCAGTATATGTGACTCTATAAATAGGGAAACCCTTTACACTAATTTGTACCAATAATGTTCAAACAATTAGGACAAAGAGTCGTCTTTACTTTCCTGTCAATCATGCAGCTGATCATTTCAGAGAGCTGTGTTTCTTGTACTGGCATGCAAGCATTCTAGTCCCAGGCAGAATTCTTTTGTGGATGTGGCTCAAAATATGTGATAATAGGTTTTTTATGAAAGAAATAAATGACTATAGAGCTCAGTCTCTGTGTTTGTATGACACATCAGGATTTTGGGTTAAATGGGCCAGGAGCATCACGCTGTGACTTAAAGGAAAAACTGATAGAAGCAGGATGCTATGGAGAAGAACTGGAGTATCCCATCAGCCAGATGACTGTTACGGAGGACAAGCCTCTTAGCGACAAGGCCTCGGGGTCCACCACTGACGTCACGCAGATCCAACCACAGAAACTTCACATCAGTCTAAGACCTGGTGAGTCTTTAATGTTTTACAGTTACATCTTGGATGAGATCTGAACTCACAACCTTCTAATCAATACCATGAAAACTTACCGACTGAGCCAACATGACCTAAGCTGGCCTGATCAGTCGAACACATTCATTAATAATGTCTGTGTAGAACCGGTTATTAATTAATCCAGAACTAGTGATAAAGACTCTGAAAAGCTTTTATGGGTTAATCTGTATTTGAGTGCAAAAACACCTTTTAATTATTCATATTCGGGAACTTTTATAACCATTTTATAACCATGCCATATACTCCAAAAATGCCATCTTAGCAAGTGAAAATACCTTGAATATAGTCAACAGTGGAGGAGTCATTTGAAAACTTCCGTAGGTGGCACGTTCCCAAATTGAAGGAGAAGTCAGAGGTGTAGTGCGTGAACAAGAATGGAAACAGTACAGTTCCATGGGGTGCTCCAGTGTTGCTAGTCACCACATTTGACAATCAGCCTTTCAGCCTGACATACTGCGGCATTTCAGTGAGGTAGTCTGTAATCCAGTCCACAAGGTCCTGGTCCATTTGCATCACAGAAAGCTTATCAGCCAGCCAGAGTGGCAGAAGCGTGTTAAAAGCACTAGAGAAATCAAAGAACATGAAATCAAAGAACAGTGCATTGTAGACTCTCCAGGTGTGTGTAAGACCTTTGAAGCAGGTAGATGATGGCATCCTCCACACCAATATCAGCCTGGTATGCAAACTGCAGCGGATCCAGGCATTCATGTACCATGGGCCCGAGGTACTGCAGAACCAGGGTCTTGATTACATGTGCCGTTAAAACCACAGGCTGAAGTTGTTGAGAGCACTGGGATGTCCTTTCTTGGGTACAGGGACTATGCTGGATGTTTTTCAGATCTTAGGTACCTTCTTTAGCCTCAGGGAGAGGTTAAAATCATAACGAAAATCGTTGCCAGCTGCTCTGCACACACTTTAAGCACCTTTGGGTTGATGTTGTCAGGTACTCTTGCTTTGTTAATCCGGGTCTTAATGAGCTGTCATCTCACCTGGATGGTCATGATTGTGATGACTGGGGTTGTCGGAGATATGGTGAGGGTGGGGATATGGGGAAGGGGTAATGGTGATGGTAATGCTGTTTTCCTGGGTGTAGGATGTGTACTGATGTCATTCTCTGTCTTTGCATTGTCTGCTGGTGAGAAGTGGTAGGCTGTGGCTGGCATGCCCAATCTCGTGGTGCTGCAGGAAAGCCTGTGAAGGAGGGGGCAGCCGAGGTGTGAAATGGGACAGCCATCTTGGAGGTGTGAATGGGGACATTTGAGGAGGTGGAGGGATGTTCAGCCTGCATTGGTGAGTCAAACCTGTTGAAAAACTGGTTTAACTCGTTGGTGCAACCCTTTGTCCCCTCAATTGTTCCTTATTGTCAATTGTCCCCTCAATTGTCCCCCCACCACTCCTCTCTCGGATTGTTCTATTTCAGCTTTCTTATATCAGTCTTTAGCCCGCCTCAGCTCCCTCCTCAACTTCTTCTGTATTCCCTTCTTGGCGTCGTCAGTGTCCACTGCCATGAAGGCTGTCTTCTTTCTGTTCAGCGGGGCTTTGATGTCCTTGTTGATCCAAGGCTTGTTGTTGGGGAAGCAGCATACCTTCTTGGTGGAGACAAGAATTGTAACCATATAATTGTAACCTTTTATTAGAGCAGATTAGAAATACTAGAACATTTTGATTATTATTCAAGATATTTTCACTGTCCACAATGATTTTTTTCAGTGTCTTGAAAGACCTTTTCAAACTTTAGTATCTAACTGTATATCTTTTTGTCATTACAACTCACAGTTAGCAGTTGACTACTTCTCACATTAGCATCCTTCTTTCCATAGATGACTCGCGGACATTTACGCTGCAGGTGCGGCAGGTCGCAGACTATCCTGTGGATCTGTACTATCTGATGGACTTGTCCTACTCCATGAATGATGACCTAACACAGCTGAGAAAGCTGGGAAATGGGCTGGCTGAGGAGATGAGCAAAACCACCAGTAACCTGCGTATGGGCTTCGGTGCTTTCGTGGACAAACCTGTATCACCGTATATGTACATCTCCCCACCAGAAGCTGTGAAGAACCCATGCTACTCGTGAGTGAATAACCAGACTGGGAGAACCTGGCATAACACATGTAACAGCTGCTACATATAATGGCTGTCTTGTAAACCTTAATAAGATGACTGTGTGTGTGTGGGCTGACAATGTTTTGGCTTAACTTTTCTGTGTATTTTCCATTTTGTGAGTGACCAGAATTACATCTAATGACGTGTGACACTACGTACCATAAAAGTAACCGTTAAAAGTCTTACTTGAGCATGGTTATTTAAGGCACGCATGTCAGTCATGACTCAGTGGCTTCATTAAGGGTTCAGGGAATGACTTGCACTCTTGCCACAAGTTAGCTGATCTAAATATACTCCTCTGTCCTTTTTTTCCCCCTGGCAAAACTTGCGCTGACTGTGTCAGGATACACATTGAGAGGTGTTTAATTTGAAAAAACACAGTCCACAGTCCAAATACAGGCAAAAAGATAATTAACGCTTGAAGATAAAAAAAAAAAAAAGTGATAGGTCTGCAGAATAACATTGGAATGAATTTGCAAAGACAAACTTGTAACATTTTCTATGAAGCTCATATACACTATAACTGTGCTTATAAACTTTGTAAATTGGTAATGATTCCTTGTTAGCATTTTTATTCATTCTAATAATGCCTCATGAAGCTCTAATAATGTACTATCAGTTAAGTGATGCAATAACATTAGTGTCACTATTAATTACAATGAGTTAACTCGGAAATTGGGAACTCTAGCTAGCCAGCTAACATTACTGATCATGAGTTGATGATGTTTTTATTCTTAAAACTGTGAACTGTATGGCCAGTTTTTTAGATTTAACCACCCAATGTGTCTACAGTATGTTGATTGATCTAAAGGAAATAAGTAGTGAAGAGTAAGAAGTAGTGAAGTGATCATTTATTTACCATGGACATTGTGAGCCACCATGTTGACATGTCATCATATGCTGAACTTGTGGTTGAGTTGACCTTCCAGACTTTCCAATAATTATAAAGCCAACTATATAATATTATGAGTAATAAAAATATTCTCTCATAATATGGATGGTTCCAGATTTACATTCCATACTGGTAACAACACACATTTCCTATTAATTTGACTGTAGTTACCAAATATTTCATAGTTTTAGATGTTTTAAAGCTAAATAACTGAATAATGACCCAGGGGATTAAGTGGTTAAGTGGTCGATCACCCCGTCAAGAACATTGAACATTGGACTTAGTGGTCAGCATGTTTGCCTCACAGCTCTGGGGATAGGGGCTCGATTCCCACCTCCACCCTCTATGCACAGAGCTTGCATGTTCTCCCCATGCTTTGGGATTTTACTCTGGGTACTCCGGTTTCCTCCGCCAGTCCAAAGACATTTGTTGCAGCATCTCTAAATTGTCCATAGTGTGTGAATGGGTGTGTGAGTATGTGTACGATTGTGTCCTGCCATCCCCCGTCCAAGGTGTCCCTCACCTTGTGCCCTGAGTCCTCTTGGATAAGGCTTCAAGCTTAATGGATGGTATACAGTACTTTTAGTAAATGGTTTTAAACACAGCTTGGGATGTGATAGCCAAACCGGTCCAAAACCGCAAGCTATTTTACAATTAGTAATGTCTGAAAGCATAGTGGAGAATATCCCGTAGGATAGAGTCCAAACAATAAAGCTTAGGGGATACATGGCAGCTAAAGAGCACTTTGTAGGGAATAGCGAATAGGCAAGGTGTCAGATCCTAAATCAAACGTAAAACTAAATCTCAGCTATTTCTCCTCTAATGGTGACAGGATACCAGACAAATGCCAGCCGCAGTTTGGCTACAGACATGTTCTGTCTTTGACGGATGAAGTGAGCCGCTTTACAGAGGAAGTAAAAAAGCAGAAGGTATCTCGGAACAGAGATGCCCCTGAAGGAGGCTTTGATGCCATCATCCAGGCAGCCGTATGCAACGTAGGTTAACTCAAAAGCTCCAAAATGCATGATGCAACCGGAAAAAAAAGCTGCTATCTGTATTTTCACTGCTTTTCTTTTGCATCTTACTCTTGTCAGGAGAAGATCGGTTGGCGTCCGGGTGCTTCTCACCTGCTGGTGTTTACCACAGATGCCAAGACTCATGTAGCACTGGATGGACGCTTGGCTGGCATTGTGCAGCCTAACGACGGCCAGTGTCACATGGGTTCGGATAACGTATACAGCATGTCCACTACAATGGTACTACCTTATAACACTTTGATTCTACATGACAGCATTTACGTTGATGTTAATGTAGAAACTTGGTCATTTTAATATTTGTATTTTATCCCACAGGACTACCCATCTCTGGCACTGATCACAGAGAAAATGTCAGAGAATAATATAAATCTCATATTTGCTGTGACCAGACCTGTACTGTCACTTTACAAGGTAGAATTTAAGACTACTAATGTTTTGTGCCAACAGAAAATGTGTTTTAGTGTTCGATATTGAAACGAAATATTTACCAAATGAGTTTGGGTGTCTAGAATAGTCCCGTTTATAGAATTTATTTTTCAAAGGTTTGGATAAGCAACTAGCATGACTGGAGAGCAACCACAGTTATTTTAAATGATTCATTCATGGCTATAAATAACACAATTTGAAGTTGTTTCACATTACCACTCTTGACTAATGCCACAGAATCTGAACAGATGAGACACCTGTTTTTAATTTGATGCGGTGAGAATAAAAGCATACGTCCCTGTCCATTTTATGTTATTTTTTAAACATCAAAAACTTTAAACATAAAAATGTTCAAAAACTCTATTAGATTCTTTTCAATCTAATACCAGGTAATACCAAGACTAATATCCTGATGCTGATACTGTAAAAATAAATAAATAAATAAAATAAAATAAAATAAAATAAAATAAAATAAAATAAAAAAAATAATAAAATAAAATAAAATAAATATATATATATATATATATATATATATATATATATATATATATATATATATATATATATATATATATATATATATATTCTTGTATGCATGAAAAGGAGAAATTTGCAATTTAAACTGCGAATATTTGCATAAGGTGAATATCATGAAAATGAACAATTTATATTTAATTATTATGTGTACTCAATCCAACCAGCCAAGAAAGGCTGACTCTTCGAATCCAACCCGATTCTTTAAAAGATTCAACGGTTGTATGCGATATAAAAACCTGACCAAAAAAACTTAGTAAAATTGGATCTGCTCAGATCTGGCCATTTGCTGACAAGATAACATCCATAAAACAAGGGTTAATGAGCTTATAACTTGTGTTAATTACACAACGTGCACATCCAATAGCACAAATGGTTGCTGAAACAGCTTCATTTAGCACTTCTTTTTTTCTATTCTCTTCACAGAATTACAGTGATCTGATACCCGGTACTGTAGTGGGGACTCTGTCTCAGGACTCACGCAATGTGATCCAGCTGATCCAAGACGCCTACACTGTAAGTGCGTTACAGTGGTTGCTTAAAGTAATTTCTGTGTTATCGTACCAATTTGTTTTCCATTTTGAGTTTAGGTTCTTGCTCCAATTGACTCTACATGCTTTATTTTTATTTAAGCGCTAGGAAACACATTGGCTTAACACCAACATATTAGCTAGGTTGATGGGTGGAATCTGTTGGTGCAATAGGGCAACAGGAAATACCAAGACAGTGATATTTCCGAACTCAATTTTGGTCTGAACATGGCAAAACTCTATTTATCTGACTTCCTGCCCCATTTTTAAGTGTGTACACTTTTATTTGCCACCCCATTTCAACATAAATAAGCTACTTCATCCACATATTAATGGAATACAACTGGATTGTAAATTTTATCTGTAAACATAAGAAGAAATAACTCAGTTCTGGATATTAGATCCAAATAAGATGGTTCATCAAGTTGAAAAAAAAAAAAACAATCACAACTTGCGGTTCAGGGTTCCGTAGTGTAGAATCTGCCCTGTGCCAATATTCACAAGATTGTTTTATTTGCATTTTGAGTTCTGCATGTTTGTATTTTGATTTCAGATCACTGTCCACACCCACTCTCCTTAACTCTGTGATTTCACTCCGTATTGATGCATTTAATAATATTCATGAAATGAATGCGTGTTTGTAAATAAAATCTAATTGTCTTTCATGGACAGAAACTTCGATCTAAGGTTGAGCTCGAGCTCCTGAATGTGCCTGAAGAATTGAGCTTGTCCTTCAATGCCACATGTTTAAACAACGAGTTTATCCCTGGACTCAGATCTTGCTCTGGGCTCAAGAGAGGAGACCAGGTTAGTTTCTTATTCTCTATGCTCATACAAAGTCCTGCCCATTTTTTTCTTCCTCTCATTTTCTAATCCTTAGTCTCTCTCTCTCTCTCTCTCTCTCTCTCTCTCTCTATCTCTCTCTAACCCCTCTGTATCGCTGGTCAAATTTCTTTTTAACAGCTCATTTCAGAAGTAGTTTACTACATTCCTATTTCCCATAAAAAGTTTACTCCTCCTTATTCACTCATTCCACATTGCAGAATTTGTTCTCACATATCCCAAATAAGGAAGAACTAAAAAGAACAGGAAAGGACCTTTCTGATGTACAGTGGTGTAAAAAGTGTTTGCCCCCTTCCTCATTTCCTGTTCCTTTGCATGTTTGTCACACTTAAGTGTTGAACATCAAACCAATTTAAACAATAGTCAAGGACAACACAAGTACACAAAAGCATTTGTAAATGAAGGTGTTTATTATTAAAGAAATCAAACCATCATGGCCCTGTGTGAAAAGTGATTGCCCCAAACCTAATAACTGGTTGGGCCACCTTGGCAGCAACAACTGCAACCAGTTTATAGATAACTGCAATGAGGCTTTTACAGCGTCTGGAGGAATTTTGGCACACTCATCTTTGCAGAATTGTCCTAATTCAGTTACATTAGAGGGTTTGGCATGAACGGCCTTTTAAGGTCATACCACAACATCTCAATAGGTTCAGGTCAGGACTTTGGCTAGGCCACTCCAAAGTCTTCATTTTGTTTTCTTCAGCCATTCGGTGGTGGACTTGCTGGTGTGTTTAGGATCATTGTCCTGCTGCAGAACCCAGTTGTTTCAGCTTGAGTACCAACAGATGGTCGGACATTCTCCTTCAGGATCTCTTGGTAGACAGCAGAATTATAGTCCTTTTATCACGGCAAGTCTTCCAGGTCCTGAAGCAGCAAAACAGCCCCAGACCATCACACTACCACCACCATATTTTACTGTTGGTATAATGTTCTTTTTATGAAATGCAGTGTTCCTTCTTCCTATATATACTTGGACACACACCTTCCAAAGAGTTCCACTTTTGTCTCATCGGTCCACAGAATGTTGTCCCAAAAGTCTTGGGGATCATCAAGATGTGTTGTGGAGAATGGAGTTTGATGTTCTTTTGCTCAGCAGTGGTTTTCTCCTTGGAACTCTGCCATGCAGGCCATTTTTGCACAGTCTTTTCCTGATGGTGGAGGCATGAACGCTGACCTTAACTGAGGCAAGTGAGGCCTGCAGTTCTTGGACGTTGTTGTGGGTTTTGTGACCTCTTGGATGAGTGTCGCTGCGCCTTGGGGTAATTTTTGGCGGCCGCCACTCCTGGAAGGTTCACCACTGTTCCATGTCTTCGCCATTTGTGGATAATGGCTCTCACTGTGGTTCGCTGGATTCCCAAAGCTTTGGAAATGGCTTTATAACCCTTTCCAGACTGATAGTTCAATACTTTCTTTCTCAATTGTTCCTGAATTTCTTTGGGTCTCGACATGATGTGTAGCTTTTAAGGATTTCTGGTACTTACTGTGTCAAGCAGTCCTATTTAAGTGTGCCTTGATTGTGAACAGGTGGCAATAATCGGCCTGGGTGTGGTAGAGTTGAACTCAGGTGTAAACCACAGTTATAGTATGTTTTAACAAGGGGATCACTTTTTCACACAGGGCCATAATGGTTTGGATTTTTTCACCTTTAATAATAAACACCTTTGTTTACAAATTGCATTTTGTGTTTACTTGTGTTGTCCTTGACTATTGTTTAAATTGGTTTGATGTTCCGAAATATAAGTGTGACAAACATGCAAAGGAACAGGAAATGAGGAAGGGGGCAAACACTTTTTACACCACTGTATGCTCACCCTGATAAATGACTTGTGTTAAGCAATGTGGCTCACAGCCTGTTATTTCAGTCAGTGATTAAACAGCCATTTGCACAAATGTTTCACACAGGAAGGGTTGGAAGAAGTTGTTACTCATTTTGCTGAGTATGTCTCGTAATCAGAAGTGTCTGTTTCCTTCAGTTTATTCTGTTCTCCTCATGTGACTCATTGTGTCCAGCGTGATAGCTCAGCCTGTCTGTCAGAACGTCCCATCATGCCCTTCCCCAGTCACTCATGTCTGTAAACTGGGAAATAAAAATGAGTCACTGACTGCATGCACCTGGATGCATGGTTAATATTTAATCCAATTCAATTTTAACAATAGGCATTGTCACGAAGTAGCTTTACAGCTGTATGTTTAGATGCCTAATGAACAAGATGTGCCAGACGTGACAACACTGAGGAAAAATTCCCTGAAACGAGAAACACTGAGAGGAACAAGAATCAAAAGAAAACCCATCTTCTTCTCCCTGACACTAGATAGTGAGATTGTAAATCATTACTGTGGAGTGGATATAAAAAGTCTACACACCCGCTTTTAAATGGCAGGTTTTGTGATGTAGAAAAAATTTCACCAAGATAAACCATGTCAGAACAGGGAAACAGGAAGAAAAAAAACAACCTTACAATAATCTGGTAGAAGAAGTATGCACACGCCTAAAGTAATACTTTGTTGAAGCAGCTTTTGATTTTATTACACCACTCAGTGTTTTTGGGAGGCAATATATTTCCACTCTTTCTTGGAAAAACATTCTCGATCTATCAAATTGTAAGGGCATCTCCTGTGCACAGCCACTTCAGGTCACCCCACAGATTTTTTTTTTTTTTTTGTTGATTCGTTGATCGTCTTTTGGCAATGTGGGGTGTGACCACGGCAGCCACTGGGGCCGCGGCTGGAATACCGGCCTGCTGTACCAGACCCTGGAGTACCCGCTGGTCCTCTGCCTGGGCGTCGAGCAGGTCTTTAATCTGCTTCTATCAATCATGACGCAACTGTAGGTGGGCCTGATGTTGGCGAGGGACACGATGAGGTCCGCCAGCGGTGAGGCCTCCATGACAGCAACTTCCTTCTCTCCCGGGTTTTGGCACCAGTGCGATCAACTTTAACAAGAAGCAAGGCGGAGGCAGACTTGCAACAACTTAGCTCTTTTAATTTAACTCCTTTTTTCTTCTTTTTTCCCTACTTTTCAGCATTCTCTTTCATGCACACACACATACACACACACACACTTGCTCCCTTCTGGTGGCTCCCTCGCTCAAAGCGTATGTCTCTCTCCATTTTATACTTGTCTCGTCTCACTGCAACAGAGAACCATCATTAAGAGAATTCCCTGCAGGTGTGCATTCCTTACCACTCGCCTTCTCGGGGACTGCCCTCGATTCACAACCCCTGTCTCCACACAAACTTTTTGGAATTATGGAATTGTTAAACCTTTCGGAATTGGTCTCATCAGACCATAACACATTTTCCCACATGGTTTGCGGTGATTGAGTTGAGCTTGGACATTTTTTGTAAGAAAGGGATTTTAAGTACAAATCTACATTATCCAGGTGAGATTATTCACACACACACACACACACACACACACACACACACACACACAGTTTATGTATGTAACAATGCATCACATTATTATTGTGTATTTGCTGTTATCATAGGTATCGTTCAGTGTTGAGGTACGTGCCAGGGGCTGCCCAAAGGAGAGGACCAAAACTTTCACCATTAAACCCGTGGGCTTCAAAGACACACTCCAGATCACCGTTGACTTCGAGTGTGAGTGTAAGTGCCAGGCTCAGGGGCAGCCCAACAGCCCTAAGTGTCACCAAGGCAACGGCACCTACGAGTGTGGCATCTGCCAGTGCCATGCAGGACGACTGGGTCCAAGGTGTGAGTGCGCTGAGGGTGATTACAGCCTACACGAGCAGGATACATGCACTAGCCCTAACAAAGTGATCTGCAGCGGCCGCGGGGACTGTGTGTGCGGTCAGTGTGTGTGTCACAACAATGACTTTGGAAAGGTCTGGGGGAAGCGGTGCGACTGTGATGACTTCAGCTGCCTGCGTTATAAAGGAGAGCTGTGCTCAGGTAAGAGACTTTCATATTCATTTCTTACTACTACATCAAGATGGTTGCCTGTTCACACTATGACACACTGTATGTAAACTGGGTTTGTACAATTTGCAAGTTATTGCAATTTTTTTTATGAAGCTGGGGGAAAAATAATGTATGTACACCGATCATAAGCTCACTAATGTCCAGTAAGCTACACAAACATGTATGGCTTGCTCTTCCACATAAACAGGGTGGCAAAAATGATTTTAGAAAATTATTGTTCCTTAATTTTTTTTGACTTAGAAGAGAGAATTTTGCGCGTTGTGGTTTCTTTGTGGTAACATGACAAGCTGCACATTTTTTTATCTTATTAACTTCAAGCTCTGGTGAAAGAATGACTTCTGTTTATATCTTCTATAATGTAAGCGATAACAGGAGTAATCTTGTCTTTCTGTCCACAACATTAATTGTAATTTTAAACGTATAAAAAGCATGACATGTCCTTCTTATTAATTAACCCATAAATATAATTGTTGGCAAATTACTGAGAAATAAAATAAATAAAACACTTCAGAATGTGCTGTTATTGGTAAATACTCAACTTCAGGATGGTAACATAATCTGTTGTTTAACCTTTTCCTATCAGAGCATGCCTTCAAGTGTTTTATTCCTTATTCACTGAACTGCCAATAGTGGGAAAACCTTAGAAAAAAAACCCAAAAACGACCATGTACTCAAAAACCTTTAACTCGCAGGTCCTTTTTTTCAGGTTTATTTGAAGTATTTCAGCATGGATGAAATTGTAGATTGATTGGTAGGTTGGTAAATTGTCTATAGTGTATGAATGAGTGTGCAAGTGTGTATGTGATTGTGGCGTGCGATGGACTGGCTCCCTGTCCAGGGTGTACCCTGCCTTGTGCCCAATGCTTCCTGGGATAGGCTCCAGGTTCCCCGCGACCCTGAAGAAGGAATAAACAGTTGAAGATGGATGGATGGATGGATGAAATTGTCAGTGAATTTCATTAAGAACTCATTGGAGTTACTTGGAATAACACAATGAGTGTCTCTTTATGTAGCAAGCATTTCAAATAAACGTACTATGTAGAAGGGTGAAGGAGTAAGCAGTAGAAGATGGATGGATGGATGGATAGATGTAGAAGGGTGTGGACTCGGCAGTGTGAGTGTGCCGAGAGTGTTTGTGTTATTGGAGCCGGTCAGCAGTTCATGTAACGTAGTGGAATGTCTCAGAAGAGACCAGTCTTTCATCTGCGTGGTAGAAATATAACTGCGTCTCATTCTACTACGGTTAACATCAGCTTTAAATGCCATCTGTCTTTTTGTTTTGTCTCTCTGGCTTTAACACTGAAATGGTATTTTATTGTGTTTTCATTATAAACAGGCTGGCTTGCTTGGATGCATTGCATTACTCAGTAACTACAGCCATATTTACCTTATTCCATAAACATTCAGTGATTATAGTGAACATGCCTTTCTGCATTACTACACGCCGATGAGGTCATAGCACTAAAATAGCTGGACGCGTTGAGGGAGGTGAGTGGGTTTCAGACTTATTGAGCTGGAATGGGATTGAGGTCTTTATGTGGGATGCATGATTATAGGCCATGTGGTGTTTCTCATGTGGTATTGACTATTTGTTTTTTTTCGTGTCTAAGTTATTTTCCTCAGGTTGATCTGAGTGTGTTATGTAATTGATGTGTGCACCAAATCCAAATAATAATAATAATTATATATATATATATATATATATATATATATATATATATATATATATATATATATATATATATATATAATTTTATTATTTTATTTTTTTTAAATGCCATGACTCTCTCACTGTCCAGACCTGACCTGGAAAAGGCTTTGTTTTAAGACATGGAGGGTTTTTTTGGAAATAAAATAAGGAATAAATAACAAACAAGGATTTGTCCATTAAATACTCAGATCTATATAGTTGCAATCAAAATGAACCAACCCCCCAGTGCAAGTCAGGTTTAGTGTCAAAATTTCAGACTTTCAGCTGTTTGCAATCAACAAATCAAACAAAAGCGATTGAACACGACGAATGCTACTTATTATGACTTCTCCAGTTTTAAAATTATTAACCCCTTCATGGCGACCATCTTTAATACTTAGTAGAGCTCCCTTTTGCTGTTATGACCTGCTGCAAATGAGATACAGAGCTTCTGGCAGCATTCATGAGGAATCTTAGCCCATTACTCATGAGCAATAGCCTCCAGTTCAGTAATATTCTTGGATTTGTGTGCTGCAACCGCCTTCTTCAAATCCTACCAGAGATTTTCTATCAGGTTCAAGTGTGATGATCCTGTAGAATCTTCCAGGATTTCTTCTGAAACTAAGCCTTGGTGGAATTTGAGGTACGCTTGGGATCATTATTCTGTTGGAAGGTCCAATGACGCCCTGGCTCACAGACGGCATGACGTTCTCTCCAAGGATTTCCTGATACTTCAATGAATCCATCTTGCCACAGGTTTCCAGTGCCAGAGGATGCAAAGCCGCCCCGGAGCACCACCGAGCCACCACCATGCTTGACTGTAGACAGAGTGTTCCTTTTTCATTCTTCTTCCTCCAGACATACCGCTGATCCATCATGCCGAAAATGGATTCTATTCAGGGATTGAATCATTTTGAAAC
Source organism: Ameiurus melas (assembly GCA_012411365.1). NCBI lineage: Eukaryota > Metazoa > Chordata > Actinopteri > Siluriformes > Ictaluridae > Ameiurus > Ameiurus melas. Next base: position 8,354,240 of record CM022760.1, on the reverse strand, counting down.
TGGAGAAGTCATTATAAGTTGCATTTTCAGTTGAATTTAGGGAAGCCACTTGAAGCATTCATTGTGTTCAATTATTTCAGTTGCTTTTGTTTGATTTGTTCATTGCAAACAGCTGAAAGTCTGTAAATTTTTACAATAAACCTGATTTGCAATGGGGGTTGAATAATTTTGCTTACAAATGTATAAGATGTTAGAGTGATCCAGATCCAGAGTACCAATTACATCTTTTTTTCTTTCTTTAAAATAGAATGACATGATGTTAGAAAATATTAGATGTTAGATGAATTACATATTATATATATATATATATATATATATATATATATATATATATATATATATATATATATATATACACATATAATTAAAGCAATCCCTTGAACTGATATAAATTTGTGATTGTTTTTTTTTTCCATTAGTATCTTGTACACTGATACGTTTTTGTTAATTGTGATAATGTGAAAATATTCAGGTTGCTTCAAGGGTGTACAAACTTTTGAACTCAACTCTTGGACATGGACCAATGTGCTTTCACTTGCAACATTGCCATCCATTCAAAACATTCAAAAACAGGGTTGATACTATGCTTTATGTGAAATTCCAGAGATTCCATAACATTTCCATTTTTAGTAAACCATGCCATGTACAGTGAGATTGAAGCATTTTGGCATTTGGACAGCAGTTTTGTTCTTCTGGGATTTCATTCTCTAAACCGTATCCAGCCTGAAAGGACGGCTCGGGCATGAGCTTTGTTTCTGTGAATGTCTGGAATGTGCAGCTCGTCTACATGGTGTATTTTTACAGGCGAACTATTAACTAAACAGACCTAAACATTGCGTGCTTTCATAGAAAACATTACAAGGCTGATATTCCTTACGTGTGCCGTTGAGTGAATCTTTAGCAGCTTTACACCGTTCACCTCAGGCAGCAAACACTCTTTCTTTCATTTACTGAAAAGCATATCTACTGTATGATCTCAACTGCTCACAATCTGGTGATCTAATTCCTGGCTAGCATGGCCATGTTGATGTTACGGATTTGTCTTTTACAGGTCATGGCACATGCTTCTGTGGCTTCTGCCAGTGTTACCCAGACTGGTCAGGGGAAAACTGTAACTGCTCCACCCGCACAGATACCTGCATGTCCAGCCTGGGATTGCTGTGTAGTGGCCGTGGTCAGTGTGTGTGTGGAAGCTGTGAGTGTACTCAACCCGGGGCTTATGGCTCAACCTGTGACAAGTGTCCCACCTGCCCTGACGCCTGCACTATGAAAAAGTGAGTTACCTTGACCTGGTTTAGAAAACTGAGACAAATATTTTGACTCGGGTCAATAATGCTAAGCACAAACTTCGGCCTCTGTATCTGGCTGGTCGTACAGCCTGAAATAATTATGGCCTCACTCCTCACTAGGACTAAATAAATATAAAGAGTTTGTTAACTATTTAACAGCCTTTTATTGCTGCAAATGTTTAATATGAAGTCAACTTCACTGTGGTGAAATGTACCCGTGATTGTGAAAACCACTCTCATTATGCTGATATACAGAGACATAATTTGGAGGCCCTTTAATACATTTTATTTTGTTAAATGGTGAAAACAAGCTTTCACAAATTTACAACATGCCCGTCGGTTGTATTATTTGTCACATACAATCTCTGTCCCTTTCCGCTAAAGGGTGCTGAATTCATCTTTTTGCCTAAACACGGCCGTATTTCATGTGATACAGGGTCTCAACATACAGAAATCAAGATTTCACATATAGGAAGCAGAAAAAGAATAAACCTGTCACTGCAAACGATTCATAAATTTGACCACGGAGCTTTATCTCGTCAACATTCACATCATTTTCCATCTTGTAAAACTTATAATAAAGACACACTGTTTGGTGGAGTTCGTTTGCTAAATGAAATTCTCAGAGCCAGAGTAAAGTGTTGCATTTAAAAGTAAAGTCTTGCATAAGTATTCACACCCCTTGAACTTCTCCAACTTTTGTGGTGTTTTAACCTGAAACTGAAGTGGATTTAACTGGGATTATATGTCATGAATTTACACAAAATAACTCGTAAAATTGAAATGGTGGGGAAATGAATATAGTTTGTGAAATTATTTACATAGAAAAAAATGTAAAAGTTGAATATTTATGAAATTCACCCCTTCATTCACTTCTACTACAGCCAGTTGCTTTCAGAAGTGACATAATTAGATGAATGGGGTTCACCGGTGTGCAAGTAAAGTGTCATTTGATCTCAGTATAAATACACCTGTTCCTATAGGAACACAGAGTTTGTGACATGAAGAGCAAGGAGCTATCAAAAAAGTCCAAATCAAACTTCTGGAAAAGTATGCATCAGGGTTTAGTTTTTTGACTATTTTACAGAGCATCGTTAAATCTATGGTAACACTTAACAATAACAGGACATGGATAATTATACATTAAAAGCTGAATTAATACGTACTTATATATGAACTAATGATGAGTTAAGGCATGAACTAATCACCAACTAATGAAGAGCGAACCTTAAGTACAACTTACTGAGTCTTATGCCTTTATATGTGAATAACGACCACCTTAAATACATGCTAGTGCATGTTTATATTGATAAGAAAGAATGTGAGAAAGAATAGGAATTTAGCGTGCATAATTTCAAATTGTTTATATAATTAACCATATGCGGCTGCGTACACAAACGTCATGAGATGGTGCTGGATTAGGTTCATAATTTACACCGATCCAATTTAATATTAGTGCGTCTTTCTATGTTCGATAAGGAGAATCGGTGTAAATTATGTTCAATGTAAGTAATCCAGATCGTTCATGATTAGTACATGTCTTAACTCATCATTAGTTCATAGTTAAGTAAGTATTAATTCAGGTATTAGCGCATGATTTTTCATGGACTGTTATTTTAAAGTGTTAGCAACTCAGTTACTAAAAAATAAAAAAAAATAAAAAAGAATCATGACTTAGAGGAGACCATCCACCAGAAGTCAGTAAATGGGTAAACAAGGGATTAGTCCGAGAACCGAACAAGATACCAATGGTAAGTTTGAAGAAGATGGAGTGAATCATACTGGATATTCCGGTCAACGGGGGTGAATATTTATGCAAGGCACTGTAAAGAAGCAAATGTTGGTGGCCAGGTCATTATGTTTGGTTCAAGTGGAGAGAAATTGTATGAATTTGATCTTTTTTTGCCTATTCCTGCGCAGTAGTGACATGCGATGTGTTTTTTGTGTGTTGTGTGACTTGCTGGGTGATTTCTACAGGGATTGTGTGGAGTGTAAGCATTTTCAGAGAGGCAGACTCCTCGAGGATGAGAGCTGTGCCCGAATTTGCAGAGACGAGATTAGGCTGGTTGATGATCTGGGTAAGAGACAAAACTCTAGGCTGTATGTAACATAAGGCTGATGATAAATATCTTTCAAATGGCAGTTCATATGGCAATAGGGGCGGATGTGGCTCAGGTGGTAGAGCGGGTTGTCCACTAATCGTAGGGTTGGCGGTTCAATTCCTGACCAACGTGACTCCACATGCCGAAGTGTCCTTGGGCAATACACTGAACCCCTGAAGTTGATCTCAATGGCAAGTTAGCGCCTTGCATGGCAGCTCTGCTACCATTGGTGTGTATGTGTGTTGTGTGTGTGTGAATGGGTGAATGAGACACAGTGTAAAGCGTTTTGGATAAAAGTGCTATAAAAGTGTGCCATTTACCAAATGACTTCCTGAGTTTTCTGGTGTTTTCCTGCTCCACAGTGTTGCATGATAAGAATGCCGTGAACTGCACCTACAAGGACGAGGACGATTGTGTGCAGAGGTTTCAGTACTATGAGGACAACAGCGGGAAGTCCATTTTGTCTGTGGTAAAAGAGCCAGGTAACAACCCCAGCACTTTCAGGCTGTATTTTTACAGGTTTGTGTGTGACTTGTGCACATGATGTTCGAGAATAAATTCAAGGAGAAAATAACATTTAAGGACAACCTGAAATCAAAATCTACTATTTGTTTTACATGGTTAGCTCATGACCATGATTAGATTTAACTATGTTTCATCTGTACGATTCACTTTTTTGTATATAATTGCAGCAACTTCAGACTTTTGAACATTTCATTGTAGAGTAGCGATAGCATCCAGATGTGGGCCACTTCAGGCAGTGATGTGTCACTTTTGGCTTTCTTTTGACCCGGACAAAATACATATGAGCCTGAAGTGGCTCACATGTATAATAGCAAATATGGCCCAAATATCCCAAATCACAAGTGGGCCTTTTTAGGCAAAGTGCAATGTGTAATCTGAATGTGATCCATGTGGTAAATAGTAAATATGGCCCAAATATCAGAAACCAAATGTGGCACATTGTTATGGCTTGCTTGTGGCCCAAATCTGGCAACCAGGAGCGGCCCACCGGAGTGCCATCATTCCACATGGTATGTGGGATGGATCTGTGGACCGAATCGGTTCCACAGCAATTTTGCTATCTGTTTTTGAACCGACTCGTTTAGTTGAACCCTGAAAACTACTCACATAGAAGTTATATATCCTTTTGTTGTTGTTGTTGTTGTTGTTCATGTAGGTAATAAAATGACTCTTACAGTTTAATTTAATAAAAAATAACTAAACAGAAATGTCACATTTCAATGAGATTTCAGGCCTAGTCAGGCACAGAAGAACAATAACATTGTCCAGATTAGAAGAAGAAGAAAAAAAAAGATTCTTGTTGGTGAGCCGAGCCAAGTAATCTGACTAACTGAAACCAGTTGGAATTTCCATCACTGCAACAGTCAAAGCCGGGACAAACAATACTAACCAAAAGACACGTCAAGATGCTGAGCACAAACTTTGGCCTCGGCTTTTGACTCACTACCTCCATTCCCGTACTGAAACGAGGCCTCATCTGCCGTCCAAAACATTTAACAGCCTTTTTTAATGTTGTGCTGTAAACATCTAACACTATCTAACAATATCCAACTCTACTGTAGTAAAAATTAATTCATACATTTAAAAGCATTCTTATTATTATGACACACTGAGACGTGATATTGAGAACCTTTAATAAATTCATTGCGTTGTTTTTGTTGAATGGTGAAAAATAACTTCTACAAATTGACTACCTGCTCTGTGGTTGGACTAATTCGCACACAAATCTCAGTTCCTTTCAGCTATATCGAGTGCTAATTGAATCTATTTGCATAAACACGGCGCTGAATTTTTCACTTTAGGGTAGAAACGCATCAAAAGAGACATGCATATTTTTGAAGACGAAATCCTCCTGTTTGGGAAATTAGCTCAGACGTTTTTTGTAGGTGTTTAAGATTACTCACGTTTTAAGCAAATAAATGATGCAATCACTGCGTCAGACAGACACTTAGACCAACAAGCGTATGTGGCAGTGGGTGCTGTGGTTAAACCTCACGAATGAAGAATGTGTGACGGTGTGCTGTGTGATATTTAAGCTCGGGTTGACTATCAGACTGCGGTTTACTTCCCGGGGTGTCCAGGTACACGGCGGTGGGTGGATGAGTGTGTGTGTGTCTGAGCCTACGCGCATTTCTGCTTCCGAAGCGGCAGTGGTGAGGGTGTGGGTCGTTAAAACGGCAAATGGCTGGAGCCTGCAGTGAGAGCTGAGCCCCTTTACTTTAACAAACCCACATGTGAAACATGGGCTCCATTAAACACTCAAACGCACAGGCGAGGAACACAGAAAGGAGACCGGTCTAGTAAAGCAAGGCAATAAACAGCATCCGAGCTACTGAGGAACATGCTGACATTGCACAATGTACATGTGTAATCACACAGGAAGAGGCAACACACATCTACACACACATCTGATAAAGTATGACACTGCAAGGAAGTTCATTCAGTGGGTCAGTCCACTTGGTTTTTGCTTTCAAACCTTTTCACCCCATACAGTGTAAAAAGAAAAAAGAAAAAAAAGCAATACATCTGAAAATAATTACATAATCTGCACTTTTTTTCTTGTTGTTGAAAATTTGTTTGGAAATTTTTACATACGTGGTTTCATACTAAGAGCAAACAGTGTCATATTGACTTCATCCCCTCATCCTTATGGTCTTTCCTGACCTCTGCCCCACTTTCTGCTGTGTCCTAGACTGCCCTAAAGGCCCTGACATCCTGGTTGTTCTCCTCTTCGTTGCCGGAGCTATACTAATCCTGGGTCTCGTCGCTTTGCTCATCTGGAAGCTGCTGGTGACGATTCACGACCGGCGCGAGTTTGCCAAGTTCGAGGAGGAACGAGCACAAGCCAAGTGGGAAACGGTGAGTCTGGGACATTATACACATAGCTAATGAACACTCATATTTATAACAGGGTCGCATTTACACATGTGGTATATGTGATCCACGCACGCGTTATCCTACACATCCTGTCTAGTTTACGTTAATGTGAAAATGAGCATTAATCTTCTTTAAAAGTCATCTGGTAAATCATAGAAGAGGGCGGGATGATTTTATTGTCCCTGTGGCATGCTGTTTTCCCTACAGAACAAAGCAACGCCTCCATTCCCTAAGGCACATTTGACTTTAAATTACGCCTTGCTAATTAGGCTTTCCTTTTGAGGTCTGTAGGCTTGCACTCACACAACGTTATTCCAACCACATGTGGGACTGCGTGTGCGTAAAAACTCTACCTCAGCCCTCTTTACATCCCTCTCCCACTTTCATTACTGCTCAAAGGTAGAGATGAACATCTACGTTTTCTTTAATATTTATTTATGCATTTCTCACAAGTGACGTAGGATAGAGCGCTAGCATTGCGCAGCAATCACAAACCAGACATTCACTCTTAAAATAAAGGTTCATCTATGGTTCTTTACAGCACCATAAGTTCTGGAAAGAAAGAACCTTCTTCTTTCCAAGAATCATTTTTCATTGTATAGGGTTCTGTGGAGATTAAAGAAGTTCTTTATGTTTCATTATAGGTTCGCCAGAACAGTGTATTGGTTCTTCAAGGTATCATACCTTAATAGGTTAACGTGAACCTTAAAAGGTTAAAGTTCTTTGTGGGACTGGCAAAGGTTCTCCGGGCATCACACTACAGAACCTTACTTTGTTTTGGTTTTTTTAGAGAACTTTTGATTACATGGTTCCTTGTGGGAGGGCGCACGGTGGCTTAGTAGTGGTTAGCATGTTCGCCTCACACCTCCAGGGTCCGGGGTTCGATTCCCGCCGGTGCCATGTGTGTGTGGAGTTTGCATGTTCTCCTCGTGCTGCGATGGTTTCCTCCGGGTACTCTGGTTTCCTCCCCCAGTCCAAAGACATGCATCGTAGGTTGATTGGTAGGTTGGTAAATTGTCCATAGTGTATGAATGTGTGAGTGTGTATGTGATTGTGCCCTGCAATGGACTGGCATCCTGTCCATGGTGTACCCCGCCTTGTGCCCGATGCTTCCTGGGATAGGCTCCAGGTTCCCCGCGACCCTGAAGAAGGAATAAGCGGTTGAAGATGGATGGATGGATGGTTCCTTGTGGGTCTCCTATGAAGCACTAGTAAAGAGATGGTTCTCTTTAGAACTTGAGAGTAAAAGGTTCTTTGTGCAACTTTAAAGGCTTCTCCTATGGCATCAAACTGAAGGGGAAAATAACTTTTTGGTTCAAAATGGAACCTTTATCTTAAGAGTGTAATTATGAGGCACTTGTTAGGTATTTCAACACTGCATTCAATCTTGACGACGAAATCTGTATATAAACGTGCAGTAACCCAGTCATTTGTACGATGTATGTCTTTATACATCAATTCGCACAGATTCAGGAGATCAAGTTGGACAGGAATGTTTTCCCTGAATTGTTCATATTTTCATGAAGTCCACATTTCTTAACAAAATGTTCCTGCAAATGAATTATGAATAAATATATTTGTATCCAGCTTGATAAATGATCCGTGTCCAAAATATTGTCTTATTCCCAAATAAGGCACTACACACTCAGATGCCACTTTATTAGGCTGTACTTACATCGTATCTACAGACATTTTATTAGATAGTAAATCAACCACACCGGTCATTCTGTACGTATAAAATCACTGACTGTAGTCCATTTATTTCTATACACAATGTATCAGCTCTCCTTTATCTCATCAAGGGATAAAAAAAAACAAGACCACCGTTAAGATGATACTGACACAACTCCTCGTGGTGATGAATTATGGAAGGATTTTACATGCATCTGAATTCACATTTGGTCAACAAACTGTAGTTTCTGGAGATTTAGAGAAATTCAATTTCAATTCAATTTGATTTGTATAGCGCTTTTAACAACGGACATGGTCTCAAAGCGACTTTACAGAAACATATAAACACAGGATAGAGATTTTAGTGAACAGTTTTCCAACAGTGAACAGTTGATAACTTCAACAAAACAGACTTCATATGAAAGCTATAATGAAGTTCCTGGTTACACAACTGCACTTTTTGACCATGTAGTATACAGTTATAGAAGGGATTTATTTATAATCGCACTATACGGTGTCACCCAGATGAGGACGGGTTCCCTTTTGAGTCTGGTTCCTCTCAAGGTTTATTCCTCACATCATCTCAGGGAGGTTTTCCTCACCTGTGGATGGCTTGTTAGGGATAAATGTATACATTTAAAATGTAATATATACAAATGAAATGTAACTGAATTGTGTTGCATAGATTTTGTATAAGTATTTTCTCACATATTTTGTGATTTATACTTTATGCAACCAAATTTGCTCGCTATCTTGACGAGTTCCACTAATTCTAATGCTTCAACTGGAAATGTTATTCTAACTTGATGCTTTCTTTATTTCAGGGCCACAATCCTCTCTACAAAGGTGCTACTTCTACTTTCATGAACATAACCTATCGAGGAAAGGAGTGATTTTTGTTTTTGTTTCCTTTATGTTCTTTTCTTCCAGTTGTAGCGCTGTTGTTGTCATTTCTGATGTGCAGGATGTACATTTTCTTGTGTGTAAATATGACAGTTGTGTGTAGAGACAGATACACATCTTGACCTATGCCGAGCCTCTTCCATATTTCGCTTCCTGTGAAGGGGAACATAATTATGATGAAATTCTGTGCTGTGTTTTGAAGTCGTTTCTGTCAGAAGATACATGTGGTAACGTTGACCTGGTAAAATGCGGTGTCACCCATGTAGAAAGAGCTTTTTATGTTGTTAAATGTTCTGTAAATACAAATGCATATGTTAAGTATGGAATAAAACACTTAAATAGGAAAATAATTGATGGGTTGGTGAAGTGTGATTATTTTACAGAAAAGGCCATCTGGAAGTGTGTTATTCCTCTTATACCACAGCTATTTTCTTTTTAATGTACTAAAGAACTTCAAGAAAAACTTTACCTCTGCCTGTTATAAAAGCACTGACATTGGAGACTCCTTCCACAAATAAACATCTTCTTGCCATCGTTCTTCTTTGTTAAATAACATCATGTGTTTTTTTTTTTTTTTAATCCAGTTGTTATGTTTAGATTATGTGGAGCATCCTGCATACAAGTCTTTGTAAATGAGTTGTTGTTACTATAGAAACGGTAACATGTAATGTTAACGGTAATATAAACCTGTGATTTGAATTGGAGCCAGAACTACACACATAAGGCGTCAGGGGTTATTAATTCTGGTGTAGTGATCGTTTTAAAACGAGTGTTTTGCAGCGGGGGGGATGCTTTATTTATGTTTAAAACTTTTAATACTGGGTTAAAATAAAAGTATACAATCTCGCTGTATGTTTATGTTCAAAATATCACTTAGTGTAAGTTATGTTTTTAATATTGGTCATTTTCATGAAGGATGACAATGCTTCTGGTGAAAGACACAAAAGCTGTGAAAAAAATAATAATAATAATTCTGCGTATGATCTTTACATTTTGTTCGATGCATTTCTTTATAGTGTCCATCAAGCCTGTCTTATCCAAAATCTTTTCCATAAATCCATGGCAAAATCTTCATATTTACGTCAAGCTGCATTGGTTACATGTTGCATCATATTCATTTTAATTAAACAATGTTGTACAATATCACATACAGGCTGTATTTACAAATTTAAATTAACCAAAACACATTATGTATATGTACAGTGGTGTGAAAAAGTGTTTGCCCCCTTCCTCATTTCCTGTTCCTTTGCATGTTTGTCACACTTAAATGTTTCGGAACATCAAACCAATTTAAACAATAGTCAAGGACAACACAAGTAAACACAAAATGCAATTTGTAAATGAAGGTGTTTATTATTAAAGGTGAAAAAAATCTAAACCATCATGGCCCTGTGTGAAAAAGTGATTGCCCCCTAAACCTAATAACTGGTTGGGCCACCCTTAGCAGCAACAACTGCAACCAAGCGTTTGCGATAACGTGCAATGAGGCTTTTACAGCGTCCTGGAGGAATTTTGGCCCACTCATCTTTGCAGAATTGTCCTAATTCAGTTACATTAGAGGGTTTTCGAGCATGAACGGCCTGAATCTCAATAGGATTCAGGTCAGGACTTTGGCTAGGCCACTCCAAAGTCTTCATTTTGTTTTTCTTCAGCCATTCGGTGGTGGACTTGCTGGTGTGTTTAGGATCATTGTCCTGCTGCAGAACCCAAGTTCGTTTCAGCTTGAGTACACGAACAGATGGTCGGAAATTCTCCTTCAGGATCTCTTGGTAGACAGCAGAATTCATAGTTCCTTTTATCACGGCAAGTCTTCCAGGTCCTGAAGCAGCAAAACAGCCCCAGACCATCACACTACCACCACCATATTTTACTGTTGGTATAATGTTCTTTTTATGAAATGCAGTGTTCCTTCTACGCCAGATATACTTGGACACACACCTTCCAAAGAGTTCCACTTTTTTGTGGACCAAAGAGGTCCACAGAATGTTGTCCCAAAAGTCTTGGGGATCATCAAGATGTGTTGTGGAGAAATTGAGACGAGCTTTGATGTTCTTTTTGCTCAGCAGTGGTTTTCTCCTTGGAACTCTGCCATGCAGGCCATTTTTGCCCAGTCTTTTCCTGATGGTGGAGGCATGAACGCTGACCTTAACAGAGGCGAGTGAGGGCCTGCAGTTCTTTGGACGTTGTTGTGGGGTCTTTTGTGACCTCTTGGATGAGTCGTCGCTGCGCTCTTGGGGTAATTTTGGGCGGCCGGCCACTCCTGGGAAGGTTCACCACTGTTCCATGTCTTCGCCATTTGTGGATAATGGCTCTCACTGTGGTTCGCTGGATTCCAAAAGCTTTGGAAATGGCTTTATAACCCTTTCCAGACTGATAGATCTCAATTACTTTCTTTCTCAATTGTTCCTGAATTTCTTTGGGTCTCGGCATGATGTGTAGCTTTTAAGGATCTTCTGGTGGACCTTACTGTGTCAAGCAGCTCCTATTTAAGTGATGCCTTGATTGTGAACAGGTGTGGCAATAATCAGGCCTGGGTGTGGCTAGAGAAATTGAACTCAGGTGTGGACAACCACAGTTATAGTATGTTTTAACAAGGGGGGCAATCACTTTTTCACACAGGGCCATGATGGTTTGGATTTTTTTTCACCTTTAATAATAAACACCTTCATTTACAAATTGCATTTTGTGTTTACTTGTGTTGTCCTTGACTATTGTTTAAATTGGTTTGATGTTCCGAAACACTTAAGTGTGACAAACATGCAAAGGAACAGGAAATGAGGAAGGGGGCAAACACTTTTTCACACCACTGTATCCCTTTATTATCTACCAACTTTCTGGTAAAATTTCATCTTTTGGGGTCGGAGCCTAATGTTTCAAATTTTTTTATTTTTTTAATCTAAGAATATACACTATATTTAACATTTTACGAAACATTTGTATTATAAAAAATTACTCTGTGTAGCACAATAATGTTGACTGATTCAAGTATGTTACAATTAAAGCCTGTATTTCTGAAAGAAATATTATTACTAGTGAACTGCATAAGCCTCATAGTTCTAATGAAAAACTAAAGATATCAATGTGTTAAATGCGTGAGTACAGAGGGTAACAGGGTGATTGGGTAACATTTTTATTTGCTAAAACGGTCCTTTAAACAATTAATATAAAGTGGTTACAATAGAATAAACAGACATAAATAATATAATTTGAATTTTTTCATTCATTTTAGATTTCGTAAACAGTTGACGCAAAGTGCAAACAGTGTACTGCAGTTACCAATTCCGTTTCTCCATCCTTAACACTGTTTCTCTATCCTTAACTCTGTACCATGGTAGAAGCATCCAAGTCACGACCCTGGGTAATGGTCATTCTACCACCCCCAGAGCAAAGCAAAACAAAGCTACAAAGAGAGCACAGGATTACAAAGAGACCCTCCCTTACCCGAAATAGAGAGGAGCAGCTCTCTAACCATCCTTAGGAGCAGCTATCTTATCAGCAAATGTGCAAGGGTTCTCAACATCAAAAAGCAAACTTGTGGCTAATCTATGTGGAAGAAGCAATTATGATGTCCTCTGTCTCCAGGAGATACACAGCTAGGAGCAACAACACCTGCCATAAAATTCCTGGTTATGACCTAGTTACTCCACTGCAGAGTATGCCTGCCTTGGATGAGCGAGATCAACGCACGTCTCCAAACTTGACACTGCCCTCAACAGTACATGTAGAATGATCACAGGGTGCCTTAGAGCGACCAATATAGACAGCCTCTACATCTTGCAGGTATTGCTCCCTTGGATGTGAGAAGAACAGCTATAAGTAGAAGAGAGAGACCCTGCCAAGTAAGCGAACAAAGACACCCTCTCTTTAACCAGCAACCTGCAGAGCAAAGGCTGATATCAAGGAAGGCCTTTCTCCACCGTGTGCTGCCAGTGGATTCCACCATGGCTAACATGCTGTGCATAACACCGTGGCAGGAGAGACTACAAGGCCTCCCTCCAAAAGTCTCCATGGATACCGGTCATTAAGAGTTTACTATCAGAAGCTGACACAACATAGAGTGAGTGGCGATGTCTTAATCACCTGAGATCACGATCTGGAGGATGTAAGGTCAGCAGAGCTAAATAGGGCTATTTCACTGGAGATACCAGCTGTGAATGCGGAACTGACCAGCAAACCATGTACCACCTCCTGATGTGCCCTCGGCTGGAATTACCTTGCCACATGAAAGACATGGCAGAGTGTAATGATGTTGGAAAGAACTGCATAAATTTATGGATGGACTTCATACACAATGCAAGAGAATAACAATGAAGTTATTACTGGATCACTGTACTTTAACTGTGGAGTGACTTGATTATAAGTTTGTATCCCAGAGCCAGGCTTAAATGTTATGTCTGGTTTGCAGTCACGAGTCGTTTATATTCAATGTTAAGCAAAGCAAGATTAGCCTAGGTGTAACTGTAAATGCATTTTATGCATCTCTCCATCTATCTATCTATCTATCTATCTATCTATCTATCTATCTATCTATCTATCTATCTATCTATCTATCTATCTATCTATCTATCTATCTATCTATCTATCTATCTATCTATCTATCTATCTATCTATCTATCTATCTATCTGTCTGTCTGTCTGTCTGTCTGTCTGTCTGTCTGTCTAGTGTTTCCCCTAATTTGACATGCCCATATCAACTCAAAAAGGACTGTTAATTGACTGATTCGTTGAAACAGGTGAGTAGGGAGCGCAGAAAATGTATAGGACAGGGAGTTCCTCAGGACCAGCTTTGGGAACCTGTCGTGTAGCCTACTGTGCCTACTACGGCAGTGTCCATGTATTGGGACCGTTATCGACATAAATTTTATAGCTCACATAGATGTCCTGTGATATGCAGACATATTCGACGTCTGTGACGGTGCGTACTTGATCGAATAAATCAACAAATCGGTTGAACATAACACGAGTTGCCTCTCCAAAATGTCATCCACGGGTTACAGTGTCCCTTTCCAATATGGCGGACGCGTTCCCGTGAGCTAGCACCCACAGCTAACACGACGGGTTACACTGTATTCATCCATCCATCCATCCATCCATCCATCCATCCATCTTCTAGCAAGTGGAATTAAAGCGCCATCGCGTGTTCACTATAGGTAACAACCACCAAGCGCGCTCTTTTTTTTCTTTTATTTTTGGGCGCACCTTGATGACGTCAGTGTGAAATTGTTATGCGTGTTCCCTGCATGGGTTTTTTAAACCGTTGCGACAGAACCCGTCTTATTTATATGAAGTTTGAGCGTTCAGCTGATTTATATTCTTTTATTACTATTTGAATGAGTGACAAGGATACTTGAAAACACGCCGTTAAAAGCAGGTATGCTAGCTTTGTGCTAAAAAAAAAAACAAAAACAATGAAAGTAGTAAGATTAAATGTTGTTGTTATTTATTTATTTTAATAACCCCCCCCCCCCCCAGGAGAACATTTCAGGAAAATGCGGATAAATGAAGACACTTTACTGGAAGGAAGTAAGGTTGTGTTGGTTCCCTACAACGCTGAACATGTTCCCAGGTACCACAACATTCAAATTCATTTTATTCTCAGCTTCACTCGTTTGTTCCCTCTTAATCGATGTGCTTTGACATTTCTAGGCCATGTTAACGCTGGTGCTCGTGAGGACAAGCTCTGAGACATAATTACTCCCTAGTCAAATAGATTTCTGGCTTAATTCCAAGTGGAGATGTTCACCTCGAACGCAGTGTCTCTCAAAGTCCTACCTGCCCTGAGAGAACTGAAGCTCAGCCTGGTCTCACTGGGGGGGCGCGTTTACTTTCGCACACCCTGCAGGTGCATTATAATCATGCAATAAATATTTCAGCGTGAGTACACCCAGCAGTGCTCTTTTGACGTGGTTTGGAAGAACGGCGAACATTTCCCCCGAGGCCTGTTTCTGTTGTTCTACGGCGGTGTGCGAAAGTTCGCACGCCCTCCGAGTGATATTGAGGAGGCGAAATCGTCTAGTTCGGTGCCCGTTCCGTGATAGGTCAGATCGCAAAGTGTTCGGACGTTGATAGTCAAAACAAGATGTGGTGTCAGGGTAACAATCGAAGTTTTCCAAATAACTGCCACATGCTACATGTTTTCTGATTTGTTCTGGACATCGAATCGGATCGATCGGTGATCGGTTGTCTTTCTTTCTTTTGAAGAAAACAATTCGTGCAAAACAAGTAACCTAACTAGGTAAAATGATGTACGTTGAGATATTAGAAGTGGATAGTAGTTGGGAGAATGCTAATATTGTTCATATGTTCAAAACGTTCTATATTTGATATAAACACACGCCCTTCTTAAAATCCGATCTGGAGACCAAACGGGTCATAGCAAAACTTCCGCGTTTTTTTTTTTTTTTAAGAATCCTAAAAGAGTCCTATAATCCTCGGCCAAAATCTGTAGTCCCCGACAGCTGTTTAACGGCCATTGCTATCAAAGTCTTTTCTTGATTAAACGCGCGGGCGGGAGAGAGAGAGGAGAGGGGGGGGGGGGGGGGGGTTGTTTTTCTTCGGGCGGGTTTTGGTGGGGGGGGGGGGGTTTTTTTTTTGGGGGGGGGAAAAAAAAAACACTTGGGGGAGAAAAAGGCAAGGCTGGGGATCATGTTCGTACGGTCTGACCGGCAACAGTCGCAAAAGACTATTAAAAATCGCCCAGTGTGCACCCGGCTTTAGATCGTTGGATATTCAGCTGTATTTAAATCTCTTGGAGTCGTTTCAAAGAAAACAAATGTATGGGAAGATCGTTGTGTGCTTCGAAACGAAGTGTCTCGTTCTGTGAGAGGAGCTGAATGAATTTGATCTGTAATCATACAGGTATCATCAGTGGATGATGTCCGTGGAGCTGCAGAAACTCACAGCGTCTGAACCTTTAACCCTGGAGCAGGAATATGACATGCAGAGAAGCTGGAGAGAGGATGAGGATAGTGAGGTTCACACACACACACACACACACACACAACCAACACACATGTGCTGTTACATATCATCATGGTGTTTAATCAGATGTGTGTATCTTAAGGCTGCTTTTGGACCTGGTGGTGGTGTTTTTTTTTTTTTTTAGCAAATTGCTAAAATGGTTAGCATTTTTAATCTGACGTATACATTTTTATCATTCTATAGTTACATTTAATATTGCGGAACATCCCCCCCTTCCCTTTTATTTATGGCATAAACAATAAGATTGCAGCACACCGTGAACAGCAGTCCGTTAATAAACATCTTACACCTGTAAATGCAGAGTGCACGTTCATCATCCTGGACAAGCAGCGATGGACAGATCCGAGCATCTCGGAGGAAGAGTGCATGGTGGGGGACATCAACCTCTTCCTGACGGACCCCAGTGACCTGTCACTGGCTGAGCTGGAGATCATGATAGCAGGTGATAGTCTTGATGATTCAGTGATTCATCCTGATTCAGGTAGCGGCCCGGACGATTCACTGATTCTTTACGATTCATGTGGAGGTCGTAGTGACTTACTGATTCTTTACGATTCATGTGGAGGTCGTAGTGACTTACTGATTCTTTACGATTCATGTGGAGGTCGTAATGACTTACTGATTCTTTACGATTCTTGTGGAGGTCGTAGTGACTTACTGATTCTTTACGATTCATGTGGAGGTCGTAGTGACTTACTGATTCTTTACGATTCATGTGGAGGTCGTAATGATTTACTGATTCTTTACGATTCATGTGAAGGTCGTAGTGACTTACTGATTCTTTACGGTTCATGTGAAGGTCGTAATGACTTACTGATTCTTTACGGTTCATGTGGAGGTCGTAGTGACTTACTGATTCTTTACGGTTCATGTGAAGGTCGTAGTGACTTACTGATTCTTTACGGTTCATGTGGAGGTCGTAGTGACTTACTGATTCTTTACGGTTCATGTGGAGGTCGTAATGACTTACTGATTCTTTACGGTTCATGTGGAGGTCGTAGTGACTTACTGATTCTTTACGATTCATGTGGAGGTCGTAATGATTTACTGATTCTTTACGATTCATGTGAAGGTCGTAGTGACTTACTGATTCTTTACGGTTCATGTGAAGGTCGTAATGACTTACTGATTCTTTACGATTCATGTGGAGGTCATAATGATTTACTGATTCTTTACGATTCATGTGAAGGTCGTAGTGATTTACTGATTCATTTTGATTCAGGTAGAAGTCCTAATGATTTACTGATTTGTTATGATTCCCGTAGAGGTCCTGATGATTCACTGATTGATTATGATTTCGGTGGACGTCCTATAGATTCTCTGATTCATTTTGATTCCAGCAGAGATCCTAATGATGCACTGTGAGCTATGGCGAAACCTTTGGACTCTGTATTCATAGCTGTATTCATTCCCTTAACTGTATTTAAACCACTTGAAGGAAACTGAAACTTTTTTTTATAATTGAAATCATGCCTTGCTTTCCGCAGAGCCCAGCTACAGAGGCAGAGGATTTGGCAAAGAAGTAACGTGCATGATGATGCATTATGGTGAGCTGGAGAGGAGTTTTTTTTTAACTCAGAACCTTCGCACTGTACTGATTTGATGTTTTACTCTGTGACTGTAATACACCACCACAGGCATCAACAAACTCGGCATCAAGAAATTCGAAGTGAAGATCGGTTTGGAAAACCGGATCAGCGTAGATATGTTCAAGAAGCTCCAGTTTCACGAGGTATGAATTACTACAAATTTAAAATAATGAAATCATAGTGTGAGGTGGTGTTGATTAATTTTGTATAACAGCAGCTCTGAGTAGAGGTTTTGTTGATGGGTTATCGGCAAATATCCACACCGATGGTTTTTTCCCGACCTGAGAAGGTACATCATTGTACGAGAGCGGCCTCTAGAGGCGAAATAAAAACTATCGCTGACGAATTTTGTTGTGTTATTTGAAGTTTTTTTTATTCATTTTGGACGTCTCTATATATACAGTTTTCCGTTATTTACATTTTGCGGAAGGAGTCTCCAGCGTCAGTACTTTGTAACAGCACTTTTTTTTTCAGTTCAGGAAAATGTACGTTCTCCAACATGAATTGTAACTATAAACGGATAAAACGTTATTTATTAGAAATGAATCAACGTCTGGGTGGGAACAGTGACTTGACTTTGTGCCACGGTGTGTCACACCACCTCATGGTTGATCATGGTCCTACACCAATACACCCCCCCTCCAGGTGTTTTATTTTTTAGCTGTCGTATTTACTGAGCTGCCGCTTCATCGCCATGTCTGCTGCTGCTGCTGTAAACGTAGGACTTGATGATAGTTTCTTCCTCATTCAGCCCACAGGGACTGACAGTAAATCTCAGCCTAACCTGATCTTTCTTCTCTCCTCACCAGCTCTCCATCAGCGAGGTGTTTCAGGAAGTGACTCTCGGCCTGACTGTGAGCGAGGCATCATGGGAAGAGCTGCTGGGCAGCACGGATATCGCGCAGGAGAGGGAGTACGGAAAAACGCGGGACTCTAGGCACGATGCGAAACATTCCTTAGCCACCGGAGCTGAGGGGAACTGAGAGGAGAGATGGTTTTAGTAAGAGCCAGAGAGTAGATGGAGAAACGGTTCACACACTCGAGTGTCAGAGGATTATCTAAACATCATTTGTTTTGCTGCTAAAAAGTAAATCTGATTTGTTACATTGCACTTTTAACACAGCCTTTGCGTTCTCTCCAGGCCAAAATGATCCGCTTTACAGTGCGCCAAAAACCCCGAATGAGTTTCCCACCTTCAAGCATTCGAAGTGCCTGGCTCAAAATGAACATTTCCGTTCTATATAATCTCATGGTTTAATATCATCTGCCTTTAAAGTCCCCATGAAATCAAAATCGACGTTTTGTGGCTTTTTAGTATGAAAATGTTCGCCTTAAGGTTATCGATTAGCTAGTGCGCTCCAAAACTATAACAAAACTCCCATTTAGAAGGATTTACAGTCTCTCCCTGTCTCTCTCGAACACTGATACGGATCGACAGTTTTGATGACGTCATTCTGCACTGCAGCTTCTCATCAGATTTTCCGTCCAACCAAACGCTCTCTAGAATCCGACGTGTCCCGTCCGCAACGTTATAAAAGATCACCTTGCCGAAGTCGCCGTCTTTGAGCAAGATAAATCATTTCAGCGAGCACGGGTCGTAAACGTGCGTGTGGCTGTTCGGACGCGTTCGGTTTTATCCGAGCGCAAGAAATAAGAAGCTTGAATTCATTCACTTTGAAGGAGGAGGTATTTGTGACAGCCATTTTGCGGTGATACGAACTGTCAAGTACGGCTTAGCCAGGGGCTGTGAGGTAAGCGAAACGCTATTGGCTGTTTAAAAAGAGGGAGGAGCCATCTCTGACTTCCTGTTTCAGTGAAAATTACGTGTAAACATCGAATGAGACCGCATGTTTCAAGGCACTTCACGGGGACTTTAAGAAGCAAGTTTACACCGATGACATGGATATGTTGGGGGGTTGGTGGGGTGTATATTCAAAGTGTTACAATCTAATCTTTTTCTTTTCGGTTCATCACATGTAAAATGACACGTTTGTGTAAAATATGAAACTGTCACCTTCCCTTTGTCTCTTCTTTACACTCCCACCTCTGCACACACACACACACACAGAGTGTTTCGAGTGTTTGTTTTTATGCCTTCACAACTGTTTGTACATCTGTCCGTCCGTAAAGATCTTCTCGTTAGCGCAATATCAAGAACAAGCGGTCGAACGTTGATAGGATTTCTATGGAATAATCATCGAAACCAGCCGACCAACTGATTCTGAAGCTGATCCAAACAGGGTCAAGGTCACATGCTGTAAGTTTTTGACCTTGCGAGTCTTAACACAAAAAAGACGTCTTGCACAGAATTTTATCTGGTACACGCATCATTCTGTAGTGACACAATCGCCGACTGTGTGTCACCTCCTCTAATCACTGAAAGTCATCAGACATCACTTACCAGATGTCATTGGAGTCATGGATCACTCAGCACAGCTAATAAGCATCTCGTTGTAAACCTGCGTAGTGAGCTGAACATAGAGGTCAAAATAAGTAAGGAATGAAACACTTGCGGGGGTTAGGGGTGTGCCGTTATAGGAAAATAATCAACGGGTGGTATAAATACCGTGGTAGTGCGATGTGGAGTCATGCGAAGTTGATTATGTGCATGTCCTGAAGTATTTTATTCCTTGTACACCACTGCAATTGGCCAGCAATTAATGATACTTTTTATCCTTTAAAAGTGACATTTAATTATGTGGAGGAACATTAACGAGAGAAGTTTGTTCCTGTTGTGACTTCTACACATTATAGCAGTCATACTGTCATTCCCAGCGTCTCTTAAAGTTAATAAGACAAAAACAAAAAAAAGAACCACTTACAGTGAGGGGAAAAAGTATTTGATCCCCTGCTGATTTTGTACGTTTGCCCACTGACATAGAAATGATCAGTCTGTAATTTGAATGGTAGGTTTATTTGAACAGTGAGAGACAGAATAACAACAAAAAAAATCCAGAAAAACGCATGTCAAAAATGTTATAAATTGATTTACATTTTAATGAGGGAAATAAGTATTTGACCCCTCTGCAAAACATGACCTAGTACTTGGTGGCAAAACTCTTGTTGGCGATCACAGCGGTCAGACGTTTCGTTCCAGGTTTACACACATCTCAGGAGGGATTTTGTCCCGCTCCTCTTTGCAGATCTTCTCCAAGTCATTAAGGTTTCGAGGCTGACGTTTGGAACTCGAACCTTCAGCTCCCTCCACAGATTTTCTATGGGATTAAGGTCTGGAGACTGGCTAGGACACTCCAGGACCTTAATGTGATTCTTCTTGAGCCACTCCTTTGTTGCCTTGGCCGTGTGTTTTGGGTCATTGTCATGCTGGAATACCCATCCACGACCCATTTTCAATGCCCTGGCTGAGGGATGGAGGTTCTCACCCAAGATTTGACGGTACATGGCCCTGTCAATCGTCCCTTTGATGCGGTGAAGTTGTCCTGTCCCCTTAGCAGAAAAACACCCCCAAAGCATAATGTTTCCACGTCCATGTTTGAGGGTGGGGATGGTGTTCTTGGGGTCATAGGCAGCATTCCTCCTCCTCCAAACACGGCGAGTTGAATTGATGATAAAGAGCTCCATTTTGGTCTCATCTGACCACAACACTTTCACCCAGTTGTCATCTGAAACATTCAGATGTTCATTGGCAAACTTCAGATGGGCATGTATATGTGCTTTCTTGAGCAGGGGGACCTTGCGGGCGCTGCAGGATTTCAGTCCTTCACGGCGTAGTGCGTTACCAATTGTTTTCTTGGTGACTATGGTCCTAGCTGCCTTGAGATCATTGACAAGATCCTCCTGTGTAGTTCTGGGCTGATTCCTCACTGTTCTCATGATCATTGCAACTCCACGAGGTGAGATCTTGCATGGAGCCCCAGGCCGAGGGAGATTGACAGTTCTTTTGTGTTTCTTCCATTAGCGAATAATCGCACCAACTGTCACCTTCTCACCAAGCTGCTTGGCAATGGTCTTGTAGCCCATTCCAGACTTGTGTAGGTCTACAATCTTGTCCCTGACATCCTTGGAGAGCTCTTTGGTCTTGGCCATGGTGGAGAGTTTGGAATCTGGTTGATTGATTGCTTCTGTGGACAGGTGTCTTTTATACAGGTAACAAGCTGAGATTAGGAGCACTCCCTTTAAGAGTTTGCTCCTAATCTCAGCTCGTTACCTGTATAAAACACCTGCGAGCCAGAAATCTTTTTGACTGAGAGGGGGTCAAATACATATTTCCCTCAGTACAATGCAAATCAATTTATAACATTTTTGACATGCGTTTTTCTGGATTTTTTTGTTGTTATTCTGTCTCTCACTGTTCAAATAAATCATCCATTAAAATTATAGACTGATCATTTCTTTGTCTGTGGGCAAACGTACAAAATCAGCAGGGGATCAAATACTTTTTTCCCCTCACTGTACCTACGGATTGTTACACAGAGCTAACAGTGGAGACTCCTTCCATCATCTTTCCAAACGCGTCACCATCTCGCCAGTTATAGGATTTATTTTCTTCTTTGTTAAACAAGATGCTATTTAATTTCGTTTTGTATTAACGATCGGTTACGTAGAGAGTTAGCCGTACGAGTCCCCGCGTACGAGCTGTTCCTATAGAAATGACAACGTTAGAACCAGCTCTTTAATACAGATCTGTGACTTGCAGCTGCACTACTGTCAGAGCAGCTGTTACAGAACATAAAAAACACCTTCTGACCAATCAGAATCAAGAATTCAACACTGCTATTGTATAACAAATTGCAAACAACAGCACATAAAGGAACAGGGACGTGGGTTGGCCATACGGTGACGTTTATTCATGCCGTTAACCCCCCCTTTAAATGTTTAAAATCCATTTTTTGTTTCTAAAAATTACAAAATGTATACAATTCCATAATTTTAGCACATATACAGCGCTGTGGAAGTTCGCTCATGTTCATAGCACAGATGTGTCTTAGTCAAGAAAATTAAAGCTAAACAAAAACAAGGGAGATTTTTTTTTTTCATCTGAATTGTATTGGGAGAGAAAATGGCACAGTTTGTACATCCCATGTTTGTTTGTTTTTCCCCCTACATGATTATAAATAGTAAGCATGCTCCCGATTCAGCAGCTGTTTGCTTTAATAAGACATTTATGAACAGTACGTAAGGCGCTGAAAGGTCACGTTTGAAGGCGATGCGACTTTGTTCAGTAGCTCGAAAGCAGCCATAAAGACCCAAAGTCCACTTTCTGCTGTTTCTGTTCTGGAAATCGGATTTTTACCCCCCCCCTATACAGCCATGCCATGATTTTAAAATGAGACACTGAAACAAGGGGAACAGCATTCCTTGTAAGTGCCTGAGTGCACATATCTTCCTCTCCAGACTGAACCCTGGACGCCCCAAGATGGACGCCGTGTCGCCGGGCAGCCAGCGAGAGGTCATTGTTGAAGGTCAGAGATTTTCTGAATGACTTGTTGCACCACGTCCAGGCCTCGGGCCCAGCTCAGCGCCTCATCGGTGTACAGATTCACAGGAACACAGAACGCCTCCTTCTTCAGCTCGGTGACCCGACAAGCGCCAATCGTTGCTGTAGCGCCGACGATGAGCAGGAGCAAGACCCTGAGGAGCAGAGAGAAGAGCCGAGAGCACCAAGAGCGTCTGGTCTGAGGCACGCCAGCGGAGACACTGACCTTCTTTTTATCTGCAGGAAGGAGAAATACAGGATTATTTAACTGGTACAGCGGCACGCTACGTGTCCACTTAGTTATATCACTTAAATTAAGGTGAAAAACTCGATTTCCCATTCGACTGGAGAAACAACATGGCCGCCACACTCAGAGGTATAGAGATTTACTCTATACTGGCAACTTCATTTATATATCGAGGAACGAGTGACTATTATAAGAGGGGTGAAGCTTTAATCTAACTGGTGTACATCCCAGTATATACACACACACACATCACAGTCATCACACATCACTTGAGGAGCGCTTTACAGGAGTCAAGGCCACGCCTCCTTTGCCGTGACCGACAGGCACAAAGGAAGACACCTGCTTCACCTCCTACCCTCTTATTCATCACGGGCTCTACCTTCTCACGCATATGATGCGAAACCCACCTTGATTTTGGCTGGCTCTCTTTTTCTTATCCTCTTTCTTCTTCTTCTGTTGTTCCTGCACAGCCTGAGCCGTCATCTGTGCTTCATATTCCCTCCTTTTCCGCTCCTTCTCCTCTGCCTTTTTCCTTTTTTGTGCTTCTCTTTCCCGGGCCTCTCTCTCCCTCTGTTTCGCTTCTCTCTTCTTTTCCTGTTCTAGAAGTCAGAGAAAACCATAAACGATCATGCGTATTCGTCTTCTGCATTGGTGAAGAAGAAGTAGTGCACCCGGGGAGTGCTTCTCTACCTTTCTCCTTCAGCAGCTTGCGTTCTCGTTCCTTATCTGCTTCTTCCTGGAGAAACCTCATGTGTTGGAGAACCTGGAGCGGAACGATACGGAGGACAGGTTAACGGGAAATTAAAGCTCAACTTTGGATAAAAAGTGCTATAAGACGATTAAACGTACATAATTTGTGGAGTGTTACAGGGCCATAAATGAAAACATCATGTACATGCTCCCTCACCCTTCCTGAGCACTGCCTGCACTGCTTCTCATTCAGACAGTCTCCTGCAGCTTTGGCCAGTATTGGCTCCAGAGGGTTATCTTTAAGATCCAGCCATTTCAGACTCTACAAATAAAGACGGTCACACACACAAAAAAACAAACAAACAAACACTGAAACGAATGATCCGTTACAATGTATACTTCAATGGGCCTCGTTTATCAGTCAGTAAAGAAGTGTGGAGATGTTCTCCTGGGCCAAACCAAAAATTCCCCCGTTATCACAAAAGTATCGGAGACGCCGATTCCCTCCCCATACACCCCCGACCTCCGTTACTCACGTAGATATGCTGTTAAATTAAATTACCAAGCGCATTCACAGTACCGCTGACTTACACATAGCCCCGCCCACAAAACTCCATAAAAGGCAAAGCTCGCAGAGAGGTGAGAAAGACAAAATGGCAACTAAACGGTGAAAGAGCCCCTCCTATCCGGACGGGATTTTCACGAATGCCGCATTTCTTGTGTAAAGGAAGCACATTAGTACAACCCCGATTCCAAAAAAGTCTGGACGCGGTGTAAAACGTCAATAAAAACAGAATGCAATGATTCGGAAATCTCATAAACCCGTATGATATTCACAATAGGACATAGAAAACATATCAAATGTTTAAACCGTCTTAAGGGGGGAAATTAGGTCATTTTTAATTTGATGGCCACAAGACGTCTCAAAAAAGTTGGGACGGGGGCAAGAAAAGGCTGAAAAAAATAAGTGTTAGTAAAAAGAAACAGCTGGAGGTTAACAGGGAACAGGCCAGTAACATGATTGGGTATAAAAATAGTATTTTAGAAAGGCGGAGTCTTTCAGAAGTAAAGACTGGCAGAGATTCACTAATCTGCGTCTATAATTTGTGGAACAATTTCAGAATAATGTTCCTCAACGTAAAACTGTTGATGACTCTCTCTTCATCTACAGTACATTACATCATTTGTGCCCCTGAGACTTTCAGAAGTCAAAAGTAACCACGTATGGACGGGACAACGGGACTGTATAAACTTTTTATGAATGGCAGATCCAAAATAAGATTTGTAAATCATGTTTCATGAGGAGTACGATCCTTGTACTACGACTCCTAATACTACGGAAGTCCTCAGACAGGAAACGAACGCACCGTTAATTTTAATCTTAAATATTTTAAGTGTATTTTAGTAATACCATAATACATGATGATTGAAAGGGAACTTAATAAAAATAAATAAATAAATAAATATATCAGACGGTTATATTCATGCTATTCATGGCACGGATACAAGGCTACCTAAACGTAGCGAGCCCTCGAACTGACCCTGAGCTGGCAGAAACTGAGAGGCAGCGTGGTCAGCTTGTTGTTGTACAGATCCAGATGTTGCAGGCTGTAGAGTTGCCCGATTTCCTCCGGTAGGCTCACCAGCTGATTCTTGCTCAGGTCGACTTTAACCAGGTGAGTCAGCGTACAGAAGTCAGGCTGGAGAAAGGGAAAGAGACCGAGGGAAGTCGGTGACTGAGGTTTTACAGTCTCTTCAACACTGTGGTGGTGGAACGGTGTATGATTCAGTTATTAAAGCTTACAGTCAGAGTTGTGAGATTGTTACAGGAAAGGTCCAGGACTGTGGCTTTGGGAACAGCGGCCTGAAAAACACCATCGTTCAAAAGAAATATTACACTCTTCTTACTGAGCATCGGCTGATTATTTTACAACACACTATACACGTGTTCTTCAAATTTAAATGAACTTCTTAGCACTTTTTTTTTCTCAGAGTGACTTTTAGATTGATTCGCCTTTACTAGTTTATTATAGACGTATTTCTCTTCACTACAGTTTATTATAGACGTATTTCTCTTCACTACAGTTTATTATAGACGTATTTCTCTTCACTACAGTTTATTATAGACGTATTCCTCTTCACTACAGTTTATTATAGACGTATTTCTCTTCACTACAGTTTATTATAGACGTATTTCTCTTCACTACAGTTTATTATAGACGTACTCTTTCACTACAGTTTATTATAATTTTCACTACAGTTTATTATAGACGTATTTCTTCACTACATTTATTATAGACATTCTCTTCACTACAGTTTATTATAGACGTATTTTCTTCACTACAGTTTATTATGACGATTTCTTCACTACAGTTTATTATAGACGTATCTTCACTACAGTTTATTATAGACGTATTTCTCTTCTACAGTTTATTATAGACGTATTCTCTTCACTACAGTTTATTATAGACGTATTTCCTCACTACAGTTTATTATAGAGATTTCTCAACATTTATAATGATTTTTTCACTACATTTATTATAGATATTTTCACTACAGTTTATTATAGACTTTTCTCTTCACTACAGTTTATTATAGACTATTTCTCTTCACTACAGTTTATTATAGACGTATTTCTCTCACTACAGTTTATTATAGACGTATTTCTCTTCACTACAGTTTATTATAGAATTTATCTTCTACTACAGTTTATTATAGACGTATTTCTCTCACTACAGTTTATTATAGACGTATTTCTCTTCACTACAGTTTATTATAGACGTATTTCTTCACTACAGTTTATTATAGACGTATTTCTCTTCACTACAGTTTATTATAGACGTATTTCTCTTCACTACAGTTTATTATAGACGTATTTCTCTTCACTACAGTTTATTATAGACGTATTTCTCTTCACTACAGTTTATTATAGACGTATTTCTCTTCACTACAGTTTATTATAGACGTATTTCTCTTCACTACAGTTTATTATAGACGTATTTCTCTTCACTACAGTTTATTATAGACGTATTTCTCTTCACTACAGTTTATTATAGACGTATTTCTCTTCACTACAGTTTATTATAGATGTATTTCTCTTCACTACAGTTCACACCGACACTTACCAGCTCCTTCACCGGGACATCTGTAAGGTTACACAGACTGAGATCCAGCTCATTTCCCTCCACCTTGTCTCGAAGACTCTCGACTTTGGCTTTATTCATTCTGTCAGAACTGAAATAAATAAATCAATCAATCAATAAAAGAGAGAGAGAAAGGGGTTGAAGTGCGAATACACTGTATACTATATAGAGCACTACTGTGATCAGCTAACAGTCACTACTGTAACGCTTCAGGGACACTTAACTCTCTGAATGACAAAAGTTAGCAAACTAGCTCACTTAGCCAGCTAGCACATAACGTTCATTGAAACCACGAAACGTTAAGAGAAACTTACGTGTATCTGCTGTGAGAGCACAATATTCAGTCCACACGGAGACAAGCGCTCAGCTCGACGGTCAAATTGAACTGAGTGAAAATCCACGTCATTCATTCACCGTGATGCTGTTTCAGCAGGCAGCCAGAGGTCCACGATGGCCGTATCCCAAATGGCTCTGAGCAGCCTACACAAGCGCACTACGTTCCCGTGTGAAACTGCAGCACATACACGCGGATATAGTGCATTAAGTGTTCAAGACGAAGCTGTTTGGATTTCTGCCTGCGTCACTACGCGACCCCGATTTTCTTTGCGCATGCGCAACATTTTTCCTGCCACCGCTGACAGATGTACTGAAATGGCGTGTAGCGCCATCTGTCGGTTAGGAGAAGCCTATTTTATTCTATCACCAATCACTTAAAAAGTATATTTATAATATATATTTTAAAAATATATGTGGAAGCTCATTATAAGTGTGTGTGTGTGTGTGTGTATATATATATATAAAATAAAATAAAAATCTTTAAATACACACATACATACATAAACAATTTATATTTTAAAAAATATACGTGTGCAACAATTATTGGCCCCCCTATTAATTAATCCATCCATCCATCCATCTTCTACCGCTTACTCCTTTTCAGGGTCACAGGGAACCTGGAGCCTATCCTGGGAAGCATCGGGCACAAGGCGGGTTACACCCTGGACAGGGTGCCAATCCATCGCAAGGCACACAATCGCATACACACCCATTCATCACATACACACACTACCTGTGAAATGTTTAATACATTTTTCCACATTTTAGAATAATAATAAAGTCATCAAAACTCTTGAATAACACAAATGAAACTATGAGAATTATGTTGTGATAAAAAAAAAAAATCCCAAATAAATCTTCAAAGTAGCCCCTCTTTTTGCCAGAAATTTCCAGAAATGTTTTCTTAACCAATTTTTGAGGAATCCCCCTGTGATGCTTTTTAAACAGTATTAAAGGAGTTCCCACCTTTGCTGGATACTTATTGGCTCTTATTTTGCTCCAAGTCATCCGTTTAAAAAATATAAAATAAAATAAAATAATAATAATAATTTTATATTTATATATATAAATAATGAAAGAAATGAATATGTTGGCACAAATATATTTTTGTCTACAACACCAATTTCAAAAATGATTTCTACTTGCTCTTGGTAAAGGCTTGTTTGTAAATGAAATAGTTTTATGAAATATAGTATTCAGATGTATCTCTTTGACTGTGTACACTGTGCAAACGAACCAAAAGAATCGATTGCACTCTGATTTGGACTAATAGGTGTGGAAGTGCCCTTAGATGGTCTTTAATCCAGGAAGAGTTATCTAGAGAAATGGAGGCAGATGAAATAGTATAAAAGTACACAGTAGTTCTGTGTACAAGAAGAGAAAAACTGGGCCGAGCTCGGAACCCTGGGGAACTCCTGGAGTGAAGTGCTGAGACGGAGCCTCATTCAGTTTCACCAATTCAAAAAGAAGTCAAAGACATCATCGAGGTGTTTTAGCTAGAAAGACATGTTTATTGTTTTATTTAAATTTTTTTTGTAGGTTTCATTTTATAAAAGTGATCAATGTATAGACTCGGGTCATCTGAGTCGCAGTAATTGTGTCGATTGTTGCTTCAAAGTGACAGTAAGACAGAACAAAAGTCTACTGACGCATCTGAGAGCAGGTAATGAACAACTCCTTCGTATGTGTTTAAGATGGAAGCTGTCTCTAACATGATGTGACGTCTGGAGTATTCTCAGAGACCAAACTTCTATTCGACAGATATACTGTAATTGCACTGCACAGCTACACGTCTATTGCATTCGAGGACAAATTCGGCTAAACCCGTAGACCTATGTCATCTGTATTCATGTACCTCTGCATTGATGTTTCAGGGGCTACTGTAAACCTAAAATATCTACAGATAAAATGTCCACTTCTTTAAATAACACATGTAGACCACCAGGCCAGTGTTACATGCACCACAGATTTGTGGTATAAGGAAAACAAACAAACAAACAAACAAACAAACAAACAAACAAACACCCGTAAAAGATTATTGTGTAGAAATGCTTATTACAACATCACCATTAATATTTCATTGAACACATCTGACACGAGTTGCTAGTTTATTAGTTACTAGATCCGTATCGGTAATAAACTGGCGACCTAGCATATCACAACCATAACAAGCACTAACTAATAAAAATGGACGTTTTTATTTCTCAAAGAGAAACTCAGAAATACGATGAAACTGGAAATCCCGTCCAGATTTGTTCACGATGAGTCTCGACAATGGGCTCAGATATTATGGAAGACGATGGGTCATTTACATTTATTCATTCGCCAAATCCAAAGTGAGTCCCGAGCTAATTTAGCATTTCATCACCAGTCAGTGCGGCACAGCACGGTACGTTTACTAATCTCAGGGTTTATTACCTTCAAGAATACAAGGATCTTTTCCACCTTTAGTGTGCATCTCTTACCTAGAAAAGTGCATGGAGTGTATAGTTACAGCTTTTTAATTGTCCAATTATGTGCCTTAAATCCTTTTAAAGGTACATATTATACACATATCCAGGTGATAGTTACATACTAAAGGAAAAAAAAAAAAAAAAAGAACCCTCAGAAGTACCTCTGCCCAATAGTACATAGCATTGACGTAATGTAATGTAATGTAATGTAATGCCAGAAAGCTACGCCGGGCATTTGGTTGAGACTAGACTTTCATACGAGTGGACAGATATGAAGCTTGTGGGACAAAAAAGAGCACATTCATTCATTTTGAATGTGAACAAAAACATTTACAACAATGCATTTACTGCAATTTAAATGAGTTTGTTTATATTTGGGTGAAATAGAACTAACTGAATATGTTAGAAAATGTCACAAATGGATACATTTAATAAAAAAAAAACACATTTAGATAAAGGGAGAAAAAAAACAAGTCTGGTTTAAGCCACACCCACTTTAGATTTAAACCCGAATGCAGATACAGATACGGATATTTTCAGCCCTAAATAGATACTGATAGAGATAGTGCCATTGTGTTACAGTACATCCCTATTACCTACAAAAGTAGATGGAGTTTTCTGAAATTTGTGAACTTGTGAACGAGGACTGGTTTAGGTTTTATTCAGTGTTTGATTTGATGTGAAGAAAACTAAAGCAAATAAATAAACTCTCCAGATTTCCATCGTACTCGACGGGAATGTAATCAGACACTGCGGAAGACTGTTACGCTGTACTGTCGATTCGATCTACATCCCAAACCGTACTAGCGTCCAAAATATTACTCCACTATTTAATACAAAATAAGAAATGGTGGTGTAATATTTTCAGGAATACTGTTTAGCATGCCGGTGTTAAGTGATGAATTGTGACTTTGATGACATTTGAGCCCATCAGATACCTGTATTATATCTAGATCCACCCATATGACCACGTTGAGCACTTTTAGAACCTTGGCAAGACGGGGAACCATATTTAGCACTGGTACCTAATTACAGTACGGGTCATTTGGTGATGAGGATATGCATACAAAATTTAAGATCACAGATCCGTTACTGTACTGGGCCATACCAAGAGGTTTTGGGATTTGAGAAGCCTAAGCTTCTACTGACCCGTACAAGTACATCAAAGTCAAAATGGCACCGACGCGTAAAAGAAAATGAAAAGAAAATTGGTTAAGGATTACTGAGCAAGTCACAGCTAATTCAACATAAACAAAAAAAAGGTGGAAGTCAATACAATTAGAAAACTGAAGTCTGAATTGTCTCTATCTAATGTTGACAAGCGTGTGGCACGCTTTTATTTTCTGAATTAGCAAACACTTCTTTAGGATCTTAAATGTAGTACAGTGCACCCATTGTCATGTGCAATGCAAAAAAAAAAAAAACCCACTATAAAAAAAACATATGACCTGGCATGCCGAAGTCACACTGGCACTTTTGCTTGGCAAATCCCTCGTGCAGTTTTCTACAATCTGCTCCCTGTAATATCCAGAAAACAAACTAACGCTCAATCAGTAAACAGATCTGATTGTACGTTTGAGATATTAAAAGCATTATCTGTGTGATATATATGATAATGGTGATAGATTTCCTCTCCATTAGCACTGATTCGGCCAGACGGCAGGTGAGGCAGCTTCGTAGCTTTGATTTTCCTGCTTTGTAGCATGCACGGCGGTAAGAGCAGCTCAGTGACGGTGTGTTATTGCTCTAAAGTCCAGTTTGTGATGTGAACGAGCAGGGCGAGTTGGTTTGTAAACTCCGCCTTTTGTTTGCTTCACCTGTCGCAGTGATACAGGAAGTGCAAGATGTTGATACTGATATTCGAACACTGAATATTCTGGAGTGCAAGTGGATTAAGAAACGATTATCTCTGCATGCAAACGCTTATTGAAATCACGCATCTGTGTGTTTTTTTTTAACGTGATTTAGCCTTCGATCTTCCAGGTGCCTCGATTAGAACACATCGTAAGTGACAACAGGCGCATTTCCACCATACTGCAAAATAACAGTGTTATTTGTTAGCATTAAAGCAGCAGTTTGTAATTTTTTTTTTGTTAAGGCGTATTGCTTTTACAATGACGACACCTATAAGCCTTCCCTTCTACTCAAAATATGTTGTGTTTTAAGGGGGAAAAAAAGGGACTGAGGGGGGGACTTGGGGTTATACCTGAGCAGCTCTGTTACAGCTGAGGGCGGAGCTCATTTCTGGGCTGGAAAAATGTAAGTAGAAACCCGAAAGTAAAAAGCAAACGAAAACAAAAAACTAAGCAGATCAGTTGCATGAAAATATTGCAAATGACAGATCTTCTATGGTATCTTTGAAATTAGGTGAATGTAATAGGGATAGAAACGCTTTTTAAAATTACAAACTGTAGCTTTAAGGTGTTGTGTGTAGCAAGCAAGTGGAAGCAAGTGGAATACTACTTGTATTGTTCCCTGCTTGATATATCGCTTTGCTTATTTGTAAGTCGCTTTGGATAAAAGCGTCTGCTAAATGAATAAATGTAATGTAAATGTAAGCATGTACAAAGTATAATTACTGTAATTCCTGCAACTTTTTTTTTTGGCTCACCACTTGTGTTAATCTAACTGATGTTTTAATACTTGTAAATTGGTTAATCTGTGAAGATTGCGTTTCACCAAGAGGCTGATTTTCGCAAAAGCATCGCAGAACAACAATCATTCTTAAATGGTCAAATGGGCATGACATTAAACACGCTGTTAATACTTTACAGTGGTTGTAGTATGGAAATAGTTCCAGGAACAAAAAAAGGTTCTTGGAACTACAATCCAGCCAAGGAATTCAATTGTTCTGGTGGAAATGCACCTAGAGTTCCTGTGGTTTAAACCCTTCTAATTAACAGTAAAGTCCGAACTCCTACTTGAGTCAGACGTTCCTGAAGCCATTTTAATCGAATCTACCGGTTTGTTTATCATGAGTGTCTCTCAACATGCATCGGTAAAGGAGCGGTGTGAAGGCTGAAGAGAACGCCACTGCTGAGTCGCGCTCTTATTTGCAACGTGAGAAACGAATTCTTCTGCTTTTTAGATCAGAGAGTGAGATGAGGAGTCGGCATGGGAGTCAGATGCTGGAGGGACGTCTTTTACACAGCTAGCGGTCCGTGGCGTGTTTTTGGTGTGTTTTTCGGGCTTGTCCTCATGTTGGTGACACTCTGCTCATCCAGATTGATGTTGCTCTTAGAGGCATGCTGAAGCAAAGACTCCTGGGAACGCCAGTTGGCATCCAGGTAGAGCAGCTCTGTGGATCACACAGATCAGAGAGTAGGAGTGTTAGAGAAACTGGTCAGTGCTATGCAGAGAAAAAAACTGAAAATGAAAAAAGATGGATTCCTTGATATGGTTTCCTGATTTTCAGCTGATGTTGGTCTGAAACTTTGGACCGGTTTTGACGTGTGTTACAGTACAATCCAGTTTACTGTCCATGTTCATAAGGGGACCGGACACCTAAATGTAAATAAGCCAATCATGACATCTGCCATAAAGTCCAAATGGGTGACAAATTTATGGAAAACCCAACAATAAGGTTTGTTAGGAAGGTGCTGGACCACAACAAGCCTCCAAAACACCTCCAATAGCATCAATTCTCCAAGTCTCTGTATCTGTAATGAAGGAATCAACACTATGTTATGAAATAATTTCCCTCAGTTGGTGTTTTGACTATGGTGGTGAAGAGCGCTGTCCAAGACATCACTCTGTAGTTCAGCAAGGATGAGATATGATGAGTGTGAAGGGCATAGCATATAAGTTACATAATTTTCAACTAATTCACTGACCCCTCGTGGCCTGTGGAAAGGGGCGAAGTCATCCTGGAAGAGACCACACCCACCAGGATAGACCTCAGTGACCAGTGTCTCATATTCGTACTTATAATAAGAAAGTCTATTGTGTCTAATGTGATCATTTTGCAAATTCGGTCCCTTGCCATGGGCCCATACCTATTCCTCAACGTGAACAGGACACGAGTCCTCATCTGTCCATTCCATAGACATCCAGGAAGGTAGAGAGAGAGAGAGAAGAGAGAGAAGAGAGAGAGAGAGAAGAGAGAGAGAGAGAGATGCGGTGATGGAAGGAAAAATGTAAACACACAAAGAAATAAAGAACACATTTAACAGCACAAGAGGAATTTCAATCAGACATTCACGCACAAAAAGAAGCTGGACTAAAAGAGAGAGAGAGGCTGACATGTACAGAGATGACAAAAAACTTTGTGCATGGGGTGGACTGTAAGTGAGAGTAAAAAAAAAGCTATACCCAAAAAGAATAACTAAGGCATTAAATAAGACTTATACCACAAGGCTGTTGAATTCTTGATGGGTCAGAAGGTGTTTATGAATGATCTATAACAGCAGCTCTGACAGTAGTTCCTGGATTATATCAATGCACTGGTTCTAATATTATACAGTACTTTCCAGACTAACAGCTAATTCATAGGGACCTGTATGGTGGACGCACCACATAAACGGGTGAAATAACCATGTTGATCTGGTGACGCTTATGTAAGGAGTCTCCAGTGTCAGAGCTGGTAAAGTTTGTGTTCCGCCACAAGAACGTTTTTTTTTTTTGTTGTTGTTTTTTTTTATAAAGAGCTCCATTTCATTTGTCTTAACCTCAAGAGAGACCAATAAGAGAGGCTGGTGAGGGAACGGCTTATGCTTATAGCTGCTATAATGTTTTATAATATATAATGTGCTATAATAATTGAACCTGTAAATTAACATAACTAACTAAATGTAACCATCAATGATATAGTTATAAATAACCCTTTCATACATTACAATATGAGAAAAGATGATTTGTTTTTAATTGATTTTAAACATTGCGCTTGAACAAGTTTACTTTGCGAATCTTGTAATCATACAATCTTGCATATTATATATGAAAGGTTTTTTTTGTTTTTTTTTAATTTCACATTAATGTATTGCAAAGGGCTTCTTACGTGCAACCTCATATATACTGACGCAGTTACTGCTACTGTTACTGTTTATAAAGCTG
Organism: Ameiurus melas; assembly: GCA_012411365.1. Lineage (NCBI taxonomy): Eukaryota > Metazoa > Chordata > Actinopteri > Siluriformes > Ictaluridae > Ameiurus > Ameiurus melas. The sequence goes on along the minus strand of CM022760.1, from coordinate 8,319,446 downwards.
ACAATCTGCATTTACTGCATTTGAAATATTCCTTAGGGGTGCCAGTTATTTTGTAACATATCTTTTAAGATAAAGCTGTCATTTTTATACAAATGTTTTGTTGTTGTTGTTGTTAGAGGATATGTACTGTATGTAGCTGCTTGAGTGGGTAATATTTATTCTCCACAATCCTTTTTGGATGGGGTGCCAATACTTTTGCATCTGCCAGAACCGGAACTTTTTTTTTCTTTTTTCTTTGGACAATATACTTTAACGTCACATATACTTCTTAATTCATTCATTCATACAGTGTGTTTACAATGAACTCATTGCTTACAATTGTTAAAAGAACTTGGAAAGACATTGACTGATGATGTAAGTGAGAGGCTGACGAAATAGAGACATGAAATGCAAAGCACATAGGAACAGGCACATGATGGATAAATGATCTCCTGCCTGTCCTTTTGGAAACGCCATATTCAGTAAGAAGAGCTCACTCAAGCCTCTCCTGTCACGAACGTTGCCACTCACCAGCGAATTGGCCATCAGGAGCCTGTTCATTGTCCAGGCCTGTCACACAGTGGGTGTCAGACCGCCCCTGATTGTTATTGTCAAACTCTGGACAAGGCACCTCACTCCTCCTGCGCCCACCTGCAAGCGAGGTCAAAGGTCAAACAGAGCAGCCAGAGGCACAGCGGAGCACAGCAGAGTGTAGGGCGGGGATGGTGATGAGGGTAAAGCAAACAACATGCAGGATGCTAGGGGGTGTGATAACAGATGCACTCACAGGTGTCTATTTTCAGAGTCTCACAAAATTTCCTTCTTCACTTTGTATTTTCTATTTATTTGTATTTTTGCATCTTGCATTTTCTTGGTTGTTTTTTTCTTTTCTTTTTCTTTTCAGACTTGTGTGAAAAGGTGGTGGTCTAGGTGCTATTAAGTAACCCCATCACAGACTTGTCCATTCAGGAGAAATCCGGCAACCTAGGAGATGCAAACTACACACGGGTCATTTGCATAATCTCAATGATACGCCCATAAAACCCACTTGACCACCTGTGTAACCCAAGCTTGAATACAATGAACTTTTCCTGTGTGCATATTGATGTCATTTTTAGACTTAAGTCGCCGTCTCTGAGTACAGCCCATGGAAACAGCATTGAAAAAGTTTGACTTAAGGTCGGGTGAGAACGTGACACGATCAAAAGCAGGCATGGTGACTGGAAAGGAACGCTCATCCAACTGACAATAACCATACAGTACCATTTACAGACAAAGTCTGTGCACGTAGCATTCATTGTGCTCGTTTTTCCTGCCAGCACGACAATAAGGCATAAAATCACAGCATTATATTTTCTTTGTATTTTTATGGCTAATGGTACAAATTATAATCTTGCAAAGAGGAGAACAATTATAAAAATGGGCAGGGTTAAAATAAATACAGCAAGAGTAGCTCATCTAAAGTTTAGTTCAGTGACATTTCTGTTTTGACATTATCCTCACAGTAAAGCATGGTGATGGTAGCATCATTATGAATGTTACACCTGGCCTCTTGGGAGAGTTTACGATGATATGTCGAAATCCATCTTAGTGGTTACTGATAACCATTTTCTGTCTTATGTTTATGCTTCCTTTAACTGTATGTTCTAAGAGTTATGACACGGTAACTGTCTGATTCGCATTTCATATCTCAGTCATTTGTTCTCACTTCTTATTTCGTTATCGAGGTTGCATCGAGGTAGTTATGACATGAAGTCGCCCGTTTATGTCAAAGTGGGGTGATGAATGAGACGTGACCTTTAAGGCTTTCATTGAATTCAGTAAAATCCCATACTGGTCTCAGTATGCAGTAATTCTATAATAATTAATTATGTAGTAAATTATATAGCTTTTAAAAAAATACAAATAAACTAATAGGTTTTTGAGAAAAAAAAACGATGCCACGGTATTCGCGGCCAGGAGGATGAGAGAGCATAATTGGCCAGGCTGTCTGGGTGAGAAGGATGGTGTTACTCTCTCGGTGTTACTCTCCCTCCCTTGTCACTACAACACGCGCCAATCATAGGCTTGTTTGAGCTCGTGTCTGCAGAAGAAGCCAGTAACTGTTTTTTAACTGTTTTTGGCCCTTCCGTGATGTCGCGTGAGCAGCAGTTTGCAAAGACGCGGTTGCAGAGCTGCACATTTATGACCAATTGTTAAGGCCTCGGCATACGTCATGTGGAAATGACGTGGGAGGGATGTGCGAAGACAAAACCTGCATTTCAAGCTTAAACGCTCACATGCTCGCTTCGGGTTTGTATTGATGGTCACATAAGTGCTCCAGTACTGCAGGTGGCGCTATTAAAAACACCAAGACAATTTCCACAACTACAGGAAGAAGAATACAAAAAAATGTATCATTAAAGATTAAAAGTCGTTAGACTCAAACCATATAATGAACATCAAATTCAGTTTAAAATCGCTAACGTAAGTAATCATTTGGGAGCTACATGTTTTTTCGAGCTGAGAGGCTTCAGAAAACATGACGTCATTCCCAGTAAATGAACATAGTGAGCATCGATGCGCCCTTGTATTCACGGTGCACTGTGGGATTTTTTATTGAGCGAACGTTCCAGTGCACTGGAAGGATTTTGCAATTGAGAAAGCCCTTAAAATGGCCGACTCCCTAATCAGTGCCATGATTACTACTGAACTAGGGAGCTGATTGAGACGCACTCTGCGTCTTGTATTAAATTGGCTTGGGCATGCCTCATTTGTAATGACTAATCACAGGCTTAATCATGTACAGTAGCGTGTCAGAGAGTTTACCCAGCTGCCCTGTGCACGACACGGCAAGTGAAGGCTCTGCATTTCCATTTGTTCCACGATTCAAATATTGTTAATGGAAGCCATCCGATGTATGACAAGGCCATTAGCCCTCACTCTGATTGGGGGAGAGATAAGTAGTGGGTGGGAACTGGTAATGACCAGAACTGGGTTAAGATTGGGTAAAAAATAACAATCAGAGCGTCAATCAGCTACAGCTAATTATATATGGAGATGTATAATAAAGAGGAGAGCTAAGGGACCATCTACAAATTACATTACGTTTTACATTAAGCTGAAGGTACTCCATGAAATGAACAGTACACTAGGAATCATCAGATCATCCGATCATTAATTAGATACTTGCCATGATATAATTAGTATATTCAACATGTTTATAAAAAATACAACAAAATATATAACCTATGTTAACATACAAGAACAATACAATTTCATATATACCATATACCGTATTTTGGGAAAGCCAACTCAAGGTAAAATTAGACTAGGTTAGGATTGTGTCTTCTTGGTGAGTGTTTTGGTTTTTCACACACATCATGCAATTATTCATTGTAAATCACCCGAGACACACCCACATTTTGCATGCATAATCTGTACAATCGCACACGCAAAATTAACACGTAAATCAGCACCAGTGTGTAACAAATCAAATCCATCAGCACATGCTTAAGTGATGAACACTTGCAGGACGTGCAGTGAATCACACAGAGGGGTGATTAAGCTCTTATCACAAGCCACATCTCTAAATTTTCAGGCGGTGCACTGTGTTTTATGAAGAATATGTGAATGTGCCACCAAGATGATGCTCTCTCTCTCTCTCTCTCTCTCTCTCTCGCTCTCTCTCTCCATCCATCATTATGCAGAACTGGATCCTGATTCATGACTATAAATCAGTCTCAAGCAGTGTTTAGGTTTACCCTGGTCTTTAGTAGGAGATGTACAGTCCTCCTCAGTGACATCGTTTCCCTGAGGAAGATAAATATACTGTTAAATTCAGAGCGGATTATAAACCCATGTCCTATTTAACCTTATTTTAAAGGTAAACTCTGTGATATAACTGCACGATGAGATTCAATTCACCTCTGAATCCTGCTCTTCAGCGACTGCTACCATGAATCTGTGGTCAAGCGACTCACTGGGGGTTTTCTGCCCATGAAACCGAAATAAAATGATTTCTGTTTAATGATCGATTGTTTTCAAGTTTTATGAGGGTATATACAGTCCATTCAGGAAGTATTGGAACAGCAAGGCATTTCTTGTTATCCAGGTGTGTCCTGTTAGATTGATTATTTATACAAATAATAGCTCTGGTCTGAACCCTGGATTTCACCTGTGAAGACTGCATTTGTTGTTAAAAAGGATAAACCAACATGAAGAACAGAGAGCTGTCTATGGGAGAAAAGCAAGCCATTTTGAAGCTAAGAAAAGGCATTGCACAAGCATTGGGTATAGCCAATACAACAATTTGGAATGTCCTAAAAAAAAGAAAGAAACCACTGGTGTACTGAGCAAGCAGACATCGAACAGGTCGGCCAAGGAAAACTACAGCAGTTGTTGAGAGAATCATTGGGAGAGCTGTAAAGAAGCTATGTTCTAAGTTTTTAACACATCTAAATGTAAATATCTGGAAATGAAAGCTGAAATGCTGATCTATTTTCTCATATGTCTTCAATGTACAGCAAAAACAATAGAATTGGCCATGCTGTTCCAATACTTTCAAAGTATTGGAATGTATTAACATTTTTGGTGAGCTGAGAATTGTCTGTGACATCATATTTTGTTGGGGCGAAAAAACAATCTAGATCTAATTGGAAAAGTCAGAAAGGTGTGTGTGTCGAGCATAGCATTACAACCCTCCCAACCTTCACACATTTATCATCTGTATTAACTCTGCATTTATCATCTAAGTATACTAGCACAGCCAATCTACATATGAATCTGGAATAATTGAGAGTCCTGTGGGTGTTTTGAACTCTCTGATAATAAACGACCCTCTCTGGAAGCCCCGCCCCCTTCCTCTATTTCACATTAGTTATCTTTTGGCTGGCGTCTCTTCTGATAAATGAAGTCAGCAGGCCTGATTTTGCAGTCTCACCTCGCCCTCCTGCTGGGAGACCGGCCGGCTCTCGGGTGTGTTCTGGTGGCGTTCGTCTCCCTCGGCCCCTGGCAGGTAGGAGCCGGACATGGAGGAGAGCGTGTCGGTGCTGATGCGTGAGTTCTGACTCTGTGAAGATGCCATCGACATGACAGACTGAGCCAAACTGCTGCTCACTGGATCTGCAGGAGAAAGCAGAGGGGGTGTGAGGATGAGTGGTGTTCAGCATGTGTGTGTAGCATTATTTATTGTGAAACAGAGCTGAGCTGTGTTTGATCCTACCTTCAGGGGAGGTGATGGTGGAGGACAGCGGGGTGCCACTACATGAGGACTGCTCTATCGCACCGCATGAGGACAGGGTGAGATTGTCGCTCTCAGGGGTCATGCCACACTGAAGCAAAAAATGACACCGCTCAGCTAAACATTGTTAGGACAAACGTGTAACTGATGAAACTGTGTTCCATCTGATTAAGTATATTTTTAGGGCCCAAGCACTGAAAGTGCGCAGGGCTCTATTGTTTTCCTAAGGATCATTATTATTATTTGTTATTATTTTTTAAAGTGCTTGGGTAGCTCCGCCCAACAGGAAGTCTGCCATTTTGGATTTTGCGAAAACTCCTCCTTTTCATGTGATTCATGTGATTGTCACCAACCTTGGTCAACATTATGCCAAGACACTGAAGATGCTAAATTGCAAAGGGATTTTTGATATAAATAAATTTATCGCAAAAAAAGGGAAACAGGAAGTGTCCCATGTCTCATATCAAATGATTTAGATGAAACTTGAGCTATATGTTTGGTACTGGGGGCTGATCATATGGATGTGGCTATTGTGAGTCACGGTCATAGCGCCACCAACTGGCAACAGGAAATGGGTGACTTGCAACAGACTTTGCAATAATCCTCTTATACTTACCCGAATTGCTTCAAACTTGGTCCAAAATCATGTCGAGACATGGCTAATGTAAAATTGTGAAAGAAGTCTTGATATCTTAAAGGGGTCATGTGATGATTTTGAAAAGCTCATTATTTGGTTTAAGGGTGTAATATAATAGGTTCACATGTTTAATGTTCAAAAAACACATTATTTTTCACATACTGTACATTTTTGCAGTACCTCTATTACCAGTGTGCCTGAAACGCTCTGATTGAGTTAGGTCTCTCCAAAGCCCCTTCTTCCGAACAGCGCAGAGTGCTCTGATTGGTCAGCTGACAAATTGCATTGTGATTGGCCAAAAACCTCAAGCGTGTGTCGGAAATGTAACGCCCTTTACAATAATCGCGTGCTTCAACTTCCAAGGCTTCTAAAGCAATTATAAACACAGTTAATAATGTCGTCGGTTTTACCGTATCGGTTCGAGCCCGAGTCAGATTCTGAAAATGCAGACGATCGAGCAGATCACTCAGAACCAACTTTGCAAGCATGACTTCAGCAGAACGTTTCACAGTGGTAAGTTTTTTATTTTGAAACTGTATTACCTTTCAGATACAACGTTATAACGGTTTAATTTGTCTTCTTCACTGTAACAACTTTATGCGCTGAAGTGACAACATAAAATACATTAAATAAATAAAAAAAATTAAAAAACTATAGTGGCATTATGCAGATATTTCAAATTGTGACGTAGACTTTTGCGGAAGTAATATCTGGACTAGAATCGAGGCGTTTTAGGCAGGTCTGGAGCAGTGTAGCTAGAATAAATCCCTTTGTGGGAGACTATGAGCTTTGATCTTATACATGCACATTACACACTAAACAGACACATGACACACTAAAGGGAAAGGAAATCATCATGTGACCCCTTTAAATAGTGTTACCACGGTAACGCATGAAACTTTAATACTCTTTTCTTTGTATATTTGGATGTTTTACTCTACAGCATTCGCTTCACTATGTATTGTTTTCATACACCCACCGAGTGGTGATGGCACCGTAGTGCTTGGGCCCGTCATCGCTGCTTGCAGCTTTATTTTATTTTGTTCTCAAAGTTCCCTTGAATGTGATCTTACTTTATTGTGCAGTCTATATTTTTTAAATTGTGTTGCACACAACTTGGGTGTCTAGAGCTTCATTTCAGTGCTTTTTCACAAAAAGATAATTAAAGCATAAAACACTGGGGGGCACGATTTTACATGAAAATAATAAACGAAAATAAAGGACCCCGCCTTGTGCCCGATGCTCCCTGAGATAGGCTTCAGGTTCACCCGCGACCCTGAACAGGAGAAAATGGATGGATGGATGGATGGATGGATGGATAATGAACGAAGGGGTGGTGTGATGCCTCTTGACATGAAGCGTTATTACTTTTACCCCCACATCATGTCAGTGTTTGCAAGGATAGTGAAATGTGTCTCATTCATCTTGTATTACTACAGTTTAGTACCTCTTGCTGGTCCACAGGCAGTTTCCTCCTGCACACCCGAGCCTCTGACTCACTGCACGACTTCTCATCCTCCTCCTCAGGCAGCACTGAGGAGTTCTGGGAATTCTGGGAGAGAGACCTAGAAGAGCACCGGATTGTTAATAAGATCAAAAGGCAGACAGACAGAATCACGTACATAGACAGACAGAAAAACAGAGTGGACAAACAGATACAGAGATGGACAAAAAATAGATAGATAGATAGATAGATAGATAGATAGATAGATAGATAGATAGATAGATAGATAGATAGATAGATAGATAGATAGATAGATAGATAGATAGATAGATAGATAGATAGATAGATAGGTACAGTGTCCTCCACTATTATTGACACCCTTGGTAAATATGAAAAATTGTCTTAATCGTTTCAAATTTTTTATCTTTTGTTAAATAAATTCACCAAAATACTCTGCTTTCATGGATATTAAATAATTGCAAACAATTTATATAAAAAAATCTTTGATAAATATACATGTGCAACAATTATTGGCACCCCTATTAATTCATCCATCCATCCATCCATCTTCTATACCGCTTACTCCTTATCAGGGTCACAGGGAACCTGGAGTCTATCCCAGGGAGCATCGGGCACAAGGCGGGGTACACCCTGGACAGGGTGCCAATCCATCACAGGGCACAATATCATACACACTCACACACCCATTCATACACTACGGACACTTTAGACAAACCAATCAGCCTACCATGCATGTCTTTGGACTGGGGGAGGAAACCGGAGTACCCGGAGGAAACCCCCGCTGCACGGGGAGAGCATGCACGGGGAGAACATGCATTCGAGTACTGGTTACTGGGGTAACCAGTACTCGAATGTGCTAACCAGTAAGCCACTGTGCGCCCTCCTATTAATTCATATGAGAAAAAAAAATATATATATATACGAAGTATATTCAACAAATTTTAGTACACCTAGGTGACTAGGAAGCAGAAATTATTCAGCCATGACTTCCTGTTTCACAGGGGTATGAATATGAGGTAACACACAGGCTAAATTCCCTTAGTCATTCATAACAATGGGTTAGACCAAGGAATAGCTGTGATGTTCGGTAAAAGGCTGTTGAGCTTCACACAATGGGACGTGTCTATAAGAAAATAGCACAAGGATTGAAAATATCCATTTCCACCATCAGGGCAATAATTATAAAGTTCCAGTCAACTGGAAATGTTATGAATCTACCTGGAATTGGACGTGTGTCTATATCGTCTCAACATACTCTGAAGAGGATGGTTCGAGTGGTTAAAATATCTGACTTGAAACTCATAGAAAACCTGTGGGGTGAACTGAAGAGGATCTGGAGAGATTCTCTATAAGGAACGGTCTCAGATCCCTTGCCCTGTATTCATCAACCTCATCAGGTATTATAGGAGAAGACTCAGAGCTGTTATCTTGGCAAAAGGAGGTAGCACATATATATATATATTTTATAAACCTGTGTTTTGATTGCAATTGTTTTGTATCCATGCGAGCAGAGGATTTTTGTGATTTTTTTTTTAAAGAAAAGTGCAAAAGGTTGAACAATAAAGGCAATTTTTCACAGCCTTCTATTTACCAAGGGTGCCAATATTAGTGGAGTGCACTGAAGATAGATAGATAGATAGATAGATAGATAGATAGATAGATAGATAGATAGATAGATAGATAGATAGATAGATAGATAGATAGACACATATAGGGCTGTATCGGGGCACAATCAGTATGTAACTCACTTGGAGCTGCTCTTCTTCACCTTGAGGCCTTGGCTGGAGGTGATGGAGTGCTCTAAGTGAGACAGCGAGTGTGTGGCGGTGTGATGACTCGCAGTGCCGTACGCCGGCAGCGTTCCAGAGATGTGAGCTTTTGTCAGGCCGTGCAGTGCAGGAACGCATGGTGAGGCGTTCAGCGGGCCGTTTAGAGCCTCTAAAAGAGACACAGCCTCGAATCCTTGGGGAACGTGTTCAGCCGCCTGAAACAGAGGAACATCAGAAGCAGAGCTGGAATATACACAAAACCCTCCTCAGATACTACATGTACTCTTTATTGTAATGGATATCCCATCGACCACGACATTATATATATATATATATATATATATATTTTTTATTACATGTTGCATGCACCACAAAATGTGTCAGCATACACTCCAGAATTATTGGCACCCTTCATGAAAACGAATAACAAATACAGTGAGTGAAATTCACCGAGTTTAAACATATGTGGACGCTGGATAGTTGGATTTGAACGCGATAACTTTTCGATTCATAAACGGGTGTCTTGAGTAGTGTTTCTGCAGAACGTTGGTTGAAAAAGTACTGGCATGCCACAATGTTAATATTTGATGATATCTCCTCTAGAAAGCAACACAACACCGATCCTCTTTCGGTCATTTCCAGCAAGGAACAGTACACAACTTTACAAGCCCGTTTGGTCACCCACAACACGTAGGTTATACACATAAAGTATGAATTCATGTTAGAGTTACTTGGTGATCATGCTTGGTGATGTTCAAATGATGGATTTTTGGTGCATTGCTCTCTTTTTCTCGCATTTATTCCCAACAGCTTGTTAGAAAACTACTAGGTGTCCTCTTTTCATGGCGGATTATTATCGCAGATTCTCTTGGGTGCCAGTAATTCTGGAGTTGATCGACCTTGTACCGCAGACTGCTGTGAAATGAAGCTGTGTCCCTAAGTGCGCCACAATGAATCAGTGAGCGTATTTAGGTAACAGCATTAGCCGGGGTTTAAAACGATTGAAAGCGTATGGCTGTAATTTAGTCTGAGATTCCGTGTGCAGGAAGTGCAGGTTTGCTTCATTACCGAATGCTCCTCAGAGTCTGAGGACTGGGAGGTGATGGCTGGATTGAAGCCGGTAGTAGAGACGGGACTCAGCTTCCTCCTCAAGGCTCGGATCTGCAGCAGAGCCCGAAATGCTGTGGAAAGCATCGAGGAACAAAATGGACTTGAGTGAATAAAAGTGAATTCAAGTGAAATTACGCAAACTCTGTTAACTTTAAGTTAAGTTTCTATGTCCTTAAAGAAGGGCTAGTTTAGTGGTTCACGGTCAATGTGTTTACTCTAATGTATTTTTGCATTAAATTAACGTGAAGAAGACGTCTCCTCACGCAGCCGGCAGATCGGGCAGCAGTTGGCTTGGTAGCGCAGTGTGTCTGCGCAGGCATTGCACAAGCACAGGTGTCTGCAGGGAAGGATGAGTGTGTCACGCACATCAGACAGACACACCACACACTCCGCACTGTTGTCGCTGAGCTCATCGTCAGCCACCTGTTGGACCACAGTCCACGATTTACCTTCCAACTAGTGGATTCCAACATTTGGATATTCAAATGGTACAGACAAGACTGAGACAGGTAATATAATGGATACAACAGGTAATGAAAATACAAAAATAAAGTAAAAAGACTGAAAAACAAATGAAAACAAATTCATTGGAAACAACAACGGCTGCGTCCAAAATCGCATACTGTGAAAGTCCAACCTTTTAAGACTTTTCTAAAACTATATAACGGACAGGTATGGAACACGGATGATCAAAAATGTTTCTAGAACTACTTTGAACAAGAGAACTTAGGCTGTAATAATGTGGGCTATTTTACATGTAAAACATGTTGCACTTTATTCTTGCATACTAAAAACAATCGCATACGAATGATGTAAACTGGGACGAAGGGCGCGTCTCGTCATCCATGATATTGTTAAATCTCCAGCTCTCGGCCACTCACTGAACAGAGAAGACGCAGAGAGAGGTGAGAGTGCAGCGGGAAAGCAAGGACACTACTGGTGATAGTTGGAAAGTCGCTACGGTTTCTCCAAAAAGTCGCCACGTTTGTTGCTAGGCGCTTTAAGTCGTAAAAAGGGGTCTGAAAAGTCGCTAAGTTAGCAACAATGGTCTGCTGATAAAAGGCAGGCTAAGCTCCGCCTCTCGCCAGCCAAAAGAAAATACAGAGGGAGAGGGAACGCGGGGTTTTTCATCTATTTGAAAAGCAATAAAAACACACAGAGTACACAAACGATGCCCTGTTTGTTTGTTTTTTCTTGAAAACATTTTGCGCCCCCTTCCAATCTCTCGGAAGAATGACTGACTTATGGGATAATGCAGTATCCACAGTGTGCAATGGTTCCATACTGCAGAATTTCGGCGCAAGCAGTAGGTCATCTGAGTATTTCTTGTCTACTGTTTTATGAATACTGAGAATTCAGACATACTACAACTTTGGTGTACTGCTTTTCGCCTACTCTGTAGTAGTATTACACAGTAGTAGGGATATTCGGACACAGCCAGTGTATTGGAAACATGGAAACACCATTCCTGGTCTATCTCACAGTGTTTACAATAAGTTTCCCATTGATCCATTTTTCCAAAAGAATGACTTACCTTAGATTCCTGGCTGTTGTATTTGTTTTCTATGCCATAAATCTCCTGAAGCAGGTAACTAACACCATCCACCTGAAATGCCATGAGAACATTTCTATCAGAATGTAGCTGCCTAACTGACATATTTTCAGGATTACAAGTTGGACGTAAAATGCAGATTCGATTATTGTATAAATTACGCTAATGAGAGCGTGGTATAGATGTTATATTAGTAAAGACATTATCCAGATGTGGAACAGAGGAATTTATTTGTTGTCATTTCATAATTTATACAAGAAAAATGAATTCATTGATGACCATTAATAAACCATGACTCCATGCTTATACTTACACTACATGGCCAAACGTTTGTGGACATCTGACCAACGTTAAACTTAATCTCATTTCAGATTTAGTTCCCTCTTGTTGTTATAATAACCTCCACTCTTCTTGAAGGCTGTTCATTAGATTTTGGGGCGTGGCCTTGGGGATTTGGGTTCATTTATCCACAAGAGCATTATTGAGATCAGACAATGATGTTGGGCAGAAGTCTGCGTTCCAGTTCATCCAAAAAAGGTGTTCAATGGGGTTGAGGTCAGGGATCTGTACAGAAAACTCGACTTCTTCTAGTCCAACCTTCTCAAACCATGTCTTCATGTATTGGCATGCTGGAACAGGTTTGGGCCTCTTAGCTCCAGTGAAGGGAAACTGGAATGCTACAGCATACAAAGACATCCTTTACAATTCTGTGCTTCAAACTTTGTGTCATCAGTTTGAAGCACCACGTGAATTACATATGGGTGTGATGGTCAGGTGTCCACAATCTTTTGGCTGCATAGTGTAGTTTATTTCCCAACCTTAAATTAAAGTGTTACCAAAAGTATTATTTATTAAAGTTTTGTCCAATAATAATTGTTTTTATTTGAATGATTTTTTTGACCATTGATAGAAATGAAAATGGCTTTGAGAGTGACTTTATCTAGGATGAAACCAACTTATTAGAACCACATTAGAACCAGACAACTAGAACCACAACTAGAACCGTGTGACTTCCAGTATGACTTTAATGTCTTCTAATTGTTGTCATTTGTGATATTCAGGAAATTGGTGACTGCTGTATTTCTGGTTGCGCAATCATTGCAATTGTTGAAGTGTGTGATTTTTATGGCACCTCTCAGTAGTTTTTGATATTTCCTAAGAAAATAAGCAACCGGTTGCATTAGACTAGTGGAAAAAACTCACAACATACAGTATATATTACTGCCAGGCTGTATAATGTGGGGAAAATGCTGTTGAATGCTGTCTAAGATAATTATACAGTCAGGGCTCTTACCACTTGCTTCTGCTTCAGAGGTTTCACACAGTAGCTGTCATCCATATGCTATAAAAAGAGAGAAGTTCCAAGTCATTGCACATGCTTTGGAATTTGTAGTTGTGTTTAATTCATGATGAATTGTTTCATTCTGTGAACGCTAACGTTACGGTGAGCTATACATCTACGTACCTTCTCAAAGGTGGCGAGAAGAATGTGAGCGTGTCCTAAATGTTCTGTAGAAAAATGAACGAATATACAAAAGTAGATTAGCGTGCAAACGTGAATTGTTAATGTCAAGATAAGCGACTCGACTCACCATCTCCTTCATCCACCACCGCCTGAACCACCATGGGGAAAACTTCTTTATCCATGTCGAATAAAAGCTGAAAGATAACACATTCGCATCACTGATCTCTCTTTGTGTGTGTGTGTGTGTGTGTGTGTGTGTGTGTGTGTGTATTGAAAAGCTCTGTGCTTTGATTGGATTCTGCAAAATGTATAAATGTGACTGTGAAAGCCAGAAGGCACATATTCCTTAGCAATCAAACTGACTCTCCCAATAGATTTTTAGCCAGTTTCTACAGTCTCATACTGTAAAAAAATATATATATAATAATAATAATAATAATAAAATGGAAAACAACATCCTGAACTGAATTTAACTAGCACTGAAATGCACGTGCAATGGGAATAACATCAAGTGCAAAGTAGAAATCAAAATGTGAATTTGTGTGTATTATTTTCTTCCTATACAACATGCGCTGTTGAATTCTTGATTCTGATTGGTCAGCCTCATTTTCTATAACAGCAGCTCTGACAATAGTGCCGGCTGCCGTCCAAATCACAAGTTTATACAGTATTAATGCGCTCGATCGAATTCTATCGTAACAGCCCGTTAAAAGAGACTTGTATGGAGGATGAGCCACATAATCTAAGATGAATAATCGTAGATTATAACCTCTCGGTACACCGGTTTCCTGCCCCAGTCCAAAGACTTGCATTGTAGGCTGACTGGCATCTGTAAATTGTCCGGAATGTGTGAATAGGTATGCGATTGTGCCCTGCGATGGGTTGGCAGCCCATCCAGGGTGTCCGGGATAGGATCCAGGCTCCCCCGCAACCCCGCTTAGGATAAATGGTATGGAAAATGCATTGATGGATAGATGGAGAAAAGTGCCAATTTGAAGCAAATATATATTTTGATTCCAGACTTGAGAAGAACGTATTGAGAAGTCAATACAGACAGACACTGATCCAAGTGTGAAAATTCTCCCTCACACATAAATACACTTAAGCACACGCATTCAAAAAACCTTACCTCCTCGTCTGACCACTCGGACAAGTTGACAGAATGCGATGGCAGGCAGAACTGCTGACAGACTCCTCTCTTGAAATGCACCGTCTCTGATTTCAGAGAGCTGTCCTGGGGCAGGTATCTGTCAATATACAACAAGCAGAGAGCCGAACCATCAACCATCAGCCTATTATTAGATAGAGTCCTTTTGACCTCTGAGCATCAGTGAACAGCACATATTAAAGTGCTGGAAATGTGCAAAATGTGCTGTAGACTTTCTTAGGGCCATTAAAACTGATATAAAGTATGTCGTTTTCGCGGTGTTTGTATTATGTGACAATCTTTTCCTTCATAAATGTGTTGTATATTTTTGGTAAATATACTGTGTTTGAACTGGTGTTATTGGGAGTAAACATCATTTTTACCCTCTACTTGTTTCACTCACACTGGCACACCATTGTGGAATTCCTCAATGGCTTGGTAGTAAATAGTGATGGCAACTTGTGTATCAGCATCGAAGATAAACTCAATGTTGTAGCAACTACGGCTCTTTCCGACCTCGTGCCCGGGCAACTTCATGTCTTCTCTACATCTGTAAACAGATTCTTAGTGTTTTTAACTCATCAAATGAGGTTAACTTAACGACGGTACAAAACGTGTTGTCTGGTCGGAGGTCTCACCTGACCAGCCGGAGAGTATCTTTTCGAATGTTGACGAGACTTCGGAGGGTCTTCACTGGCTCGTGAGGTGGTGGGGCGGTATATGGGAACTAAAGACAAGTGGAAAGAAAATATTTAAACGGAATAGGAACTGCTTGCGTATCCGAACGGTATTAAAGCTCTTTATAAACTAGTGGTTGCATAGACTCGCCAACTAATACATTCACTTGTTGCCACCATGGAGATGTCAACTAAGTGCGGAGTCAATGAAATGTAGGCAAACAGTAAAGAAAGCTCATTTAAGCTGACAAGCTTTCCCATTTCTCATGTCTTATGATTACCTTTTAAGCAAAAAGTCACCGATCGGAGCGATTCCTTTCTGGCAGGGGGTGGAGCTAATTTAAGTGTTAAGATAAAAGTCATATTTATGTGCTACAGAAAACTGCAGAAATTAGTCAAATCCCTTGCAAGGCTATACTGTATGTCATAATTTTTGTAAGGTATCTTAGAAATTATATGCTTACAGTAGCTCTAGAAACACTTGTAAACTTGTACAGTTATAATTTTTATTGTAACATTTCAGCATGTCACTTTTTCTCCAGCTCCTTGGCCACATGCCTGGATAATGAGTGATAATGAGTCTTTATTGGAGCAGAGAGGGTTAAGGGCTTTGCTCAAGGGCCCAACAGTGGCAGCTTGGCAGTGCTGAGGCTCGAACCCCCGAAATTCCAATCAGTAACCCAGAGCCTTAATCGTCAAGCCACCACTTCCCCCAAAATCCTTATTTAAACCCATGTTTTTTATGATTTTATACAAGTTTACATGCTCCTACTATGGATCATAATGTGACAACCTTTTTTTTTTTTTTAAGCACTATGGTTACATCTTGTAGCCTGTAGTTTTAACATACACACACGTTGCATTGCACATTTTCATCCGTCTTCCCTGTTGAAACAGATGAACTGTCTCATGAAAATCTGATGAATGAATTGTAGAACTTGTATATTGTTCATTAATATGATTTATAGCACCGCATATCTATGTGTGTGTGTATGTGTGTGTGTTGCTTTAGAAAACCACATTTGACAGATTTGATGGAGAGACAGTGAGCTTTTAGGTCAGGATCAGTCGTGACTCCCTCCCGTCCCCATCCCCCTAAAAGCACAGATTGAATGCAACTCTTGTGCATTACCCACATTAAGCTGCTGCTTAAATCCACAACATCACCAGGCTGTCTACTTAGAGAACGGATAAGCTGTTAACGCACACTACAGCCATAGAGTACACACTCACAAAAACCCATAGATAGCACGTTGAGTCCATATTATGCAAGTAATGCAAATCACACATTCTAACCCCGGGTAAGCAACAAACTGTATAAATTATGTACTTTAAATGAATTGTGTACTGTATATATTTTAAATGACATTCTGACCAAGTACAATCTAGTACCAGCTTGAGGTAGAGAATTTTGCATCTAAGGTTTACTGTCATGTGTCTTTCAATTGACAATATGCTAAGCCCAGAGATGGTCAGTAACCTCAATTATCAAAGTCAAGCAGGTTGGATTCTACCATTAAATTCTTTCTTTACAGTATCTCACAAAAGTGAGTACACCCCTCACATTTGTGTAAATATTTGATGATATCTTTTCATGTGACAACACTGAAGAAATGACACTTTGCTACAATGTAAAGTAGTGAGTGTACAGCTTGTGTAACAGTGTCAATTTGCTGTCCCCTCAAAATAACTCAACACACAGACATTAATGTCTAAACTGCTGGGAACAAAAGTGAGTACACCCCTAAGTGAAAATGTCCAAATCGGGCCCAAAATGTCAATATTTTGTGTGGGGATCATTATTTTCCAGCACTGCCTTAACCCTCTTGAGCATGGAGTTCACCAGAGCTTCACAGGTTGCCACTGGAGACCTCTTCCACTCCTCCATGACGACATCACGGAGCTGGTGAATGTTAGAGACCTTGTGCTCCTGTACCTTCTGTTTGAGGATACCCTTCATGTAGTAATAACTATGAATATGAAATGCAGTGACTGTATCATTTACTGGAACTGTAGCAGGGCGGTGTAGTGCAAATCAATTATTATAGTACTATTTGCTGTAGTGTAAATTAAGTAAATGTATAATAAAGTACTATTTGCTTTGGTTATATTAGTAAGTACATTATATTAGTATTTTGGCAGGTATTGTGCAAATCAGTTATTATAGTGCTAGTTGCTTAGATTACGTCAGTAACTATACTATGTTAGGAATTTAGCAAATGTTGTAGTGTAAATTTATTTATAAAGTGCTATTTGCTTTGGTTATATTAGTAAGTACATTATGCTAGTGTTTTAGCAGTTACTGTTGTGCCAATCAGTTGTTGTAATACAATTCATATTCATATAATATATTGTATAGATAGGTAACTACCTCATAATAGAATATTGTTGTGCAAATAGGTTATTATAGGGAAATTATATTAGTACCTACAATATATAAGGAATTTGGCTGGTATTGTGCAAATCAGTTATTATAGTGCAATTATCTTATACTATATTAGTAGCTATAATATATTAGTAATTTACAGGTATTCGAGTATACATATTATAGTACTAATAGCTTAGAATATATCTGAAATACTTACATTTGATATTAAGAAGGTAGTGCAAATCAGTTATTATAACTATATTAACTTAAGACTTTAAGGTTTTTGATTTGCAGAAAAACAGAAGACAGGCTTTTATTTGAAATCTCCAGAATGTTGATTTGATTGAATAACCATGGCTGTAATTTTCCTTGGTAAACAGACATCACACAGCCCGAATGTTGCACAAAATATTGTTAAAAATGTTTGATGTACATCCCTTTCAACTTCACCTTTACCTAATTATCCAGACATTATTGGTAAACTTGATATAGTTGAGAAACAAAAGACTAATTTCACAGACATGTGTTGAACAGAAATGGAATAATGAGTCCCTGAACAAAGGGGGGGGTCAATATTAAATGTAACAGTCAGTATCTGGTGGCCTCCAGATGCTTTAAGTACTACAGATCATCTCATCCTCATGGACTGAACCAGATCGGTCAGTTCTTGCTGTGAGATGTTACTCCACTCTTCCATTGAGGCATTTACAAGTTCTCAGTCACATCTGAGGGAGACACATGGTTACGTGTAATTTTCTACTGTGAGGACGATCAGCTGTCCTTCCTGTCTCCCTGTAGCACCGTCTTACACATCTTACAATACAGACATTGCAGTTTATTGCTCTGGACACATCTGCAGTCCTCATGCCTCACTGCAGCAGGTCTATGGCATGTTCACGCAGGTGAGCAGGAACCCTAGACACCTTTCTTCTGGTGTTTTTCAGAGTCAGTAGAAAGGTCTCTTTAGGGTCCTAACTTATTGTGACTGTGATCTTACACCAAGCGTCTATACACTGTTTGTGTCTTAAGGACTGTTCCACAGCTGCACATGAAGTAATTGTTTATGGTTTATTGAACAAGCATGAGAACATCGTTTAAACCCTTTCCCATAAAGATCTATAAAGATTTATTTGGATTTTACAAAATTATCTTTAAAATCCAGTCTCCTGAAAAAAGAATGTTTCTTTATAAATATATATATATATATATATATATATATATATATATATATATATATATATATATATATATATATATATATATATATATATATATATTACAATCATTATTAATAATTCTGTATTTTCAGCAATACTTTTTCCTCTGTATGTAATTGAGGAAAGCATTTTAAAAATATACATTTTCCACATTTGTCAATTTAAAGCTTTATATGAACCACAAACCATAAAAGGCTGGTTTCCCATACAATGATTTAGCCTATTCCGAGAATAAAAAGGAATTTGAATAATAAATCACTAGTGCCAATTTAATTTAAATGTAATCTTAATCCACATCCAGGAAACTGTATCAGAGTTGCAGATATTTTCAGATCTGGCCCGTGGGACTGATTAAATTATCACCTACTCATAACATTTGTCATGATCCATAAAACATCTAGTATTGTACTAGTGCTAATGGTATTTATGTATATTTTAAATACTTTATATTTATTTAGCAAGTAGTGAAAATGAGTTATGTTATTATCTTAGATTATATCTCTATACAGTAACGAGACAAAAATGAAACCTGAGGACACACTCGTCATCATGCACAGCTATTTCATTTTTATTTCTGAATTTAATAAACTAATGTTACGAAATCCCAATCTAGGCCCTTTCAGAGAGCAGACATAACCAGTGGTACAGTAGGTTGATTAAGAAAAACAATCATAAGTAATTAGAGTAGTGTACATTTGAAATTTGATTACTTTTTTCTGACATAAATGAATTATAGATCATTGCTTCCTAATTTGTAGTGTGTACCTATAAACCACATAATTACTCTTAATATGACTGAGAACGTGTCAGCTGCATTTTCTCAGTTGGATTGTTGCTGTAAATCTAGTGTTCCCAGTTAACTGTGGGACTGCTACCTAAACATAAAGCTAAATAGTTGAGGCTAGATCGCATTACTGAACTTCAGTCGTTTAATTTATCATCAGAACTGACTCACAATTACACATTAACCTACTGATATTAATAATAAAACACTGAAGCAAGAACGCACAGAAAAACAGGTGATGAAATCCTGCAGAGGGGGAAACATTTCCGCTCGCATGAATGTGAAATATCGCCATGTATTTAAAATTTTATTCTGATTAAACTCTATCACAGTCTTCGTTCCGCCCTTTAGAATTTCATAGCTTTTGGAAAGGAACTGCACGCTGTGCTACATCTTGGTTAAGTTATTATTAAGCATCTTACTGTAACTGGTCTGTTTCCCAGGAAGTTGAGATCTGTGTTCTCTCCAAACAAGTAGCCCTCAGGATGGCTCGAATCAAACTTTTCTCCTCCCATGATGAAATGGCTGGCAAAGTAGCTTCCTGCACAACAACAACAACAAAAAAAACACCAACAGGCCAAAAGTAAGCATATGATTTTTCAAAAACTCATTTCAATAAAGTCAATTTGCCTACAACCAACCAAATACAGCAACAACACATTTTCCCCAAAAATATTCTTTGTTTAAAGTGATGTAATTTTATTTTAATATAACAAAAACCTTCATCCTCGTGGTGATAACAGTCTCTAACTATGACTAGTTTTACATTTTTTTATAAACTCAATTACAAACTTAATACACCATTTATATTTTATAACAGCCTCAGGGACTTCTGAATGTTTGAGCCTGGTATATGTGATAAGGGGTGGTAATAAAACTCTACATTATGAATGGATATTAAAATATACGATTAAATATAATCTGTATCTTTAAACCAAATATGTTGTATAGATAGATAAATAAATCTTTTGGAGTTCATCACAGTTTATCTAAGCCAGGGTTTCTACAAAGACTACATTAGTGGATAGTAAATATTACTGCAGCCCCACAGCATAGACCGTCTGATTGGCACTGCAGAGTGGTTTGATAGCGACGGATCTTTAGCATGATGGCATAATATTGAATTACCACACATAGAATACTATTTGAACTGATTAAATGTTTAAAAAGAATGCACGAAACAAACTAATTGGGGGAAAAGATCTAAATCACAAAAACTATCAACTTTATATATAACTGTGGACGATATATTTGAATGAAATATAATATGATAGAGGAACTATATATGTCCTGTAATGTGTAATGTGCGATGAGAAACAGGAGGCAAGTGTATGCTTTGTTAGGGTGAATATGGGAGTCAAAATACAGGCAGTCTATAATCTCATGTCAAAACAAGCAATGGACAAAAGCAGGAAATACAAATAACACGAAATTTGGAAATCAAACCTCAGATTTAAAACAACAACAATGCATGATAAGACTTTGCGATGCTACAAATAATTAGCATGGTATTATAGACAAATTAATTAAAGAGTAACACAGAACAGGTGAACACAAACAGGTAACAAAGCAATGATAGGAAACTGGCGGAGACAACACTAGGACAAAAATAACTATAAACTTTATATATAAAAATGGACTATATATTTGAATCAAACATAATATAATATAATATAATATAGGAACTATATATGTTCACGATGTTAATAGCACGGTATTATAGACAATATATTTGAATGAAATATAATATGATATAGGAACTATATATGTTCAGTAGTGTGTATCAATCAAAATGAATGTGTAAAATGAATGAAAGATGAACACAGAACAGGTGAACACAAACAGGTAACAAATCAATGACAGGACACTGGTGAAGACAGGACTAGGACAAAAATAACCTAGGTCGAATTGTGAATACATGTCGGTTTTAGGAAACAACATGTAGAAAAACAAACCAGGACTAAATGGTGTTTATGAACGTCAGATGGTTGTTTATATTTTGCACACCGTGATACCTAACTTGATATCGGTGACAAAACTTTAATATTGTGACAACCTTAATACTTTGCGTCTACTGTATTTGATTATTAAATTATTAAATATATTAAAAGTGTTGATGTTAATACATTGAGCTATAAGAACCATAAAGCTTGACAGATTTATTGACACTGCAGGCTGTGCTTATGTCTAGCCTTAATCTCTGTGTGACAGTATTTCCTGAAGAAACAAACCCATGCGTATGAAATGAAAAGGGAATGTCCTGGCAGGATTATTCCGAGCAGATAGTTCTGTTTCACCATCTGCTAATACTGATGCTGTTATTCAACATCTGCTTCAAAGATGGCAGCGACTTTTGCGATGTAAAAATAAGAACAATGTTCTCCCAGCAATATTAATGCAAACGGACACATTCCTCGATACTGGACGAATGCCATTACAGATAGTTTGTGCCATAGTTAGCGTGTATTTTTAAGCTTAGACAGCACTATCCTGCGGGAAGAAAAATACGTTCCTACATTTCTTGTACATTTATTCCTGATTGCTTAAGCTGAGAAGACAGAAAGCAGTGAGAGGATACAGCAAATAGAGGATAAAGAAAGAACTGCCATGGAGAAGAACAAAGAGATGGATGAATGAGCAGGTAAAATGGATCACGCCCCAGTGGAGCAAGTCTGGTAGTTTAATACACACATAATTACATTTAATATCATGCGTAATTGCTGCAAAAAAATTTTTTTAAATAGTTAACGACATACAAATCCTTTTATTTAATTGATGTGAATTAGTAATATACAATTTACTGCAGTATGCAGTAATCATGCAAGCTCTAACAGCATGAAAGCCAACAGTCTGTGAGTTTACACACACAGTGTGATTCGGTGATCATGACCCAAAATCACACTAGACATTGACATGTGGCTTGACAGACCGCACCGCTGTCATAATAATGGAATAACAGTAATTACTGGTACGGTTGAAGGTAAAGTGGTAAAGCACACACCACCACACACACTGCATTGGCTGTTACTACTGAATATCTGCATGGTTTCCAAGCTAGTGAATGATTCCCATCAAAAGCAGCTGGTACAGGCCTGTCTGCATCAACTGTGACAGCCGGACTGAGTGTGGTGCGGTGGTGCCATATGGGATGGAAATAACTTCCGTCTGATTATTTCTGGTGTGGGGCTATCGATTGTCAGAATAAGACAATACACTGGACAAACTACACATCAGCATAATTCCTTTGTTCTTTATCTACAGTTATAATAATAATAATAATAATAATAATAATAATAATAATAATAATAATAATTTTGGGAGAAATCACGCATCAATGTTGTAATAATTAGCTCTGTCAAATAATATATAGCAATCTAAATCCTTCATACTTAAAAACCTGTATTAATATATTAATAATGATATACAGTATTAAAATATTTTAAAGAAATGACATCGTATGTCAAAAAAGTCGCTAGAATTTTAATAATAAATATACATTTTACTATTACATCAGTATAATCATCATCATCATCATCATCATAATAATAATAATAATAATAATAATAATAATAATAATAATAATAATAATAATAATAAAAAATCTATTGCTTACAGAGCTCATTCTATTGTTCTTTTCAAGGTTTGTTCTTAAAGGCTATACCAGTGATCACACTAAACAAAAAAAAAGCCCCATATGATTTCTATTGTTTTAAATATTTTATGGCTATCCAAATTATTTCATCACAATAATAACTGGATATGATACTGTAATACATTTTGTAATAAGCTACTTTAAATATAGGCTATTAGGCTACTATTTACATCACATATTACAAGTAATATATTTAAAGTAGCTTATTACATCATTGACTATAGCATCATATCCACTTATTGTAATTATAATCTGGGATTTATTATTATTATTATTATTATTATTATTATTATATTATTATTATTATTATTATTATTTGTATAAACATAGAAATATTTAAAAGAACAATCTCTGTATCTGTGTTTGATATATTACTGGTCCCATCTTCCCTAGAATTAAGAGAAGCGGGGTTTTCCTCACCGCTTTTGGGTGGATATCTGTACACGGAGTTGGATGGGATGTCCAGCTCCTCCACTCCAGCATTCTGTCTGCTGGTTAAAGCTCCCATTTCTCCTTTCAGAAACAAAAGCTACACTTCTGATGACTTGCGGCTTTCAGTGTTCATGAGATCGGAGTCGTCCTGAGCGCCTTGTTCGGGTCCTGTCCCAAACCCCTGCGCTGCTTTCCTCTCTCCAGTCCCTTCAGCTACCTCTGGGCTTGCAGCGGCATGGTTCAGGCCGGCTGCTGCTGCTGCTGCTGCAGAACAAAAGCCGCTTCTCTGGAACGGGGACGGGATTCCCGGGATCAGCCGGTCATCCGGTCCATCGTGTCTGGTCCGGACTGCGCGGTGATGCTGAAGCTTTTTATCCCAGCCCTAATGGCCGCTTCTCCTTCTGACGTCACACCGTAGAGCCGACCTTCCCAAATCTGTAGAGCACTGCAGTGCAGCCAAGCCATCACACACACACACGCGCGCACACACACACACACACACATACACACACACACACATATACAGTCATGACTTCATTGTTACACTGTCCCCATTTCCACTACTGACTAGTCACATCTCATCAGTACATACACCTATAAATACTTTCCCCCTGATAGAGCTTAGTATTTTATTTATAATGGACATCCAGTATTCCCAAAGCAGAGTATACAGTATGGACACCTGACCACCAAACCCTTATGTTCTTATTGAACATCCAATTCCAGATTTATTCCCCCTTCTTCGGTTATAATAACCTCTACTCTTCTGGGAAGTATTTCCACTAGATTTGTGTTCGTTCTGCAATATACAAGAGCATTAGAGATGTTGGGGCTCAGTCGGTGTTCTAGTTCATCCCAGAGGTGTTCAGAGGGGTTGGGGTCAGTTACCAAGTCTTCACGGAGCTCGCTTTGTGCAGTTGGACTGTCATGCTTGAACACGTTTGGGCTCGACCTGTTAGTTCCAGCGATGGGAAATTGTAATGCTACAGAATACAAAGACATCCTATATAATTGTGTGTAACCGTTTGGGGAAGGCCTACATGTGGGTGTGATGGTCGGATGTCCACTAATATTTTGGCCATACAGCGTGTACATGTGGAAACACAACATACCGTTATTAAAGTCCTGACATCAGTGGGCACAAGGTGTGAAGACATCATGAACTGGAGGATGAGACGCCAATCCATCACAGGGCAGATAGACACAAATTCACATACTCATTTATGGGCAATTTAGCATAGCCCATCCGCCTGGCTGCATGTTTTTGGACAGTGGGAAGAAACCAGAGAACCGGGAGGGAACCAACTTATTATTAAAGTTATTATATTATATTGTAGCCACCTATGGGGATTTGTTGGCTGGGATTGTGTGTAAAGCTTGAAAACTGCGGGGGCTATGCTTCTTAATTGCTAGAATGCCTGATGCCGGAGTTTGTTGACCAGGGGGTGCTCTGGACTTCGAAAAGTGTATAAAGTTGGACAGTTTAGGACTTGGATTTGCTGTTCTCTGCTTAAACAGGAGACTAAGTTAGTTAAATTAGGCCGTTCTTCTTGTATTCAATGTACCTACAACTGATAGTAGCCTGTGTTCAATAAACGTTGAGGAACAAACTTCTGCACCTGTGTGTATGGAAGAAATTACTGTGTATATATATATCCATCCATCCATCCATCTTCTATAGCGCTCACTCCTCTTCAGGGTCACGTGGAAATCTGGAATCTATCCCAAGGAGCATCGGGCACGAGGCGGGGTACACCCTGGACAGGGTGCCAGTGTGCCAGTCCATCGCAGGGCACGCTCACATACACGCTCACATACACGCTCACATACACGCTCACACACACACTCACACACACACTCACACACACACACTCACACACACACTCACACACACACACACACACACACACACACACACACACACACACACCACACACACACACACTCACACACACACACACACACACACACACACACACACACCACACACACATTCATACACACATTCATACACACACTCATACACACACTCATACACACACTCATACACTATGGACACTTTAGACACGCCAATCAGTCAACCATGCATGGCTTTGGACTGGGGGAGGAAACCGGAGTACCCGGAGGAAACCCCCGCAGCACAGGGAGAACATGCAAACTCTGCACACACAGGGCCATGGTGGGAATCGAACCCCTGACCCGGGAGGTGTGATGCGCACATGCTAACCACTAAGCCACCGTGCATATATACATATGTGACATATTAATGAATAATACTCAGAGCTATTGTCTATTTTTATATGGGTATTTCCTATGAGTAACATATTACAATGCACTATGTATTAATCTAAAGAAACGAACATAACGATATTTATTATAAGGTTCTTTGAGTTATGAGCTTGTTTGGTCCTGTGACACGAATGGGTTTAATCCTAACATCGATAACTCAAAAATAAGCCGCCCTGCAGCTGAAATAATGTCAACTTGGACCCTCTTAGTGGAAAATTCAGGAATAGAAAACACTATGGCTCTAAAAACCCCACTGAAATAAATCTAGCTTGGTTTGATGAGCTGATGATCAGCTGCCAAAACACAGGGTGATCTGGTCAAAGACCGTATTTGGCAACTGGTTAATTATTTTCCAACTCCCTTATAACTTGACTAAAGTGATGAGTAAATGTTTGAGGTTGTCTAATTGCCTCACAGTTGTTATTTTCCTAAAAACATCTCGTCTGTCATGTTGCGTTAGAAAAACATAATCTAGCATCCTGTTGGGCACTGCAGTGCACCGTAGCCACCATACGCACTTTTCCTCTTCATTACACTGTCACAGTTTTTCCATGATGCATCCACAATGAGTCACGCTTCATCAAATCTTAAATAATTTCCTGATTTGATTTATAATGGAGACTCCTAAGTTAATAAATTAGCCTGTAAAACTGCATAGGGCAGGTCTAGAGTAAACAATAATTCTATTGAAGGAATCTAATCTTGGCTGGCTCAGGCTTACTGGGGAGCAAAAAAAAAAACAATAATCTGCACTGCAGTGTTTGTCAGTAACTATATCAAAAACAAGAGCCAAATTAAACGGAGCTTGCTGTTCTGCATTACTCTAATGATATTCGTAATTTCATTCTGCACAGCAAGCTTTTTCCATAGCAGTACAGCTAAAATCGTAATGAGCACAAAGCTCAACAGGGCAGTGGGGTGTAATGTGTAATAGGCTAGGCTAGTTTGTGTTACAGTTATCATTAGGTTATAATAACATCACTTTATGAAATAACATTCGCATAGCAATCTCACAATTCAGTTAACTGGTGAATGGGTGCATTTACTTTTTGAGAAACAGGAATACACTACAAGAGCTATGGTTATTCATGGGGTTATGAGAGCAGGTTTTTTCATGGCAACATTGAACAAAACTTACGTTTAACCCCTTTGGAAGGAATAAAACACTGGGAGACGTGCTGTAATAAGAAAATAATCACCATCAGGGTGGTGTGATGCAGCCTGAAGCAAAGCAGAGTCACTCTAACAGCCAGTCGTATGGTTTTGCATTCGACTTATACCACAGCAGTTCGCCAGTAATTTGATTTATTTATTTGTTAAAAAACATAATTTTATAGTATATCTGTTTAGAATGACTTTCAACGTTGTGGAACATCCGTGAGAGAAATTAGCTCCTGTTATCACTTACGTTATTGCAGTTATAAACATTCATTCCCTCATAAGCCTATCTTTTTTTCTCTCTCTTTCTTGAATTCAACAAAAACAAACAAAAAAACAAACAAACAAACAAACAAACAGAAATGCAGCTTGTCATGTTACCAAGAAATCGGAATGAGCCAATCTTACTCTTGCAACATGCTGACACTAGACTCCTTCCGTAAATGAAATAAAATAAAGCGTCTCCTTACACAAAACTTCCCCGTATCAACGATTATCTGATTTTATTTGTTAAATAAAGCACATTTGAAATCTATTTACTATTAACCATTGATATTTTTGGGGGACGTATCTGACATCCAGGTCCGCGTGAATGCGCTATTACTACAGAAAAGAGAACATCTGAGCATGAATGAACACATTTTCAAATGAAAAAGCATCTCAGAATACACAACACATCAAAGCTTGAGGTGGATGGGCTACGACAGCAGAAGACCACGTCAGGTTCCACTCCTGTCAGTCATGAGCAAGAATCTGAGGCTATCACGGGCCCCGACTCCTCGAAGTCTGATGTTCTGTGCATGCTGAGATGATTTTTCAGCTCGTAAGAGTGATCATATGAGTTATGAGCTATATCCTTCCCGTTAGCTCAGACCAATCTGGACATTTTCCTCTGTCCTCTCTTGTCAACGAGGCTGTGTGATCACTCACACAATGTTTTTTGTTCTCTGCACCATCCTGTGTAAAGTCCACGTTGACTATCGTGTGTGAAAATCGCAGGACATCAGAAATTCATGAAATACTCCAACCAGATCACAGTATTTTCCCCATTCTGATGTTTGATGTGAACATTCAAAACCGCTCTTGATCTGTACCTGCTGATTGTGTGTGTTGTCATGCTGCCACGTGATTGGCTGATTAGGAAACCACCCGGACTTGCGGACACGGCTGTTCCTGTTGAAGTGGACGGTGATGATATAGTTGCTTGTTTATTTTTAATTCGTTGTTTTATTTATGTAATCACTATTTTAATGATGCAAAAAAAATAAAAATAAATCAGCTAAATCGAAGGACATAATGTACACATGAGCTACAGTGTGATCAGTATAAACAAATCTACACCTACAGATGATTGTACTGAAATCAATCAATCAATCAATCAATCAATTAATCAATCAAATGTAAGCAAAATAAATAAATAAAACCCCAATGCACACGATACAATTTTTTTTTAAGTTCACACACACAGATTTCACGTTTTGACAGCTTTATTGTTTGCGTATATTTTTAAAGACAAAAATATAAATATTTTTATAGTCGGCACCTTAAATCTATGCATATAATATTTTAGAAATAAAGGAATTCGATCACAAATATAATAGAACATTTATAGGCCACACCGGTGGCTATGGTAATGACGCGTTCAAACGGAAGCAGCTTCCGATTGTTGTGTAGACCCGCCCCGGAAGTCGGGTTACCGCCATTTTAGGTTAAGGCGCGCGGCGTGCTCGGTTGTTCGTCTCCCCCCTTTCCCTTTCTTTCCAGCGCGGTTATATTTACACGTTATCGCTTTTTAAAAGGTGAGTAACTAGGTGAGTAGCAGGGATGAGTTACGGTAGACCTCCGCCCGACGTCGAGGGCATGACCTCGCTGAAAGTGGACAACCTGACGTACCGAACCTCGCCCGAGACGCTGCGGCGCGTCTTCGAGAAGTACGGCCGCGTCGGCGACGTGTACATCCCGAGAGATCGGTACACCAAGGAGAGCCGCGGGTTCGCCTTCGTGCGCTTCCACGACAAGCGAGACGCCGAGGACGCGATGGACGCCATGGACGGCGCGCTGCTTGACGGACGCGAGCTCCGCGTGCAGATGGCGCGCTACGGACGACCGCCGGACTCGCACTACGGCCGTCGCGGAGGACCCCCGCGCAGATACGGCGGGTACGGACGGAGGAGTCGCAGGTTAGTGGTCCTGGTTCTAAAACTGCTCCGCGAACACGGAGGAGGAGCGGAGGGATGGGGCGAAATCCAAATGGTCGCGTTCTGGCGGCAAAGTCGCAGTGGAGGCCTGGTCAGCGCTCTCGAGCCTCGGGGTTTCCTGACCGAGTGATGCGGAGAGAGCGCTCTCTAGCCGGGTCTCGGGAAACTGCCAGCGCGGTGCATCTGCGGCCTAGTAGGCCCAGCCGCGCTCTCGTTTCCTCACAGCAGCTAATCATTAACGAATAGAAGTCGTGGAGAGTGTTTTTGTGGCAAAATAAACAAACATTGATTGTTTTAAATTAGTTTCTCGTTATTCGATTAGTTATCGGAAACCTTTAGTGAAGTTCGCTTGGCAACGCGAAAACAAGCGTCACACCCCACGTGACCCGCGCCGTAGTTTAATCTCTCAGAACTTATTGCGCAATCCCCTTCCAGGTCTGCTGTTCTCATGAGTGCTCTGTTGTTGTGTTTTTCCAGTCGCAGCCCCAGGCGCAGGAGGCACAGCCGCTCCCGCAGCAGGAGTCGCTCCCGCTCCAGAAGCAGATCCCGCTACAGCCGCTCCAGATCCAAGTCCTACTCCCGGTCTCGCTCCCGCTCCAAGAGCCGCACGCCCCGCAGGAGCAAATCCAAATCTCCTTCCAGGTCCCGCTCCAGATCCAAGTCCAAGTCTCCTTCCAGGAGTCGCAGTCCCCGCTCGAACAGAGCGTCCAAATCCAAGTCGAGGTCCAGGTCCAGGAGCAGACCCAAATCCCCCGAGGCCAACGGAGCCACCCAGGAGTCGTGAGCGCGCGTTCAGGTAAACACACGCCTGCAGGAAAGGGACCTCCGGGTCTGTTATTGTCTGAATTGTTTTTTTTTTAAATACTTTTATTAATCAATCCTGAACCAAATGTCTAATCTTTCGACAACTGCTTCTTCACATCTGTAAGAACACCCCCAGATTGGAGCAAATTCATGCTTTATTTTAAAGTGGGGTTCTGGGATATGGAAAAGGAATTCATTTGTAGAGCTGGATAAATGCTCTGCAGAGTAGTACATGGCCAAAAATGTAGATATCCTTTTATTTTCTGTACAGACTCAGTATGGTAAATATTATGAAGCTTCCCTTCTTAAAGAAGGAAAGCTATATGTACAACGGGCAAGAACCCAAACACATTTATCAGCTGTAACAATGGAGGGAGGGGTTTAGATATAGAGAATGATGCAGGTGTGTTTGGGTTTAGTGCTTTGTGTCATGGCAGTGCACCAGTGAATTATTTGGGAATGCATGACTATTTATTTAAAAAAAATAAACAAACACGCGCACTCAACCGGAACCTGGTTTCGGATCCACGGAAGGTACCGCCGTAAGTATTTCTTTATTTGCAACCAATAGATTGTGGGTGGTAAACGTTTTTACCTTAATGTGGAATTCTTTCCTCCAAGCTGCTGATTCCTGTATGCAAAAGAGGAGTTTGGGGGCAGTTTGAGAGCAGTTAGTGTGTGGTCCGACCGTTGGCTGCCTGCTGCTGCTTGGCGGTTGCTATGGAGCAGGTCGGTCTCATTGAGTGTTGAGGTGGTGTTGAGGTACGTTCGAAGGACGACGGACTGAGGCCTTTTTTCCATCTTCCTTGTCACACGCCCATAGACGAAAGCAGGACCGAGAACACCCCCTCCCAAAAAAAACAGCAGGATGCTTTCTCAAAGCTCGTGTACAGTCAGTGAAGTACTGAAAATGTTTATGGTTTATTTTCAGCGTTTGCTGATGTCATAACGCCGCTTTCAGAAAGGCATCCCCTACCCCCCAGGTTTTGCTCATTTCATTGGTTACTCAACACCAATAAGGGTTAATGATTTAAGTCGAGCAACTCTACAACAGGCTCGTTGCTCACTAGACAAGTGTAAAAGGCTTGCTCTTTTTTTTTTTGTAGTAAGCTCAGGATTTTTTTTATTCAAAAAAAAATTTTTTTTAATTGAAGCTGGTCAAAAGCGATTAGTGCTTAGTCAGCAACCGCTGCTTTTACGGAAATATTGGACCTATACAAGCTTCTCTGTGCTTGTATGATTGAAAATCGTCTGCCTTGACTTCTTTAAAACTCACTGACTCTTTTCTTTCCCAGATGATGTCAGATGAATGAGTCTTCATTCCGAGGATCACTTCGAAAGGAAAAGTCCATCTGAGGATTTCTAAATTCACCATGTCAGACCAAAAGGTTGTTGCAAACTCGGTCTACATCTTTTTAAAACCTTTTTTTTTTTTTTTAGTTGACCTGAAATTTCTGTACCGTATTCTGAAGTGTGATCATCTTGAATTGAATATTTGCGCTTAAGTGAGATTCTTAGGTGGAAAGTTTCTTTTTTTCCCTTTTTTTTTTTTTTTTGCTAGTTTGTGCATTTTGTTTAGTACTTGATGTTAAGTAATCGCCCAGCCAATAAAGTAAGTTCATTTTCAATTCATTACGTCTTTTTTCTTTAATGCAGTGTGTACTCAAGTCTGTAATGTAATAAAGCTGTTTTTTTTTTGTTTTTTTTTTTAATTTTTTCTTCATCTCTGTATTAAAACTCTGGCCAGATGTTTAGCCCTAGCACATGCAAGTGTATCTCAATTTGGATAAATGCTCTCCATGTAAAATCAAAATCACATTCTCTCCCTGTTGACTTTGGGGTTTTATTTTTTTTTTTTCTTGTGTGATCTGCTTATTTGGCATATCTGTGATTTTCTAATGCTCTCCCTTGTGTATCTTTTGTGCACTAGGCGCAGTTGCGCAGCAGTTGAGTATTGCTGGTTAGCTGTTAAGGTGGCGTGTTGCAGTGCAGAGTGCTTGGCTGTTTCCAGTATTCTCCTGATTGCTCCCGTGTAACGCCTTGATTTGACGGTTTTTAAAGCTGCAGCAGAATGACCTGCGCGGGTCCTTCCTGCAAACCTTTCGTTCGATAAATTTATGCATTGGGAGGTAGTGCACCAACATAATCACGTCAATTTTCAACGGCAGCATTTTGTTGTTTGTGGAAACGTTCACAGCTGTAAGCTCCATGTGAATGCTAATAAACCTTTTTTTTGTGTTAATGCTCGAGTGTTCTTGTAATTTTATCAGTGTCGAGCGTGTTCATTTAGCACAGCTGGAATTAAACATTAGCGTATTGCTTGGACATGGAGCACTGCCACCTGGGATTTCTGGTAAGTATATAGGGTTGAGGAGTCATACCAACATACCGTTAAACCAAAACATGGCGTCCCACTTAACATTAGGTTTCTGGGTTAGGTGGGCGGGATGTGATCGAGTCCCGCCCATGTTTGTGACGCACCAATTCCGGCTCGAGTAGTATCTAAAATGACTGACAGGAAGGTCGTCCAAACACAAGCATTCAGGACTCTCCAAACAGGTTTCTCAGTGACTAAACCTTTAGTAAAAAGATCTAACCTGTTGGTTTTCTGTCATGTTCTACATATCTTCCAGGTTATTTGTACAAGGAAAAAATTCAACTCCTGCGCCTACCGGACGTTTGACATACGCACGGTTTATACTATTTAAGATCTGTCGGATGGCTCAGTATTATCAAACTTTCAATATAAAACTTGCCTTAGTTTAATATTTCTCCATGATTAATCGATTAGGGTCACCCCCACCCCCTTCCTTTGTTTAAAAGTTAAACCCGCTTCCAGATGAGTAAATCTTTACCTATCCGTCTCCCAGTTCTAGCAGGTTGTGGAAAAGGTTTTATGA
Organism: Ameiurus melas; assembly: GCA_012411365.1. Lineage (NCBI taxonomy): Eukaryota > Metazoa > Chordata > Actinopteri > Siluriformes > Ictaluridae > Ameiurus > Ameiurus melas. Next base: position 8,286,622 of record CM022760.1, on the reverse strand, counting down.
ACGTTCATACTTCATTTCTACCTGTGAGATTGATTTGTGACTTGTCTGAAACGATCCCTACAAAGTAAAATGGGTCCCCCAGCTTTACTGCACTGTGGACGTGCTAACGTCTTCATCTTGACTTATTTTAAGCCTTTTTTTTTCTTAGCAGGATTATTTCACGTGAAATTACTGCAGATTATTTGTGTCTTTATAATAACTGAAAAAACTACTCGATCAATGCGCCTAAACAGTTTTGAGAGGTTTTAGGTGTTGTGCTTTGTGTTTAATTTAAGACTAAAATTTTTTTATGCTTAATATTTTTTTCTCCCCCAACAAACACATTTTGAATGGTTTCCGCGCTTGGGTCAGGGAACCTTTTCATAATGTAACTTTATTTTTAGTATTTTGAAAAGAATACTTGGCCGTAAACTGCATCGGACGGTTGTCGGGAAGGAAGATTTATCGACATCGTGGTCCGGTGTAATGTGAACTTACCGGTTTTATTTGGTCAGTTATATAAACTGCACCTTCAGGTGAGTGGAATTGAGGTGTTCTGTCTTGGTTTTACACAAACTTCACCTGCTGTAATTTTCACATCAGTGTAGGTTTTGCCTGCCGCGATTGAGTATTTTTTAATGAATGATCATTAGTCCACTAATATGAACTACCTAGTGTTGGAGAATGTTACTTTTAAGTCATTGCCTTACCTAAAATGTAGACTACTTTTGGGGAGTAAATCAATTATTGGGTAAGATTCCAATTAATATCTCGTTTTCTGATAAGACATCAAATACCTAGAGCATTGTCTAAAATCTGATATTGTGTACAACCCAACTGTCATACAGTAATCCAGTTTAGAAATAAATAGACTTCATTTCCTTTATTTCGTTTAGTCGTTTACATTAATTTATCATTTAATTATTAGTGATTTATGTTCTACGTATGTTTCCAGTTATTTGTACAAATAATGGGGGGAAACCATTTGTGAATATTTGATGTAACACGACAGGTGGGCTCGTGGCCTGCGCAGAGTCTGCGCAAACGCCGCGCTTTCACGATGCGCATCAACACCACGTCGGGTTTAGCTCTTGCTCCCGAGGCTGTAGTGTACATGTTTATTATAGGTAACGGAGGAAAAAGAAAAAGGAAAAAAAAAAGCATGCTAGCTCAGTAAACTGACCGTTTTCTCTTTACAAACACTGGAATATTAGGCCTCCAAAATCGCGTATTCGCAATCTGTAGGAAATCAACCAATCAGCGAGAATCAGAAAGAACCCCGACCTAATCCTAGCACGCGCTGCAGCTGGGGGAAAGTTTCTTCATGGACGCCTCCGTGGACACGTGGTTCGTCTCGGTCGTTTTCACGATCCTGGCTGGGTTTCTCACGGCTGCGTTGTTGCGGAGAAATCGGTCTGGCTCGGAAAAGACGCGCGCGAGCCCAGCAGAGGCGTCTCCACCCGGCAGAGAGCAAGACGAGAGCCGCTCCACGGTAGGCTGTGCAGGGCTCATACAGTGCTTATAACGCGCTTATAACGCGCTTATGCAGCCAGATACTTGAACAAAGTCATGTTCGTACTGAAAGTTTGTTCATTCGAATGTTTAAAGTAGTCTTGTCTTGTCTACAGGTTTTTGACAAAGCACCCTGAAGAGATAAGGGCACACCCTGGTTAATAAGCAAACCCACTTCCTTTATTTCTAAGTGCCAGTGATCCATTATAACTCATAAAAAGTCGATTTTTAATTATTTAGCCCCCCCTCCCTCCCCCTAAAACGAACCAACTTAAAACACTGCCATTAAAATAAGTGTTCGCCCATCTGCTGATGTCATTAATGTTGTTGTTATTATTATTATTATTATTATTATTATTGAATGATTTGGGTAACAGCTTGTACTTTCAGCGTCATCCGTCAATATCGTATTCAATATCACTGAACATACACCCACTGTCCTCTTTATTAGGAACACCTGTACCCCGGCACAAAACTGCAGATCTGTCATCAGCCAATCGTGTAGCAGCAGGGCTCAAAACACCCAAAATCAGCCGATACAGGTGAAGAACTTCATGTTCGTATCAAACATCAGACCATGGGGTTAAAGGTGATCTCGGTGACTTTAACCGTGGAATGGTTGCTCGTGCCACATGGTCTGGTTTGAGTGATGATCTGGGGTTTTCACACACCGCAGTCTCGAGAGTTTGCGCAGAATGGTGCGAAAAACAAAAAAAAACCCATCCCCGTGAGCGGAGGATCTGCGGGCTGAGACGCCTCGTCGATGAGAGAGATCAGAGGATATAATGACTCATGCGATTGCTCGTTACAACCGCGGTGCTCCGAATGTCTAAGCGTGAGGTGGATGGGCAACAGCTGCAGAAAACCACACCGGGTTCCGCTCCTGTCAGTCAAGAACAGGAATCGTGAGCCAGCTCAAGGTCAAAGGTTTGTGCATGCTGAGATGCTTTTCTGCTCACCACAGTTGTAAAGAGTGATTTTATAGTTACTATATCCTATATGAGTTGCTATTTACTTCCTGGCAGCTCAAACCAATCTGGCATCTTCCTCTGACGTTTCCTATCGACATGGCGTTTCTACCCACAGAACTGACGCTCGCTCAATGTTTTCCGTTTTTTCGCACCGTTCTGGGTCCCAGGAGATCAGCAGTTTCTGAACTACTCAAACCAGACCCTCCGATACCGACGTCCAAGCCACGCTCAAATCAAAGTCACGGAGGTCCCCCCCCCCCAGATGTTTAAAGTGAACATTAACAGAAGCTCTTGACCTGTATCTGCCAGATGTTATGCCTCACGCTTCTGCCACATGATTGGTTCATTAGAAAACTGTGGACGCTGAGTGTGTAGAAAGAAAAAAGAATGTGAGAATTTACTTTTCTTCTTCCCGTGATCTCCACAAAATGATCTTCCTGTTCAACACGTGGAATGTTTCGAATGTTTCATAGGGGTGAATGTGTTTAGATAACCGCATCGAGCGAATGGACTACATGTGTACACTTTTCATAACCTGTGGTGGTTGGGCAAACTTTCTGTATTTCTCAATGGTGTTTATTAGTGTTTAATCTAAATATATGAACGTACGATGTGTCTCAGGAAGCGCTCACGGGACTCCGTGAGCCCCGGGTTGAATCTGAATGCACAGCGCAGACGACCAAAGATCTGTCAGACGAGCCCAGTGCGTCGACCCGGCGAGCGATTGTCGGGGACTGCCATGAGCGAGCCGAGTCAGAGAATGACGAGTCTTCGGGCTCTCCCTCAGGTAAACCTTAGTTAGTTTGATCTTAGAGTTTGGAAAACAGGATCGTGACAGATCTCTGAGCGTGTTTAACATTTTTAACATAATTTCAGTGATTAGTAGATGTTCGGATTGTGATCAGAAAATGGGATCTCAGAGGGTTTTTGACCATGGCATGGATGTTCGTCGTCGGAGTGTTTCAAAAACTCTTGATCTCCTGGGATTTGCAGTCTCTCGAGGATAGACAATGGTGTGAAAAAGAAAACAACCTTCTGGTAGAGTATGTGCCTCGTTAATGAGAGGTCAGAGGAGAACATCCAGCTTACAGGTAGACTACGGGATCACACTTACCACCAATCAGAAAAACATCTCAGAACACACAACACGTCGACCCTGAAGGCCCATACGCTTCTAGATAGGTTTGTTATCAGCGGATGAGGAAGAGAGAAACGCTCACGTGAAGTCAGTAGTTGCTATGGTGCGTAATTCTCTGCGGTTTTCTTCCTAGGAACATTTTCACACCTGAAAGACATTTGAATTTCTCACCTTCGTGATGCCGCCGCTGATTAAACGCATTTTCCTTATTGGTTATTGCTCTGAAACTGGATTGGCTTTTCCCGACACTCAAAGTGCTTTACATGGTATTGGGGAGGGGCGATGTTCTTCATCCCAGATGATGTCAGATGAATGAGTCTTCATTCCGAGGATCACTTCGAAAGGAAAAGTCCATCTGAGGATTTCTAAATTCACCATGTCAGACCAAAAGGTTGTTGCAAACTCGGTCTACATCTTTTTAAAACCTTTTTTTTTTTTTTTTTTAGTTGACCTGAAATTTCTGTACCGTATTCTGAAGTGTGATCATCTTGAATTGAATATTTGCGCGTTAAGTGAGATTCTTAGGTGGAAAGTTTCTTTTTTCCCCTTTTTTTTTTTTTTTTTTGCTAGTTTGTGCATTTTGTTTAGTACTTGATGTTAAGTAATCGCGCAGCCAATAAAGTAAGTTCATTTTCAATTCATTACGTCTTTTTTCTTTAATGCAGTGTGTACTCAAGTCTGTAATGTAATAAAGCTGTTTTTTTTTTTTTTTTTTTTTTTATAAATTTTTTCTTCATCTCTGTATTAAAACTCTGGCCAGATGTTTAGCCCTAGCACATGCAAGTGTATCTCAATTTGGATAAATGCTCTCCATGTAAAATCAAAATCACATTCTCTTCCTGTTGACTTTGGGGTTTTATTTTTTTTTCTTGTGTGATCTGCTTATTTGGCATATCTGTGATTTTCTAATGCTCTCCCTTTTGTATCTTTTGTGCACTAGGCGCGGATGCTTGCGCAGCAGTTGAGTATTGCTGGTTAGCTGTTAAGGTGGCGTGTTGCAGTGCAGAGTGCTTGGCTGTTTCCAGTATTCTCCTGATTGCTCCCGTGTAACGCCTTGATTTGACGGTTTTTAAAGCTGCAGCAGAATGACCTGCGCGGGTCCTTCCTGCAAACCTTTCGTTCGATAAATTTATGCATTGGGAGGTAGTGCACCAACATAATCACGTCAATTTTCAACGGCAGCATTTTGTTGTTTGTGGAAACGTTCACAGCTGTAAGCTCCATGTGAATGCTAATAAACCTTTTTTTTGTGTTAATGCTCGAGTGTTCTTGTAATTTTATCAGTGTCGAGCGTGTTCATTTAGCACAGCTGGAATTAAACATTAGCGTATTGCTTGGACATGGAGCACTGCCACCTGGGATTTCTGGTAAGTATATAGGGTTGAGGAGTCATACCAACATACCGTTAAACCAAAACATGGCGTCCCACTTAACATTAGGTTTCTGGGTTAGGTGGGCGGGATGTGATCGAGTCCCGCCCATGTTTGTGACGCACCAATTCCGGCTCGAGTAGTATCTAAAATGACTGACAGGAAGGTCGTCCAAACACAAGCATTCAGGACTCTCCAAACAGGTTTCTCAGTGACTAAACCTTTAGTAAAAAGATCTAACCTGTTGGTTTTCTGTCATGTTCTACATATCTTCCAGGTTATTTGTACAAGGAAAAAAGCAACTCCTGCGCCTACCGGAAGTTTGACATACGCACGGTTTATACTATTTAAGATCTGTCGGATGGCTCAGTATTATCAAACTTTCAATATAAAACTTGCCTTAGTTTAATATTTCTCCATGATTAATCGATTAGGGTCGCCCCCACCCCCTTCCTTTGTTTGAAAGTTAAACCCGCTTCCAGATGAGTAAATCTTTACCTATCCGTCTCCCAGTTCTAGCAGGTTGTGGAAAAGGTTTTATGAACGTTCATACTTCATTTCTCCCTGTGAGATTGATTTGTGACTTGTCTGAAACGATCCCTACAAAGTAAAATGGGTCCCCCAGCTTTACTGCACTGTGGACGTGCTAACGGCTTCATCTTGACTTATTTTAAGCCTTTTTTTTTCTTAGCAGGATTATTTCACGTGAAATTACTGCAGATTATTTGTGTCTTTATAATAACTGAAAAAACTACTCGATCAATGCACCTAAACAGTTTTGAGAGGTTTTAGGTGTTGTGCTGTTTTATCTAATTTAAGACTTTTTTTTTTATGCTTAATATTTTTTTTCTCCCCCCCAACAAACACATTTTGAATGGTTTCCCGCACGCTCTGGGTCAGAGATGAAACCTTTTCATAATGTAACTTTATTTGTTAGTATTTTGAAAAGAATACTTGGCCGTAAACTGCATCGGACGGGGTGTCGGGAAGGAAGATTTATCGACATCGTGGTCCGTGTAATGTGAACTTACCGGTTTTATTTGGTCAGTTATATAAACTGCACCTTCAGGTGAGTGGAATTGAGGTGTTCTGTCTTGGTTTTTACACAAACTTCACCTGCTGTAATTTTCACATCAGTGTAGGTTTTGCTTAATTTGGCCGATTGAGTATTTTTTAATGAATGATCATTAGTCCACTAATATGAACTACCTAGTGTTGGAGAATGTTACTTTTAAGTCATTGCCTTACCTAAAATGTAGACTACTTTTGGGAGTAAATCAATTATTGGGTAAGATTCCAATTAATATCTCGTTTTCTGATAAGACATCAAATACCTAGAGCATTGTCTAAAATCTGATATTGTGTACAACCCAACTGTCATACAGTAATCCAGTTTAGAAATAAATAGACTTCATTTCCTTTATTTCGTTTAGTCGTTTACATTAATTTATCATTTAATTATTAGTGATTTATGTTCTACGTATGTTTCCAGTTATTTGTACAAATAATGGGGGGAAACCATTTGTGAATATTTGATGTAACACGACAGGTGGGCTCGTGGCCTGCGCAGAGTCTGCGCAAACGCCGCGCTTTCACGATGCGCATCAACACCACGTCGGGTTTAGCTCTTGCTCCCGAGGCTGTAGTGTACATGTTTATTATAGGTAACGGAGGAAAAAGAAAAAGGAAAAAAAAAAAAGCATGCTAGCTCACTAAACTGACCGTTTTCTCTTTACAAACACTGGAATATTAGGCCTCCAAAATCGCGTATTCGCAATCTGTAGGAAATCAACCAATCAACGAGAATCCGAGAATCAGAAAGAACCCCGACCTAATCCTAGCACGCGCTGCAGCTGGGGGAAAGTTTCTTCATGGACGCCTCCGTGGACACGTGGTTCGTCTCGGTCGTTTTCACGATCCTGGCTGGGTTTCTCACGGCTGCGTTGTTGCGGAGAAATCGGTCTGGCTCGGAAAAGACGCGCGCGAGCCCAGCAGAGGCGTCTCCACCCGGCAGAGAGCAAGACGAGAGCCGCTCCACGGTAGGCTGTGCAGGGCTCATACAGTGCTTATAACGCGCTTATAACGCGCTTATGCAGCCAGATACTTGAACAAAGTCATGTTCGTACTGAAAGTTTGTTCATTCGAATGTTTAAAGTAGTCTTGTCTTGTCTACAGGTTTTTGACAAAGCACCCTGAAGAGATAAGGGCACACCCTGGTTAATAAGCAAACCCACTTCCTTTATTTCTAAGTGCCAGTGATCCATTATAACTCATAAAAAGTCGATTTTTAATTATTTAGCCCCCCCCCCTCCCTCCCCCCTAAAACGAACCAACTTAAAACACTGCCATTAAAATAAGTGTTCGCCCATCTGCTGATGTCATTAATGTTGTTGTTATTATTATTATTATTATTATTATTGAATGATTTGGGTAACAGCTTGTACTTTCAGCGTCATCCGTCAATATCGTATTCAATATCACTGAACATACACCCACCGTCCTCTTTATTAGGAACACCTGTACCCCGGCACAAAACTGCAGATCTGTCATCAGCCAATCGTGTAGCAGCAGGGCTTAAAACACCCAAAATCACCCGATACAGGTGAAGAACTTCATGTTCGTATCAAACATCAGACCATGGGGTTAAAGGTGATCTCGGTGACTTTAACCGTGGAATGGTTGCTCGTGCCACATGGTCTGGTTTGAGTGATGATCTGGGGTTTTCACACACCGCAGTCTCGAGAGTTTGCGCAGAATGGTGCGAAAAACAAAAAAAAACCCATCCCCGTGAGCGGAGGATCTGCGGGCTGAGACGCCTCGTCGATGAGAGAGATCAGAGGATATAATGACTCATGCGATTGCTCGTTACAACCGCGGTGAGGAGGAAAGCATCTCGGCATGCTCCGAACATCTAAGCGTGAGGTGGATGGGCAACAGCTGCAGAAAACCACACCGGGTTCCGCTCCTGTCAGTCGAGAACAGGAATCGTGAGCCAGCTCAAGGTCAAAGGTTTGTGCATGCTGAGATGCTTTTCTGCTCACCACAGTTGTAAAGAGTGATTTTATAGTTACTATATCCTATATGAGTTGCTATTTACTTCCTGGCAGCTCAAACCAATCTGGCATCTTCCTCTGACGTTTCCTATCGACATGGCGTTTCTACCCACAGAACTGACGCTCGCTCAATGTTTTCCGTTTTTTCGCACCGTTCTGGGTCCCAGGAGATCAGCAGTTTCTGAACTACTCAAACCAGACCCTCCGATACCGACGTCCATGCCACGCTCAAATCAAAGTCACGGAGGTGCCCCCCCCCCCCCAGATGTTTAAAGTGAACATTAACAGAAGCTCTTGACCTGTATATGCCTGATGTTATGCCTCACGCTTCTGCCACATGATTGGTTGATTAGAAAACTGTGGACGCTGAGTGTGTAGAAAGAAAAAGAATGTGAGAATTTACTTTTCTTCTTCCCTGATCTCCACAAAATGATCTTCCTGTTCAACACGTGGAATGTTTCGAATGTTTCATAGGGGTGAATGTGTTTAGACGTAACCGCCGGGAATGGACTACATGTGTACACTTTTCATAACCTGTGGTGGTTGGGCAAACTTTCTGTATTTCTCAATGGTGTTTATTAGTGTTTAATCTAAATATATGAACGTACGATGTGTCTGGGGAAGCGCTCACGGGACTCCGTGAGCCCGGGTTGAATCTGAATGCACAGCGCAGACGCACCAAAGATCTGTGCAGACCCAGTGCGTCGACCCGGCGAAATTGTCGGGGACTGCCATGAGCGAGCCGAGTCAGAGTATGACGAGTCTTCGGGCTCTCCCTCAGGTAAACCTTAGTTAGTTTGATCTTAGAGTTTGGAAAACAGGATCGTGACAGATCTCTGAGCGTGTTTAACATTTTTAACATAATTTCAGTGATTAGTAGATGTTCGGATTGTGATCAGAAAATGGGATCTCAGAGGGTTTTTGACCATGGCATGGATGTTCGTCGTCGGAGTGTTTCAAAAACTCTTGATCTCCTGGGATTTGCAGTCTCTCGAGGATAGACAATGGTGTGAAAAAGAAAACAACCTTCTGGTAGAGTATGTGCCTCGTTAATGAGAGGTCAGAGGAGAACATCCAGCTTACAGATAGACTACGGGATCACACTTACCACCAATCAGAAAAACATCTCAGAACACACAACACGTCGACCCTGAAGGCCCATACGCTTCTAGATAGGTTTGTTATCAGCGGATGAGGAAGAGAGAAACGCTCACGTGAAGTCAGTAGTTGCTATGGTGCGTAATTCTCTGCGGTTTTCTTCCTAGGAACATTTTCACACCTGAAAGACATTTGAATTTCTCACCTTCGTGATGCCGCCGCTGATTAAACGCATTTTCCTTATTGGTTATTGCTCTGAAACTGGATTGGCTTTTCCCGACACTCAAAGTGCTTTACATGGTATTGGGGAGGGGCGATGTCCTCAACCACCACCAGTGTGTAGCGTCCACCTGGATGATGTGACGGCAGCCATAGTGCACCAGAAACTCCCATCACACACCAGCTATTAGAGGAGAGGAGAGAGTGATGTAGGCAATTCAGAGATGGGGATTATTAGGCGGCCATGATAGAGAAGGGTCAATGGGGGAATTTCACCAGGGGTTATACCTCTACTCTTTTACGATAAGGGTCCTGGGATTTTTTAGTGACCACGCAGAGTCAGGACCTCGGTTTAACGTCTCATCCGAAAGATGGTGCTGTTAGTATGGTGATGTTTAGGCTGTCCATGTGGGGCCGTTCTCAGCAGCAGCGAGTAAATAGTTGTATTGTTGTGTTATTCTGATATTGCACTTACATGGTGTTGGAAGTAGATGGTGCCGAAGTCCCATCAACACACTCGCCACACAGATTTCCCTGGACGCTGATCAACACTCGTTTGTATTAGGGGTGTAAACCTCAGCCTTCCACACAATACATTACGAGGACCTCGACCGAGGTGGTACTAAAAAAGTACCAGGTACTATCCACAGTGCAAAGCCCCCAAAATGCGAGCAGAGCGGAGTCGAGCCGGACCGCCCAGTGGAAAAACGCATTCGATTCTTAAAGCAATAATTCAGGATTTGACTGTTTGTATTTCTCTACAGTGCCTTCCACCAATATCTAATATTGGCACCTTTGGTTAAATACGAGCAAAGAAAGCTTTGAAAAATTGTCTTTATTGATTAACCTTTTGTTCAGAAAATTCACAAAAATACTCCGCTCTCATGGATATCTAACAATTGCTATATATATATATATATATATATATATATATATATATATATATATATATATATATATATATATATATATATATATATTTATATAGAAAATAACGCACACACAAGGTGTATTTAATATATATATATATATATATATATATATATATATATATATATATATATACATTTACATTTATTCATTTAGCAGACGCTTTTATCCAAAGCGACTTACAAATAAGCAAAGCGATATATCAAGCAGGAAACAATACAAGTAGTGCTACTATACAAGATCCATTAATTGAATATATATATATTAAATACACCTTGTGTGTGCGTTATTTTCTAATATATATATATATATATATATATATATATATATATATATATATATATATATATATATATATATATATATATATATATATATATATAGCATATATGTATATAATATATTCTATTCTATATATATATAATATATTCTAATATATATATATATATATATATAGAATATATATATGAATACACTTCGCGTGTGCGTTATTTTCTAATAATTCAACAGACTGGAGTCAATTATTCCACTTATACGACAGTTACCACAACTCAAGACATTAACACATTGTTCAGATGTTTCAGTTCAAGACATTTGTCAAGTTTTTGTCCTTAAAAATGCTCTTGTGTGTAACAGAGGCTTGAGCCATTGATATGCTGTTATTAGAGAGAGAGAGAGAGAAAGAAATAAAATAAATAAATAAATAGTAGTTCCACCTGAGTTGAGTGTTTTAACATTTCATGCCGATAATATAAAACTCTCTCTCACTCTCTCTCTCTCTCTCTCTCTCTCTCTCTCTCTCTCTCTCTCTCCGTACAATAACTCAAACCTCCGTTTTACCTCGTCACTGCGTAATCCACCATGGGTGTGCATTATTTTTTATAGTGTACACTTATAAAAGAGTAAATGTTTATAATTGCGTTATCTGATGTCAAGCAGAAGTTGATGACTTCTGTTTTGAGTGATATTTTCCTTTATGTTGTCTCAGGGTGGGTTTCCTCCCTGCCATCGCCTCTCCACTGTTTGTGAAGGATTTAAGACTATATACAGATGACCTTGTATCCGGCTGCTTTGCGATTCGGTCCATTCTGTTTAACAAATATTTATCCTCATGCTGGAGAGGACGGGCAATTTCCATACATGTGCGTGTGAAATATCTCTGCTCACTAATGGTCTGCTTCAGTATGTCACAGTACATGTTGGCATTCATGGTTCCCTCAATGAACTGCAGCTCCCCAGTGCTGGCAGCACTCATGCAGCCCCAGACCATGACACTCCCACCACCATGCTTGACTGTAGGCAACACACACTTGTCTTTGTACTCCTCACCTGGTTACAGCCATGCACGCTTGACAAACTCTGAACCAAATAAGTTTATCTTGGTCTCATCAGACCACAGGACATGGTTCCAGTAATCCATGTCCTTAGTCTGTTTGTCTTCAGCAAACTGTTTGTAGACTTTCTTCTGGGACGACAGCCATGCTGAATTTCCTGAATTTCCCCTTGCGGATCAATAAAGTATCTATCTATCCATCCATCCATCCATCCATCCATCCAGACCAATTTGATGCAGTGTGCAGCGTATGGTCTGAACACTGACAGGCTGACCCCCCACCCCTTCAACCTCTGCAGCAATGCTGGCAGCACTCATACGTCTATTTCCCAAAGACAACCTCTGGATATGACTCTGAGCACGTGCACTCAACTTCTTTGGTCGACCATGGCGAGGCCTGTTCTGAAAGGAACCTGTCCTGTTAAACCGCTGTATGGTCTTGGCCACCGTGCTGCAGCTCAGTGTCAGGGTCTTGGCAATCTTCTTATAGCCTAGGCCATCTTTATGTAGATTCTTTTTTTCAGATCCTCAGAGAGTTCTTTGCCATGAGGTACCATGTTGAACTTCCAGTGACCAGTATGAGGGAGTGTGAGAGCGATGACACCAAATTTAACACACCTGCTATCCACATTCACACCTGAGACCTTTTAACACTAACAAGTCACATTACAACGGGGAGGGAAAATGGCTAATTGGGCCCAATTTGGACATTTTCACTTAGGGGTGTACTCACTTTTGTTGCCAGTGGTTTAGACATTAATGGCTGTGTGTTGAGTTATTTTGAGGGGACTGTAAATTTACACTGTTACACAAGCTGTACACTCTCTACTTTACATTGTAGCAAAGTGTCATTTCTTCAGTGTTGTCACATGAAAAGATCTAATCAACTATTTACACAAATGTGAGGGGTGTATTCACTTTTGTGAGATACTGTATGTTAAACTTACCCAAATTACATAATCGCGGGTTTGTTTGAGCCCGGCGAAATCTGGGAACATTTTGGATCCGTGCCTAACGAGAGAGGTGAACCAATAAATTTGGATGAAACCATATGTCGGCTTTGTGGGGAGAACAAAAAAAGTGTTAAACGGGCGAACACTATAAATATCAGGAGCCGTCTCCAGGCATGTCACCTAGCTGCGTTTTTTCCTTCTATTTAATATTTAGATTTTAAACATTTTCAGGTTGCCGTCCTACTGGTATTTTTAGTTTTACAGACTTGTGGTATTCTACACTTGTAAAAGAAATAAAGTATTCGTTAGAGAAAGACGTGACTGTCTTTCCTCTCTTTATTATCCACTCCTCTCCCCTTTGCGGGTCAATCACGCTACCGTATCCCACAGCACCCACATCTTTTCACTTTTTTCTCAACGCAGAGACCATTAGGGTCTGTAATCCTCTGCACTCAATCAGATAACTGCTACTGACTGAAAAGAGCAAGATACATGCTAGCTTTCCTTTAATCCTTTAACTATTTTTCTTTGTTTTTTCTCCCCCCTGTTAGCTTTGCCTTTGTTTTGCAGTTTTCTCTGTGGGTTTTCCAGCGTTCTCAGGTTTTCCTCTTTTGCTTATCAGTTTTATATGGATATGAATACATGGGTTAACACAAAATGCAGTGGCAGACGGTGTCTGTGGGGGAGAATAGGTTCAGTTGCTGTCTGGTTAAACATAAACGTAGATAAACAAAAAATCTCGCTGCATCACATGCAGTAAATTATGTGTTTAAAGATGATAAAAGCCTGAATGGCCTATGCAGTGTGATGCACAGGTAACCAGCTATAGCACCAATATTATGTTCCAACCTTCATATAAAATATATACGTTGTCTCGAATAACGGGTGTTTCTTTTAGTTTTAGCAGTAAAGTCTTACAAAAAGCACCTTTTTAAAACTGTTAAATATTTCACGTCTAAAATGCGAATGTGATGATCCCATCATAAACTAAATTAACAAAATCTTATCTGCATCAGTCTGCAGTTGTTCCTCTGTTGGCACGGACTTTGATCTGTATTTTGCAGAAATTATATTTAAGCCAGAAGCATAGAGTCTAGACCAAAGGTTCCCAACCTTTTATAACTAAAGGTCCCCAAAGCCTCCCTTATCATGTGGCACGTCCTCCCCCCACCCCCCCCCCATATTGGAGGAGACGGGTATAAACCAGGTACAATGATTAGCTATTATATCTAAAATCTATGTATCTAGCTTTCTTTCTTTCTTTCTTTCTTTCTTTATTTATTTATTTACACACACACACACCCCTTTCCCCAAGCCATTCTTATGCAGTTATTTTGTTGTACCTTGCTGTGACATGTGGCAGTGAATTTAGTTAGTCCCAAAATATAAGCAAAGTATTTCCACTTTAACCGCTGCAGCCCTGACCAGGCACTTACGATAAGGATGAATGAATGCTGTAAAGTTTACATTTCATAATAATGCTTATTCTTTGTTCAATGCTTGCTCCCACCCACAGGCTTCATATTTGACCTATTGCCCATATGAAAGAATAAACCTCCCACTCACACGACGTTCAACACCGAACAAATGACACTTTGCTACAATGCAAAGCAGTGCATGTACAGTTGGCCAACGATAGTATAAAAACAACCGACGATCAGAGCCAATTATCCTGTCAGTCAAAAGAGGGCGGGAAAACACATGGATTTCGTGCTGTGTGTAAAGATGTCTCTTTTTTGGAGCGACGACAAAACAACAGTGCAGAGATTACAGGCTGTAAACATTGTACACCGGACGCTGCAGCAGTGAAAGCGGGAGTTTCGACGTTGAATCTATTTTAGCGCTGCTCGCGCGGAAGTAAAGCACCGGTGCACTGTTGAAAGATTTAAATGAAGATGAGTTGACCAAAAAAAAAAAAAAAGTATATACGTATTACACAGAAACATATATTTGTGGAGGATTATATTTCATATCCAGAAATGCTTGTGTTTGTGGTGAGTGAGTGTGAGACTAACAGTTCAGTCAATGTTAATATGAATTAATAACATTCAATAAGTTAATCGTCTGATTTTAATCTTCAGAATGGAGTCCATGTGTTCATGTTAATTAGAGTCTTGTGTTTTGTGTTTGAGACCAATAACTGAGGAACAACTTGAAACGGAGAGAATAAAGTTTTTATTTGCATTTCCTTCAGAATTGTGGAAGTAATTATTATTCATTTACAAGAAGGTATAAAAGGCAGATTATCGGTACCGGTATCGGCCGATATCGCTCTGAATAATCGCTTATCGGTATCGGCTGAGAGATTTAGTATGGGTGCATCTCTTATTCGTTCAAATTCAGATTTTATTGGTCACACGCACACACGATTGTATACTATGTGTAATGTAAAATGCTGCTCAACTGGTTTATGGTCTGGTGATTGACTTGGCCACCAGCTAGTGTATATATACAGTATAATTATAATTTTGTGTGTGTGTGTTACAGTAAACAGGGTGAGTGATGAGGATCAGAACCTAAGGTACATGCCGGGTATGTTGCGGACGAGTCAGCTTGAGAAGATGATGAGTAAAGAAGAGCTGGAGGAAGAACAGAGGTAGATCTCTCTCTCTCTCTCTCTAGACCCTAGAACGACTTATTCTGTGCACACACTGAAACTTAAACACCTCGCTGTAAGAGTGTGTGACCCTGTAGAATAAGCGGTATAGAAAATAGATGGATCTTTTAAAAAATAAAAAAATAAATAAAAAACAATTACAAAAATACTCTGCTCTCATGGATATAAAACAATTGCAAACACAACACGGGTTTATCCAAAAAAAAAATATTGGTTAAATATAGTTGTGCAACAATTATTGGCACCCTTTTAGTCAATACTTTGTGCTACCTCTCTTTGCCAAGATAACAGCTCTGAGTCTTCTCCTATAACGCCTGATGAGGTTGGAGAATACATGGCGAGGGATCTGAGAGCGTTCCTCCATACAGAATCTCTCCACATCCTTCACATTTCGAGGTCCACACTGGTGGACTCTCCTCTTCAGTTCACCCCACAGGTTTTCTATGGGGTTCAGGTCAGGGGACTGGGATGGTCAGGGCAGGACATTGATTTTGTGGTCAGTAAACCATTTCTGTGTGTATTTTGATGTATGTTTTGGATCATTGTCCTGCTGGAAGATCCAACCACGGCACATTTGAAGCTTTCTGTCAGAGGCAGTCAGGTTTTCATTTAATATCTGTTGATATTTGATAGTCATGTATCCAAACAAAATGCCCAGGTCCTCTGGCAGAAAAAAAGTCCCAAAACTGAAACTGTCTTAAAAACCGTCATGAGTCTATAATGGATAATCTATATTTAACAAAGATTTATATATTATATATAATATATATAATATTATAAGCCTGTGTTTTGTTTCATATCCATGAGAACAGAGTATTTTTGTGACTGTTTTGAGCAAACAATCAAAAGGTTAAACAAAGACGATTTTTCACAGCGTTCTTTGCTGATATTTACCAAGGGTGCCAATATTAGGGGAGGGCACTGTAGCTTGTATAGTATATAGTGTTACAACCTGGAACAGATTGAAACTACACCGAATATGAATGATTGACTTTGCACATTGCACTGTTTTGTAAAAAGTGAATATTCCATGCTTTCCGAACTTCATTTTAAATGCTTGAAGAAGCACCAGGCTTTATAAAACAAGGGCATCTGTAACACCAAAACCCTTCTGTTCAGAAGTCGTACCGTACAGAGATTTATATGTGAAAAGAACAGACGTGTAAAATGAAATTTAGCTTTAACTCACGTATTAGCCATATGAGCAATGAGTAAAGAAAGGCGCTGCAAACAAATCCCTTTGTACATATGAAACGCCTCTAAACGACAGACCTAAACTGCTTGTAATTATTTTTTTGCGCAGGTAAGGGTGTAAACAATGTCGTTTCCACACCGCCTATTAACAATATTTGTCTCACAACAGACCTGCTGTTAAAGTCGCCCGTACACCATCCATTTCTCATGTCTCTACGTGTTTCTTGGACGTCTTCGTTTCAGAGTTCAGCGGGAGCAGCTCGCTGCGATCTTCAAGCTGCTTCGTGAAAACCAGGACACATTCGGGGAGGTGACTGAGAAAGACATGGAGGAACAGCTTAAGCTTTACTCTGTCTAAAAGAACTGCACCAGGCACTGGTCTGCCATCACCGAAATCTAAAGTTGACACTAATACTCGTGATTGCTGCTGTTCAGAAGTGGGGGTTGGGGTTAGGTTTAAAGTCTGGAACGGCATGAAAATAATTTTGTCCGTCATGTTGTGAGGAAAAACTGGGCAATTAATAAAGCTCAATGTGTCTTAGACTTAAACTGCACACATATTAACAACCTTGTTAATTAGGTGTAGATGTAGTAATCATCTATGTATATCTCTGTGTGTGTGTGTGTGTATATATATATGTATATGTACACCTGCACATTCCTGCAGTTATCTATTCATGCAGCAGAAGACCACTTTGGGTTCCGCTCCTGTCAGCCAAGAACAGGGATCCGAGGCTATCATGGGTACAGACTCACCCAAAATCCACTCATGCTGCCACATGATTGGCTGATTGCATAACTGCATAAATGTGCTGGTGTACAAGTGTTCTTATTAAAGTGGACAGAGTGGGGTCCAAAAGTCTGAGTGCACTAGTAACAATGTTTCTGTTTGGCATTCTTTTTCATCCATCCATCCATCTTCTACCGCTTACTCCTTTTCAGGGTCGTGGGGGAACCTGGAGCCGATCCCAGGGAGCATCGGGCACAAGGCGGTTTTCACCATGGACAGGGTGCCCATTCTTCTTCAATTTAGCACAAAGGTTTTCATTACAATGAATATGATCAGCGATAACGAGTGAAAAGTGGACTCCTCGAAATATTTCCATGAATTTCAGACTTTCTTGGCATTTGGAACGTGCCCTTTTTGCTTTCATGACCGGGTCCACTCGAGCTGGCACAGGCTCCACAAGTTTGTGTAAAATCTTACGATCCATTTTCTAAAATTTTTTATTATTATTTTTTTAAGATCAAATCCGATGGAGTTTCGTCTGAACTCGTGCTTCAACGGAAGAGATTAGATATGAGGGAAAATCTGACTTTTTGTATAAAGGAGTTAACATGATCTGCATCACAGACTATTTTAAATGGTGACCTAGAAAATGTGCAACATCTCGAATAACGAATAATGTTGCGCTTCTCCTTTTTTCTTTTAGAATTTTCAAACATTTATTCCCAGGTTTAAATATAAAAAAAATCCAGATTTTCAGTGTGATCTCAGACTTTTGGATCCCACTGTGTGTTTGTGTGTGTATATGTATGTGTGTGTAATAATAATTCTAGGCACCCTGGTTTGTTTTTTGTTCTGTTTTGTTTTTTTTCTTGTTGTTTTTACACAGATTTTGTTACAGATGTTTATTTTATGACCTCTTCATTATGGAGTCAATACAAAAACCTTTGATTGTTTTATAATGTATTGTTACAGAAAAATCTTTCTGTGTCAGTAAAGAAAGTAACATATTGCACAAATCACTGGGTTTTTACCGTCAGAGTCAAATTGTCCAGAAGAACGTCTCCGAGACATTCTTAAATACTTACCATCCAGTTTCCTGATAGACAATCTCAGTGTATACGAGACTGCTCATGCTGTTTTTTTGGGAGTTTTTTTTTTTTTTTTTTTTACAGAGCAGAGGGTCCTTACACAAAAGAGACCCTATTTTACTGTATATATGTACAGTACTAAAGAGCTCAGTAACTTTACACGTGGCAGGTTGCACATAGGACCTCACGTTTGTCATAAGTCAGTTGTGAAGTGGAAGCAGTAGACCATCTCTTACAGAGCAGGGCCAATGCATACTGAAGGTCATCTATGCTCTGTTGCATCCCTCAGCACAGAGTTCCAAACTGAGAGCTGTATATCAGGAGTTTCACGACATGGGTTTCCACGGCCAAGCAGCTGTAGTGGTGGCTCAACGGTTAAGGCGCAGGGTTCAAACTCCAGCAAGCTGTTGGACCTTTGAGCAAGGCTTAACCCTTAACTCCATTTGCTTTAGAGGTGAAATATCACGGCAGATCCTGTGCTCTGACCCCAGCTTCCTAACAAGCTGGGATATGCGAAGAATAGAATGTATAAAGTTGTATTCTTCAAACAATGGCAAGTTTGCAGCACACTGCCACTGCATCAGTGTAAATATGTTCTCTGGTTTGGCAGCGATGAGTGAATCCGGGATGCCAGGAAAACGCTCGCTATGTCAGTGTTTGGGCCCCTTAGTTTCCAAGTGAAAATGGTTTTTAGTAGAACTTTTGCAAATGTGTGTTTGTGTGTGTGTGTGTGTGTGTGTGTGTATATATATATCCATCCATCCATCCATCCATCCTCAACCGCTTATTCCTTCTTCAGGGTCGCGGGGAACCTGGAGCCTATCCCAGGAAGCATTGGGCACAAGGCGGAGTACACCCTGGACAGGGTGCCTATATATATATATATATATATATATAAACGGAAACATGTCATATAGGTTCATATTCAGACCCTTGTCTCTGGCATTCCAATCCAAGTCAAATTGCATCCTGTTTGTTCTGATGGTGTCCTGAACCCTGTTGTCCTCCTTCAAATCCACACTTTAGTGACATAAATTAAAATATCCTTTATTCACTTTCAGTACTGATTACAGCAATGTATACAATCCCACCAGGATTCTGCGATTACAGAAATGAACGCTCAAATCAGGCAAACTCTGCCATATTCGGAGGAGCTTATATATATTTTCGGAGGAATATATATATTCCACAGATTTGGGCCAAAAGGCGCCAAGTGATGTCATCACGACACGCATTTAGCCAAAGCCCTCTTTGATTCACCTGAGTACAGCTAAAAGGTCTCATTTACCAAAACCGTGAAAGGCAGTGCAAAAATGTTTTCGCTATTGCAGTTTTGCCAAATTTGAAGTTTCGCAACATCTGAAGAAAAAAAGATGCAGTTAAAGCAAGCAGTTTTGGTCGCAACAATCGCAAAAAAACAAAACAAAAAAAACTCCATGATATCCTGTATGGACTTCCTATCCTAATCTCTGACTGTATGAACATTTATACGACTAGATAGCTGTACTAGATGTAGCTGAGGAGCTGCAGCATTAATATTTTCATTTTAGACCAAACAAAGGATAAAGTTTGCAGTAGACCCAGGCTGACAGGTGTTTTATAATTGCATGTACTCATCATAAAACATATTTTTCCATGTCAGCTAATATCGGCACCCTTGGTAAATATGAGCAAAGAAGGCTGTGGCTTTACTGTTTAACGTTTTAATAATTTGTTCAAACAATTTACGAAAATATTCTGCTCTCATGGATATCAAACAGTTGTGAACATAACAACAGGTATTTATTAAAAAAAATCTTTTTTAAATACTTGTTAAATATAGGTATGCACCGATTATTGACACTCCTTTGAATTCATATGAGAAAAATATATTTGAAGTATATTCTCATTGATATTTCAAATTTTTTTAGTACATCTGGGTGACTAGGAAAAGTTAATTGTTCAGCCATGACTTCCTGTTTCACAGGGGTATAAATATAAGGTAGCACACAGGCCAAATTACCTTAGTCATTCATAACAATGGGTAAGACCAAGGAATTTAGCTGTGATGTGCGGCAAAAGGTTGTTGAGCTTTACACAATGGGACGTGTCTATAAGAAAATAGCACAAGTATTGAAAATGTCTATTTCCACCATCAGGGCAATAATTAAGAAGTTCCAGTCAACTAGAAATGTTATGAATCGACCTGGAATTGGACATGTGTCTATATCGTCTCAACGCACTGTGAAGAGGACGGTTCAAGTAGCCGAAAAATCTCCAAGGATCACAGCTGGAGAATTGCAGAAGTTAGTTGTGTCTTGGGGTCAGAAAGTCTCCAAAACTACAATGTGAAGTCACCTACATCACCACAAGTTGTTTGGAAGGGTTTCAAGAAAAAAGCCTCTACTCTCATCCAAAAACAAACTCGAGCATCTTCAGTTTGCAGACACGACTGGAATTTTAAATGGGATCGGGTTCTAGGGTCACATGAAACCAAAACAGAGCTTTTTGGTAATACACCCTAGAGGTGGTTTTGGAGCACACAGGGAGGTAGCCATATGGAAAAGTACCTCATGCCCACGGTTAAATATGGTGGTGGATCTTTAATGTTTTGGAACAGTTTTTCTGCCAGAGGACCTGGACATTGGAGTGCCTTAGCCAAGGGTCTGAGTACTTACATAAATGACATGCTTCAGTAAGTAAGTAAGTAAATAAATAAATAAACACACACATACACACACACAATATATAAATATGCAAAAGTTTACTAAAATACATTTTCACTTGGGAACTAAGGGGCCCAAACACTGACCATTATCCTTGTTGGCACTATCTTTTGAGATTGTTAGCAGGCTCCTGGCATCCACTAATCCCAGATTCATTAATCAGACTGCCAGTTCATGGTGTGTAATTCATCACTCCAGAGAACATGTTTACACATTTATACATCATAGCACATTGACATTATTTTCTTCTTATTCCTCAGCATGTTCATAAACTGGAACCATGATATGGCCATGATAGGGTCAGATATGATATGGCACCTCTAAAGGAGATAAGTTTAAGGGCCATGCTCAAAGGGTTTGAACCCTGGACCTTCTGATAAGTAACCCAGAGAGAGCCTTAACCATTGAGCCACCACTGCACATACTTAAAGTAAATAACACTTAATACTTAGTTGCATACCCCTTGTTTGCAGCCTCTTTCAGTCGTTTCGAGGGGGTTCCTCACTTCCGTCTCCTCTTCAGGAGGTGAAAAGCTGCTCAGCTGGGTTATGATCTAATTATTATGGCAGAATCATGATTTCGTTCAGTGTTGAGTCTGTAAATATGCAGTATGACCAATCTGCTCATGAAAATATATAATATTTGATTCAATAATACTGTATTAGTACGTGTAAAATCTCTTAAAGAGTTTAAATCTCTTAACGAGTAGGCTTAAGTTGACATCATAACAAATTTGCTTTGGTGTAGACCACACTGTGGTGTAGTCCCTGTGTGAGGGCGGATATAAAGCCACTCAGCGTCACACACCCTTATATTCAAACAAGCCTCATGTAGGACAAGGCAATCCTGAACTATGCAGAGCCAAGTGGTTACCGTTGCGGCATTGCTGTTTTGTTGTGGTCTGATATATTTTGTCATTTGGAACAAGATGCCTAGGTATGTTGGCGTGTTTTTTGTATAAATTGTGATTTATGCTACCTGTTAGTGCTAGAAGTTTGATCTTTAGAATAGAAACAGAAATGATTATACAGTCATGTCAGAGCTATTTACAGATAATGATTAATTTCTTTTACCCCCTTTACTGTGAAAGTTCCCGTGTAGTCCATCTTCCGACAAGGAAATCGGAATTCTTTTGGGGTCGTGGAAAGTTTATAACCACTACGGTTTCGCTGTTTCTGAATTTGTCTTCTGGAAAAACCTCGAAAGGAGCGTCGGTGAATCGTACGACTTTAAGGACGTCAGAGCTTAAACATCAGATCGACATAACTCCAATTCCCATCCTCTATAAGAAAAATTTCACAAAGCTGCCCAAGTGGGACTTTGACGACGTTTATGTGCAGAGGAGCGACGCACGACGACCGGTTCGATTTTCCTTCTATCGCTAGACAGAATGTGATAGACAAAATGGTGCTACGAATTGTTTCCTATTGTCCTGCGCGTTATCTAACTCAATAAATGACTGTGTTTAGGTCTGTTCAAAGTCTCTCCAGAACTCCAAAGATAAAGAGTTTCAGGAGGCTGCGATGTGGAAGATCCAGCTTTGGCTCCACAACGGCCACCTCAACGTGACTGAGTGGAACCGCCTAGCGCACTTCAACAACCCGTTTGGGTTTATGGAATATAATTATACCGGTGAGTAGTTTGGGTAAAAATAAATAAAGGATTTTTTAAGTGGTCCAGTGAGTGTGCAAACAATATGGTTTACTCAGTGTATTCATGTGATTCATCGCAGATATGCGAAATATACACCAAGCCTAATAAATGAAAATTCCCTACTTGTTTTCCTTCCCCTTTTTTTGGTTTGGAGTTTTCTTAAAGACATCAAAAGGTCAGTCGATTTGATACCGAAGCCTAAATACGATCAGCTTTTACCAGTGCCCAGTGGGTCAACCGACGGATGCATTCGCTGCGCTGTAGTTGGCAACGGTGGCATTCTCAACGGCTCCAAAATGGGCACCGAGATCGACTCTCACGATTACGTCTTTCGGTCAGAGAAGTACCTGCAGCTCCTGCCGTTCTTTCTGTGAAATTGTTTGCCACCTGAGAATGGCACTCCTACATACACTGTTAGCGATGACCCCGTATACTGTGTTGATCTTTACCGTCTGTTTCGAATAGAGTGAACGGAGCGGTCACCAAAGGCTTCGAGGAAGATGTTGGAAATAAAACCTCGGTGTACGTGCACACGTCGTTCTCCTTAAGTCAGTCTATTATAGGACTGGGAAAGTACGGCTTCAAAAGCATTCCACATGATGAGGTAGGTACTGTATTAATGATTCACCAGAGTCCAGTGGAGTCCAAAATGTTGTAAATGGTAAATGGTCTGCACTTCTATAGCGCTTTTATCCAAAGTGCTTTACACTGTGTCTCATTCACCCATTCACACACACACACCAATGGTAGCAGAGCTGCCATGCAAGATGCTAGCTTGCCATCTGGAGCAACTTGGGGTTCAGTGTTTTGCCCAAGGACACTTCAGCATGTGGAGTCACCTGGGCCGGGAATCGAACCGCCAACCCTACGATTAGTGGACAACCCACTCTACCAACTGGTTTCTGGGTGGAACGTTGTACATTGATTTTCTATTTATCTTTCTAAATAAAACAACATATGGCAAAACTGAGCAGAGGAATAGTATGGCGTGTGGTGGAAGAGTTTGACATCTGATAGTTACAACAGATCTGTTAGGACAATAGCAAACATTTGAATAGACATTAACATTTTAATACATTCAAACTTCAATAAATGAATGTATTTATTTATTTCGCTTAAATGCAGTATTTTGAACATATATTATTTTGATTATTCAGTGTGAGCATTTATTTATTTACTTACTTATATACAGTACTTACTTATTTAACTATTTATGTTTTAATGCAAACTTATCAACTGATATATTTTTCCATCCTATTATACATCATTTTTGTATTATTTTAATGCAAATGTTGAACGGATATTTGAAGGTTTTTTGGTGTTAACACCGTGATATGCAGTATTTATTATATTTATTTATTTATTTTTAAATTAACTTCTGAATCTATAAAACAAACATGTATTTGTTTGTTGTTGTTTTCTTGCATGTTTATTTGAATACAAACTCTTGAACATGTATATAATTTGAATGTTTTTTCTTATGTATTTATTTATATATTTTTGTTTTTGTGTTACACTGCAGACTATTGAACCTTGGGTGTGCATTATTTTTTATAGTGTACACTTATAAAAGAGTAAATGTTTATAATTGCGTTATCTGATGTCAAGCAGAAGTTGATGACTTCTGTTTTGAGTGATATTTTCCTTTATGTTGTCTCAGGGTGGGTTTCCTCCCTGCCATCGCCTCTCCACTGTTTGTGAAGGATGTAAGACTATATACAGATGACCTTGTATCCGGCTGCTTTGCGATTCGGTCCATTCTGTTTAACAAATATTTATCCTCATGCTGGAGAGGACGGGCAATTTCCATACATGTGCCTGTGAAATATCTCTGCTCACTAATGGAGTCAATAAGTCAGTAAAATAATTTATATATATATAATATATATATATATATATATATATATATATATATATATATATATATATATATATATATATACACAGTATCTCACAAAAGTGAATACACCCCTCACATTTTTGTAAATATTTGTTTGATGATACTGTGTACAGTGTAAAGTAGTATTGTAAGTAGTTGTGTAACAGTGTAATTTCAGTTGCTTCCATAACAAAAAACTCAACACACAGACAATTAATGTCTAAAC